>CM060410.1:76210767-77410767 GCA_030545235.1 Helianthus tuberosus
AAAATCTTAAAAACCAAAAATTAAAACAACATTGGGAAAAAGCGGAACTGGGAAATCAGAAGATGAAAGGACAAAAAAGCCCCTCCGCCCTTTTCTAAGCGGCGTGACACGTGTTTGCCCAGGAAGCGTTCTCACCGTTCTCACACTTTTGATCGTTTTCTCCCGATCCCGTTTCTATATATATATATAGGGTCGGGATTTAGAGAAAACGGAAGAAAGTGTGAGAACGCTTATAGATCGTCCGACTAAAACAATCTATCGACTAGATTGACGCGGTGGTGTTTTCGTAAATAACATCAATTTTATTACGTGGACGCGCCTCATTAAGGGTTAAAAGGTCTTTACACTTCTATACCAAAACGCCATACTAATGAATAAAACGTCATTACGGACCAAAACACATCCCTATATAAACAAAAACATCCCAGACACAAAAACACATCCCCCAGAACCTAAAACGCCATATTTTCTACTATATACCATTCATCTAACAAACCCAAAAACCCTAAAACATCAAACACACCTACTAAAAAACGCCATATTTTCTACTATATACCATTCATCTTAGAAAACACCAAAACACTCAAACATCAAAGATTCCAAAAACTCGACGGTTCTTTCAGATACACTATTTCCTCAGTAAAACGCCAAAAATGGCAAATATCGTTTCTTGTATATTCAAATATTGTTGTATGCCAAAGTTTCGGAGAATGCATTCTTCCATGAGTTGCTGTGACTCAAATAACATTTTGCTGCATGAGATGGACAAATCATAAACAAAAAGATGCTTGTGTCAGACTTATGTCATTTTTTGTGTTTTAATATTGATGAATATTATAATGGCATGAAAAGACGAATGACACTGATGAGTCGTTTGAAGATACATATTCAAACAAAAAACTCATGTCATTTTGTCTTTCCAAACGGCCACAAAAACACAAGCATGGCTAAGCCAAACCGCTAGCGAACATGATTTAAAGAAGAAAGAAACTGATGACAGTGAAGATTTGGAAGATGAATTGTTTCTATTTTTATTTTTATAATTTTCTTTTTCTGTTGTTTGTTATGTATTTTTCAACTTAGAATAAAAAATACATTATATTAACAAAACGCAAAACAGTCATAATGCATGTGAAACGCCACAATGCAGTAAAAACGCCAAAAACTCCCAAACTATAATGAAAGTAGTTTGCAGAAGTATTAATAAAAGCTAAAAATGGAAAAAAAAACGCCAAAACCTATTTAAAGCCATTAAAAACGCCAAACTTGGGAGATGGAAAGTCTTTGACCCTAAAAACTCATAAAAAGCTGAATAAAAAATAGTAAAAATACACAGTAACTGAAAAGACAGCTACTTTATTAATATCATTTATTATAAATAAAATCCCGCCTAAACTACGCGCCAAAAACATCCTATAAGAGAGACGTCTCTGCACAATAAACTAATCACAAACCAAAAACAAACGCCATATTACCTAGAAACCATTCACTTTAAAACGCCAAAAATAATAGTTAAAAAGCCACAGATGCAGAACCTCAATTCTTCTATATTGAGTATTGATCTGAATAAAGTTTCACTGAATGGATTCTTCTCTGAGTTGGATATCTCTATAATCTTTTGCTGAATGAGATGGACAAATATTCAAGAAAAAGTGACTGATGACACTGATATGACATCATGTCACTTTGTTCTTCATGGATATATTGATTACATGAAGGGATCAATACATTAGAGCAAGCGTTGGTCTTCCACATGTCATCAAACAAGTATATATCCACCCACAATAAAGGATGCCACAAAAAATAAGCATCTTCTAAAGACGGCCGTTATGTAGGAAAATAAGGATCTACATAAGGTATTCAAAAACAGGTTCAAAACGTCAAAAAAGTTAAAGTAGAAGAGGCTGATGACAGTGAAGATTTGGATGAGAAATTAGATTATAATTTTTAATTTTTTTTTCATTTTCTATTGTTTGTTATCTAATTCTCTGTTGTTTATTATCTAATTCTCTGTTATTTATTATCTAATTCTCTACTAATTTAAAAAAATTGAGTATAAAACGCCAAAAACTACAAACACCAAAACGCCTGATAGTGTGAAAAACTGTGAGAACAGATGCTAGCGAAGCACGATGTTGCTATATAAAAACGCCAAAAAAACGCAAACAAAGTATTACTGGAAAAATCAACACTAATTGACAGATGAAAATTGAAAGAAACAGTAATTGCTAAAACAGTAAAATGAAGAGACGGAATCATTATTGCGAAACATTTATTATATTAAAAGCCACTACATGGAAAATTGAATTTATTTATCTTTTCAAAACGCCATAATTTCCTGTCACATTATAGGCCTGTATCCTACATGGCGCAACACTTGATATAATAAAATCAAGAAAATTATTGATGTTTTTTACATTAAAGGACCGCATCCTGATCTAAAAAACAATAAAAACGCCAAAACAATACTTAAAACGCCAAAATATTTACTATGATCCTGATCTAAAAACAATAAAAGCGCCTCGTATTTATTAAACGCCAAAAAAGGGAAAGATAAAGTGACACGCGTTTAAAAAAAGAAACATGATAGGACAAAAAGCCCCTTCGCCCTTCTCTAAGCGGCGTGACACGTGTTGGGCCAGGAAGCGTTCTCACCGTTCTCACACATTTGAGCGTTTTCTCCTGATCCCATTTCTATATATATATATATGGAAAGCTAAAATGAGAACCACCTTTAGTTGCGAGAACCGCTAGAACTATTTGATCCGGCACGATTTGGTCCAAAATTTTTTTACACAAACGTAGATGAAAAAAATATAAACACATCTGTAAAAATGAATTTTAAAAAAAAATTGTCGAGTCGGTAGTTTTGACTCATGCAAGTTTTTTTTACGACAGACGTAAATTTTGAAAGAAGATAAATATTTTTTTTTACCTCTCATGTAAATGTGGGTATGCGACGTTTTTTTTTCCTTCAATTTTTCTTATTTTGCTAAAACAAGTGATTATTTTACCGACTTTTGTGAAAAAAAATTCGGAAAAAACCTTTTGGATGACCTAGTTCTCGCAACTCGTGGTGGTTCTCATTTTGAACCAAAGCCTATATATATATATACTCTTAAGCCCCTTTGTTGCGAGTCGGGGGCATAAAACCATGCTACCAACATGGAGTGGAGGGGGTGTAAAACATTGATAACCGAACGACGATCAAAAGTATATCTTGACGTGTTATATATAGATCGATAACCATAAAAAAGGAATCATAAAAAAGAAATATCAGTACTGGTTCTAATAATACCGATTCTTATACCGATGTGACGATGTTGTTGGGTCAGAATTGTTTTGACTTTTCATGGTACCAATACGAAAAATAATCTTTTGAGTACAATCACGTTTAAAAAAAATGTTTGCGGGAATGATTGAAAATATTCAGTTTAAAAAAAACAAACAAATGCAAGGTAATAGAAAAAAAATAGTTGTTTCTACATAATAATAAGTATTATCAACAACTTTTGTGGCCAAACCAAAAAGCAAAATGAAGATGTTTGAAAAGTTTTGTGGCCAAATCGAAAAGAAAAGAATATTATTATTCCTCAATGCTTTATGAATTAATATATACTCTTAAGCCCCTGTGTTGCGGGACAAGGACATAAAACCGTGCTACCAATATGGGGTGGAGGGGGTATAAAACATTGATAATCGAACGACTACCAAAACCGGATAAAAATGTTAATCAAATTTTCAGCCTTCCTTTTTAAGTTAGAGAAATTATGTGTTTTGTCCCAACTGGTCAACTCATCTGATCCGTCATGATTTAGTCCTTGTAATGGATATCTAACGTATTAAAATTGTCTCTATTTTCATAGGTTTAAAATATATAAAATAAAAATAAAACCTAAATCCCACGTTTTCTTCTGTTCCTCACATGCCAGTTTCGCGGACTGTCGGCGAGAAACAATAACCGCGTCGTACCCATGAGCTAAGTGGCCCGAAGCAAAAAGTTATTTAAACCGATCCTTGTTTTCTCATGTTTCTCACTAATTTTTGTCCTACTAGGTTTTATTAGTAAGGTTTAATGAGCCAAAATAAATCAGTTTATCTTCTCAGTCCAGAAGTACCTACTTAGTTAACATCATCCTTAAGTATGTTTATAATTAATATAATGAATGGTAATATATCTGAAGAATGTTATAAATCTTACTTATCTAAAGGAAAAATCAGCATGACATCACAATGCTTACGTGACAATTATCTAGCCTATCCAACAATGCCAATCTTATGTCATTATTACATCATTAATATCACTTTCATTTATTTAAAAAAAACATCTCAATTCTATAAAATACATAAATTAAACTAACCTTTTCATTTGAATTTTAAAATTCAAATGTGGGTTATTAGAAGAGGGCTCAATTAATGTCTTGTATCATTTCAAATTTCAAATATACATTTCAAATTTCAAACCTATATCTCTCTCTCTCTCTTAAATATAATTACAATTAAAATTGAGAATAATATTAGAGAGCTAGAGAGAACGGAGCGACGGTACAGAGAACAAATCAACGGTGTTGGAGGAGCAGGCGACAACCACCGTCGAAGCTACAAAAGATTGTTGATCGATGGTGAAACATGGACAGAGTGAATAAGGTTAGAAGTTCTTTGTTATCGTTTCTTCTATTTAGCTTTATTTAATCGACAACAGTTTTTCTTTATCTAATCGACAACAGTTTTTCTTCATTTCCGCCTCTGATTATTGCCGAATTGAAGCTTCTACTTTGGATACGGGTGTCTTTGTTACGAGACCGGATCAGGCCTTCAATTTGGATCCGGATGTCTCTGTTTCATCTCCGGTCACTCGCCAGAAAGTTGTCGCTGCTAAGCAGTTACGAGAAGTATCTTCAAGGATTGCAGGATCAGAAGGAAAGGTAGTTAATTTCAAGTTTTATATTGTTTAGTGTTGGTTATGAAGTTATGATCGTGAATTATGATGTTGAATTGTTGATTGAATATAGAGACGAGCGTTACAGAGGAGGGCGACTGAGGCAAAAGTTTCGAGTGAGGAAGTGTAGCATTTGTTGAGGAATTTGGAGAAGAAATAGACGGAGTATATGAGGTTGCAGAGGCATAAGATTGGGATTGATGATTTTGAGTTGTTGACATTGATTTGTAAAGGTGCTTTTGGTGAGGTATAAGCCCTAATTTCTTGAATAATATTGTTTGATATCACGGTTAATTGTTATAGAATGTGTTAGTGAAACTGAATTATGATGATATTGATTTGTTTTGTTTTGAGGTGGATGAGTAACTTTTAAAGATGTAAATGCCTTTTAAGAACTAGAATTTAGAGTTTTGTAGAGTTTGATTGGTTATCAACTTAGATCTACTCTTTGAACCGAATTGTTGTGTATGCAATAATTTGCTATAACATAGTCTGATAATGTTCTAATTGTATGATGCAGGTCAGATTATGTCGTGCTAAAACGAGTGGAGAAGTATTTGCAATGAAAAAGCTGAAGAAATCTGATATGCTTAGTGTGGGCAGATATTGTTGTTAGAATGATGTTAACTTGCATGTGATATATGTGCTTTTGTATAAGGATGTTTGATATTAGATCAAGATAATATCAATTACTACCAATGGTTTAAATCTATCTGAATCATACCGTTATATTTACTTAAGATTTTGTGTTTTAAAGGTTGAAAAGGGTGTGGTGTAAAGGTTAGGATCTTAGAGATTCATTGTTTTATGGCTTCTAATCTTTTGTTTGCCTAGGTTGAACATGTTCGATGTGAGAGGAATTTGCTTGTGGAGGTTGATAGTTGATGCATTGTAAAACTATTTTATTCTTTTCAAGATGCTGATTATTTGTACCTTATAATGGAATATTTACCTGGTGGTGACATCATGACGTGTCACACCCTGGCTTTGCGGAAGCGTGGTTATTTTGGTGTGACTTCTTAATACCATAGCTTAACCATAACAAGCTATATGAAATAAATACCATGCAAGATCATCCATTAAAATAAGTTTGAAGAGTAAAGAACCACAACATTGTCTTAACGGATATCACATCCTAACAAACATAAACAGTGTTCAAAAGACACAACACCAACAAGAAATAAACACAGCTTAAGAACTGTGACTCGTCCAGGAAAAAGTCACATCCCTTAAACTCGGATGACCTCGAAACTAATGCAGCGGGAAAACGTGTCATACCGCGCCAGATCCTTTAATTCCCTGAAATACATGTAAGTTGAAAAATCAACAATAATGTTGAGCGAGTTCATGTGTAAGTGAGTATGTATAAACCTTTGTAAACAAGTCTGTATGTATGAAAATCCCTGGTATGTAGCAATTAAGGAAAAATAGATCGATTAATGTGTAGCTAATACATTAATAAGTGACATGGACTAGGAAGCACTCAAACCTGTAACGCGTATTTTATACCGGTCCTTCCGGCGGAACGACATAGTCACCACATGCAGCCGCACGCTGGCCCATGTGTGGGGCTCGCAACACCCGATAGATCTATCACTCATGCCTCTCGGTCCTTATACAAGGATTAATGGTCTTACGATAATAGCCTATCCATTCACTTGATCTAGTTGTAAGTTCCTTAGCTAATCATACCGTGTATAAAAAGTACTCGTAATCATAGTAACATGTATTTCACCCCCGCAGTTTAGAAAACTGAAAACAGTTAAGAGAAAAGGGGGACATGAACTCACAGTGGTGCGTCTCTACCAAGTATATCTCCTGCTCAAGCAGCTGTGCGACGACCTACACGTACTAACTCTATTAGAAGGACGGCCGTGCCTTAGCTTAAGGTTTAAGTTTTTGGGAAATAGTTAGACAACTATTTCGTGTTTATATTTTTGTAAATACTTGGTAATTATTCTCCTTCCCAAGGATGGGGGATTTAATACATGCGTGTTCGTAAAATTCGAAATACATTATTAAGTCTCACTTAATATGTTTTATTTCTTACTCCGAAACATAAATATTCTTCCCAAAAATATTATATTTTAATACATGTGATTTTCCCAAAATAATACTTTGACAAAAATACGCGCTCATAAATATTTTCTTAAAATGCGTAAGTTACGGATAAAGATCGGGTGGTAATAATTATACCGTTGTAACTTAAATATTTATTGTGAAGGCGTTCGCATTATTTTGGAGCCGTTAATATTTGGTAATATTATTTTTACCCTAAAAATAATATTTACGTAGTTCACAAAATAATCACAAAAATTTACACAAGTGTTAATATGGAAAATATATACTAAATATATATTTTTCAGGTTTTATTTTGTGAAAAATCCCACCTCCGACACTTGGAAGTTTCGTAATAAAAATTGTGGCGAAAGTTATTCGGGAAAACAAGTTAAAAGTATATCCATAACACTTGTGATGAAAATATTTACAAGTGTTAGATTTTTGGAAAAATTTCGCCAGAGTTTCCTCTGTAACTGGAGGTGGCCACGCTTACAAGCGTATCATTTTCTTTTAAAATTTCAAATCAACAATGTTCCCAACATCAATCAACAAAGTTTCATTATCAAAATAGTCAAAATAGTTATAAATCGCAAAACACATGAACTTGTGGTTTGTACAAAATATATAGTAACTTTTCCCATATTTTTAGTAGATCTTTCTATAAATAAAATCGGTTCCTCACGAATCTTGTCTTTTAGGAAATGCATTTGTACATCTTCTTGTCAAATATTACAAAAACAATTCTTTGTTAAATCTTTTTGTCACACAAGTGTCTACGCACTTGTGTGTTTACAAAAATCACCTTTGTTTAGGAAGGATCCGGCTTTAAAAGTATGATTTCATTTTGCACGTGGTCCTTCGAAAATACCACTTGTAGATCACTAGATCTACAAGTTTAGAACTCCACTTTATAAGAAAAATTGTTTTTACACAAGTTCATGTTTATGTTGGAAAGGGTTCGTCATCTAGAAATTTTACAACTAAACATAAGGCTAGTTCATGTTTCATGATCTAGCGGGTTGATGACGATCCATTTCCATACTAGCAATCAACAACAATAAATAACCATAATAAAACTAGTTTTATAAGTTTACACTATTATTTATTTATTAACCACCAAGTTTATATTATTTAGTAGACTTTTAGATTAGACTTTTAGTGTTTATGATTTTTAACCGACAAACTTCATATTAACCACTTTAGATAAGATCAAAAAGGCATTTAGAGTCACTTACTACTAGCTCGAGGCTAGGGAAGAAACTAGTCGAAAAACGGGTGGTTAAAAGCACCGTAGAGAGGTCCTTGGCAATCCGCAAGTTCCGGGCTTCCTTGTATGATATCCTTCCCACTTGAATGTAGTTAATGTGGCTTAAAAAAAAGAAATTGAAAGTGGGTGGTGGGTATGTGAGTGCTCTCGGCCGAACTCACAAAGAGGAAAGAAAAAGTGGATTTTTTTTTGAAGTGTTTGAATAGATGAGCTAGTGATTTCATGGTTAAATTTATAAACCATCACTTCTATTATCCATGAGTTATTATGTAGGCTAGATATTAGGCAACCCATATTATAATAATCGAAATTGGGTGGGTGTTCCCTAGGGGGAACCAAATTCGTTTATAAGGGGTAGGTTTCATGGTTCATTTCTAACTAAGTAGTTAGTGATAGGTTATGTTTAGTTTATTTAGTTTAGTGTAGTTTGTGGGTAGTAAATTATAACGGGTGTTAGGGTATTCGGGGACCCTAACTGGCTCAGAAAAAAGAAAACAATGTCATAGTAAAACATTTTATGTCCCGGGTTAAGTCCGGTTGTTCGGTCGGATTTCACTCCGTTAAAGTGTTAAATAGGTATATAAAGTGTCGTTATTATTTCTTTTAGTGACACAATTTATTCCCGACACTTTGGAAAGTGTCTAGTAATATTTTTCTCATGTTATGGCACTTTACTAGTTAGCTAATTGCTGAATTTTTATTTAAAGTGCAGAATTTTGTACTCAAAGTACGTTCTAGGCACATCCGGTCACTATAATTATCACCTAGTGACGCAGTTCTACAATCCTCACCTCCCTACACTCCCTACTAGTGTAGTAATCTATTCCCGGCTCATACTGGCCTTAGAGACAGTAACTGTCTGATGCTGGCTATGTCAGCATGTTTACTGGGTATCCCGTATAGTGTGCTCACTGTGCTTTTTGTGCATCAAGGTTGTCACTGATGTTTGTGTAAAAATAATAGAGTGACAGTATAAAATGTGATGCATGAGTATGTACGTATCAGAAATCAGTAAGCAGTTTAATCACAGTTGTAAGCAAGCACAGTAACTACGCGGTAATTAAATATTAATTAATTCGTACGGATACCTGGTTTGGCGAGGGTTGTCACATTCTCCCCCCGTTAAAGAAATTTCGTCCCGAAATTTAAGTTCTGCTACTAGATGCAGGGTTCTTAGGAAATAAATGGGGGTATTTCTCTTTCATCTGGTCCTCACGTTCCCACGTGAATTCAGGTCCATGCCTAGCATTCCAACGAACTTTGACGAGTTTGACACTGCTCCTGCGAGTTTTGTTAACCTTCCAATCCGTGACCTCGACAGGTTCTTCAGTGAAGTGGAGCGTGTCGTCGATATGAACTTCGTCAGCAGGAATGATCACTGTATCTTGTGTTGGACTTTTTCTCAATTTGGATACATGGAATGTATCGTGAACACCATTGAGTTCAGCAGGTAGGTCCAACTTGTAGGTAACAAGCCCAATCCTTTGCAGGCTTCTGAAAGGGCCAATGTAACGCGGATTCAACTTCCCACGCTTTCCGAAGCGTGCCACACCCTTCCAGGGTGAAACTTTCAATAAAACCATATCTCCAACTTGGAATTCCAAATGTTTCCGGTTTGGATCTGCATAGGCTTTCTGTCTTTCGCGAGCTGCTTCGATGCGTTTTCGAATCTGCGCAATCTTGTCTGTCGTCTCTTGAACGATTTCGGGACCAACAAGCTGCCTATCACCTGCGTCAGCCCAGCATAGGGGTGATCGACACTTGCGTCCGTAAAGAGCTTCAAATGGCGCGGCTCCAATACTGGTGTGGTAGCTGTTGTTGTATGAAAATTCGACCAGTGGCAAATGCTTATCCCAGCTACCGCCCAAATCCATAACACATGCTCTCAGCATATCTTCCAAGGTCTGAATAGTCCGCTCGCTTTGATCGTCGGTCTGAGGGTGAAATGCAGTGCTCAGATTTAATTGTGAGCCAAAAGCTTCTTGGAAGGATTGCCCAATCCTTGATATGAAACGTCCATCTCTATCAGAGATGATCGAGAGAGGTACTCCATGGCGCGTGACGATTTCTCTCATGTAAATTTCAGCCAACTTGCTCGTATTATCCTTCTCCCTGATAGGTAAGAAGTGCGCTGACTTCGTTAATCGGTCCACTATTACCCAAATAGTGTCATGGCCTCTTGGCGTTCTTGGCAACTTTGTAATAAAATCCATGGAGATTTGTTCCCATTTCCACTTGGGAATCTCAGGTTGTTGCAGAAGTCCTGAAGGCTTCTGGTATTCCGCTTTCACCTTAGCGCACGTTAGACACTTGCTCACATAAACAGCAACATCGCCCTTCATCCTAGGCCACCAATAGTAATCCTTGAGATCTTGGTACGTCTTATCCGCTCCTGGATGGATAGAGTACCGCGATTTGTGAGCTTCATCAAAAACAACTTTCCTTAAACCACCAAACAGAGGAACCCAAATCCTTTTCTCAAACATAACGTTCCTTCCTCGTTTGGCACCAATAGCTTCTCTATCCCACGGAGATATTCTTCTTCAAGATTTCTTTCCTTAAGAGCTTCTTTCTGCGCGGCACGAATGCGCAAGGAAAGATCGGTTTGGATAATCATTTCTAAAGCCCCAACCCTTATGGGCTTGATCCTCTCCTTTCGACTTAGGGCGTCGGCAACCACATTCGCCTTCCCTGGATGATACTTTATCTCGCAATCGTAATCATTTAACAACTCAACCCATCGTCTTTGTCTCATATTCAACTCCTTCTGGTTGAATATGTGTTGTAGGCTCTTATGATCTGTAAAAATTGTACATTTCGTACCATATAGGTAGTGTCTCCAGATCTTTAAAGCAAATATCACTGCGCCTAGCTCCAAATCGTGCGTGGTATAGTTCTTCTCATGTACCTTCAACTGATGTGATGCGTAAGCAATAACCTTCTGGCGTTGCATCAACACGCAACCCAATCCTTGACACGAGGCGTCACAGTATACCACGAAATCGTCAGTACCTTCCGGTAGTGCCAGAATTGGCGCATTGCAGAGCTTTATCCTTCAACAGCTGAAACGCTTCTTCCTGTTTGATTCCCCAATCAAACTTCTTATCTTTCTGGGTGAGGAGTGTCAATGGTTGAGCGATCTTCGAAAAATCCTCAATGAACCTTCGATAGTGGCCAGCCAAACCCAAGAATTGTCGAATCTCGGTTGGCGTCTTTGGCGTTTCCCAATTCTTGATCGCTTCGACCTTGGTTGGATCCACATGGATTCCATCTCCATTTACCACATGTCCAAGAAATTGGACTTCACGTAGCCAAAATTCGTACTTAGAGAATTTGGCATACAGCTGTTCTTTCTTCAGCAGCTCCAAAATAGCTCTTAGATGCTGTTCGTGCTCAGCCTTTGTCCTTGAATAAATCAAAATATCATCGATGAATACAATCACGAACTTATCGAGATACGGCTTGCAGACTCGGTTCATTAGGTCCATAAAAACAGCAGGCGCGTTTGTCAACCCAAACGGCATAACTAGGAACTCGTAAGGTCCATAACGAGTTCTGAAGGCTGTTTTCGGGATACTCTCCTCTTGTATCCTTAGCTGATGATATCCAGATCGAAGATCGATCTTTGAATAAAAGCTTGAACCTTGCAGTTGATCAAACATATCATCAATTCTTGGTAGAGGATATCTATTCTTGATCGTCAGCTTGTTCAGCTACCGATAGTCGATGCACATTCGAAAACTACCGTCCTTCTTCTTGACAAACAGGACCGGAGCTCCCCAAGGCGAGAAGCTTGGTCGGATAAATCCCTTGTCTAACAACTCTTGGAGTTGTGTCGACAATTCTTGCATCTCAGACGGGGCAAGTCTATAAGGTGCCTTAGCCACAGGCGCGGCGCCTGGGACCAAATCGATGTGAAACTCCACTTGCCTCTGAGGTGGCAGTCCAGGCAAGTCCTCCGGGAAGACTTCCGGATACTCCCTCACGACAGGGATGTATTCGATCTTCGGTTCTGCAGCTTTCTTGTCTACAATGTGTGCTAAGAATGCAACATATCCCTTCTTCAAGCACTTTCTAGCTTTTAGACAGCTAATAATTCTTAGCGGCTTATCATGCTTCTCTCTGTGCACTATGATGGTTTCTTCATCCGTCAGTGGGATGCGGATGGTCTTCCCATGGCAACTGATCTCAGCTTTGCTACTCGATAGCCAATCCCTTCCCACTACCACATCAAAGCTTCCCAACTCGAGAGGTAGTAAATCTAGCGTAAACTCGTGCCCTCCTAGTTTAATCACACATCCTCGGACAACTTCACTGGTCTCAACTAGTTTCCCATTTGCTAATTTGATGGAGTACGGAACGTCTAACTTACTAGTCGTCAACCCAAGTATATTCTTAAACTCTAATGACATGAAACTATAATCGGTACCAGTATCAACCAAAACAGATGCAAAGTGTTGGTTTATCGGGAACGTACCAGTGACAACGCTTGGATCCTGGCGCGCTTCCCTTGTGCCGATGTTGAATACTCTCCCACGAGTTTGATCCAGTTTCGGGCTTTCCTTCTTGAGGTGCCCAATTTCCCCACAGTTACAGCATCCTGGCCCTCGGCCATTCCCATTCCCAGCTTGATTCGCAACATTTCCACGGTTTCCGTTTCCGTTACCTCCTCGTTTGTTGTTCCTATTACAAGAACCTCCTTTGCCACCCCGGCCATTACTAACCCAACAAGTATCCTTCGAATGACCGTTCTTCCCACAAGCTTCACATGTTTTCAGTCCACATCGGCCAGAATGATGACGCTGGCATGTGTTACACTTGGGCAGAGTGCCCATATAACCCTTTCTTTTGTTCTCATTATTCGTTCGGGTACCCTCAGTGAGCTTCCTTTTGTTCTTTCCGGATGACTCTACCTGAGTCTCCTTCTTCTTGGCAGGGTTTGAAAGTTTTTCTAGTCTAAGTGGCTCCGTAGCGAGTGCCAAGCCCATCTTACTTGCAGCATCAGTTGTTGGTGGCGTTGATGTTGTCATCAAGCTCAAGACTTGAGGCGCCAGTTCCCAAATGAATTGTTCCAATTTCTTCAGTTCTGGTTTTACCAGGTACGGAATAATTCGTGACAGATCATGAAGTCGTTGCACGTACTCCAACACCTTCAGACCTTCCATCATCAGGCTCCGAAATTCATCTTCCCATTTCTGGGTTTCCGTCTGGGAGCAATACTTCTTATGCATCATTCCTTTCAGCTCACCCCATGTTAACGCATATGCTGCAGCAGCGCCCTTTATACGAATCTGAAGATTCCACCATAATCGAGCCTCATCTAAAAGCAGCTCAGAAACGTATGGGACTTGTTGTTCCGGCGTACAACCACTCACTTGAAAGATGGAATCCATTCTTTCGATCCACTTTACAAAGGCTATGGCACCTCCAGTGCCGTCGAACTTTGGAGGCTCGTGGTTGAGGAAGTGCCAGTAGGTACAGCCATGAGGTGGATTGTTGTTGCCGGTGTTGTTAGAATTACTTCCGTTGGTTCCTCCTTGAGAGGCGGCGTATTGCGCGATGGCAGCCGCGATGACCTGCTGGAGCTCTGCCTCATTGGTAGGCATTCGTGTTTGACGTCTCGGCGGCATCCTCTAAAAGAGGGTTCACGTTGGTCAGGTCATAGTAAGTAGAGTGTACGTAAGTATACAACAATATCAACACATAACATCTCATGTTATAAATAAATCAATCACATAACATCTCATGTTATAAATAAATCACCCATATTGATAGCCTCTGCAATGGTTGAGGGCTTCGAGGTAGTAACCATACCCCTGATCTGGGGTGCAAGTCCCCAAATGAATCGTTCAATCCTTTTGAACTCCGGTTTAACTAAGTAGGGGACGACCCTAGACAAGTTGTGAGATTGCTGGACGTATTCAGGAATCTCTGGTCCGTCCATTTTCAATTCCAGAACTCCGCCTCAAGCTTCTGGATTCCAGCCCTAGAATTGTATTTCTTCTCCATCATTCCTTTAAGCTCGTCCCAGCTCAGTGCATAAGCAGCATCTGTGCCAAGGGTCTGAACCTGAAGGTTCCACCATGAGAGTGTGCCATCTAGAAATGACCCTGTGATATAGGTAACACTCCGTTGGGGCGAACAGCTACTCATTCGTAGGATGGAGTCAATCTTTTCGGACCAACGAACAAATGCAACGGCGCCTCCTGTTCCGTCAAAGTTCAAAGGCTTGCAGTTCAGGAACTGTTTATAGGTGCAGCCAGTTGGAGGGTTATTTCCAGTAATGCCATCGTTGTACTTAGAGCGGAGGGCTTCATGTCGTGCATTTGCCTGTGAGATGCGTTCTTACAGCTCGGCTTCTGTCCTTGGCAACGTACTGGTGTTTGTGTCACGTCTGGGTGACATTCTCTTTTGTCGAAGTGGTGTGAAGCGGGTTAGACAACGTTTCAATTGTCTATGAGATATATAGCACCATAAGCCATCATGTAATCACCCAATTTCACACGCAAATATACTCAATGTATGAGTGGGGAAATAAATTTCTGAGCCTTCACATAGGCTTGCCAATTTGGCTTGCTGCTTGTAATAGAATGAACTTGAGGCTACATCGCCTCGCCTTGGTCATTCGTGTTTTAGATATTTCCTGCTACATTGGTTTTCATTAGCTTGACCCGCAGACTCCACCAGGATTTCTGTGCACTACAAGTCATTATTACGTGGGCCCCCGTCATAATAAATTATCTTGCACAGTTACCCCAAATTTTCTCTCGTCCAAGCAGATGATCAATCAAGGAGCAACAACAGGTGCATCGGCATGAGCAGGGTCATGTTCCAATGCGGGGTCAGGAGCAACGCCTGGCTCAGGGGCCACGACTGGCTCCGGATCAACAAACTTCATCTCAAAATCAGCTGGATCAACAACCACAGGGGTTACAGGATCCTCCAAGGGCTGGTCTAAGTGTATGAACTCAATGTCATGGTCTGGATCAAATCCAGGTGGAAAAACAGGATCATCCTCAATATCGTGATCAAACTCAAAGCTGTGTGCGGGAACTGGTGCAGCTGATGACGCCATATCAGGGCCGGCGTCGTGTGAGTGGTGCTGCACTCCCTGTATATGCGAAGGTGCGGACGCCACAGACTCAAATGAGTTTGGGACAGGTGAATGTGCATGAGCCTCCTCTGCAGGAGCGTCAGCAAGCAGCAGGCTATCACCAGCAGCAATAGGGCCTCGCCCTCAAATGGGTCCTCCTCTAATAGATCGTTATCGTCGTCAGAGACCACGTCGGGGGGCATATCAACAACGGGATAAGCGGCAAGGACACAGGAGCAGGGATCACCGCGAGTGGCAAATCCCCAACAAGATGGCCATCAGCAGGCTCTGCTACGACATCAGGCAGCGCAAAAAGCTGAAAGTCGTCATCGTCTGTGCTGGTAGTATCGGAAATGTACACCTCGTGCTTCGATGTAACTATGTCGCCTGATACTATGGCCATGGGATCTGTAGTGTCCGACTCTCCAGTATCTGATGAAGGCATGACATTTTGTAATACAAACACACATATGCACAAATAATCAATCATATAGTCAGATAAGCACATTAGTCACCAAGTAAGAAATCAAATAATTCTCCTAGTCCCACTAGCCTCCCAACCTCTCAGACTGCTCTTCCTAGTCCCACTAGCCTATTATCTCAAACTGCTCTTCCTAGTCCCACTAGCCAACTACCTCGGTCTCCTAGACCGAGCCTCGGTCTTCCAGACCGAGCCTCAGCCTCTCCAGACTGAGCCTATAATAAATAAATGTGCTCAACATTTGTTTGTAAAAAGTTTTGGATCTGGACTTAAGTGGTATGCAGTGTAAAAATGTTTTCGTGAGAGCCCTAGCGATCATAGTCTAGACTCGAGAAGGAATCCTAGTTCGCTATGATCAGAGCTCTGATACCAAGCTGTCACACCCTGGCTTTGCGGAAGCGTGGTTATTTTGGTGTGACTTCTTAATACCATAGCTTAACCATAACAAGCTATATGAAATAAATACCATGCAAGATCATCCATTAAAATAAGTTTGAAGAGTAAAGAACCACAACATTGTCTTAACGGATATCACATCCTAACAAACATAAACAGTGTTCAAAAGACACAACACCAACAAGAAATAAACACAGCTTAAGAACTGTGACTCGTCCAGGAAAAAGTCACATCCCTTAAACTCGGATGACCTCGAAACTAATGCAGCGGGAAAACGTGTCATACCGCGCCAGATCCTTTAATTCCCTGAAATACATGTAAGTTGAAAAATCAACAATAATGTTGAGCGAGTTCATGTGTAAGTGAGTATGTATAAACCTTTGTAAACAAGTCTGTATGTATGAAAATCCCTGGTATGTAGCAATTAAGGAAAAAGAGATCGATTAATGTGTAGCTAATACATTAATAAGTGACATGGACTAGGAAGCACTCAAACCTGTAACGCGTATTTTATACCGGTCCTTCCGGCGGAACGACATAGTCACCACATGCAGCCGCACGCTGGCCCATGTGTGGGGCTCGCAACACCCGATAGATCTATCACTCATGCCTCTCGGTCCTTATACAAGGATTAATGGTCTTACGATAATAGCCTATCCATTCACTTGATCTAGTTGTAAGTTCCTTAGCTAATCATACCGTGTATAAAAAGTACTCGTAATCATAGTAACATGTATTTCACCCCCGCAGTTTAGAAAACTGAAAACAGTTAAGAGAAAAGGGGGACATGAACTCACAGTGGTGCGTCTCTACCAAGTATATCTCCTGCTCAAGCAGCTGTGCGACGACCTACACGTACTAACTCTATTAGAAGGACGGCCGTGCCTTAGCTTAAGGTTTAAGTTTTTGGGAAATAGTTAGACAACTATTTCGTGTTTATATTTTTGTAAATACTTGGTAATTATTCTCCTTCCCAAGGATGGGGGATTTAATACATGCGTGTTCGTAAAATTCGAAATACATTATTAAGTCTCACTTAATATGTTTTATTTCTTACTCCGAAACATAAATATTCTTCCCAAAAATATTATATTTTAATACATGTGATTTTCCCAAAATAATACTTTGACAAAAATACGCGCTCATAAATATTTTCTTAAAATGCGTAAGTTACGGATAAAGATCGGGTGGTAATAATTATACCGTTGTAACTTAAATATTTATTGTGAAGGCGTTCGCATTATTTTGGAGCCGTTAATATTTGGTAATATTATTTTTACCCTAAAAATAATATTTACGTAGTTCACAAAATAATCACAAAAATTTACACAAGTGTTAATATGGAAAATATATACTAAATATATATTTTTCAGGTTTTATTTTGTGAAAAATCCCACCTCCGACACTTGGAAGTTTCGTAATAAAAATTGTGGCGAAAGTTATTCGGGAAAACAAGTTAAAAGTATATCCATAACACTTGTGATGAAAATATTTACAAGTGTTAGATTTTTGGAAAAATTTCGCCAGAGTTTCCTCTGTAACTGGAGGTGGCCACGCTTACAAGCGTATCATTTTCTTTTAAAATTTCAAATCAACAATGTTCCCAACATCAATCAACAAAGTTTCATTATCAAAATAGTCAAAATAGTTATAAATCGCAAAACACATGAACTTGTGGTTTGTACAAAATATATAGTAACTTTTCCCATATTTTTAGTAGATCTTTCTATAAATAAAATCGGTTCCTCACGAATCTTGTCTTTTAGGAAATGCATTTGTACATCTTCTTGTCAAATATTACAAAAACAATTCTTTGTTAAATCTTTTTGTCACACAAGTGTCTACGCACTTGTGTGTTTACAAAAATCACCTTTGTTTAGGAAGGATCCGGCTTTAAAAGTATGATTTCATTTTGCACGTGGTCCTTCGAAAATACCACTTGTAGATCACTAGATCTACAAGTTTAGAACTCCACTTTATAAGAAAAATTGTTTTTACACAAGTTCATGTTTATGTTGGAAAGGGTTCGTCATCTAGAAATTTTACAACTAAACATAAGGCTAGTTCATGTTTCATGATCTAGCGGGTTGATGACGATCCATTTCCATACTAGCAATCAACAACAATAAATAACCATAATAAAACTAGTTTTATAAGTTTTACACTATTATTTATTTATTAACCACCAAGTTTATATTATTTAGTAGACTTTTAGATTAGACTTTTAGTGTTTATGATTTTTAACCGACAAACTTCATATTAACCACTTTAGATAAGATCAAAAAGGCATTTAGAGTCACTTACTACTAGCTCGAGGCTAGGGAAGAAACTAGTCGAAAAACGGGTGGTTAAAAGCACCGTAGAGAGGTCCTTGGCAATCCGCAAGTTCCGGGCTTCCTTGTATGATATCCTTCCCACTTGAATGTAGTTAATGTGGCTTAAAAAAAAGAAATTGAAAGTGGGTGGTGGGTATGTGAGTGCTCTCGGCCGAACTCACAAAGAGGAAAGAAAAAGTGGATTTTTTTTTTGAAGTGTTTGAATAGATGAGCTAGTGATTTCATGGTTAAATTTATAAACCATCACTTCTATTATCCATGAGTTATTATGTAGGCTAGATATTAGGCAACCCATATTATAATAATCGAAATTGGGTGGGTGTTCCCTAGGGGGAACCAAATTCGTTTATAAGGGGTAGGTTTCATGGTTCATTTCTAACTAAGTAGTTAGTGATAGGTTATGTTTAGTTTATTTAGTTTAGTGTAGTTTGTGGGTAGTAAATTATAACGGGTGTTAGGGTATTCGGGGACCCTAACTGGCTCAGAAAAAAGAAAACAATGTCATAGTAAAACATTTTATGTCCCGGGTTAAGTCCGGTTGTTCGGTCGGATTTCACTCCGTTAAAGTGTTAAATAGGTATATAAAGTGTCGTTATTATTTCTTTTAGTGACACAATTTATTCCCGACACTTTGGAAAGTGTCTAGTAATATTTTTCTCATGTTATGGCACTTTACTAGTTAGCTAATTGCTGAATTTTTATTTAAAGTGCAGAATTTTGTACTCAAAGTACGTTCTAGGCACATCCGGTCACTATAATTATCACCTAGTGACGCAGTTCTACAATCCTCACCTCCCTACACTCCCTACTAGTGTAGTAATCTATTCCCGGCTCATACTGGCCTTAGAGACAGTAACTGTCTGATGCTGGCTATGTCAGCATGTTTACTGGGTATCCCGTATAGTGTGCTCACTGTGCTTTTTGTGCATCAAGGTTGTCACTGATGTTTGTGTAAAAATAATAGAGTGACAGTATAAAATGTGATGCATGAGTATGTACGTATCAGAAATCAGTAAGCAGTTTAATCACAGTTGTAAGCAAGCACAGTAACAACGCGGTAATTAAATATTAATTAATTCGTACGGATACCTGGTTTGGCGAGGGTTGTCACATGACGTTGCTAATGAGAGAAGATATTCTTTCTAAGGATGTTGCTCGATTTTATATTACTGAAAGTATCTTAGCCATTCATTCTATTCACCAGCATAACTATATACACATGTATTCTAATATATTTCTTGATAAAACAAAATTTACTTGCTTCAAGTGAATTTACATCGAAGCATGTGCTTAACTTCTTTTCACTTGTAGGGACATTAAACCAGATAACCTGATACTGGACTGAAACAGGCATCTAAAGCTGTCTGATTTTGGCTTGTGTAAGCCCATTGAAAGTAAGTTTTCATCAATATTGTTGAATGAGGAAAATTATGAAAATCAAGGGCCCCTAAACGACACTGACGAGTAGCAAGTTCCTTTGTTGATGTCAAAGAAAACCTTGATAATATTTTCTATGTAAACATAAAAAAATGGGGAAGTGAAGAATGTGTTCCTTTGTATGCAGGGGTACTTGATTGTTCAGTTACAAAAGGGCAGGGCAGACTAACAGTTTTAGTTTTACTGATGAATGTGTCTATTTGCAATCTGTGAAGGTTACCTCACATTTCAATGTCATCTAAATCTTCTTATGAGTTCACAAGGTTTTTGCCAGCCGCTTCTTCTGCACACCATGCTTCCTTACAAAATTCTCACCTGATGGTATGTATTATGTAATTTCAAATTTGCTATCTTTGGATCATGATTTGAGAGCATTCACATCCTGGGAATCAAAATATGTGTGTGGGGGTTTTAAAATATAAAGAGTATAAAAAGTGGTTGTGAGTGGAGTGAGAGAAAATGTTACTGTTCATCTGTATATTTGGGAGGACACTGTTCACCCACTATAATTTTTTAATATATATTGAAAGTGGTTGTGAGTGAAGGAGAGAGAAAAATGTAATAATAAAGGTATAAAAATATTATTTAATTGAAAAGGAGAGAAAAACTATTTGTTTTTAGTGGAAATATATTGATATAGGAGTTGTTTTTTAGTGGAATGTATGTATATTTTTACGGAGCTGGATGTGAATGCTCTGATGTTTTGTGTTAGGATTATGTTAAATTGCTTAAAAAGTGGAGGAATATTAGGCTTTTGATGTGTTGTGGTTGGTAGATTGTAATGATAGACTCGTCAAGAAAGTTATAAAAAAAAATCTTGTGACTTTTGTAGGCTGAACAAGACACAGATGAAGTGTATGCATAAATCACTTTACTCCCTGGGATAGATGTAAGACTTTGCTTAATTTAATTACTTTAAACATTTAAACTAATTCAAAATCATGTTTTTCTCACCTTAATGTCGCATTTTTGGCAGCAAAGCAAGCCTACAAGTCTCGATGAATGCCTACCCGAGCCCCCGAGGCCAACCGTACAATCTTTCTGCATTGTCTTGACCGCTTCGGATACGAGCATGCATGGTGGGTTTTCGGTGCTCCGAAAGCACGCTACCGAGTGCCTGCCTGCATTGGTAAATTCGCTATTCTTTATGTTTTTTTAATAATGATTTGTTTTTTATGGTCTTGTGTTTACTAAATTTATATGTTCTGGATATGACTCAACCGACTCCTACTCAAGACTTATTAGCACTCGATCTTCATGGCGCCGAGTGGAAATTTAAGCATATCTATAGGGGTCAACCGAGAGGGCATCTACTTTCAACTGGATGGAGTACCTTTGTTACTAATAAGCGATTACAGGGGAGAAAACGGTGAGCTGCGTGTTGGGGTTACACGTCAGGCACGTCAACAAAGCTTGATGCTTTCATCGATGATTTCTAGCCAGAGTATGCATTTGGTCGTGCTTGCAACCGCATCGCATGTGGTTCAAACTCAAGCCCGATTTATAGTTTACTATAAACCAAGGTATGATCAATGATGCCTCTGTTACTTGAAAAAAGTGTTAGTGAAATTGTTTTTATATAACATTTGGTAAATGTTGATCTGTTTTTTTTAGGACAAGTCAATTCATTATCAGTTTAAACAAGTACATAGAAGCTGAAAATAATGCTTTTAATATCGGGATGAGATTTAAGCTATCATTCGTGTCACACCCCAACTGCATAAAACAACAAACTGCGGCGGAAACGTCGGGGATTCATGTCACAGAATCATTGTCTCATAACACATGGATTTTAAAGCTTGGTATTATTTATAAAATGTTTACATTGTCTTAGTTTAAATGAAAATAGAACATAAATTAAACTTGTCTTTCTTAATTTTAGTCACTAAGGCCCAAGTCCGCCCTAAGTGTAGCATGATCAACATCAAACATTAGCTCCTGAAACACATGTGAAAATAGGTACGTCAGCATAAAAATCCCTGTGAGTAACATAGGTTTTGATGATGAGGATTCATGACTTGAATGTTAAAAGAAGTGTTTAACTAAAAGTATTCATGATCCTTATAAAATGTTTTCTTTTTATAAAATTATATGAAAATCAATGTGAAAATCAAATGATTTAAAAGAAATTGTTGGTGCATATTTGTGACAACAGCTTAGATTTGGTCTTTGGATATCTTGTAATTAGTTAAACGATAAACAGTTAGCGGGTTTAGCTTTGTATTAGTGGAATAATAGAGTTTGGGCTAAACAAAACCCAGTTTGGGTCTAGGGGGACGAATTGGGCTTTGCCCATGTTGGAAACCTTGGCCCAAGTTGCAAACCTTGTGTTATATAAACAAGGCTTTACATTAGGGTTTAGGTTAATCAGCCAAAACATTTGTGTGTGAGAATTTTCGTGAGAGCATAGAAGCTTGGACGAATTAGGGTTTGATTGATTGTAATTCTTGTGATTGATAATCAATAAAAACCCGGTTTGATTGTGAATTTCTGTTTCTACTCATTTCTGTAACAAATCTGATCTAGAGGATTCCGCACTCTAGGTTAGATATTCAATTCTGTGACGATCTGTACGAACAAGGGGACCTACAATTGGTATCAGAGCATTAGGCTCTTGAAGGCTCGATTCAGAATTGTGCTTGGCAGAAACAGGGAGTTTTTCGAAATTTTTTGAAACCTGACAATTAGGGTTTCGAAATTTTTTGCTGGTTTGATAAAAAATTTTGAAATTTTTGGCTGTTTTGATCTTCTGATTTGTTTGGTTGCTGTTTTGCAGGATTTCAGGAAAGTTTTTGTCGATTCTGGAAAAGTTGTTGGCTGAAAGACTTGAAGATTTGAAGACTGTTCTTCGTGTTCTTCGTGTTTTTCGATCAGTTCCTCATACTTTTCGAAAATATTGTGCTGATTAGGTTGTCTGATTTTGCAGATTTGTGTTGGTGAAGAGATAAAATCTTCAGAATTTTGAACAGATTAAGTTTCCGTATTTACTGGACCAGCGAATTTGACTATCGACGAATTTAACAAATTCGCAGACTAGACTAGCATAATTAACTGATCAGTGAATTTGTGACCTAACAACTCGGTGACCGGCGAAATTAAAATCCAAAGGCGACTTTGGTAACCCTTTTAATTGTCCTCAGCGACATTATTACGGTGATTGGCGAAGTTACTAGACGTCGTGCTAGCGAAATTATTAACCAGCGAATTTGATCAGCTAGCATAATTAACCAGGGAATTTGATCAGCTAGCATAATTAACCAGCGAATTTAATATGCCAGCATAATTATAATTACTCTACCAGCATAATTATAATTACTCTATCAGCATATTTAACTTGGTTTGCCAGCATAATTAGCGTGACCCAACGAAATTAACTTGGTTTGCCAGCAAATTTAGCTAGAGGAATTAAAAGGTGGAGTATTTATTTTTGTGGAGTAATTAGATACGCATAGAGGAATTAACGTTTTCGTGAATAGAATTTGATCCGTAGCTCATCTGCCGAAACCGTTTGCATCGTTGAACTCGGTTGATTTTCGGAAAAATTCGGTTTTCGACATTATATATCATTGGATTCGTTTTTTCGAGACGATTCTAACGGTATAATTTGGTAAAAACAATTTTCGGAAAAATTTTGTACGGTTTTTATCAGTACGGTTACGGTAAAACGTGTTTAAAGATGGTCAGAATGGATAAGTTCAGTGAGATTGTTAAGAATTGGCCAAAACTGAGAAACGTCAAAGAATATTCTGTCTGGAAAGAGGAGTTTGAGGGATTTGTGAAAAGTGAAGATACCAGAATGTGCTATTGTATGATTGATGGATATGTTGCTCCTACACGTCGTGTTGAAGGAAGAGTTAAGGTGATTTCTTATGAGATGATGGATGAATCTGAAAAACTTGTGGTTGAAGCTGAGAAGAAAGCTTTAGCTGCAATAAAAATGTCCTTACCTGATGGCATCTATCATACCTTTACGAAGTACACAAATTCAAAGGATATGTGGGATGCATTAGAAAAGCGATATCAGGGAAATGCAGAAAGAAAGTGATATGAAGAGTTGGAGCTTACTTACTTAACCAAGGATTGCTAGCTAATTGATCTACAAAGGAATTAAAGTTTTGGAGATTGGAAGCATCAGCTAAGGGGGAGTCTGTTGATGTCAGAAACTGTGTAGCTGATGCTATCCAAAGACCAAAAGAACACAAGATGTTTGAAGACAAAGTTACTTTATGAAGCTATTGTCAAGGGGGAGTTTGTTGGTGCATATTTGTGACAACAGCTTAGATTTGGTCTTTGGATATCTTGTAATTAGTAAAACGATAAACGGTTAGCGGGTTTAGCTTTGTATTAGTGAAATAATAGAGTTTGTGTCGCAACCCCTGATCCCTGATCCCCGGGAACGGGCAGACGCGAACTCAGAATTTCGGTGGTATCAGCTTGTTAATTTGGCAGCGGAAATTACATCAGGACCGTAATTAGGAAATGTTTATCAGAGTAAAACCACCATATTTAATATTAATAATCACATGGGCAAAACCCAAGTTTCTTATTACAATACGTTTATAGGGATAAACCCTATTTTATTGAATTTAAAACATCGTCTTTTAGGTAACTTTTATAGCCACGTTTTTCCCAAACCTTCAGTGCTCTCCAGCTGGCTTTTTACTAATTGGCTGTCACATTGTGTTACCTGAAACGCATTTTAAAAACATTTGTCAGTGGGAAATACTGGTGAGTGAATCCCAGTTTAATCAAGAAACATTCTATCAATTAAAACAGTATTGAGAGCGATCACATTGTTTATTTCTACACAATTACTCCTTTTAGTACTGTCAAACCTGACGTGTGGGTCATATTACACATTGGCTAACTCATTGTCCAATGGTAACGTATTGTCATCCCGACTTACTACTCACAGTGTAGTAAATTTTGTATACAAAACCCCAAAATACCGACAGTAATTGAAGAACTACAAAGACTAAATCACCGCTTAATCACATTGTAAAACATTTAAGGTTTTGTAAAATATTACAAAAAGGTTAACAAAAAGAGGATAAACTCACATTGCTATCTTAGACTTCCCGTAAGGGTTTCCTGGATATAATCTATAATTTATACAAATGTACATTGGTTAGTATCATAACCCTTTGAAAATATTAATGATACCCTCCCCGAGACGGTATTCCAACAACTACGTCGGGCAGAACCACGACAGTTATTACGGAACCCTAAATCAATCGGGCAGCGTATCTATTATGAAACTAGGGTTATAATACTTACAACGGAGCAGAACCTCGCTAATTAGGGGGTATAAGACCAGCTTTATAATGCCTATATTCAGAATTTGTGATTTGAGAACGAAAGAAATGAACGACGGAAAACGAAAACCCGTTGCCTGCTTATATAGGTGCTGAAACTGGTTCCCACGCGGCCCGCGTAAAACACAGACAAGGCTTACGCGGCCCGCGTCAAAGCTGGGTCAACGCGTAGGTTGTCCCGGTCATGATCTAGCCTCGCCACGATGATGACACGTGTCATCACCGGGCTGCGCCATGTTTCTTGATCTTACGCGGCCCGCATAAGATTGAGGTGGGGTTCATGCGGCCCGCCTCAACTTATGTTTCAACGAAATCTGATTTAAACCTTTATACTGCCCACGTAAAGGCTTGGGGTGGGTCTATGCGGCCCGCCTCAGCTAAAAAATCAGATTTTATATTTATTTTTAATGCTATACTATATTCCGGGCTCGGTTTTCACGTATGGGTGTATTTTAAAGACATATTGGAACAATTTAAAATATAATAGGGTGTCAGAAATATTTGAGAGTGTCGGTTTTACTGATGGTTGTTACATCCTCCCCACCTTGTTTTTAGAGCTCGTCCTCGAGATCTACTGGAATAAGTGCGGATATTTTCTTTGCATTTCAGATTCAAGCTCCCATGTGTACTCAGGTCCTCTTTTGGAGTCCCACTTTACTTTGACCAGAACTAGTCTCTTATGCTTGAGGTTCTTGACTTTCCTGTCTTCAATCTGTAGAGGCCTTTCTACAAACTTGAGTTGTTCATTTACCTCTATATCCTTAAGAGGTACTATCAGTGATTCATCAGCTAAACACTTTTTGAGATTAGATACATGAAATACATCATGTATTCCTGCCATTTCCTCTAGCAGTTGTAGCTGATAGGCTACAGGTCCTATTTTTCTAATAATCTCAAAAGGTCCAATATACCTGGGACTTAGCTTTCCCCGTTTGATGAATCTTACTACTCCTTTCCAAGGAGAGACTTTTAATAATACTTTATCTCCTACTTGAAATTCTAATGGTGTGCGTCGGTTATCAGCATAGCTCTTCTGTCGATCACGTGCTGCTTTCATTCGTTCCTTGACTTGAATAATCTTATCAGTTGTTTCTTGCACTATCTCAGGTCCAGATAGTTGCTTTTCCCCAATTTCTGCCCAATAGACTGGGGTTCGGTACTTTGGTCCATTAAGTGCTTCGAATGGTGCAGCATTGATACTTGTGTGATAACTATTGTTATAAGAAAATTCTATTAAAGGTAAGTGATCATCCCAATTACCTCCGAAATCAATTACACAGGCTCTAAGCATGTCTTCCATTGTCAGAATTGTTCTTTCGCTTTGTCCATCCGTTTGAGGATGATAAGCTGTGCTCAACTTTAATTTGGTTCCCATTGCCTTTTGGAAACTTGACCAAAAATGAGAGGTAAATCGACTATCCCTATCAGAAACAATTGATAAAGAAATTCCAGGTAAAGAAACAATTTCATTTACATATAATTTGGCTAACTGTTCCATACTGAAAGTTTCCTTCATTGGTAAGAAATGAGCTGACTTGGTTAGTCTATCTACAATCACCCAGATTGTATCATTTCCTTTCTTTGTTTTGGGTAATTTAGTAACAAAATCCATTGTTATCAATTCCCATTTCCATACTGGCATTTCTAACTGCTGTAGCAATCTTGAGGGTTTTTGGTGTTCAGCTTTAACTTGTGAACATGTTAAACATTTAGAAACATAGGCTGCTATGTCCTTTTTCATTCCTATCCACCATAAATTTTTCCTTAAATCCTGGTACATTTTATCATTTCCTGGATGCATCGTATATTTAGATTTATGGGCTTCTTCTAAAATACGATAACGTAGATTTCCTAATTTAGGTATCCACATTCTCTTTTCATGGAATCTCCAAATTCCATCTGTTCCTTGTTCTAACTCTTTTAGCATACCTTTTAATTTTTCAGTATCATCCTTGATTACTGATTCTTGTGCTTCTCTTATCTGATCATTTAAATCTACTTGTAGATTTAATTTAAGAGAACATACCCTTTTTGGCTTTTCATGATACTTTCGGCTTAAAGCATCTGCCACTACATTTGCTTTTCCTTCATGATACTGGATATCACAATCATAATCACTAAGCATTTCCATCCAACGTCTTTGTCTCATATTCAACTCTTTTTGCTTGAAAGTATACTTTAAACTCTTATGGTCAGTGAATATGGTAAACTTATTACCATAAAGGTAATGTCTCAAAATCTTAAGAGCAAAAATTATAGCTCCTAACTCCAAATCATGGGTTGAATAATTCTCTTCATGATTCTTAAGTTGTCTAGATGCGTAAGCTATAACTTTTTGGCGTTGCATCAATACACATCCATAACCTAATTTGGAAGCGTCACAATAAACTACAAAATCTTCAGTTCCTTCTGGTAACGCCAATATGGGTGTATGGGTTAATCTTTGCTTAAGAATTCTAAATGCTTCTTCTTGTTTTAATCCCCATTCAAACTTAACAGATTTACAGGTTAGCTTAGTTAAGGGAATGGCTATTCTAGAAAAATCTCGAATAAATCTTCTATAATAACCAGCTAGACCTAAGAAACTTCTAACCTCGGTTGGTGACTCAGGGGTTTTCCATTTAGTAATCTCCTCGATTTTTGTCGGATCTACATGAATTCCTTCATGATTGACTAGGTGTCCAAGAAACTGTACTTGTTCTAACCAAAATTCGCACTTAGAAAATTTAGCATAAAGCTTTTCCTTTCTTAACAAACTTAAAAGTGCGTGCAAATGCTTTACATGATCTTCTTTACTTTTAGAGTAAATTAGAATATCATCTATGAAAACAATTATGAATTTATCCAAATATGGCTTACATATTCGGTTCATCATGTCCATAAATGCAGCTGGGGCATTGGGTAAACCAAATGGCATGACAGTAAATTCATAATGTCCATACCTTGTTCTGAATGCGGTTTTAGGAATGTCTTCTTCCTGTACCTTTAATTGATGATATCCTGACCTTAAATCGATTTTTGAGAAAAATCGAGCTCCTTGTAGTTGATCAAACAGATCATCGATTCTTGGTAATGGGTACCGGTTCTTAATCGTGACCTTGTTTAATTCACGGTAGTCAATGCACATACGCATTGATCCGTCCTTCTTTTTAACAAACAGTATCGGCGCTCCCCATGGTGACGAACTTGGCTGTATGAATCCTTTCTCTAATAATTCGTCTAATTGTTTCTTCAATTCTTGCATTTCTGCAGGTGCCAAACGGTAAGGTGCTTTAGCAATCGGTGCCGTTCCTGGTATCAAATGGATCCTGAATTTAACTTCTCTATCTGGAGGTTGCCCTGACAATTCTTCTGGAAATACATCTGAAAACTGAGATACTATTGGAATATCCTTTAAATCCTTTCCTTCAGTGTTAGTGATTATAGAAATCAAATACACTATAGAACCTTTTCTTATATAACTTGCAGTTTTCATCACAGAGATAAATTTTGTAGATCTAGATGGTTTATCTCCTTTAATTGTGATCGTTTTACCTGTTAGTGAATTTACTTGAATTGACTTTTGATCACATAGAATATTGGCTTTATTGGTTATTAACCAATCCATTCCTAATACAACATCAAATCCTGCCAGATTCATGGGATAAAGATTTGCAATAAATTTCTGATTTAAAATTTCTATTCTTGCTCCCTGCAAGATTTCAGAAATCCTAACGGTTTCTCCATTAGCTGTCTCTACCTAACATTCTTGTGGTAGTTTAGTTAATGACTGGTTTAAAAATTTGCAAAATGATGTATTAATAAAACTTTGGTTTGCACCAGAGTCAAATAATACTTTAGTAAAAACATCATTAACTAAAAACGTACCAGCAATGACATCTGGAATCATCTTGGCTTCATCTGCTGTCAGAACAAATGCTCTAGCATTTTTAGTGTTCTTGTTGTTTGCAGCTGGGGCTAGTTTTGGACAGTTTGGCCTGATATGACCTTTTTCTCCACAGTTGTAGCATAATCCATTACTGGATTTCTTCCTGCAATTTTCTTCCTTGTGCCCTGGCATCTTGCAATAATTGCAAAGAGTGGAGCATTTTCCCGAATGCTTTTTCTTGCAAACCTTGCAGAAAGGTGCAGAGGTAGAACCCATATTCCTACGGTTGTAATTCCCAGAACAGAATTCTTGAGTAAGCCTTTGGGCTAGGTTTTTCCTCTGGTCTTCTTCTCTAGTACGGAATAGTTCATCTGTCAAGGTATTGGTTAGTTCTACAGCTTCTTCTATGGTTTGAGGTCTAGCTGCCTTGACTACATGTCTAATCTCTCTAACTAATCCCCAGATGTAACGGGAGATTAATACTGGCTCTAGTGATGCAAGGGTTGGTACTATTCTATCATATTCAAAGAATAACTTGGTGTACCCCTTACTATCCACTCCATTCATCCTAAGGTTTAGGAATTTGTTTGCTATTTGTTCTTTTTCATTAGGAGGGCAGAATTTCCTTTCTACCATGTTCCTAAATTCTTCCCATTCCATATTGTATACTCTATCACTTCCTTTTGACTGGAGGATAGTGTTCCACCATTCTAAAGCTGAGTTCTTAAACAAATTAGAAGCAAACATTATTTTGTCTTCTTCAGCACACTTGCTTATTTTCAGAACAGCCTCAGTCTTTTCTATCCAGCGTAGAGCTGCAATAGGTTCTTCATTACCCGAGAACTCTATCGGTTTACAAGACCAGAATTCCTTATAAGAACAACCATAAGGCATGGTTCTTCTTCTTTTAGGAATGGGCACTTGAAGTACAGGGCCATTGTTTATGCTGTGTTCTGGTTCGATTGGTCGCTTACTGCTATGTTTACTTTTATTATTCGCTTCCTGAATGGTTTGAATAATAAATGGCATGGCATCTATGATTACTTGTGCCACTATGTGTTGAACGGCACTATTATCCATTTGGTTTCCATTGTTATTGATGCCCGGATTCTCATTAACCACGTTAATGTTACTCTGGTTATCATTATTCAGATTTCCTTGATTTCCTTCGCCGGCCATCTGAATTTTAAACATTTATCCCATATTAATATCTCAAGATAATATTTAATATAGTTAATCACATGATACGCAATCTAGCCAAAAACGTCGATCATTGTGACTTTTACTCTATTTTCATATACTATTATGCATCTATTACATTCTAGTACTGAAATAACAATTACAATACCAACAGAAATAGAATCACACTAATAGTAATAGGCATCCGTACACACATATTTTATTTTATTTTTATTATATTATATTACTATTACCATCTCCTCTATCACATCACGGATATGGATTTATCCAAAAATCCATATTGCGCTCATCGTATTTCCATACGAGACGCTCTCCCACCTGTCTCATTCTCTCACTGCTTTCTAAAATTTCCTCCCCAAAAGTCCTAAGTTCTTGCACGTTTTCTGCACTCATTGGGGGTGCAGGTTCTAGGACTGGGTTCGGAATCTGGGGTGCGGGTTCCTGATATGGGGGTGAAAGTGCCTGAAATCGGTAAGGATCTTTTTAGATTTCCCTGATGTAGTTATCATGGTAATAGGGATCTAAAGGGTCCATACCTGGATAGGCTCCTATGTTCTGTATAGGTGTGTCTTCACGGATCGGGTAACGTTGCACATAGTCCCTAACGTCATCCCACCAGGGATCGTAATTTGGGTCTAGGGGATTTGGTGCTGGTTCCCTAGGAATGTCTTCTGGGTTGAAGTCATGCATCTCCACTTGGTTTTCAGGGTTTTCTATCTCCATTGGTTGGTCAGGGATTTGCAATTGTGGTTCGGGTGCTATTATTTGCTCCAGATTAGGGTCTGCAGCAGTTGTGGCTAGGATATGGAAATTGGCTAGGCTTCTATTAAGCATATCCTGTGTATGGGCATCTGTCTTTCGTTTAACGGCTGCTAAGGCTCTTTGCTGTTGCAACTTTCGCATTATTTTCCTACGTGCAAAGGCTTCCTTACTGAACCATCCTCGTTTCTTATGAGGGAATGGCTCTTCTGACTGAGCTTTAAAAGCAAACATCCCTTCTTCCTGATCAGCAAAATACCCAGAAAGGGCAGGCTGTGATGAGGTACCTTCACTCCTAGGTGAATCAGACAACTGACGGCACATGTCTGAGGGTCCTTGATCACTCATACTGTAAACTAACAATTAGTCAAATAACATATAACACATAAATACAGTTATGCACGTATTTCCGAAATTTATTTCCTAACACAAAATTTAAATTTTAAGTGTCAGCAGAACACTTCTTTGGCTTAGAGCAATGGCTAGGCTCTGATACCACCTTCTATCGCAACCCCCGATCCCTGATCCCCGGGAACGGGCGGACGCGAACTCAGAATTTCGGTGGTATCAGCTTGTTAATTTGGCAGCGGAAATTACATCAGGACCGTAGTTAGGAAATGTTTATCAGAGTAAAACCACCATATTTAATATTAATAATCACATAGGCAAAACCCAAGTTTCTTATTACAATACGTTTATAGGGATAAACCCTATTTTATTGAATTTAAAACATCGTCTTTTAGGTAACTTTTATAGCCACGTTTTCCCAAGCCTTCAGTGCTCTCCAGCTGGCTTTTTACTAATTGGCTGTCACATTGTGTTACCTGAAACGCGTTTTAAAAACATTTGTCAGTGGGAAATACTGGTGAGTGAATCCCAGTTTAATCAAGAAACATTTTATCAATTAAAACAGTATTGAGAGCGATCACATTGTTTATTTCTACACAATTACTCCTTTTAGTACTGTCAAACCTGACTTGTGGGTCATATTACACATTGGCTAACTCATTGTCCAATGGTAACGTATTGTCATCCCGACTTACTACTCACAGTGTAGTAAATTTTGTATACAAAACCCCAACATACCGGCAGTAATTGAAGAACTACAAAGACTAAATCACCGCTTAATCACATTGTAAAACATTTAAGGTTTTGTAAAATATTACAAAAAGGTTAACAAAAAGAGGATAAACTCACATTGCTATCTTAGACTTCGCGTAAGGGTTTCCTGGATATAATCTATAATTTATACAAATGTACATTGGTTAGTATCATAACCCTTTGAAAATATTAATGATACCCTCCCCGAGACGGTATTCCAACAACTACGTCGGGCAGAACCACGACAGTTATTACGGAACCCTAAATCAATCGGGCAGCGTATCTATTATGAAACCGGGGTTATAATACTTACAACGGAGCAGAACCTCGCTAATTAGGGGGTATAAGACCAGCTTTATAATGCCTATATTCAGAATTTGTGATTTGAGAACGAAAGAAATGAACGACGGAAAACGAAAACCCGTTGCCTTTTTATATAGGTGCTGAAACTGGTTCCCACGCGGCCCGCGTAAAACACAGATAAGGCTTACGCTGCCCGCGTCAAAGCTGGGTCAACGCGTAGGTTGTCCCGGTCATGATCTAGCCTCGCCACGATGATGACACATGTCATCACCGGGCTGCGTCATGTTTCTTGATCTTACGCGGCCCGCATAAGATTGAGGTAGGGTTCACGCGGCCCGCCTCAACTTATGTTTCAACGAAATCTGATTTAAACCTTTATACCGCCCGCGTAAAGGCTTGGGGTGGGTCTACGTGGCCCGCCTCAGCTAAAAAATCAGATTTTATATTTATTTTTAATGCTATACTATATTCCGGGCTCGGTTTTCACGTATGGGTGTATTTTAAAGACATATTGGAACAATTTAAAATATAATAGGGTGTCGGAAATATTTGAGAGTGTCGGTTTTACTGATGGTTGTTACATCCTCCCACCTTGTTTTTAGAGCTCGTCCTCGAGATCTACTGGAATAAGTGCGGATATTTTCTTTGCATTTCAGATTCAAGCTCCCATGTGTACTCAGGTCCTCTTTTGGAGTCCCACTTTACTTTGACCAGAACTAGTCTCTTATGCTTGAGGTTCTTGACTTTCCTGTCTTCAATCTGTAGAGGCCTTTCTACAAACTTGAGTTGTTCATTTACCTCTATATCCTTAAGAGGTACTATCAGTGATTCATCAGCTAAACACTTTTTGAGATTAGATACATGAAATACATCATGTATTCCTGCCATTTCCTCTGGAAGTTGTACCTGATAGGCTACAGGTCCTATTTTTCTAATAATCTCAAAAGGTCCAATATACCTGGGACTTAGCTTTCCCCGTTTGATGAATCTTACTACTCCTTTCCAAGGAGAGACTTTTAACAATACTTTATCTCCTACTTGAAATTCTAATGGTTTGCGTCGGTTATCAGCATAGCTCTTCTGTCGATCACGTGCTGCTTTCATTCGTTCCTTGACTTGAATAATCTTATCAGTTGTTTCTTGCACTATCTCAGGTCCAGATAGTTGCTTTTCCCCAATTTATGCCCAATAGACTGGGGTTCGGCACTTTCGTCCATAAAGTGCTTCGAATGGTGCAGCATTGATACTTGTGTGATAACTATTGTTATAAGAAAATTCTATTAAAGGTAAGTGATCATCCCAATTACCTCTGAAATCAATTACACAGGCTCTAAGCATGTCTTCCATTGTCTGAATTGTTCTTTCGCTTTGTCCATCCGTTTGAGGATGATAAGCTGTGCTCAACTTTAATTTGGTTCCCATTGCCTTTTGGAAACGTGACCAAAAATGAGAGGTAAATCGACTATCCCTATCAGAAACAATTGATATAGGAATTCCATGTAAAGAAACAATTTCATTTACATATAATTTGGCTAACTGTTCCATACTGAAAGTTTCCTTCATTGGTAAGAAATGAGCTGACTTGGTTAGTCTATCTACAATCACCCAGATTGTATCATTTCCTTTCTTTGTTTTGGGTAATTTAGTAACAAAATCCATTGTTATCAATTCCCATTTCCATACTGGCATTTCTAACTGCTGTAGCAATCTTGAGGGTTTTGGTGTTCAGCTTTAACTTGTGAACATGTTAAACATTTAGAAACATAGGCTGCTATGTCCTTTTTCATTCCTATCCACCAGAAATTTTTCCTTAAATCCTGGTACATTTTATCATTTCCTGGATGCATCGTATATTTAGATTTATGGGCTTCTTCTAAAATACGATAACGTAGATTTCCTAATTTAGGTATCCACATTCTCTTTTCATGGAATCTCCAAATTCCATCTGTTCCTTGTTCTAACTCTTTTAGCATACCTTTTAATTTTTCAGTATCATCCTTGATTACTGATTCTTGTGCTTCTCTTATCTGATCATTTAAATCTACTTGTAGATTTAATTTAAGAGAACATACCCTTTTTGGCTTTTCATGATACTTTCGGCTTAAAGCATCTGCCACTACATTTGCTTTTCCTTCATGATACTGGATATCACAATCATAATCACTAAGCATTTCCATCCAGCGTCTTTGTCTCATATTCAACTCTTTTTGCTTGAAAGTATCCTTTAAACTCTTATGGTCAGTGAATATGGTAAACTTATTACCATAAAGGTAATGTCTCAAAATCTTAAGAGCAAAAATTATAGCTCCTAACTCCAAATCATGGGTTGAATAATTCTCTTCATGATTCTTAAGTTGTCTAGATGCGTAAGCTATAACTTTTTGGCGTTGCATCAATACACATCCATAACCTAATTTGGAAGCGTCATAATAAACTACAAAATCTTCAGTTCCTTCTGGTAACGCCAATATGGGTGTATGGATTAATCTTTGCTTAAGAATTCTAAATGCTTCTTGTTTTAATCCCCATTCAAACTTAACAGATTTACAGGTTAGCTTAGTTAAGGGAATGGCTATTCTAGAAAAATCTCGAATAAATCTTCTATAATAACCAGCTAGACCTAAGAAACTTCTAACCTCGGTTGGTGACTCAGGGGTTTTCCATTTAGTAATCTCCTCGATTTTTGTCGGATCTACATGAATTCCTTCATGATTGACTAGGTGTCCAAGAAACTGTACTTGTTCTAACCAAAATTCGCACTTAGAAAATTTAGCATAAAGCTTTTCCTTTCTTAACAAACTTAAAAGTGCGTGCAAATGCTTTGCATGATCTTCTTTACTTTTAGAGTAAATTAGAATATCATCTATGAAAACAATTATGAATTTATCCAAATATGGCTTACATATTCGGTTCATCATGTCCATAAATGCAGCTGTGGCATTGGTTAAACCAAATGGCATGACAGTAAATTCATAATGTCCATACCTTGTTCTGAATGCGGTTTTGGGAATGTCTTCTTCCTGTACCTTTAATTGATGATATCCTGACCTTAAATCGATTTTTGAGAAAAATCGAGCTCCTTGTAGTTGATCAAACAGATCATCGATTCTTGGTAATGGGTACCGGTTCTTAATCGTGACCTTGTTTAATTCACGGTAGTCAATGCACATACGCATTGATCCGTCCTTCTTTTTAACAAACAGTATCGGCGCTCCCCATGGTGACGAACTTGGCTGTATGAATCCTTTCTCTAATAATTCGTCTAATTGTTTCTTCAATTCTTGCATTTCTGCAGGTGCCAAACGGTATGGTGCTTTAGCAATCGGTGCCGTTCCTGGTATCAAATGGATCCTGAATTTAACTTCTCTATCTAGAGGTTGCCCTGGCAATTCTTCTGGAAATACATCTGAAAACTGAGATACTATTGGAATATCCTTTAAATCCTTTCCTTCAGTGTTAGTGATTAGAGAAATCAAATACACTATAGAACCTTTTCTTATATAACTTGGAGTTTTCAACACAGAGATAAATTTTGTAGATCTAGATGGTTTATCTCCTTTAATTGTGATCGTTTTACCTGTTAGTGAATTTACTTGAATTGACTTTTGATCACATAGAATATTGGCTTTATTGGTTATTAACCAATCCATTCCTAATACAACATCAAATCCTGCCAGATTCATGGGATAAAGATTTGCAATAAATTTCTGATTTAAAATTTCTATTCTTGCTCCCTGCAAGATTTCAGAAATCCTAACGGTTTCTCCATTAGCTGTCTCTACTAAACATTCTTGTGGTAGTTTAGTTAATGACTGGTTTAAAAATTTGCAAAATGATGTATTAATAAAACTTTGGTTTGCACCAGAGTCAAATAATACTTTAGTAAAAACATCATTAACTAAAAACGTACCAGCAATGACATCTGGAATCATCTTGGCTTCATCTGCTGTCAGAACAAATGCTCTAGCATTTTTAGTGTTCTTGTTGTTTGCAGCTGGGGCTAGTTTTGGACAGTTTGGCCTGATATGACCTTTTTCTCCACAGTTGTAGCATAATCCATTACTGGATTTCTTCCTGCAATTTTCTTCCTTGTGCCCTGGCATCTTGCAATAATTGCAAAGAGTGGAGCATTTTCCCGAATGCTTTTTCTTGCAAACCTTGCAGAAAGGTGCAGAGGTAGAACCCATATTCCTACGGTTGTAATTCCCAGAACAGAATTCTTGAGTAAGCCTTTGGGCTAGGTTTTTCCTCTGGTCTTCTTCTCTAGTACGGAATAGTTCATCTGTCAAGGTATTGGTTAGTTCTACAGCTTCTTCTATGGTTTGAGGTCTAGCTGCCTTGACTACATGTCTAATCTCTCTAACTAATCCCCAGATGTAACGGGAGATTAATACTGGCTCTAGTGATGCAAGGGTTGGTACTATTCTATCATATTCAAAGAATAACTTGGTGTACCCCTTACTATCCACTCCATTCATCCTAAGGTTTAGGAATTTGTTTGCTATTTGTTCTTTTTCATTAGGAGGGCAGAATTTCCTTTCTACCATGTTCCTAAATTCTTCCCATTCCATATTGTATACTCTATCACTTCCTTTTGACTGGAGGATAGTGTTCCACCATTCTAAAGCTGAGTTCTTAAACAAATTAGAAGCAAACATTATTTTGTCTTCTTCAGCACACTTGCTTATTTTCAGAACAGCCTCAGTCTTTTCTATCCAGCGTAGAGCTGCAATAGGTTCTTCATTACCCGAGAACTCTATCGGTTTACAAGACCAGAATTCCTTATAAGAACAACCATAAGGCATGGTTCTTCTTCTTTTAGGAATGGGCACTTGAAGTACAGGGCCATTGTTTATGCTGTGTTCTGGTTCGATTGGTCGCTTACTGCTATGTTTACTTTTATTATTCGCTTCCTGAATGGTTTGAATAATAAATGGCATGGCATCTATGATTACTTGTGCCACTATGTGTTGAACGGCACTATTATCCATTTGGTTTCCATTGTTATTGATGCCCGGATTCTCATTAACCACGTTAATGTTACTCTGGTTATCATTATTCAGATTTCCTTGATTTCCTTCGCCGGCCATCTGAATTTTAAACATTTATCCCATATTAATATCTCAAGATAATATTTAATATAGTTAATCACATGATACGCAATCTAGCCAAAAACGTCGATCATTGTGACTTTTACTCTATTTTCATATACTATTATGCATCTATTACATTCTAGTACTGAAATAACAATTACAATACCAACAGAAATAGAATCACACTAATAGTAATAGGCATCCGTACACACATATTTTATTTTATTTTTATTATATTATATTACTATTACCATCTCCTCTATCACATCACGGATATGGATTTATCCAAAAATCCATATTGCGCTCATCGTATTTCCATACGAGACGCTCTCCCACCTGTCTCATTCTCTCACTGCTTTCTAAAATTTCCTCCCCAAAAGTCCTAAGTTCTTGCACGTTTTCTGCACTCATTGGGGGTGCAGGTTCTAGGACTGGGTTCGGAATCTGGGGTGCGGGTTCCTGATATGGGGGTGAAAGTGCCTGAAATCGGTAAGGATCTTTTTAGATTTCCCTGATGTAGTTATCATGGTAATAGGGATCTAAAGGGTCCATACCTGGATAGGCTCCTATGTTCTGTATAGGTGTGTCTTCACGGATCGGGTAACGTTGCACATAGTCCCTAACGTCATCCCACCAGGGATCGTAATTTGGGTCTAGGGGATTTGGTGCTGGTACCCTAGGAATTTCTTCTGGGTTGAAGTCATGCATCTCCACTTGGTTTTCAGGGTTTTCTATCTCCATTGGTTGGTCAGGGATTTGCAATTGTGGTTCGGGTGCTATTATTTGCTCCAGATTTGGGTCTGCAGCAGTTGTGGCTAGGATATGGAAATTGGCTAGGCTTCTATTAAGCATATCCTGTGTATGGGCATCTGTCTTTCGTTTAACGGCTGCTAAGGCTCTTTGCTGTTGCAACTTTCGCATTATTTTCCTACGTGCAAAGGCTTCTGTTGGTGCATCCGTCTGTCGCCTACGTCTTGTATCGAGTCTTGTATAGAGTTAGGGCATGAGAATCAAAATTGTGTTTTTTAGAGGTGATTCCACTCGAAATGACACCTTGTCATTTCGAGCTAAATCACATAATTTTCTGATTCCACTCCAAATGTAATTTTCTGATTCCACTCCAAATGTAACTTTCTGATTCCACTCCAAATGACACCATGTCATTTCGTGGGAAATCAGAAATCCTATAAATAGGGTCATTAGGAGCGAAATCAAGATAGTAGAGTGTGTGTTGTCTTCCGGTGAGCCACGAAGTGCTGCCGAAGTGTTGTCAGAGATTGTAAACGTTTGCAGATCAATAATAACAACAGATTAAAGTGAATACTCGCTGAATTGCACCGAAACACTTGTTTCCGCCTCTTGTTTTGGTGAAAAGCTCTTCTAACCGACTCGTTCGGATCCGAAACTGATCCTACAAGTGGTATCAGAGCTCAGGAAGAAGAGCTCTTGCCAATTCAGCTGCATTTTCTGGTTTTCTACACCTTCTCATCAAATTGAACATACTTTTACGGTCAGTATCTGTTCAGATTTGCACACATTGGTCGTAATCGTATATTGACAAAGCCTTAGAAGTTTCAAGTCCAAATTCGAACTATATCTTGATAAAATTGTGATTCAGCTCGAAGTTGATCGAAGATATGATGACATCAGCCTGATTCCGCTCTTGATTTGAGTCTGATTCCGCTCCAAAATCGACTATCAGCCTGATTCCGCTATTAAATTGTTCCTGATTCCGCTCAAGAGTAACAAGATCTTGATTTCGCTCCTGAGTTGTTTCTAATTCCGCTCAAAGTTACAAAAACTGATTCCGCTCCAAATTGTAAAAGCTGATTCCGCTCCAAATTATAAAGCTGATTCCGCTCCAAATTGTAAAAGCTGATTCCGCTCCAAATTGCAAATTTCTGATTCAGCTCCAAATTGCAAAAGTCTGATTCCACTCCAAATTGCAAAAGTTTGATTCCACTCCAAGTTGCAAAATTCTGATTCCACTCAAGAATACCAAATCAGAAATTCCGCTTGAAAGAATTCATTTGCTATATCGCTTAAACTTGGAATTTGTGAACTTTTGAAATTTGAAACAATGGAAAACGAGTTCTATAATGCGTTTGCTAGTCCTATCACAATCACACAGAATGCTTTGCATGAGAACGAAACCGGAACGTCTCAGAAACCGCCCAAACTCATGGATATTGATGATTACAATGGATGGTCCGAACGGTTTGGAAATTGGGTTGAGGCGTATCATTTGGATGCGTGGGAACACACTGAAGTACCTTATGTTAAACCCACAACAAATGGTGTGCAGCAAACAATTAGAGAAATGAGTACGGAAGATAAAAAGAAATATCGAGATGAGAAACTGATGGTGAGTCTGCTTCAGCAAGCGATAAAAGAAGATATCTTGATATTGCTTCAACATGATGGAACTGCTTATTCAATTTGGACAGAATTGGAAGCAAAATTTGTTGGAAGTGATGATATGCTCAAAAACAAAATGTCTCTCATGAAGAAAGAATTCGATTTGTTCCGTGGTTTGAGATCTGAAAACACCAAGCAAATAATTGATAGATATTGTAACTTGGTGAGAAATATGAAAAAACTTGGAATTAAGAAAGATACTGATGAATTGATTGAAAAACTTGCAGATGCACTACCTCATGAAACTTGGGGAACATTTCTGATGATGCTGAGATCCAACAGAAAATATTATAAAAATATGACACTGGGAGATTTCATCAAACACCTGGAAGCTCAAGAGATGGAGCAAAGAAAGATTGCTAGGATGAAGAACTATGATGGAGAACAAGATATCAGCTTGTATTACAAAGGTGGTGTCAACGAAAAGTCAAATTTTTCTCCAAAAGTCGAAACTGCTTACAGTGCAAAAGATTCTTCTGAAAAGAAATCATCCCAGGGATCAAGCAGCACTAGATTTTCATCATTCGATCCAAACATTTCTGCAACAAAGAATGGAAGAAAACTTCAATGCAATATTGTATTAAATCTTGAAAGTGATCAAGATTATTCTGAAGAAGTTGCCAAAAATCAAATGTCTTTGTTGGGAATGGTGTTAGAATCTTAGAGTAGTTTTGTGGCCGGAAAGATCGGTAATCCAATGCTCACGAAAGAGGATTACGATCAAATCGATGCTGAGGAAATGGAATTGATGGATATTAAATGGTGCATGGCCAGTGTATTGAGAAGAGCTGAAAAATTTAAACAAATTACAGGCCGAGATGATTTTCTTAATGCTCATGTTTCAACTTTAGGCTTTGATAAATCTAAAGTTACATGTTTTCGGTGCAGGGAAAAGGGGCATTTCAAGAGAGAGTGCAAAAATCGCGAAGCTACTGGAGCCCATAATCCTTTTGGAAACAACGATTATCACAAAAAGGCGATTTATCATCAAGTCACACCACCAGCACTGAATCAGGCACAAACTGCACATGGGAGAGATGTGATTGAAGGTTCAAAAAGAGCGTGTCTAGTTAATCAGGGCAAGTATGATAATTTTACCTGGGATAAATATCTTCCAACAAACAGCAAAGTGTGTTTGGTAGAACAAGATGATGAAAAGTTGGCTGAAGGTTTTAGTTGGGATGATTTTTGCCCAGATCAAGAACTTAATGCCAAAGAGATGTCCAAAGACACTTCAAATGCTAAAGCTTTCATTGCAAATGCCTACGATTTGAAATGTGCTGAAAGATGCAGAAAAGTAATGGAAGCTGCTGAAGCAAGACGAAGAAAGCTTGAAGAAGAGGAAGAAGAGGAAGAGAGATTAAAAGTTGAGGCAGAAGCTGAGAAAAAGAGAAGAGCTGAATTTTTACGATCAAACAGAACAGTCAAAGAGGTTCCTGAATTTGAAGTCAAAGTTGACGCAGAACCTGTTAAAGTTCCTGAAAAGTGCATGAACTGTGATTCTTTAATCAAGCAAAACAATGAGTTGCTGCATAACATAAACAGATTGAAAGAATCCTATGATACAATGAACAGAGAAATTAACAAGTATACTGATTCAAACGGTGAACAAGTTGTGGCAATGAATACGCTGAAGAAAGCGTACCTGAGACAGCTTGATGATGTCAACTTTCACATAAAGAAGTGTGCTGATCTGGAGTTGAAGTTGGCAACACAAAAGATAGAAACTGAGAGAGTCAACAAGCTATTAGAATGTTACTCATGTTCTACTTTTGTTGTTGACATGATTTATCCGGTTGTGGAGAATTTGAAGACTTTTGAAGAAGTAAAGACTTCAGAAGAAGAGAAATCTGTGAAAGAAGACAAAGATAAAGTGAAGATTTCTGGTAAGAAACCAAGTGTGGTCTACACTAGATGTCCGCCCCCGGTCGAAAATGGATTTTTACCTCGAAATCCAAATTCCGAAAGAGTCGATAAGGCAATAAACTTACAATGGGAGTCTGGGCCGTCGAATAACTTGCCAGAAAATATTGATGTCACGTACACGTCGTTCGACACTGATCATGAGTCAAAGTTGATAAAAAGTGTGGTCGATCTGGTGTTAGATAAAGATGACATAGAGGAGTCAAAACCGGAGTCCAAATCCAAGTCAAAGTCTGAGTCCGATGCGTCAAAGTCAATAGTCAAAAAGGACAAACGGGTTTATGATAAAGAGTTTTTGATATCAAAATCTAATTTGAATGATGAATCATTCAAAGTGGCATATACTTTGAAAGATACAAATAAGGCCATATGAATATATAGTTTATATATATTCTTACATTCTCCAACTTGGCAGAGTTATTTTTGGTTATGAGTATTAGATAAGCATGATCAGGCGTTAATACTAATTTTAGTTTTAAACCAGAGTCATAACAGAGAAATACAATCATTAAATTGATGTTCAATTCAAGACCCCCATTATTCATACTATAATCCCAATTCAAAACCTAAGCAGTTAGGATCAAAATGATAAGTAAGCCCTTTTGATTTGTACAATTATTTGTCCATATGCTCAATAAGCTAGCTGATACTATTTAGAGACAGCAAATCAAGTAAGTGAGGAAATTTTGTTTATCATGATAATCAAACATAAGTAGGTATAATATGCAAATTAAACAAGGCCTTTACTAAATCCCGTCTTCGAAACAAGTTCTTCGAATACTTTAGATGGAAGACCTTTAGTCATCGAATCTGCAAGCATATTTTAGTGCTTATATACTCAATACTAATATTAATTTCCTCAACTCGTTCACGTATGAACAAGTATTTTGTATCGAGATATAAACCAGCGCTAGTCGAACTGTAACTGTTCAAGAAGTTAACGACAGCTGAATTATCATAGTAAAGCTTCAATGGTCTAGAAATGGAATTGACAACTATGAGTCCAATGATCAGATTTCTAAGCAACATTCCATGGCAGGTTGGTTATAAACAACAATGTATTCTGCCATCATGGTGGAAGTTGTAGTCAACTATTGTTTATGACTCTTTCATGAGATAGGTCCACCTGCTAACATGAAGATGTATCCTGAAGTGGATTTCTTGTCGTCTTTGCATTTAGCAAAGTCAGATTCAGAGTATCCTACAACTTCTAAATTATCACTTCTTTATAAGTTAGTGTGTATTCTTTCATCCCTTGCAGATATCGAAGTACTTTCTAAGCTGCTTTCTAGTGATCTAGACCAGGATTAGTCTAATAACAGCCTAGCATTCCAGCATTATAAGCGATATCTGGGTGAGTATATACTTGAGCATACATAAGGCTCCCGACTACTGACGCATAAGGTATCACTCTCATTTTCTCCTTTTCAACCTCTGTTTTCGGACATTGGAACAAGCCAAAAACATCTCTCTTAACTACTGGAGCTACTAAGGGTTTACACTATTGCATGTTGTAGCTGCTAAGGGCACGTTCAATAAACGTCTTTTGAGATAATCCCAAGAGTAAATGCCATTTTAGTCCCTGCGGTTTGACCAAAATTGCCACTTTAGTCCAAATAGTTTTTTTCTTGTTATTTTAGTCCAAATAGTTATGTTTTCTTCCATTTTAGTCCCTGCCTTTTGTCATTTTTTGTCATTTTCATCCAACCCACTAAACCCATTAAAAAAATGTAGTTAACTTAGGTGGATTTTGTCCAAACCACATTTTTCAATCTTTTTTTGCAGGTGCGATGGTATGGGGATGGTGTTGTGTCGGTTTATAGTGAAGATGATGGCGGTAGATGTTGGTTTTACGATGATGGTGGCGGTGTTGGTTGATGACATGGGTTGCGGAAAAGTGGTCGGTGGTGGTGGAAATGGTGGGTGGTGATGGTGGTGGGGTGGGTAGGTGGGTGGTGACGGTGCAGGCAGGTGGTAGCGATGATAAAAGGTTGTGATGGGGTGGGTGGTGGGAGGTGGTGGTGGTGGTTGATGAAACTGGAAAAAAATGACAAAAGTCAGGGACTAAAATGGCAGAAAACAAAACTATTTGGACTAAAATGGCTAGAAAAAAACTATTTGGACTAAAGTGGCAATTTTAGTTAAACCTCAGGGACTAAATAGGCAATTTACTCTAATCGCAAATTTCCTTTGTTTTTGTCTCTATGAATTTCAATGCTAATAACATATGAGGCTTCTCTGAGATCCTTCATGTCGAAATTAGGCGAAAGAAGTCGCTTCAACTCATGCAACATATCCAACCTATTACTTGCCAGTAGAATTTCATCTACATAAAGGACAAGTATAGTAACGTTGCTCTCACTCATCTTGTGGTAGGTGCATTGATCCAATTGATTCTCATAAAACCTTGTTTCTTCATGACCTCATCAAACTTTACATACCATTGACTTGATGGTTGTTTCAACCCGTATATGGATTTCTTCAACTTACAGACTAGATGTTCTTAACCTTTAGGTTCAAAATCTTCAGGTTGTTTCATGAACACATTTTCATCTAACACCGTTAAGGAAATCGGTTTTAACGTCCATTTGATGTAGCTCTAAATCGAAATGAGCTACTATGGCATAACAATGCTTAGTGAATCTTTTTTAGAGACAGGTGAAAATGTCTCTTGATAGTCAATTCCCTCTTTCTGAGTGTAGCCCTTTGCAACCAATCTTACTTTATAGCTTTCAACGTTCCCATTCGGATCTCGTTTAGTTTTGAACCCATTTACATCCTACGGGTTTAACACCGTTTGGTAATTCAACTAAATCCCAAACATCATTTTTCTTCAAGCAATCAATCTCATCAATCATAGCTTTGTTCCATTCAAAAGACTAATCATTGTTGGTGGCTTCATTATAAGAGATGGTATTATTAAGCTTTCCTACGTCCCTGTCAGCATCAGTCAGCTAGATGACATTATCATCAAAGTTAGTAGGCGTTTGAGACCTAGATGACCTCCTGAGTTGATTATCAGGTTTAGAGTTGTCTTGGTTTTGATCGTTTGATGTGCCTTAATTTTTGGTTTAATAAGTTGTGAAGGGGGTGGTGCAGTGGCATTCGGTGCAGTTGCATTGGGTACAAGAGGAGTAACTGAAGTTATCATAAGCGACGAGTCTCTTTTCCCCGCGTCTTGTTCTTCTTGCAACTCTTCATAAGATTAGTTTGATTGATACCAATGACCATAGAATCCTCCAGGAAAGCGACACGCTTGGTTTCCACAATGCGAGTGACATGGGAAGGACAGTAGAAACGATAACCCTTTGAGTTATTAAGATACCCAATAAAGAAACAAGTAACTGTTTTGAGTCAAGTTTCCTTAAGAAAGGATTATAAAGTTTAGCTTCGGCGATACAACCCCATACTTTCATATATCTAAGACTCGGTTTCCTTCTTGTCCATAGTTCATAAGGAGTTTTGGGGACAGACTTAGAAGGAACTCTATTGAGTATATGAACGGCTACTTTTAATGCCTCTGACTAGAGGAATAAAGGTAAATTTGTGTTGGCTAACATATTGCGTACCATGTCCATAAGGGTTCTGTTTTTCCTTTTAGCGACACCATTCTGCTGAGGAGTACTGAGCATGGTGTGTTGGTTCACGATCCCCTAGCCCTTACAAATCTCTTAGAATGGACTAGGAGCTTGACCCACATCAGGATGTCTACCATAATATTTACCTCCTCTATCTGATCTCACTACTTTAATTTGACTGTCTAGTTGTTTTTCAACAACTCCTTTATAATCTTTAAAAGTTGTTAGTGATTCGGATTTTTCTTTAATGAGATACAAGTACATATAATGGGAATAATCATCAAGAAATGTGATAAATGAAGTATGTCCAGTTATGCAGTGATTGGGTAAGGGCCACTAATGTCTGTGTGAACAAGATCTAATAAATTAGAGCTCCTTGTGGCACCTTTCATATTCGCTGATGTCATTTTGCCTTTAAGGCATTTGACACATGTTCCAAAATCAGTGAAATCGAGAGGAGGTACGACTCCTTCACGTGCCGAGATAATCGTTCTCGTGAAATGTGGCCTAAAAGTTGATGCCACAACATGGATGAAGTCTCTATGTCTCATTTATGTTTCTTCTTTTTTAGTGATTCATTGATGTAATATGATAACAAAGATTTGGTGAATTCATCATCTAGTTCTAATTTATAAAGACCACCATCCAGAAAACCATAACCATACACTTGAGAATTAAAAGAAATTGAGAGTTTGCCATGGCCATGGGTAACAGTAAAACCGTCCATGTCTAACTTAGTGTCACACCCCAACCAATGGCGGAATCATCAGAGTGGGACGAAGGAAGATTGCTCATCACACATAACACTATTTGTGACAATAATTAAATCAAACCGTTTTCATTTCATAAACTCAAATTGTCATTACAATACATGAAACACAAATACAACATGTTCAATACAAGAAAACAACATAACAACAAAGACAAAATTGATACAACATATTAAAACCTAAGGCGTCTATATGTGTATCTAAGCATCATCGCTACTTCAATTTCATAGCATCGTCATCCTCAACCTGTAACATGTTTAAAACAAAGTTCAATGCAAATGCAAAGGCGAGTATACAAGTTTTCAATATATGTATAAGTATAAAAGTTTAAAACGAATCCACATGACAACTTAAGTTATTCAAGATAAACATAACATGGCATGAGATAATTCTAGTCAACCCTCTATTTACGCAATAAAGAATGAAATTTAACATGACCACAAGACTACGGGCGGTGCGTTACTCCTATAGCGTATACATGTTAAAGGGAGGCTCGTACGAAGCTAATGACTAAGGTATCACATAAGAATCACCCAAGTTTACGTATCAAGCATAACAAGTAATTTCATGTATAAGGATTGTTTTGTGCATGCATAAAGAATAAAGTTTGAGTGCAAGTTTATAGTTTAACACGTCACACCCCAAAAGTGGTAAACGAAAAAGAGGGTTCGAGTATACTCATGGTTTTGCAAACTTCCACTTGTTAATCCGCGAGAGAGTTGTTGTTGTGGGAGGTTGGAACACCAAGTCCTTCTACACGAAGAAACGAAGGTGTATGAGTATTGGAGGATAACGGAAGATTAAGGATTCAGAAAACAAAAGAACATGGAAAGTAAATATATGAGAAATTAACCATCTAGTTCATAATACTCATCTGAAGACTACTCACTCGCATCTGAGATAGCAAGTTCACAATTTCTTGTCTTCTCTTCATGTTTTCTGTTACACGAGAAATGTTGGTTTCCAGCATCTCTTGACATGATCGATCTTCTTGAATTTGTTCCTGAATCCTTTTTCTCAAAGATTGCAGTTTGATACTTGATTCAGAAGAGGATGTTGGGAGGTCTGCCATTTTTTTTATAAGATAAGATATAAGTGGTTTGAAATTGTGATAAAAAGACAAACTTTATAATAAAAGAAAAAGCACTGTAAGATTATTGATATCAATTATTGAACTGAATTATTTGATTTGAATTATTGAACTGAATTATAAAACACACTGTGCGAAATTACATATAATTACTTTTAAAGTGTGCGAAATATTGAGCTCAACATGTTAAATACTTTATAGTGTGCGAAATGTCCAACTAAAACATGTGAAATTACATATTAAGACTTTATTGTGTGCGAAATGTCCAACTTAAACATGCGAAATTATTCATAGGATCCAATGTTTAATACCTGCGATATGTTAAAAACAACACATGCGATATGTTAAAATCACCAAATAAAACCAGAAACATCTTATCTTCAATCTCGTTACAATCTAATAACATGAAAACACCTTCAAATCAAATAAAACCCATACCTCAACCGTAACCCTCTGATGAAAAACCCAAAATAAACATCCTAAATGACGAATCCAACATTTTCGGTATCGCCAATATGTGTTCGGTATAGGAATCAATCAAAAAAACCTACAAATCGAATTGAATCGAATTGATACGAACAATAATTAGATAGATGGTTTTGAAACGAACTCGTAATCTGCTTCCTTGTTGACGGAATTCCCTAATTAGCCGTCGGATGATTGAACAGAATGTCTGATATACCCTTATATAATTAAATTGAATCAGGGACACGTGTATGGCTGTGGGGATCGCGTACGTAATGCACGATTAGGGGATTTGTATCCTACACTTCCTATATATATATAGGAGAATGATCCATTAGGAACCACCCTTTATTTCGAGAACCGCGAGAACTAGTGTGAACACAACCAAAAAATACCTAAAAAAATAAAAAAAACACTCAATTTTTTTTTAAAAAAAATCTCTATATTTCGTCACCAAAAAAAAAAACCATAAAAACCAAAAAAATAAAAAGTTCGAGTAACAAGTATCCATGCACATGTGCATATGTATCATTTCTTTGACAAATTCCGTAATACATTACTAATACTAGACAATTGCACTTTCATTTACACTATCATTCATAATACATTACTTTTTACATTAACAATATTAGAAATGCACATGTGCATCTATATGTATGAACTTGTTATAACATTAACAACACTATAAATGCACATGTGCATCTATATGTATGAACATGTTATAACGTGTTTTGGTACACCACTTTGAATACACTTTCTCTTTCATCTATCATACCACCCATAATACACTACCATTAACTCCTACCATCCGTAATACAATACCATTACCTCCTACCATCCATAATACAATACCATTACCAATATTTCATTTTATTACATGTACATCAACACCCTTTATACCATCCAAACAACATATTACATCATCAAGTGACAAATATAATCAAATCATCAACCACTAGCTATAACTAACAAAAAAACATGTATATGGGCCTACTTCATCATTTAAAATTACAAACTTTTTGTACCAAAACACGTTATATCATGTTATACATAATGATGCACATGTGCATTTTTAATATTGGTAATGTAAAAAGTAGTGTATTGCGGATGGTAATATAAATGAAAGTGCATTTGTCTACTACTTCTAATAAATTAGGGAATTTGTCCAATAAATGATACATATGCATATGTGCATCAATAATTGTTACTCGAAAAAAAATTGGTAACGAAATATAGCGATTTTTTTATAAATATTAAAAAAAAATTGTGTGTTTTTTAGATTTTTTTATGTTCACATTGGTTCTCGCGGTTCTCGCAATAAATGTGGTTCTCGCATGAACCCTACCCTATATACATATAATATATATATAGGTGTTGTTTGAATCATGGATGTAAAGATTAAACCAGAAATTTTGGAGGTTGAGCAGCAACAACATAAGTTTATATGTAAGCTAATTTCTCACTCTTTGTATCTATCTAACTATCTATCTATTTATATCTGATTCTTCTGATTAAATGATAGTTATGGTAGAATTTGAAGTTTATTGGCATGAAACTTAGTGCTGGTAAAAAAAACCCATGGATTGTTTTATGAAACAAGTCTTGTAAATAAAGTTCCTTTCATCTTTTGAATGAACTTGTTTATTTTAGTTTTTTATTTAATAAAACATGCAAGTTTTATATGTTCCATATAATTCGCATGTTGTGTTATGGCATGGGTTTTAATTTCGCATGTTTATTTTCCATATTTTGCATATTATAAGCAATTCAATGTCAAATATGCGATTTTATACATAAAACATGCAATTTTAAAAACATTAAACAAGTCTAACTAGTCTAACTATGCAACAGAAATTCAACATCAAACAAGTCTATTTGTGCTTTCCAATAAATGCCTTCAACCTCTCTGGGATTTTTTTGTCCAATCTTTGATATACTTTTCTTTGTCCGGCCTTTTATCAAAAGCATTTGTCTCTTTAATTATTTGTTGACGCTCCAGATTGTATTCGGATAGAATGATTTTACTTATATATCTGTGCCTCAGGAGATGAAGTTATGAATTTTGTCTGTTGTTTACTTCATCTTCTTTCACAATTCCAGTCAACCATGGTGTTTTCCCTCCCTTGTATGTTTCCATATGACGCATCGTAAACACTCCACAGTCTACACCGTTATTCTACGTCCTCCATTCCATCTCTTTTCTTTCTATCACCGATTTTTCAAGTGCTTTTATAGCTGTGTTGGTTTTAAGGCCTTTTGTAGGTATAAAACCAATACCCTTCTCTGTAATATAGCAACATTGTGTCAGTAGCTTTACATAAATATAACACGTATATGAAGAAGTTTTTGTATTACCAGTGTGTCTGGAAGCCCCTTGTATCTATCCTTAAACTCTTGTTCAGCTGCTGAATTGTCAATCAACTCAATTTGTCGGTTTTCAAGTGGAAGCACAAGACATAGAAGTGGTCACCTTGAAGTACCGGAATAAACACGAAGTCAACCGAATCAAGTTTTTTTACCTCATATTTCAGTATTATGTCTTCAAAGTTTGAGGTAAATACGTCTAGACGTTGGTTGTCTGTGTAAGTCTCCTTATACATGATATTCGGCTGCATGTTATGTAATTAGAATCAATGTTAAGTAATTTATTACAAGGTATTTTATACATGCGAAGTTAGTACATGCAAAATAATGTTTGAAAATTTTTCACATGCGAATTGCTTATATACTGTATGCGAAATCTCTATAGTATGCGAAATGTTGTTTTTTTTGTTCACAGAAATGTCTCCACTGTTCTACATGCGATTTGCCTATACTTAGTATGCGAAATCATTGAATATGCATTTTCTATTTTGATGTCAAATGCCAAAATGTTTAGACAAACATACCATCATTGTGCTAAACAAGAAGAGTCTGTATGGTGATGATTTTATATCCCTCTTCTTCTCTTCAAGGTTGAGAACATCCACAAATGCATCGATCCCGTTTGATGCTACGTACTGACCTCTATTGAAGCTTTCGAAGATACCTTTGAATGTGCAAACCCCAGTTTTTGATCTGTAAAATACAGCCCTGCCATGCAAAAATTAAATAATTAAATATTTTGAGTATGTATATATATATATATATATGTTTTTAGTTGATATAATTGTTTTACTTACTCTATATTTGCAAATGTAGCAAATGTGTATCGGATCACACTCAATTCTTGATTCAAGAGTGCTTCGTGCATGTTTACCACTCTGTTGTAGAAAGGGGAACAAAATGCTTCTCCAAGGTCTGCACATCTTTTCTCATTTCGAATCCTGGCGGCTTCTATTGTCTTATAAAGGAGTTCATTTAACCCTTTTGGTACAACTTCTGTACCGGCTTTTTGTTTTGCAGCTTGAGTTGGTTTTGAGTTTTTTCTCCCCCTACCTGGTTTTGTCCCTTATTTTCTACCAGGCTGGGTGCCAGGCTCAAAAGCGACTCAACTGATTGCAATTCCTCAGCCGTCACCTGAGGGCATACCACTTCTGGTTCCTTCTCAACTTCGATACCTGAATCGGTTTGTTGGGGGTCCGTCAGTGTAGTTGATCCTAAAGAAACTGCTTCCAGTTCTTGTTCCTTTTCTTGAACTTCTTCTGGATTTTTTTGTGTAGATTCGGCTAAGTTCACTGTTCCTTCCATGCCAGTTTCGGTTTCACCACTTTCTGCAGGCCAGATTAAGTTAAAAAATATAATATTTTGTTCTTTTATTTTTTTCTAATATAAAGTGTTTTTTTTTTTACCTTGGACAGGTGGTTTGTATGCGTATACACCCGTTTCCATAGTTTGAATGTGTGCAATAAGGGCGTCTGTCACTCCTCCATCATCTGTATATGTCAATCCTTCATCATCTTGCTGTAGTACCCCTATTGATACAAATTATTGAATTTTAATACCTCAGAATCAAAATCGCATGTTATAGATGAGATGGCATGTGAAATCAAATGTCAAGTGTATGCATGAAATCGCATGTGTATTTTAAGGTATCGCATGTGTATAGGAAATTCAATGTTTATATAAAATCTCATGTGTTAATATGAAATCGCATGTTTACCTTCTGATTCCATTTGTCTGACACTATCCAAAACATTGGATATTACTTGCTGAGTTTCTTCATTCTGTCTACTTTCTTCGTTTGTAGTATCTTCATGATGAACGTCAGAAGCTGCATTTTCAGGCTGTTGATGAACATCAGAAGGTGCAGTTCCAGGCTCTTGATCAACATCAGACGGTGTAGTTCCAGGCTTTTGAACCGAATCAAGCGGCACACAAATGGGATTATTCCGAAGCGTCTCATCCCACTGCTTGCAGGCCTCCATAATCTCCGGATCCCAAAAACACTTGGTTTTTACATCTGAAACTAAGGTGTTCGTCCCTTGAACAATTTGAACCATTTCAATGTATTTTTTGACATTGGTCCTCATTTTTTTCAACAGGTTCTGTAATATTGTTCGAGTTAAAATACTATCAATCTAGATGTTAAAAATAAATGGATTAAGTGAAATTAATACTTGGTGGGCTTACCTTTTTGTTGATGTTTAAAGCCTCTCGATTTCGTTGATGGGCTGAATCGTAGACTACCGTTGGTGAAAGTGGAACAAGAGTGTTGCAATAGTCCATCATTTTCTGTGTCTGTGTCCCAACTCCCATCACAAGGTTCAACCGAGACATGTCCTGGAGGTCAAAACTGAAATCCATCATATCATCAATGTTCTCGTTATCGTTAGGGTCTTCCTCGGTTTCTACGTTTTCTACTGCACATGCAATCCTACTTCTGTAGCTTTTTGTGGTGTCAACGGGTCGTATTGTATACTCCTCCGTTGAACAACCCTGTTCATTTTCATTTTCACTCTCATTTCTTGTCCACAGAGGTCCGTTATCCGAAATATGCTCCTCGACGTTATCAATCTCCGTAGATGTGATATAACGAATAACTGGTATCTCGACGAATTTCTCGAACAGTTGAAGCCTTTTGTTGTACTCATGCGTGTATAGAAGCTGTATATATATAAAAAGGAGTTGATTTTTACTTAAAATATGTATTTATTTTATCTTAAAAGTCATCATCATACTCTATTTCTACAAAATCGCATGCTATCAGACAAAAACCTTATAAAATCGCAACTAGTCTGATAAAATCGCATGAATTAGTTATGAATTCGCATGTATCAATTAACCATCACCAAAACTACCTAATCTTATAAATCGCATGTTCAGACAAAAACATTTATAAAATCGCATGTATCATTTAATCATATAACAAAACTATCTAATCTTGTAAATATGTTATCAAAAGTAGTAAAGCATACCGTAAGAAAGGCAACAGGTCCCACGAGCTGTATTTTTGTGTTCTTCCAGCCCGCTCGTGTACGACGCAGAGTGTCTAGTAGATATGAGCACCAATCTAGATGTGATACGTCCTCAACAGCCTCTACACCAATCAAACATCTATCATTTGCAGTTGGGCCTTTGTAATCTCCGCAAAAAACGTCATCCAGTACACCAGGAAATTTATTCTAAACAGGCTCCCCCCCATCTCTTTGATTATCTATTGCACTTGCAATTAAGCCATGGGTAATTATTGCGTTTTCCCCCCATTGACTGATGAATGTATCCATAACAGTATTTCCAATTTTTGGTTCTTTACTCTTTTCAATTTTCTCAACCTTTTTAACTTTTCTTTTATCGACTGTTATTTCAACTAGCTTTGGTCTCTTTGGTATTCCAAATACCTCATAAATTGTGTCCGATGTAATTTTTATTTGGTGTTTACCTACGTTTACGTATCGAACATCTCGTCTAAGTTTCTGGCTAGCCAATATCCCAAACGTGTCGAAATATGGTTGATATTCATATCTAGAATATCCCCAAAGCCCATATTCTTCACCTCATCAACCTGTTCTTTTGAAAAAAAATTCACAGTATCCATATACGATGTAGGTTGACATCTCAACAGTATTGCTTTGTTGCTGTATTCGAAGAAAGCCCTAGGTTCTGTTCTAGGTGGTTCTAGCTGGCTTGGTTTTTTTCCCTGTTCCACCTTTTTTGAAGGTTTTTTTGTTTGTATTTTATTCTCTTGTCATCTTTCTTCTTTTTTGGCAGTGGCTCAACAAAGTCATCATCCTCATAACTTTCTTCCACAACCCTTCTTTTTTTGTTTTTTTTTTCAAGTTTTTCAATGTTGATATGGGATCTTCAAAGTCATCATCAGACTCTATTTCTACAAAATCGCATGTTATCAGAAAAAAAAACCTTATAAAATCGCATGTATTTTTTAACCATTTACCAAAACTCACTAATCTGATAAAATTGCATGAATTAGTTATGAATTTGCATGTATCAGTTAAGCATTACCAAAACTACCTAATCTTATAAATCGCATGCTTCAGACAAAAAAACATTTATAAAATCGCATGTATCATTTAATCATATACCAAAACTAACTAATCATATAAAATCGCATGGATGATTTATAAATTCGCATGTACAAGCTAACCACTACCAAAACTACATAATGATATAAATTCGCATGCCCTTGACCAAAATAACTTTATAAAATCGCATGCATCAGACAAAAAACCTTAACAAACAAAGCTATTCATATAAAATCCTTACAAAACCCTCTATAATATCGCGCATGTATTAGCTAACCATTACCAAAACTACCTAATCATACAAAACCTCATAAAAAACCTTACCAGACAAAAACCCTAACAAAATCGTAGTTAACAACAATACGTAGTCTTATAAAACCATAGGTTTCAGACAAAAACCTTACTAAACAAAGCTAACTATACAAAATCGCATATGTCATTCAAAACCACAGTAAACCCCATTATAAAATCGCATATGTCATTCAATACCTAGATTCATCTTCTTTGACTGTGGTCTATCGTTGTTGGCCTTGCTCTGTTTCTCAAAACTCATCAATCTTCGTTGAATCGCACCGGTAAGTAGAACGGAACTTGGGGGAAGAAGAATGCAATGTTTCGAATTTGGGTTTACGGTATGATTGTGAGTATTCTTTGCTGATTATCAGGGGTTTTGATTTCGCAATGGACGATTTTAACCTTGGCGATTTCATATATATATATTTTACTTTGATTAATTTAATAACGTAAATTAGTTAAGCACGGGGTTTAAATGAGATGATCTGACGGTTGTGGTTATAGCGTACGTAATATACGATTAGGCCTATTGTACGATAGCCGGCCTCTATATATATATATATATATATATATATATTCAAATCCTTCTCTTGAAATTGAACAAAACTATTACAAATTACAATAATCCTAGATAAGACACGAACAATCACAAAAAACACATAACGGATTAAACTGTAGTTAAGTATACACTAATTGATGACTGGATCACTCAATATTTTAACAAACTAAACTGAAGATCATTGAAGCAAAAAAAATAGGAGAAGACAAACCTAGGATAAGGTTGTGAGTACAGGAAGACAGATACAGAATAATATGGAGTTGTATAACACCAAATACTTCTAGGGTTATTGAATTGTTCATATGAGAAAGAATGAACATAGATTCCACTGAACCAGAAAACACCCTCTCCTAACCAAAAGGAGAAGAAACCGTACATTATATGCTGCAATTGCTTCTTGGAATCCAGATCCTGTGGAGCGATTAGGGTGTTGAACTTCTGTGAAAACTCATGGGATGATAATGAAATCGCTTCTTTGGCCATCCCTTACCGTAGTAAACCCTAAATGGGCAAAGAAAACTGATGGTAAGAGTTTAAAGGGGTGAAAGAACATACCTCTAGATCTGTTGTATGCATTATCGGTACCGTCAATACCGGTTTATGTTCCTGAGCTCCAGTCTTAAACTACTTTATCGGCCCTAGAAACCCAAAAAGCTAAGTTCTTTCTCGTTCTCTCTCCAAATGAAAAAAATAGCTAGAAATAGGTGTATGGGGATTTGAGCGGGGATTCAAAATTTGAATTAAAGATTCGGCCGCCCAAAATTCACTTTAAGGTTGGTGTGCTTTAATCATTTGTACACAATGCTTCAGATGTTGTAAATGTTGAAAAAGTGACAAATGACAATTCTTGTTCCTTGGATATGCATTATATATATATATATATATATATATATATATATATATATATATATATTACAAATTGGTTTGAAAAAGACATTAGAACAGTAATTAAAACAACAATGCATCGTAATTCGTTGCTCTGAGTTATTTTTAATATGAAGCCCATCTTTATTTCATGTGGGAACCCTTTGAAAATAATGTAGTTAATGATGATTTTCTGGTTACGCTAACTGATGGTGAGAGTGTGTTTATTTTATATTTTCCTTTGTGAGAATACAATTTTCTTTATTGAGATAAATGTCATTTTAGTCTTTGTGGTTTGAGCCATTTTACCAGTTTAGTCCAAATGTTTCATTTTTTGCTTGTGAATCCAAAAAGATTTCACTATTGCCATTTTAGTCCAATAGGTTAACTTTATCCATTATTTTTGTTAACGAGAATAGCAATTCGGTCATTTTATATGGCCGAATTGCCTTTCTAGTTAAAGAATTACATATAAAATGACCGAATTGCCTTTCTGGTTAATAGAAAAAAATTGATGAAGTTAACCCAGTGGAATAAAATGGCAACGATGAAATCTTTTTGGACCCACAGGAGTAAAATGAAACCTTTGGACTAAACTGATAAAATAGCCCGATCCCTAGGAACTAAAATGTAACACCCCAAAACTGAATTATTAATTTGCTAGTTTGTTATCATGTTTAACAAAATGAGGTATAATAATTGGGTTAGTTAACCTAGTTAAATGTCTAGCAAATTAAGTAAAGGAATGAAATTAAAGCCAAATATGATGGTGTCATGAATTTAAGGGGCTAAGGTTGCCAAACTAGAAACTTGAATTGAATAAAAATAAAAAGAAAAATCAAAACTCACACACATACGGTGTGTGAGTCTGGACGATCGAACAAGGGAGCAGGGCAAGGTGAAACCCTAGTTTCACCAAATCCATCAAATTCAGTAGGGATTTCAAGGAAAATCGAATGCACGAACCAAAGATGGTTATCTCTTAAGTAGTTCTAACATCAAGTAAGTTAAATTTCTTGATTTAGTGATGTTCGATTTTGTGGGTTTAGCATAATTCGTGTATGTAATACAAAACTTGGTATGAATAATGGTTGCTATGGTTGTCAAAACACCAAGAGATGTTAATTTTTTTATATGAGCATGGATTAGGCAAAACCCACTTGCATGTCAAGGAATGTCTAGAAATTGTGAAGTCCTACATGTTAATTTGGTTGTTGATCAGTGAATTTGTTATGAATAATTGATGTTACAACCATATGTTCATAGTTAGGATGAAATATTGTTATGAACTTGAATGATTATTAATAAGTTATGTGAAGAATTAGTAGGAATCACGCTTTAAAAGCTTGTACATAAGGTTTTACGAATACGAAACCCGCCAAGTGTTCGATGAAATGCCTAAGAGAACAAATTTGTGAAAATGTATGAAAGTTGTGAATAAGTATGTATAGAAAGTGTCTATGGTATAGTTGTTAGCAAGATAATATGTGGAGTATGCTTTAGGTGGAGTCCATACGAAAATTCGGATTGAATGAATGGTTTGATAAAACTATGCATTAGGGACTTGTACCTTGTGCTTAAATGGTGTGATGCTCACCATGTATTTGATGCGCTTGATTTATGGTAATCAAAAGTGAATGTGTACGAATGTGAAATAAATAGCTTATTAATAAATAATAATGTCGGAGTTATGTCGTGTACGTATCTATGATAATAAATTTGACTAAGTAAATGTTGAACAATGTGGTTGTCAGTTCATGTTTTATGCGTGATAAAGTTTGACTATTAAAAGTCCATGTAGCTAAGATTTGCAAATGGATGCGATATGAATAATTATGCGTGCTAACTATGAAATGGGTATGATGACTTGAAAGGATAGGAACCCCAAATTGACATGGACTCAAGTATGGAAGGCTAACGGATCAAGAGGAAATGAGGAAGTTATGCACAAACTTGGACGCACGAGGTAAGTGATTTCCGTAATCACTTCTTAGTTTGTTTAAGTAATATAATGTTTTAATTATTAAGTTCATATGAAGTTGAGGTTAAATCAATAGATTATTTTGATAAATGCACGAACGGGTCAAATAGTTCGTAGATGAATAACAAGCCGAACACGTATAAGTTAAGAAATTCCTTAACTCGGATGTTGGATTTCAAGTTCACATGATAGAATATTAATTTACAATCATGTAGGAAGAAACGTGACGCAAAACGGATGAAAAATGAGAGAGTTATGTCCGTTTCGGTAAGAATTAATGGTTAGGAAAAGTGCAGAGTTGACACGGCCGGGTGGTGAGCTGACACGGCCGGGTGAAGGTTCTGTCAAAAATATTATTTATGTGATTTATGCATCGTAGGCTTCGGTATATTATCCGTGGACTACGATGGGCCTCCCAAACGTGATTTCGAGTGTTTCCTTGACGATTATAAGTTGTAAACCCAAGTCTAAGCCTCATGTAATTTATATAAGAGTATGATAGATGTATGTAATGAAGTTGGACATGTATTACATGTAAATGGTATACAAGAATGCGTACGGAACACGTATGTATGAATACATGATTGTAGGTATGATTGAATGTATATTAGGTATGTAGATGTGTATGATTGTAAGTATGTATGTGTGCAAGTATGTGCGAATGCATGATTTGGATGCATTTGAGAATTAGCGTTACTAATAATGCCCTTGGGTTTGGAATGTAAGTTAATTAGATGCATTTAAATGGTTGACGTCCTTGTTACGAAGATGTAGTACTTGAATATGTTGAGATTACGGGTTTGCTAATCAAGTTATTATTGAGTATGTTTGAAAGTGCAGGTTTATGAATGTCGGACTCTCGAAGTGTTGATATAATAATGAAACGGTTGAATGTTGAAAGGATAATCGGGTTGAAGTAACTTATGCGGTTAGAATATGCTATGGACGTTTTAGTTTATACAACAATTTATGTTTGGTCGTCATCATCTACTAACGGGTTAGTTGTATGAAAATATATGTCATACCCATTTAATTGGGTAATCGATGCGTGAGAGAAATGAAAGTACATACACGAATGGAACTAAAGTGATGGTTTTATAAGCAAATAAGTATAATGACTAACTTTTTAAAGCTTTGTTGTTGAATGTAGGTAAATCCTCAATTCAGGCGACTTGGAGAATCGGAGCGAGCGCGTGTTCATGTTATGTTATACCAAACGCTTCCGCTAGCTTGTTCAAATGTTTTTGGTACAAAATTTGTTGTATTGGTTCTTAGTAGTATTTTGACGAATGAATCGTAGAATTGTATCTAGTCTGATTATGTTTAAAACAGGGGTATGCTCGTTTTATGGACGGGTCATGCCCAAATTTTGTTAAATTAATACACATGCGTTATTGATATCATCGTTTAAAATTCCGAAAAGTTGGACACTTTTAAGAAAATTTTTATATTTCTAGTGTCCTTTAGTTGTCTTTTATTAGACGCAAACGCGGACCTTACATAAAATGACACATAACTCTTCTTTATTTCTCTTTTTTTTCTTTTTTCTTTTTTTTTTTAGATTGGGTGGGGGTTGTTGTGAGAAGGTTTATTTCCATATTATAAATTAGCAACCACTTGTTGCTTATAGATGTTGTAATCTTTGCATTAGGAGGTTTTCAAAAAAAAATTACATTCTCACTTCTAGCCCAAAGAATTTTATTTTTTGCATTTTAACCATTTTGATTTTTTAACTTTTAACTTAAAGTTTTTCATATTTTGCAATTTAACCTTAAAACTTTTTAATTTTCAACTTTGGTCCCTCACACTTATCATCTTTCACAAGTTTTACGTTTCGTTCTAAATTTTGCGAGTTAACACACAACGTGTATGTGGAGTTTAATGTTTTTTTTGTCGTTTGACAGATTCGTCGCAACGCATTGGTCCTAGATCTTCTTATTATTTCTTTTCTACATTTTACGTTCCGTTCTAATTTCATCGCATTAACTCGCCGCAATGGTCGTGCGTGGTTTAACGATTTTACGTCTGCTTTTTGTCAGGTGTTATTTTGTCCTTTTTATTTATTTTAGTTTTACGAGTTTTTCAGATGTTGGTGGTCGCTGGCAATGATGTGACATTGGTGCTACTTAGCACGGTTTTACGAACGTTATTAATCTATTAAGTTTTTTACTAATAATATTTTCGAGTTTACCTCTATATATCCTTTAATTAAAAAACTAAATTTTACGTCCATGTTTTTATGTAGATGTCCGTATAAATTTGATTTGCTCTACGTTTCGACATAAACTTTTTCTGGAAACGAGTCATGTCAGATATAATATGTTTTCGTAAAAAAACCATTTTTAAGTGCATGTTTTATGTACGTTTTAATATAAATTCAAGTTGGTCTACGTAAAAGTTAAATTTTTTTTGGAAAACGAGTCAGGTCAAATACGTTTTCGTCTTTTTATGTATGTTTCGTAAATTTTGTTTCGAAACGAATGGAGTCAAATTGTGCTTTTCCGCCTTTGTTTTCAAAAGTTGAATTAATCGCTTTTGATTAAACGGTTTTTCCTTTATACCCGTTGATTTTTTCTATGTATGAGTTGGGTCACATATAATACGTTATGACTATATGATATAAACTCGATTTATCTTACATTTTGATCCAATCACAATGCTTATATAGGTCACATTGAGTTCAGTAAGATACTTCGAAACGTGCGTTTTCATATGGTTAATACATCACATAACATTTGGACTAATCCATTCAATATTTGCGATGTACACGCGCCGCAATGCGTGCGGGTCTTTTTCCTAGTTTAAATAATTTAGCAAGCTACCTAAATTGCCCTTGATTTTATTTAGTTGCATCTCTAGTGGTTATGGTCTATCATGTTCTTAATTAATGGACACATCAGATTTATGCTCACGAGTCACCCTTGTTAGATCCTAACACACTTTGTACCCAATCCCACCTATATATATGTGTGTGCACATACGCACATGTATATATTGTACGTTAAACCTTTTCACAAGGCCTCATATCCATCTCTTAAGTTGAACTTGCTTCTCTCCCAATGGAAGTGAATAACATAATGCAATTTCTTGAGGATAGGACCATTTTAGTCACTGGTGGTACTGGCTTTCTGGCCAAAGGTTCTCTATCTATCTATCTCTGTGTCACTCCCTCTCATTCTCCTTGAATTATTTTGTAGACATGACTTTTCTTCTTGATATTACAGTTATGGTGGAGAAGATACTAAGAGTTCAACCGAACGTGAGAAAACTCTATCTTCTTATTAGAGCTTGTGACCAAGAAGAAGCCATCAAGCGTTTTCAAATGGAGGTATGTCTAACACTAGCTAATGTATGTGTTTGTGATAGTCAGTCTACTCTCTACTCCAATTCATGTAATGTTGTCCAACTACTGTATATGGGGTTGGCAAAAATACAATTAGCTATTCATTTCAACGGTCACTTTTTCTAAACAAATGATTGTTGCCAACCCTATATATATGTTTGTTTAGAAAATGTGACCGCAATAGAGATGCCAACTAATAGTCTTATTTTTACGTCTTGATTATGGAGGTTGCCGGTACCGACTTATTCAGGATACTAAGAGAGAAACAAGGTGCAAATATAGATACATTTTTATCCGAAAAGGCAACTCCTGTGGCCGGTGACATCACCAATGAGAATTTGGGACTGAGGGACTACAATTTGATTAATGAAATGCAAAGAGAAGTCGATGTGGTTGTGAATGCAGCTGCCACCACCAAGTTCTATGAGAGGTAAATAATTTGAACGTTATGGTTATCCAAAAACATCACTTATCATTGAATAATATTCTTAACAAATTATAATTTGAGTAAAAGAGGTGCCAACATGAAGGACTAATATTTAAAAATATTGTTACACATAACATGTTAACGTGTATTAGATGTTTGTTTTGTTTAAATTGATAAGAGATCAACTATTGTACGAAGTGTAGGAGACAAGTTCGGTCATCAATCAGGTTCAAACAATTGAAAAAACAAATAGAGAAAGGGTATTATGGTCCTTCTCACTTGAACTCCTTCCCCCCCTTGATTTTCAAACGGCTATAACTTTTTCAGACTTTAATATTTAAAAAAAATTACACCGTATTAACGAATATTTAATTTTCTTTAATTCGAGCAGCCTATTGCTATAGTTTTTCTTAAAAAATTACATGATTTTGAATATCCATTAAATGGTTTCATTATAGTATGTGAAATCGCAGTAAGTGATTATGTAATTACATAACAATAGTTGACTATGTATTTATTATGTGACTACGTGATTTTGAATACTCATTTCGTGATTATGTGATTTCATTATAGTATTTTTTATGTGAAACCACACTGAGTGATCACGTTATAAGCATAATTGTAGTAACATCAGTTATAACAAATCATATTGAATATGTAATCACGTAATGGATTTATATTGAATGTGTAATTGCGTAATGAGTATTCAAAATCACGTAATCATGGTATTCAAAATCACATAGTCACGTAATGAACTAATCAGAGCCGTCTCCGAAAACTATTAAAATAATTTAGGCCTCGAGCGAAATAAAAAGCTGGCCCAAAATTGTGGTAAAGGGTAATTAATTAAAAAAATTAGACCTTCATAGTGGAGCTAAGCCTTGAACTTAAGATTTTTACATTATCTTAAAATAGTTTTTTCCAATCCACACCCAACAATTTTATTTACAATAAATGGATGGGTATATTAAATACACAATTTACTATATATATATAAAAGCTTATAAAAACTTTTCAGGCCCTTCAAAAATTTGGGCCTCGACAACGGCACGGATTAGCCGGCCCTGGAACTAATGGGTATTCAAGATCATGTAATTTTTTTAAGAAAACTATTGCAATAGGGGGCCGGCCCTGGAACTAATGGGTATTCAAGATCATGTAATTTTTTTAAGAAAACTATTGCAATAGGTTGCTCTAATTAAAGAGAATGAAATGCTCGTTAATACAGTGTAATTTGTTTTTAAATATCCACGTATGAAAAAGTTATAGCCGTTTGAAAATCAAAGAGAAAACTTGTTCAAGTGAGAAAGAACTAAATTACCGTTCAGACCAAAGACTATAATTCTCACGTATACTTCATATAAAATTATTGTCTTGTACAATATCCAACATCTCTTTAAATTAGAATTGTACATATAAACACTAAGGGGGTGTTTGGGGTTCCTTATTTTTCTGACTTATGACTTATTTTGAGGGAAAATGACTTTTGAAAATGTTTGGGTTTTCTTTGTTTGTGAGGGGAATTTGCTAGAAGTTAGAAATTCTGACTTATTTTGGAGGAAAAGAACTTTTCAAAAGTTGAAAATAAGCTAAGCCAAACATGCCCTAAGATCAGACAAGCTTGATAAAGTCACGTCCTACCCAAGGACATATTCAAAGCTGAGTTTTTTTTTTCTTTTTTTTTCCCTTCCTTTTAAAGGGTGTTCGAACCGCATTCCAAACAACCCTACAGTCTAGAGATTAAATACATAATTTCGTATTGATTATTAATTAATTATTATGTTATATATAATAACTGGTGGGATTAAACTCACGCGTTATGATGGGAACACGATAAAAATTTGATAGGCATCAGCTCAGTACGATACAGGTATATGTTTTTACGATACAGGTATATGTTATAGCAAGAGTAAAAACGGAAAATAAAAGATGGGTAGGTCGCTTTTTAACAAAATTAAATGAAAAAATACACACAAAGGAAAATATAACATGAATAAAAACGAATCCTAAAACTAAATATTAATAAAAAAACAACAAAGGAAATGAATTTTACTAAGAAAGGCTAAAACAAAAAATAAATAAATGAGTAAAATGTCATTTTAATCTTTGAGGTTTGGGTCAATTAGCCACTTTAGTACAAAAGTTTCATTTATCGTCTGTAGGTCTAAAAACATTTTAACAATGCAATTTAGTCTAATTGCTTAACACCATCCACTGACCTCTGTTAGTCAGGGTTAATTTTGTCATTTCTCCTATTATTTTAGTTAAACCTCTAAAACCCACCATATATGTGTAAAAAAAACCCACCAAACCCCCATCCCTACTCTCTCTCTCTCTCTAGTCTCTCTCTCTCTAAAAACCTAACGTCACCCACCTCTTTTCGGTAGCCACCGTTTTTCCAGACCACCACAACAACATGACCATCACATACCCACAAGTTTACAATTGCAATTTAAACAAAGCAAAACCCTAAAACGGTAGGTTTGCTTCACTCCTATATCGATCACCATCATCATCATCATACTCAGTAAATCCTACCAATAGCAAATCTAAGGTATGGTCTGAGGAGGGTCTTGCTTCACTCCTATATTTTCATTAGGGTCGTTTAAAAACGGTAGGTTTGCTTCACTCCTGTATTTTCATTAGGGTTTTGCTTTGTTTAATCATACTCATTTTAATACTATCATTTTACTAGGTTTATTGATAAAATGTTAATCGTCGTTTAAAAAAAGTTTATACAATTCATTAGGGTCTAAGCGCTTGTTTTTTGGACGTGTACAGGCACTTAAATTCTTAGGACCGGCCCTGGTGATGGTCCTGCTTAATTTCTTTTTTTTTATATTTTGTTAAACAGTTAAATAAATAAAAGTAACATTCCATTCATTTCTAGAAAAGAAAAAAAATAATTTAAAAACGAAAACTACAAAATATAATACTGTAAATGACATTTTAATACAGAAAAAAAAGCTAATTGAAACCCCATTTTTGAACAATTTTCGCCTTAGTTCTGGTTTTCACCATATCGGATCAACGGGGGAGTAGGCGGGTGACGTCCACGGGGTGTGTGGCGGGTTGTTTGGATCGTTTGGATCCATGGTTGTTGTTTGTGGTGTAGAATATAAGATAATGTAGAGAGATTGATATATCCGTGATGTTAAAAAATGAGTGGAATGTGTTTAAATAAATAGAAAATAGGTAAAAAAAATTAATCGATTGTTATACAACGGTCCAAAGCACCTAAATTTTTGGAATGTGACTCATGGTCTCTGTGGATATATCCACGCTAACCATGCGTGGTTCATGAGGGGTGTGGTGTTCCGCTTTTCCACGGCCCTCGTGACAGGCCATGACTCCCGCCACGTTCTCCATACCATTTAGCAGAATGGTTAAATGTTGAATGACCTATAATGCATACTTGATAACATTGTTTATAGAGCAATGCACTTGATTTGTGATTGCAAAAATTTAACAGGTTGAACCTAGTTTCAGAGATAGTGAAGTACTAGAACATAACTACTCAAGTAAAACATTTCACGTTAATACTTGGACTTGTTAATTTGGTCAAGTTAGTCTTATGTGTTACAATTGTATCTAAACAAGTGGAACTAAAAACTATATACAGATACATCATTTCTTGTAAAATACCTTAGGGGGTTTTATTGGTTATTTGTCACCACTGACCGCAATCTCTGCATTCTATACTTCATCCTATCCTAAAACAAATGATAAAGTCTTCAATTAAAAAAAGATTAATATAAATAATTTAATGGAAATTTGAGAAACAAGACAACCGTGTTTTCTCGAGTAGACTTTGCTAGTATGATATCCCAATGCCTTTTGAAGTTTCTTTAATATATATCCCAATGCCTTTGGAAGTTTTTCTTAGTCTAACCACAGCACACCAAACTTAACCATGTTGGCATGTTCTTGTTATAATTTAATGGTTAGAGGGGTTAACTAGTAAGTCTTATTTATATACTATTAATTAGAAACATTTGTGTGCATCTTTGGTTGTAAGTTGTGCTTAAATACTTGTACCTTAATCAAATATAGGTTATAAGTTGTGCTTAAGTGGTTGTACCTTAATCAAATAATAATGGTTTCATTATCTTACCAAATTTAATATGTTTTGTATGCATGTATGGTTGTAAATTGTGCTTAAGTGGTTGTACCATAATCAAATAATGGTTTTATTATCTTACCATATTCAATCGGTTTGATCCATTAAAAGTTGTGTTGTTTTATTTGTAAATAATTATTATTTATAATACTCTAATTAATTTAGCCAAAATCTTGAATAAATATAATTTGCAACATATTGATGCAATGGTTGTTGTAATGTATGTATTATGGTTTGTATAGTGGTAATGATATATATTATACATAGATTACGATGAACCTGTCAAACGAGAAAAAATAGACGCGGGTGCATCGTAACGCGCGAGTCTTAAATCAACTTAGTTATTTTATTCTATGTTTTACGTTTCGGTTTAATTTCTTCGCACTAACATCGTAACTTCAGTGTCGGTGGTCGCTGACAGTAGTGTGGCATTAGTGCTCGACCCCGCCGCAACGCGGGGGTGCTTAATACTAGTTTATATTATATTGGATAAAAATACAAGAGTCATTATTTAGTTTCCTATTTAAATGGTGTATATTTCTTGTTTTCCAAGATGTTGAGTTAGTATATGAATGATTTAGGGTTTATTATAATGGTGTGCTTTATTTTATAATAAAAAATGTCGAGCGAGTTTATTCATTTTATCTCGTGTAGTGTTTCTGTTTTAATTGATATTGGATTTTTGTTTACTATTTATAATTAAAGTGTTAATTATAATAAACCAGTTATATTTTAGTATATACAAGTATAAGGATTAAGGGTTAAAAAGTAAAAAAATGAATAGTGATTTTGTGAGTGATAAGAAAGTATTAAATTATATATATGAGTTTTTAGGACTCGTGCGTTGCGACAGCACTGTAAACCAGACAAAACAAAAAATAGACGTAAAGATGTTGAGCCACACACGCACGGTACGGGATGATAACTCCCCAAATTTAGACCAAAACATAAAATGTTGTCATAGAGAAAAGAATAACTAATTCGAAACGATAACAAAACCTATGTGAAAAAATGACATCGAAACGACGATAGAAGAAACATTTTTAGTCCAATTTAAGTAAGCAAGTCGTAAGGTTAAATAAAAACGTCTAAATGTAAACGTAACGGAAAGAAAATATTTATTTAACAAAATAAATAAATGCAACATGTATATTGATAATTGTAATTTTTCTAGGAAAAATGGATATCGGTGATAACAATTTCATATTATCTTATTTAATACACCTAAATTAGTAAACCTTTAAAAATCCATTGGTATAACTCTTTTAATTATAATTAAAATAAAAACATCTACTAAAATAATAAGAACTACTATTAGACAAAAAAAACATGTAGTTTATACTTTTTAATTAATTTAAGTTTCTAGATATTTTATATCTATGTTTTGAAATATATCATCATAATATTAAGTTTTTCTATTATATACCTATAAACAAACTTGATCATAAAATAAAGATATCTGTGAGGACTTCTTACTTTAAGTTTTATTATGTCACATTAAATATTAATAACTAGAATGTAATTACTCAAGGGAAATATAAATTTAATGTTATTAATAGATTTATAACAAAGAGAAGGGTGATGGTGGGGGTGGTGTCGACCAATTAATCTGCACAAAAGAATGAAGAAAGAAGAATGTGGTAAGAACTTGTCAATCAAGCTTAAAGATTTGTCAAAAGTTGAATAGTATTTATCTGAGTATGTTTTACCTCACTGCACTGTCGTGTCTTCGGGCGAGTTTTCACTGGTTTCGGTCCTAGGTGAGGGTTTTCTTCGGTTCGGAGATGAGTGTATCCCGATGTGGTGAATTTCCCCAGTAGCCCATGTTGGTTGTTTATAAAAAAAAAAAAAAAAAAAAAAAAAAAAAAAACCCTTACCAGCTTTAGACAATAAAGGTAATGGGTTCGTGACTTGTTATTTAAAGTCACTGCACTCATAACTTTGAACACTTACCCATCTTCAATTTAATACTTTAAATCTTTATTAACACTTCATTAATGTTAGTGAACATGTGAACTAAAAAACTATATGTGATTTGAAATAAGCATAATTACATAAGGAAGTTCATCCTAATGGTATCAATCAGCATTTATACATTAATCAAACAAGAAGATATTAATATGAATTTTCATGTGAATAATTAAGTGATAATTATCTTTCTATTGGGTTGCTTAATGGACACACAATCCTTTTATGGATTCTTTGCATCACATCCATGGGTCTTGTGTATACTAAAATTATGAACCCGATAGTTTTAAAATACATAACTAGCATTGGTGTTTTTAGCTTTTTTGCTTCTATAATTGTTACCATATATCACTACAACAGTCGGACCCTATGAGGACAACATATTATCTCAATAATTAAAACATATTCAAAGATGGTTTGGTACTTATAACCTGAACCGATTGACCGGAGCTAGTTCCTTGACCTCAGTACATGTTCGTCGACCAATTTCTATGCTGGCAGACCATGTTCCTCAATTTAAGTAACCAAATTCCTCAAATAATATCGTGAGTATTGGATGCTTGCTAGCTAGGAACCTGAATCACAATGAATGAATAATTGGCACAAAATGAAGAAGAAATAATCTGACGAACGAAAAAAGAAGATATAAACTTATGTTGGAGGTCATAGATCTTTGGTTTCCGGTTGATGGGGTGGAGAAGTTCAACTCCCATAACCCGAAGCTTCTAACCTGATTTGCATATTAAAAGTCAACTAAAATCAAACAATCGGATATCACACAAAGAACACTTGAACAACTTGTTCAACTCTTTTCTGTTAATCAAAGGAGAATTACAATGAATTAAAAACAAATAAACCTACCACCCTTTATATAGGTAAACTACTTCGAGGACAAGAAAACATTTAAACTTGGAAATGCAATCATAATCAACTTATAATTTTAATAAAACTCCACCCATTTGAGATCAATCGTATCACCCTTTGATGTCCTAACTTTATCACCCCCTATCAACATCAACTTCCATGTTTATTCCTTTGCAAAAATCAACTAGATTCGTGTAAGTCCATGATTCAGATCGAATTGATTGAATTTGATAAAACAAAAAAATCGGTTGATAAACATTAACGAATGAACTGACACAGATTTAATTCATACTAAAAGAGTATACAATACACTTTAAGAGATCACCCCTTGTGATCTTCTCCCCAAACTTAGACACCATCTCTAGAAAGATCCGACTATAAGCTTGATTAAAAATGCAAATGATTAGGCTATTTATAGTGATGGCCAAATATTAAGCCTAATTGTTTACAATGTAAACAATTAGCCTAATCATTTGCTTACAAACACACTATTCAACACACGCTTCAAATCTAGCTTTTTCGAACAGCAACAAACATCCCAAAATGCACTAACACTTCTGTCCTAGCAAGCTTTTAGAAAACATATCCGCTGTTTAGTCTTGGTTACTTATATACTTCAGATTCACTTCTTTTTGCACACTCTGTCCTACACAAAGTGGTAATGCACCTCAATGTGTTTTGTTCTGGCATCAAAGGTTGGAGTGTTTGCTAGTTTGATTGAAGACATGCTATCACAAAACAAAGTTACCTCATCTTCAAACTCTTGGTTCCAATCATTCATAAGTAATTATAGCCATATTAAATCTTGAGTAGCTATAACAACTGCTTGGTACTCTGCTTCAGTAGTAGACAATGACACCATAGTTTTTCGTTTGCTACACCAAATGATAGCACAACCTCCTAACGTGATCACGAAATCGGTTGTGGACCTCCTTGTATCCAAAATCGGCAACATAACCTACATCACTATACTCGACAAGTTCCAGGTTTGAATTTTTCTTGAACTTAATACCATAATTCAAGGTTGTTTTCACATACCATAGAATCCAGCCTGATGGCTTAGATGTGTGGTTTTTGCGGATTCTGCATATACCGATTACCGGTTCAATATGCCTATAACAAAGGCTAAATCAGGTCTTGTCATGGTAAGGTAGATTAGACTACCTACTATTATCCGATACTTGGTGGCATTTTCTAGGTACCATCCTTTATCCACACACAACTTCTCGGCTGTATCTAAAGAAATGTTCAATGACTTGCAGTCCAACATACCAAACTTGACTAATAAGTTATAAAAATACCATTTCTAATGAAGAACTAGCTCATTGTTGTGATCAACTTCAAATCCGAGAAAGTGACTTAGTTTTCCAAGATATTTCGTACTAAACTCCACGCACAACTTCTCTTCTAACTGGTTGATTACTTCTTCACAATCTCGAATTGTAATTAAATCGTCCACATAAACAAGGACAATCACAACCTTATTTCTTATGGTCTTAACAAATAAACTGGCATTGGTTGACACCATATTAAAACCATTATGCTGTAAGAATTCGCTTATCATCCCGAACCATGCCCTAGGTAACTGCTTCAGCACGTATAAGGCTTTCTTTAGATTACCCACATAATTGGGATGTTCTTTGCTTTCGAATCCCCTATCAATTCCATGTGAATTGCATGATCCAAGTCTTTGTACATACTAGCGTTACTAACATCCATTTACCAAAGGTTCTAAGACTTCCACGTTGCAATGGAGAGAGTGACGCATACCGTGTTTAGCTTAGCCACTGGAGTAGAGGTTTCATCATAGTCTATTCCAACTTACTAAGATAAACCATGAGCTACTAGTCTTCCATCCCATCGAGTTTTCTATTTAGTTTAAACGCCCATTTGTTACTAACAGCCTTCACACCGGTTGGTTTTGGGCAAGTTCCAATGTTACGTTTCTATGTAGAGATTTGGTTTCAGACTTCATGGCTCAAATCCATTCAATCTTCTCAGAAGCTTATTCGTAGGTTCCAATTTATACTTCATGAGTTCCTGTTTGCCTTGGGTTTTGATTTGAGTTGAGTTGTGACCTGTGCTTGAACTTAGACCTAGTTCAGTCAACTTCATTAATTAGGTCGGTTTTGTAATCAAAACCCAAGGCTAACGTAGTTGTTTCGAGATCTTCACGTTGCTATATAGAATCTGGTTAAACTTCTTTTTCACTAAACCACCATGACGAATTTTCATCGAACACAACATGCCTTGTAACATAACTCTTCCCGGTTGTCGAATCACAACAATGCCATCCCTTTTTCTCTTCGTTACACCCCATAAAAAGAGATAATTGAGTTTTTCTCCATTTTGGTTCTTAATTTGAATCTAGATTTGCTAAATTTTAAAGTGTCATGATTTTTGTATAGGCTACGACATCATTATACTTAGACAATTACATAACTACACACATATACATAACATCATTCCATATGATTATACCTACACAATTATACTTCAACCTATACCCCAACACGTAACAATATTTCATATGATTTAAAAACTACGTACAAATAGTACAATCCTACATATAAACAACAAACTTTGTTAAAATAATTTGTGTAGCATAAATTTCATCTAATTTGAAATAGTATATATTTGGTTTGTTTTAAGAAGAGAGATATTAGTGGAAAGTTGAATATTGAAGGAGAAACGTTAGGGGACACCTTGACTAAGAAAAAATCACTTCTTTTATTTATTTGACATTAAATTCGTACACTACCGAGAATTTGATTATTATATCGTTAAAGTAACTAACATTAGGGTTTTTTTTCTATTTTATCATATCTATTGATTGCTTTTCATCAATGGCTAATATTTGTTCTTTCTATTCTCGCATTAAATTTTCTTCTCAATATCTCGACCGTGTGTGTAGTGGTGAATTCATTGTGAAACCACAAAATAGTGGGGAACCGGGAACCATGGGTAAGACATTTAAAAATACAAATAAAAGAAAATCATTTTCATATACATGTAAAATATGTATTTTTCATAAAAAACACACGTTGCAACCGTTTTAATATAAATTTTTTAACATTAAAAAACAGAAAAACAGTTTAAAAAAGTGATTTTTGTTTACAAAAATATATTTTTTTATTTGATGTTTATATGCAAAAGCTCTGAAAAAAAAAAACTTATGCACAAATGATTTTTAATGAGTTTATTACATACGAAACTAGTGGTTCCCAACTTTTTTGTGGTTTTTTTTGACAAACCTCTCCCAATGTATGTGTGTGGTTGGGTGTTGATATATATTAATTTTAAGGTACTTTAACAATCTGTTCTTAGTTTACTAAAGAAAAAAAACAAAAAGTAAATGTAAGAGAGAAAACAAAGGAAGGGAAAGAGAAAGAGAAAGATACAAGTTTCGAAGGAAAAAAAGTAAAGATTTTATGGGTTTCTAGAGTTGAAAGGAAGAGGAAATAAAGGTACAATTTTCCCACTATACCCTTATTGGGTTTTATGATAGGTTAAGTGGAGGGTTAAAATGGTAAAACTTTATATTTATCTTCCTTTTGCTTCAAGTTAAAAGGGAAGATTTTTATTTCACATCTTCCTCCCACTTCTTTTCACTCTCCTTCTGTTAATAAAACTTTGTAACACACATATTTTATACTTTCTTTCCACCTTCTTTCACTTACCTTATTTAACATCTTCCTCCCACTTCTTTTCACTTTCCTTCCATTAATAAAACTTTGTAACACACATATTTTATACTTTCTTTCGACCTAGTTTCACTTCCCATTAGTAAACTCAGGAACAGTCTGAGACAGAGAAAATAACACATCCGTCACAACATTCATAAACTTTAACTATGTTTACAAGTGTTTGTATATAGGATTATGTTATTAGCAGTTGTTTTGAGACCTACAGTGTCATCTGAAAGATTAAATTGTCATCCTTGAGCTGCCCATAATATTATTAAAGTAAAATCCCAATGTTGGTTTAAACCCTTTCGTTTGCTTATTGTAGATATGATCTAGCCCTCAATATCAACACGTTTGGAGCAAAACATGTTTCTAACTTTGTCTTGAAGTGCATTAACATGAAGGTGTTTCTCCATATATCTACAGGTTTGTTATATGATGTGTAAGTTTGGATCATTGATTCATTCTATCTTAGCTTATGTTTTTGCTTATACCTAAATATCAATGATCAAAACACAAAGGATGATCCAGTGTTTAGAATGCACATGATGCCAAAGTTTGGTGTCATATTAAGGTTTTCAAGTAAGAGAGAGAGTGATCCTAAGAATGGAGTAATCAACCTTCCCCCTCTCTGCATGGTTTTAAAAAAGCGCGTGACGATTTGATTCAATTTGATTCCAAAAGCCGATGTGTGATGCACGAAGCACACACAACACTTTTTAAGGTTTCGTTATTAAAATACCTAATAAAGATTTATGGATAAATTTTAAATGCTAAACTATAAGATATTCTCATCATATCTAGTCAGATTTGTTCAAATACTCAAACCCATTGCTCAATCGATAATTAGATTTTTTCAGACCACATCATGTGATGCGTGCATCATGAAGTCGCATTGTGCGACACGACCCCCCACCGCATCATGTGATGTGTGCATTTTAAAACCAAGCTCATATATATATGATCAAGATCATTTGAGAACCATCCGAGTTGAGAGAACCATGAGAACTCCCAACTCCCATGCTATTTTTTTAAAAGAATCTCAAATCTCTTATATATTAGTTGTTTTGTGCTTGTGTAATGACACCCCTATTATTAGTAAAAAATCAGATTTAAGTAATAGTAACAAAGGCACAAGTTAGGGCTGGCAATTCTGTCACGAACACGATAACACGGCACAAACCTACACAAAGTTAACAGGTTTCGTGTTTAACCTTAACAGGTTTCATGTCTATAACAGGCCGACACGATAAGACCTGTTTAATTTCGTTTCGTGTTCATGTTTACCTATTTCGTGTTCGTGCCTTATCGTGTTCGTGTCTTAACAGGTCATGTCAGACACGATATAACCTGTTAAGACACTATACAATACATGTAAGACCTGTTAATGTCTAAATATCAAACATGTAGCAACATGTCGTGTTCGTGTCTTAACAGGTTGTATGATACGTTTGTAAATTTTTCGTGTCTTACCAGGTCGTTTCATGTAACCTGTTTATTATCAGGTTTCTGTTTGAAAATTTTGACACGATAAGATTTCGTGTCGTGTTCGCGTTTGCCTATTTCGGGATCGTGTCTTATCGTGTGTCTGGGTCTTAACAGGTCGGGTTGACACGATATGCCAGTCCTAGCACAAGTGATGGAATTTGAAAATGTATTAGTCCCAAGTTCATAACTAATTTTTAAAATTACTACGATTAAATGTGATATTGAAAATGGTGGGATATACTATTTTTTGGACATTGCTTTCAAGATAAAGTTTTAAAACTAAAACGGGACATTTAAGAGCTCCACCATGCATGTAACTGAACAAAATTTGTGTCATACATTTGGAACATAATGAAATGTAAACTAAGATGGTGCCTTTCAGCTTATGTTTCCAGTGAAAACCATGGGCTTATATTGGAAAAGCAATTTAAATTCGGTGACTCCATCAATGGGAAAACTAAAGTGGACATTAACAAAGAGAAAGAACTGATGGAGGAGAATTTAAAGCAATTGACGACTACAAAGGCTACGAATAAAGAGATTGCATCTTTCATGAAGGATTTGGGTATCCAGAGGTTCCCTCTTCTCTCTACTTTCTTCTCATTACTTGTCCCTCATACAATCTTTTCATTATTAGATTGCATAGGTTTTTGAAATCTTGTTAACATACTCAACTTGTTTGGGATATATAATGAGTTGTTTGTATTGATCAATGATGTTTAACAACTAGGAAGGGCTAAGCATCATGGATGGCCAAATACATATGTATTTACAAAAGCAATGGGGGAGATGTTGCTTGGAGAGTTGAGGAAGGATGTGCCCTTAGTCATACTACGCCCTTCCATCGTCACCAGCACCTATAAAGAACCCTTTCCCGGATGGATCGAAAATCTCAGGTAATATATATACCAAAACCAACTTAACCAATTTACCTTTGGTGGGTCATTTGCTAACTAAATAAGTGGTTTTCGTCTACAGAACCTTTGATACTGTATTTGCTGGTTACATAAAAGGAACGGCTACATGCTTGCGAGGAGATCCAGATTGTATAATGGATATAGTCAGTTTCCCCACTTGATGTGCTTTAACATAAATTCTCAACAACATTTACTTATTTGAATTCGGGGATGTAGGTACCAGTAGACATGGTGGTGAATGCTATGATTATCGCAATGGCAGCTCATGTAAATCACCCCAATTCAGGGATCATTTATCATGGGACTTCTTCTGCTTCAAACCCCGTTAAATTACATCAGATTGTAGACTGGTCGGTTGAGTACTTCACTAAACATCCATACATAAGCAAGGACGGGTCCATTAAGGCTCGCGATTTCAAATTGTTGACTTCCGAAACAAGCTTTCAGAAATATATTGCAATTCACTACAAACTTCCCTTAAAGGTTTGTTAGATACTTTAAAATCATTTCTTAATATATAAATATATATGATTAAGATCAAGGAGAACCCTTTCGAGTTGTGAGAACTTAGAGAACTTAGTCTTCCTTAATATACCGTAGGAGATGAAATTACGCACATTATAAAACTTAAAACCCTAATCACGCATGTTGAAAAACCATAAATCACGCATGTTGAAAACCATAACCATGCATGAACATAATCACGTATGTACAAAATCAGAAATCACGAATGGGATAAAAACCTAATCACGTATGTTATAAGCCTAATTACGCATGTTATAATTTCATCTCGTACCTATTGTACGTTAAGTGATATTGTATTTTACACTTTCCATATATATATTAATATATATACACCCTAATGGCACACTTTCCCTATATATATATATCACACTAATGGATTAACACACCCGTGAGACCAGGCATTGAAAATAGCCAACATGGTACTTTGTCATGCTCTTGATGGTTTATACACGGATTTCAGCCGAAAGCTACAGATTGGAACACTCTTTTCAGATCTTTTCAAGCATTACGCTTTATCGAAAGCAATGTACGTATGTTATTTTCTCATGTATATAGAAACCAAAAGTTGTTTTTTCTCTTTTTTTTGTTTATAAATTCTAATGATCATAAGGACTACATTATACCTTCTACAGCTATGATGATTCCAACCTCAAGAACCTGCTAAACATTTACAAAGAAAATGCAGATGATGAGGCACAAGTATTCTTCTTTAATCCGAGTTCTATTAACTGGAAAGACTACTATATGAATACACATCTCCCAGGCTTAGTTAAGTATGCAATCAAATAACTGCAGCAAATCCGAAAAACGATTTAAATAAGCTTCGGAGTAGTACGTGGATTTCTGATTATAGTTTGTATAAGATTCATATCTGTCAAAGGCAATATTGTCCTCACGAATATATCTATTACTAGATCACTTGTTTGAATAATTCAATCATGCAGTATTAATAATACTGAAAGCATGAGAATAAAGCTTGGGGATTGTATCTCTTGAAACCAAAGATTAAACGAATATGATGAGTTGTTTGTTTATATATTTCAATGAGCAATTGTATACATAGTGATATCTTTTTTTGTTATTGCAAGCACTATTTATACTAGAAAATTGGACCTTGATAGTAGTTTGGTTCTGATACTCCTTTTTTTTTCTTTTAAAATGGCAAACTCACAAATCCACTACACCTACCAAATTCTACACCAGTTTTCACCAAGGGCTGAAACACTGACCACTTGGGAGACAACACCTTACTGCACTCCTTGGTACTACCAGGTTACAAGCCCTTTGGCGATACTTCTTTTTTCCGCTATTTTATGCTCTTTTTATCCATTTCAAATACACAGCGGTGGATAGATTTTGGTCAATATGTGGCAGAGGCAGTAGACATACTAGTGGTTCAAGTTTTTGTCACAAGTATGTGCATGCCAAATGCTTAAACTAGCAGTAAACAGTCCTGATCCAGATCTATTAGCAGGGTAGATGCATGTTTTCTGTTGATAGGCTGACTTTTAGTTGTATTGGTCCATCTGTTGGACCTTCACCATGTTGGGACTCTTCTAACGCCGGTTCCGACAGAGAACTTTACCGCGGCTAAACCTCAGCGAATTCACAACATATTACTGTTAAGAGGAAAATTGGAATATTCTTGAATGAAGCCTTCTCTAATTCAAGCCAAATGTTTTACGCAATCAAATTGAGTCACTAACATATGTGGAAAATATTTAAATAGTGATTTCTGCAAATACTTTTGGTGTGAAAATAAACTGTTAAAACAATACCTCATAGTAACAAGCATTACATCTCTTTTTTGATGCATCATATAGCTTAAAAGGATTATCGAGTGATACCGTTACTGGCGCTGTAAATCGATCCAACAGATATATTATTAACCAGACCCACAACAGAGGAAATGAACACAATACTTCCAACTCCAGAAGTCTTTAAAAGAGGATGGTCAAGTTGACCCATATGGTATGAAGATTCCAAATTAGTAGCGATGAACATGGCATATTCATCTATGGTATACTCTGTAGTAGATTTCGAAAACGCTGTCACAAAGTTGTTTATCTACAAGAAGGAAATCAAAGCAAGTAAAACACTACACACCATGAAAACAAATATGGCAGGTGAACTCATTTTCATATACTTTTTCTGAAACAACTCGTTTCAACCCAAGCATAGCTTGCTTAGAACCCATTTCAACCTGAACTAGACTAATATTTTTTTTAAAATGACCCGTTTCAACACGAGCCAAACTTTCTAAAAACAATTTATAAGGTTTGTGTTATAAGGCTGCAATCACCGACTTTCTCAAATTTAAGTTCATAATGATATTGTAGGACCGAGTTTCGTGACCGAAACCGTGATTATCATGATTATGTTCATAGACGGGAAGATTAGAGACGGATAAAAGTACTTACTTGTACAGATTTGTAACATAACAAAGCAAGCCGGCCCGATTAACAAGCTAACCGAACCATACCAAAGGAGTACACATCCGGGGAGAGACCAAGTGGTGATCTCTCCCGGTGAGGTCTCAAACCTCCTAAAACTTCCAAGTGTTTGAAATGGCAAGGGTTTTCTATTTATAGTCACACCCCTTGTCTTGCAAACACACACGGTCAACCGAATAACCCTCTCGTTTGACCACTTCAAACGAGCGGGTCTATACACGTTCGATAGACCGTTTCACCAACTATTACAAATTCAACGTAAAATAAAACTAATCTATTCGACAAGCATCGGACACAAAATCTGCATCAACAGATATGCATAAAACCATATTGATAACTTGTTCTTCTTTGAAATCCAAACTTGGTGTCTTGAACCTCATCTCTTTTATTCGAACAACGACAAACTATATATAAATATAGCGGCCAGCCTATTAGATTATAAACTTAATTATGTATGCTTATTATGTACTTATGATAATTATACTTATATTATGTATATATGTAACGAATAAACGAAGGGGTATGACGGTTGATGAACACCATTTCATATGGCAGTTATTCCCGCCAAAAGGATAACCACCGTATCAACCGTCACCTCTGAATGTATATATAGACATTTGCCAGCAACTGTTCCGGCACCAAGATATTGCATAATATCCATTCTGTTTTTCCTTTTGCATTCTATTTGTTCATTTGTATGTTATCGCACACTAGATCAAGGTTGAAGATGGAATCCACTTCCTTTCCCTGTGAATCTATTTCGGATGTTTCTGATGATCCAACAAGTGGTATCAGAGCCACGGTTAAGAACGATGGTGTAATGCAACCAACATCAACGTTAATGCCCTGTGAACACTGCAGAAATGAGAAGATAGAAAAACAAAGGAAGGAGTCAATCTACAAGCGCTGTTACTACTGCCATGAACCCGGACATGGAATCGTTTCGTACAAGATGAAGGAAAATGATGAACCAACCCAATTAATCCGTCAAGCTATTAACACCGGTATACAGTGACAGGAAGCCGAAGATGATTTCTGACAGGAATTAATTGTTACTGGTACAGAAGGAGGATTATGGTCAGAACTATGGTATGTAAGTACTGTTTTTAAACACCATTTTGCGGGAAACCTGGATGTTTTTAAACGAATAAAACATATGATTGGGGTAGAGACCAAAACAGGAGAGAATAATTTCTTGTTCATAAGGGGTATAGGGGCGGTAGATGTTAAATCTGGGAATGAAACATTGCGTATCCAAAGTGTGTTTTACACTCCTGAATTGGATCAAAATGTTTTGAGTATGGATCAACTAGTATTACAAGGTTACACCGTAAAATAACTGGAGAAAGATGCAAGATATATCCTATGTTTAGTCCCCCTGTTTCAAACATTAAGAATGAACACACTGGATTAACAAAAGAAGATGAATTAGGCATGAAAGAAAAACAAAGAGTGATCAATCGTGGTTCTGAACATGAAGCAGACTATTTAAACTCTTACTTTGAAAGTCTGAATTTGTCATCTCTTGAACCGGATTGGAATGTAATGATTCTTCAAGCAACGGAATTTCATGATTTTCAAAACTGCAAATCACATTTAGATATGCTAGAAGATGTGGAATATGTTTTTAAGTATAAGCATGAATTAGAGATTAAGTTTGAAGAAATGCTAGAATGGTTTATAAAGATCAAACTGGGAATCACTACAAGACCAATTCCTCCGTATTCGGCTGACAACAGGAAGATAGATCTGCTTGAATTGTATATGGTTGTGAAACGAGATGGTGGGCACAAGAATGTCACCTCCAACAATCTATGGGCAGTGGTAGCCAAAGATATGGGTTATGATTATGGTGATGGTGAGTTAATGAGAATCATGTATGCTATGTACCTAGATGTTTTAGTGTACTACGATAAATTTAAATCAACACAGCAAAAGGTTATGGAAAAGGAAACAGTGAAAAGTGATGAAGGTGTTAGCAGAAGTCGGTGTTACTTCAATCATCAAGATCCATCAGCAAACCGAAGAGAAAGAACCAGGAGTAAAGGGTGTATCCCTGAAGAAGAAGGCGATCATTATGCTTTATTCGCAAGAAATGATTGGCACGGAATGAAGAAGCTGCAGAAAAGGCGTCGGTTTGATTTTAAGCAAGCGGTGAAGGCTATGGACGAAGCTAATAGAAGTGTACTTATGCACTCTATGAAACATAATCAAGTTTAGGGGAGTGTATTATATTATAAACTTAATTATGTATGCTTATTATGTACTTATGATAATTATACTATTATGTATATATGTAACGAATAAAAGAAGGGGTATGACGGTTGATGAACACCTTTTCATATGGCAGTTATTTCCGCCAAAAGGATAACCACCGTATCAACCATCACCTCTGAATGTATATATAGACATTTTCCGGCACCTGTTCTGGCACCAAGATATTGCATAATATCCATTCTGTTTTTCCTTTTGCATTCTGTTTGTTCGTTTGTTTGTTATCGCACACTAGATCAAGGTTGAAGATGTAATCCACTTCCATTCCCTGTGAATCTATTTCGGATGTTTCTGATCATCCAACAAGCTTGCTTAGAACCCATTTCAAGCTGAACTAGATTAATATTTTTTTTAAATGACCCGTTTCAACACGAGCCAAACTTTCTAAAAACAATTTATAAGGCTTGTGTTATAAGGCTGCAATCACCGACTTTCTCAAATTTAAGTTCATAATGATATGCATAAAACCATATTAATAACTTGTTCTTCTTTGAATCTTTGAAATCCAAACTTGGTGTCTTAAACCTCATCTCTTTTATTTGAACAACGACAAACTATATATAAATATAGCGGCCAGCAAGCGGCTGAAAAGCGATACAAAACGGTTTTGAAAAGAAAGGTTACAACTTTACAGAAATATCAAATTCCTGCCAACTTTCCCACTCTAAATAAGCAGCCTTTGCTCTATGTTTAGCCCAAAAGAAAGTCTCCTCCTTGATAAGCTCCACGAAATTTTGCACAGGTATCATGTTATTTTTGAACTCCTTTTCATTCCTGGACACCCAAAGCTGCCAAATACCGCCGAGCATGTGACAACCCTCACAAATCCAGGTATCTGTACAATTAAATAATATTGATTTATGCTTAATGACTGTGCTAAATTACAACGGATGATATAAAATGCCTTATGATTTCTGTATCATACATACATGTGCATCACATTTCATACTGTCACACCATTTATTACATACAAACTTTAGTGACATAAACAATGCATAGAGCAGAGTTAGCACCTTTAGCGGATAACTAAAAAAAATATGCTGACAATGTCAGTACATAGACAAACAATGTTTTGAGACCCAGTATGAGCCAGAGACAAGGTACTACACTAGTATGGAGTGTAGGGAAGTAAGGACCGTAAAACTGCGTCACTAGGTGATAGTTTAAGTGCCAGAAAGTGCCTAAAACCTACTCAATGTGCAGAATTCTGCATTAATCATCAAAAATCAGCATTTTAACATGCTAGTAACATGCAAAAATATGGCAAAATGGCCCTGTATGCTTTCCAAAGTGTCGGGAATTAAAAGTGTCACAAAAAGTTACATAAGGGACACTATACGGTATAACTTGACACTTTAACGAACCGGTATCTAACCGAACAACCGAACATTACCCGGAACACTAAAATATTGCTAGAAGCATTGTTTTTATTTTTCTGAGCTAGTTATGGTTCCCGAACACTCTAATACACTACATAATGTATGATACACATTAAAACACTAGACTTTACACTTAACCTCCACTAATTAACCTACTTACCATATCAACTTACAATTTACCCCCTCTCCCTATAAGATTTACGGCCCATGTGGCCCCCACTCAAGATTATTTCAAATCTTCCTAAATCCCTCATAATCTTCTTGGGATTTTGATTTGATATTGGTTGTACTTTGAGGGACATGTTAACCTTTGGGTAATAGAGATTAGGATTTATATAAAGGATCATAACCATCATCATTCATCACCTTAATCACCACCATACTCTCCCTCTCCCTCTCATAAAGCTACGGTCGACCCCCCTTACCCACACACCACCATTTTTCATTTTTGTTCATACAATCCAAGCTCCACATAAGGTGTAAGGTGCAAGATTAGAAGGTTTGGTGCTTGAAGAACTTGAAGGACCACTCACACTTGCTTTTATCCACCACTTTTGTCTTCATCTTCACCATTGTTCTTCCCTAGCTTGAAGCTAGTAGTAAGACTTCTTTGATCTTTGTTTACTTCATATTTTTAGTGGTTAAAAGATATATTATGTTGATTTACACAAGAACACTAAAGAACATACACTTGAATCTTGAAACATAAAGCTAACATATGATGAAATATGGATAGAATGATGTTGTTTAGCATATGGATGATGTTTGCTTGTTGATTACTAGAGATATTGATGTTGATCATTACATGGAACTTGCTAGATTATGATTAAAAACATGATTTAGCTTGTTAGGAGATGATTATGTGTTTACATAAGATAATCATCTTCTAGTAAAGACATGAACTTGAACATAAAATGATTTCTTGTAAAATGACAAGCCAAGTGAACTAGTAAACTTGTGAATCTAAGACTTGTGAATGATTTTCCAAGAAAACCAAGTTTAAAAAGGGTGATTTTTGAAAGATCATGGTTTTCATTAAACTTACACTATTTTTAGTGACAAAACAAGTGTATAAATACTAGAGAAACAAGAAGATCTAATAAATAAACATTTTTGTGAAATGTGCTTACAAGTTGTAAACATCTAAAATTTCCAAGAATAAAGTTTACCAAGAATTAAATATATTTTGGAGGGTAACAAAGGCTACTAAATACTTTACCAAGTTACTACACATTTTTGTGAAAAATCATGTTCATGTTTTTATGTAAAATATATAGTTTTTGCACTTGGTAAGTGTAAGATGATTAGTGATTTGTTGTTGATTGTTTGATGATTTTTGAAAAGAAAATGATATGCTAAATAGCATGGACACCTCCATTTACAAAGGAAACTATTGTTGATGCACTACATCTGTTGACTTCGTCTTGTATCGAATCTTAGATTTCATTGTGTAGATCAGGGCACGTTGTACGAGAATATGTAAAATTATATAGATAGTTAGAGATGATTTCGCTCATGTGAACAAGAGGGTATCGCTTATGTGGTCTGTCACATAAGCGAAATCATCACCCTATATATAGGGTCCTCTTGAGCGAAATCAAAAGAGGATGTTCTTGAAACTCGTACCGAAGTGCTGCCGGATCGAGATTTGAATGTACAAGCTGTTAAATCAATCAAATCAGTGAATTAAGTGAATTGCTAGCTGTTTCTACGTTAATTACTTGTTTTCCGCACCTGTAATTGACGAAAACTCCTCTGAACGACTCGTTCGGGTCAGAACACGATCCTACAAGTGGTATCAGAGCTCAGGAGGAGGAGTTCTGCTGAAATTAGCTTGTTTTCTTCTGATTTTCATTGGTTTTTTCTCACTTCTACACATACTTTTCTTAATTCAGAGGGTTGTCATGGTCAAAATTGGATCAAAATTGTTCAGCACATAGATAATCTTGCATAGACAAACCCTGGAAAGTTTGAGACTTAGATTCTAAGTAAAATGGCCTAAATTCTGGTTCGAAGGGGTTTCGCTTTTGAGGACAGGGTATCGTTCTTGTGTCACAGCGATTTCGCTCTTGTGGTAATTTGAGATTTCGATCTTGTGGTAATCAGAGGTTTCGCTCAAACGTACAACTTGAGGTTTCGCTCAAACGTCACTTTAGGGTTTCGCTTTTGTGGCAACTTACAAACTGATTTCGCTTTTAAGACACAGTATTGAAAAATTTGATAAGTCATCATGAGTACTGAATTCTACAATGCGTTTGCAACACCCGTTGCTCCTGTAACTCCTGCTGAAGCATTGTATAATGAGAATGAGACAGGCACTCATCAAAAACCGCCGAAACTCATGTATATTGAAGATTTTCAAGGTTGGAAGAACCGATTCGAGAACTGGGTTCAAGCTTACAGATTCGAAGCATGGTGTTCTTTACTGAAAGATTACGAGAAGCCAAAGAATGAACGTGGTTTGGAAAAGGGTTTCAATGATTTTACAGAAGCTGATAAGTTGAAGTACACTAGTGAGAAGATGATGATCAGCATCCTTCAGCAAGCTGTTAAAGAAGACATTTTTGTCTTACTTCAACATAACGGAACTGCTAGATCCATCTGGGAAGCTTTGATTCAGAAATTCAGAGGGAGTGCTGATATGATCAAAAACAAGAAGGCATTATTGAAGAAATCATTTGACATGTTTACTGCATTTGATCATGAAACAACGAAACAGACTATAGATAGATACTGTCATTTAGTTTTGGAAATGGGTAGGTTGGATATCAAGAAAGAGGACGATGAGTGGGTTGACAAACTAGCTGAAGCGTTACCACAGCACAAGTGGGGAACATATTTGATGGTTGTGAAACTTATGAGGAAGACTGAGAGTATGAACTTGGCACAGTTTATCCAGAAGATTGAGGAACATGAGCTGGATATTCAAAAGACTGCTATAATGACGAATCCAAATGCAAAACAAGATGTTAGTTTGTATTACAGAGGTAACAAGTTTGAGGCTACTCCCAGCCCTAGTCCAAAGATTCAAACTGGTTTTAGTGCTGACAGTTCATCTGGAACAAAGAGTAGTAATGTGACTCAAAGTGGTGGATCTTCATCATTCTCAAGCTTTGATCCAAACAACAATACACCTAGCCCTCAAAATCAAAATTCTACAAATCTGCAGTGCAATGTGACACTGAACATCCAGAATGGTCAAGTTCTTTCTCCTGAGGTGGCAAAGCAACACATGGCATCTCTTGTCACCATGTTAGAGTCGTATGAAAGCCTGATTGGCGGAAGAATTGGTAATCCGATGCTTACAAAAGAAGATTACGACCAAATTGATGCAGAAGAGCTTGAGCTGATGGATGTGAAGTGGTGCTTAGCTAGTGCCTGCAGGAGAGCTGAAAAATTTCAACAAATTACTGGCAGAGAAGAGTTCCGGGGAATGGCTGCTTCTCCACTTGGTTTTGACAAGTCAAAAGTTACCTGTTTTAGATGTAAAGGAAAAGGTCACTTTAAACGAGAATGTAAAAACCAAGAGTCAACTGGAAGTCAAGAAAAGAGCAATTATTATCAGAAATCAATCTTTCATCAAATCGATCAAAAACCTCAACAAAAGGAACCACAAACTGCTCATGGGAGAATGATTGAAGAAGCCAATAGGAAAGCTTATTATGGGTTAATTGATCAGAATGATGAGGTTGTTGCAAAGGGATTTAGCTGGGACAAGTATATACCTAGTGAAACTAAATCTAATGTGGCACTTGTTACCAGGATTCTGGATCAAAATGAAGATTGTCAGAAAAGAATTCCTATATTTCCAGATCTTGGAAGTGATGTTGATACAGATGATGAGGAAGAGTATCTTAACAAATGTAGAAAAAGCATTGATTCTGACAGTTTTAATTTTTTCTATGCAGATAAAGTTGAGATACTGAATCAGAAGAAGATTGCTCGATTGCAGAGAGAGCTAGAAGCAGTAAAGCTACTCGCTGATGAAAAGGCAAACAATGAAGCAACTGCTGAGATGGCAATAGAGAAGATTGTTGAAGTAGAGAAAGTAGTGGAGAAAATTGTCGAAGTCGAGAAACTTGTGGAAGTTGAGAAAATTGTTGAAAAGATAGTAGAAGTTGAAAAGACTGTCGAAGTCGAAAAGATAATTGAGAAAGTAGTTGAAGTCACTAAGCCTTGTGAAAAATGTTCAGAGTCTTGCAAAGTTTGTGAAGAAAAAGATAAAAAGATTGCTGATTTAGAGAAGACTAAGGAAGATTTACTGTCTGATGTGAAGTATGTGAAAGAGTCATACGATGTACTGAATAGGACAGTTGATGGGTTGAAAAGAACGAATGCTGAAATTGAGAAAGCAAATGAAAAGATGAGTGGAACGTTAATGACGAAGCAAAGTGTTATCAATGAGTACATTGAAGATTGTGCAAAGCTAAAGAAAGAAGTGGAACTTGAGAAGATTGAGAGTGAAAGGATTAAACGATTATTGTTGAGTTACACTACTTGTGATTATTTGATTGATCGTGTTTATCCTACTGTTGCAGGTCTAGAAGCTTTCATGGATAAAAAGACTGAAGATACTGATACTGGTAAGAAATCAAGTGTCAAGTTTAACAGATGTCCGCCCCCGATCCATGAAACTTATTCTCCCAGGAATCCAAATGAAGAGCGTCTAAAAAGGGCAGTCAACATCAAGTTAAAGTCTGAAATCATTGATGAATTACCAGACAATATTGATGTTACATTCACAGCGTCTGACACTGATCATGAGTCTGAGTTAGTAAAGAAAGTTGTCGATCAGGTGTTGGATACGGATGAGGAGTTAAAACCGGAGTCTAAGTTTGAAAGTCCGAGTTCGTCAGAAAAGAGTCCGAATTCACCGGTTAATAGGGTTTACAATAGAGAATTCCTGTTATCAAAATCTAATTTGAATGACGGATCAATCAAAGTGGCTTATACTTTGAATGATTCAGACAAATTATATTCTGATGAGGAATTTCCAATCAGAAGTGTAAAAACTGAAATGATCAAACAGGTTTTCAAATTAACAGAAATTAATATTTCTGATATAAAAGATTTAAATCTTGATGAAAAACCTAAAAAGTACACTTCAAGAGTTCAACAGAGATTGAACAAGAAAAAGGGTTATAGTTCTGGTTATGGTTATCGAAAGAAACCAAATTACAACGGTAATCTAAAAAGGAAAGGTTTAGGATTTATTCCTTCTGAAAATTATCAAAATCAGAAAACTTATAAACTAAAAACAAAATTTGTTGCAGGTGGAAGTTGTGAAGATGAACAGAAGAAACCGTTCTGGAAGCAGTCGAATCAAGAGTTTCTTGCTGAAGTGAAAAAGAATGTGAGAAGATTTGCTGAAAGAGTTGACAGAAGAACCTGTTTCAAATGTCAAGAAGTTGGTCATATAGCTTGGAATTGCCCCAAGACTAACTATAAAAAACAGGAAGTATCTTCTAACTCTGTTTTGAGAAAGACTTATGTTGATAAGAAAGAACAACCTGTAAAAATTGTTAAAAAGTTTGAAAATTCTACTTCTGAGGAAGGAGAAAGTTCAAAACGATTTTACAAAAGAAAAGGTGATTTGAGTAAACAAAAGTGGGTGGTTAAATCTGAGGGTAATTCTGACAATGAATCTGATTCCATAAAATCAGAGGAGTCATGTGTTGAGAAAAAGGTTGAGAATTCCGTTCTTGAGGTGAACGATGAAAATTTTCCTTCATTGTCAAAGGAAAATTGGAAGTCGAAAGTTGGGAAGGTAGAGATCTCAAATCAATTCTTTGCTGATAAGGGAGAATTTGATGTTGAGAAGGCTTTCAATGGGAAAGTCAAACATATTTTTGGTAAGATGGTTGATAGAAAGGTAAAAGGTGCTCAAGAATTTTATAAATCAAAATGTTGGTGGGACAGATGTTTGCCACCAAAGTCACCCAAGGCTGGTGAGGCTTGGGTGGATGTTATGTTTGAGTAAAAACCGGACTTGCCGGAGCTCCCAGGTTGGTTTAAGTGGAGCAGGAATCGGCACATTTCTTGAGAAATTTACGAAAGTGATTTCGATTTACAAGTGGTAAATCAGGGACATTAAATTGTATCTGATTTTCTACAAATGATTGAGAAACAATGTGATGAAACCCCTAATCTACAATTGGTAAACTCAAACTTATTTTCCGGAAAAACCATTTGATTAAAACAAACTTAAGTGTTTTGAAATCAATGGGAAAATAGTTTGTTGTGAGGGGGAGTTCTGATTGTTTATGCCAAGTGGATGGCGATTTGAAGTGATTCGATATCGGTTGTCATTTTTTTTGTACAGTTTATTTTCAAATTTCCTAAAATGTGTTTGCATTTTAGGGGGAGTAAAAATTTTAGAAAATCCAAAAACATTTGAAAATTTGAAAAAGCCAAAAACATGATAAAATCAAAAATGAGTTTTGTTGTGAATAGAGGAAATGATAGTACATCAGTGGACGATCACGACATGCTAAAGAAATGAAAAGAAAAATGTGATAAACGGTCTCACTGATGATGTGTCAGTAGGTTTTTGCACATTTAGTAAATTGTGACGAGATATAAACATAAAAGTTACTTGCTTCTACGTGGGGAACACCTCCAGGATATATAGGTAACCCCTGAAATCTTGTTTGAAGGATCCCGTATTCTGAGATACTAGGTCTTTATACTCAGTGATATCTGGGGTATTATCCCGGGACTTCTGATTTTGCGGAAGCAATGGCCTAGTCCCCGGAGAATACTTTCTGCTTGCTTGAAAAATAGCACCACCCTCAGCTAAAAAATGATGAAACATTGAAAAATGCTAATCATGGCTGTTGTAATTCAAAAGATCCTCTAAAGGGGACACACCTAAAAGTCAACTAGGCTCTCTGCTGAACGAAAGTTCTGACCTGAGCTATCACGGTTGCATAATTTATTCCCCTGACAGATATCATCTGTGGTATACTCACCTGTAAGACTGAATATTGGGGTCTGGATACGGGAGTATATACTGAGGTGGGACACATGTAGATGCTTAAGTCCTAAAACACTAATTCGTATCTCGAAGCAGTTGAACTTTGTGTGAAAATTTAAGTGGACAAGTATACTGACAATCTAGGTGAATTGTTTAGAACTTAATATGAATTGAAGCTTAACGGTGTTAGTGATTTGTCTCAGAAACTGATATGATCCTCTTGCACAAACTCACAAAAATATTGTATGTAAATATTTCTTTACTGCATTTTATTTTTATTATTTCAAAATCCAAAAAGATTTTCGGTGTGTTTTAGCATAAATTTTGAAAAAATTCAAAAAGATTTTCGACAACAGGTGTTGGAGAGCTGATTTTCAAAGTTCCAAGTGCTAAACAAGATGAACAGATGGTTTGGGAGAGTATGTTGTTTTTGAATTTGAAAATGATATTTTTTTTAAAATGGTTCATCATAAACTATAAATGTTAGATCATTTTTGTGATATTTTCAAGTGATGTCTGATTGTGTTCAAGTTATCATCAGAAAATTTATTTTTGGGTAGAGCATGTGCAGGTATAGTCAGATTTCAATTTTAAACATGAAGAATTAGGCTGATTGATATTGAAAAGTTCGGAAAAGCCCATAGATAGATCAAGACTGAAGAAATGAAGATACAGTTGGTGCTGGATGCGACTCGTCAACATCTGAGGGGGAGTTTGTTGATGCACTACATCTGTTGACTTCGTCTTGTATCGAATCTTAGATTTCATTGTGTAGATCAGGGCACGTTGTACGAGAATATGTAAAATTATATAGATAGTTAGAGATGATTTCGCTCATGTGAACAAGAGGGTATCGCTTATGTGTACATGACACATAAGCGAAATCACTAACATGGGGTATCGCTTATGTGGTCTGTCACATAAGCGAAATCATCACCCTATATATAGGGTCCTCTTGAGCGAAATCAAAAGAGGATGTTCTTGAAACTCGTACCGAAGTGCTGCCGGATCGAGATTTGAATGTACAAGCTGTTAAATCAATCAAATCAGTGAATTAAGTGAATTGCTAGCTGTTTCTACGTTAATTACTTGTTTTCCGCACCTGTAATTGACGAAAACTCCTCTGAACGACTCGTTCGGGTCAGAACACGATCCTACAACTATGGCGAAATTTTCTAAAAATTCCAACACTTAGAAAATATTTTCTAACAAGTGTTTACAAGTATATTTTAAACTATGTTTTTTCAATCTAAACTTTGCCATAAATTTTATTACAAAAATACAAGTATTGGAGGTTGGTTTTGTAAATAAAAATGGTTAAATATATATTTAGAATATATATTTTATACTAAGGACACTTGTGTGAATATTTGTATACTTTGTGGAATAATTATGTTATTTTAGGGTAAAATAATATAACTTACAAATTACCATGACATTTACAACTCCAAAATAATACCAAAAATCACAAGGAATAAATATTTAAGTTACACACTTGATATTGTGAAACCGAACGTAAAAACGTAACTTATGAAATATTCCGGAAAATACGCTTACAACTATATATTTTGGTAAATATTATTTTGGAAACGAAAGAGGTGAAAATATGATTTTTGTACATATTACCAAGTATATCATATTTTCGACAAAGAGAAAATATATATTTTCTTGGGAATACATTATTTTTGACAATAAGTTATATATATTTTCTAAGCGGGACTTAAAAATATATTATTTCGGAACTACAATATACATGTATAAATACCCCCATCCTTGGGAAGGAAATACGAAGTTAAAATACTTGTGAAGTATTAATACAAAAATATTGATTAAACAATTATTCCAAAACTAAATATAATTTAAAGTTAAAATAATTATTATTTTAACAAATAATTATAAATTGGAATAACATAAGAAGCGCAACTCAAAAACGTTAAACTCTAAGCCAAGGCACGACCCGTTCGTCTAATAGACATTAGTACACTGTAGGTAGGCGTGATTAGCTGCGGAGATTTGAGTTGACGGTACAGAAGACGCACTACGGTGAGTTCATGTCCCCCTTTTCTTTTAATTGTTTTCAGTTTTATACTTCGGGGGTGAAATACATGTTACAATTATTACAAACGTTTTATACATGGTATGATTAGCTTAAGGAGGGTTTCTGCGCGATCATGTGAGTGGTGGGTATGACACTTAAGGCCATTAATCCTCATTGTAGGACCAAGGGACATGAGTGATAGATCTATTTGGGTGTAGCGAGCCCACACCCATGCGGACCAAGGTGGCCCATGTGGTGACTATGTCTTCATCCCGGAGACAAATTTGCTAGGTTTGAGTCTTCCTGCACCATTTCCACACATACCATTGGCTTTGCAACCCATTGGTGATCTGTTTTTCCTTACTGCTACATACCAGGGACTTTCGTTCATACAAGACATACCTTAAAGGTTTATTCGCATACACATACACATGAACTCGCTCAACTTTTGTTGATGTTTTTCAAATTACATGTATTTCAGGGAAATAAACGGATCTGGCAGGTGTGTGCATGTAGGCAAGCTGCGTCATGAATAAAAGATGTCATCCAAGGTTGTTAGAATTTAGGAAGTGTGTCCTATTCCTGGACGGGACACATGTTTCTAAAACCCGGTTTTAATTAAAGGTCTTTTGTTGAGTCTTCAAGAACTCATTTATACATGTTGTGTTTGTAACTTAAAATTTGGCATTTATGTTTCAAACCATTTATGTTATGTTGTCTTTCTAAACTTAATTAATGGATGAGCATCTTATGGTTTTTATCATATAGCGTCGTTATGATTGAATGCTATGGTATTAAGTAAGTCACACCAATAACCACGCTTCCGTAAAAGTCAGGGTGTGACAGCTTGGTATCAGAGCCTCGATCGTAGCGAACTAGGATTCTTTCTCGAGTCTAGACTACGATCACTAGGGCTCTCATAAAAATGTTTTCAAACATTTTTACGTTGCATACAAAAAATGTCTAGATCCAGGGAACAAACATTTTTACAAACAAAAGGCACAAATACACATTTCAAAACTTATATTTATAATTCAGTCTTAGAGACTGAGGGAGGTTCAGTCTTAGAGACTGAGGGAGGTTTAGTCTTGGAGACTGGGGAAATTTAGTCTTAGAGACTGGGGAAAATTTTAGTCTTAGAGACTGGGGAGATTTAGTCATAGAGACTGGGGAAATTTAGTCTTAGAGACTGGGGAAAATTTTAGTCTTAGAGACAGGGGAGATTTAGTCTTAGAGACTGGGGGAAATTGAGTCTAAGAGACTGGGCAGTTCAGTTTGAGAAACTGGGGAGTTTAGTCTGAGAGACTAGGGAGTTTAGTCTGAGAGGCTGGGTGGGATCTTCTGGAGAGACTAGAATGATTACTTGCTTACATTGTTATCACTTACATGCTTACTTGATGATTGTTGATATATGTGCATATGTGTGATTGTTTGTCACAAGACACCGTGCCACCTCCCTCCGAGAGTGGAGTATCAGGCACCATAGACCCTATAGCCATAGTATCGGATGACGACATCATCCCAGAGGACGAGGTTTTTACATCTGACCCCACAAGTAGCGACGACGATGACTTTCAGCCCTTCACCTTACCAGATTTTGGAAATGACATACCTATAGCTGATGGTTTTCCTGATAGGGATCTATTTCTTGTTCCGATCCCTGCTCCTTTTCCTCTTGATGCATTTCCTCTTGAGGATCTGCCTCCTGATGCTATGTCTGACGACGACATCGCTCTCTGTATCGAGGGTCCCCCTGAGGATGCCCAGGATGGTGGGGCTCCAGTTGATGATGATGTCGCTATGGCGCTTGCAGAGATTCCAGTCGATGACGACGTTATTGTACCACTTGTCGAAATTCCAGTTGATGATGATGTTGCTATTCCTCTTGATGAGATTCCAGTTGTCGATGCCATTGTTTTTCCACCTGTCGAGGTTCCTGTTGTAGAGGTTTTATCTGACCCGTCTGGTCCCGATTCGTTTGAGTCTGTATCATCCGCTACTTTATACGCACGGGGCGTGCAGCATTACCCCACTGACACTGATTCCGACATGGCGATGTCTGCTGCACCCATATTTCCACATGACGTTGACCCAGATCATGAGATTGAGATTGTACCTGACGAGCCACCTCTTCGATATACCCGCTGATCATGAGCTTGCTCCAGCTGACCCAGAGCCTGAGATTACACCAGAGCCCATACCTGCTCATGATCCCTTACCGGAGCATGATCATGTTTACATACCAGTTGTTACACCACCTTTTCCTGATCTGATCCATGTACTTGTTGGCCGTGCTCCTTTTGCTACCCACATTGACCCCAGATATGCTCACACCCGCAATGGGTGGATTGAGGACGACGACGACTATCCTCCTTTTGTCAGAATAGTTACTCCCCCTCCTGCATCTACCCAGGCACCCATTGATGTCATCCAGTTTCACCCACACGTGTCAGATGCGCACCGCACAGATTTGCCAGTCACATTTCTTCAGGATATCCCTCCTCCCCGTCCAGGGGAAGGACCATCGAGTCAGTCATCTGGTCATGTACCTTTTGTGGCAGCAGCCGATCATTTCATGCCACCGTTTCCACACACGGCTTCTTCTTCTGCACCCACGGGCGAGCCATTTATCTGGTTTCCGCCCAACGTGATGCCTATATCTGATCCATACCACCCCTTCCACATTGGATATTCGAGGGATGAGTTGCTTTTGTCTCTACAGCTCCAGCAGGAGATTCTGTATAGGAGAGTCATGGAGTTGGAGAGGATCCTGCGTCCTCCGCCTTGTCACTGCCAGCCACCCTTCGCGACACCACCAGCTCCTCTTCTACCGTACCCTGGTTTTGATGTACGTTTCCTCACGATGGAGCAGCAGATTGCTTACCTACTACGTATTGTTCATGCACTTAAGGAGGATTTGGCGCACTTGCGCAGGTTGATTTTCGTTCCTCCACCTCCTCCTCCTCCCCCATCAGCTTAGAGGTTTTTGGTTTTATGCAGATAACATACTTTTGATGAGAGTGCAGCTACTGAGCCTGATTGCACAGTTTTCGAAGACCACATGTTGACTTTTGACTTTTGACTTTTAACTATGGTAGTTGGTAGACGATTTGGACAGGGGTGATGTGACCCTGGAATTTCTTTTGATGTATGATACATTGTGAAACTTGTAAAACTGTACCTGTGGCCTTGATATATGATAGCTCAATTGCAACATTCTCATTACATACATTGTTGGATTACTTGTTTGAGTTATGACATGGGATGTTATGTGTATACTTGTGTTGATGAATGTTATTACATACGCGTATTACATACTTACTATACTTATTATGACCTGACCAACCCAAACTTTTCGTAGAATATGTCTCAAAAGATCGTTCAGCTGCTCATGACCGAGGCAGAACTACAAGCGCACAAGCGATAGCACAGCACGAGGCCCTACGCTCTGAACCCAGCAGGGGTACCTCCGAAAACAACCCACCTCATGGCTGTACCTACTTGCAGTTCCTTGATTACAAGCCTTCGAATTTCGACGGCACTGGAGGTGCCATAGCCTTTGCGAAATGGACTGAAGACATGGATTCTGTTTTTTGGATGAGCAGATGTACGCCAGAGCAACAAGCCCTATATGCGTCAGGATTATTTTAAGATAGGGCCTGGATATGGTGGAACTCTCATATTCGAACAATGGGCAGAGCTGCTACGAATGTTTTAACATGGGGTGAGCTGAAGGAAATGATGCATAAGGAGTATTGTTCTCCGATGGCAATCCAGAAGCTAGGATTCGAATTCTGGAAGCTAATGATGGAAGGTCCAAAAGTGGCGGAGTACGTGCAGAGACTTCACGATTTGTCGCGAGTTGTTCCATACCTAGTGGAATCAGAGATGAAAAGGGGGGAGCCATTCATCTGGGGATTGGCGCCTCAGATCCTGCGCTTAATGATGGAATCAGCTCCGCCAACAGCTATCGATGTGATCGAATTGAGTGTGGCACTCAGTAAAGTAGCGGTTAGACTGGAAAAGCCTTCAAACCCTGTTGAGATGAAGGAAACGCAGGTAGAATCATCCAGAAAGAACAAAAGAAAGCTCACGGACTCCCAGGAGGATACCCGAACAAATGACGAGAACAAAGACAAAAAGAAAAAGGAATACAAGGGCATCCTACCTAAGTGCAATAACTGCCCATTTCATCACACTGGGCCATGTAGGGAAGGAAGAAGTAATGTCTGCGACAAAGTAGGGCATGTCATGGAGGCATGTCAGAATGGTACGGGACATGGAAGCAAAGGTCAAGATGGCGACGGAAATCATGAAGTAAACAACGGCAACAACGACTATCGAAATGGGGCCAATGATGAACAAAAACATTTTCGAGGTTGTTTTGACTATGGGGATAAAGGACATTTCAAGAAAGATTGCCCCAACAACAATCAAGCCGCTGATAAGATTTACTTGGGAACTAAGCCGAAATGTGAAAAGTGCAAATTTCACCATGAAGGTCGATGCAAGAAGCCTAAGTGCGGTAGATGTGGAAAGTGGAAACACAACAAGGATGCCTGTTGGGCAAAGAGTCCCATAGAAGGGGGAAGTGGTGACAACAACCAAGGCGGATATAATAATGATAAGGGCCCGCGCTGCTACAGATGTGGAAGCGTGGGGCACTTTAGAAAAGATTGCCCAAGAAGAAGTAACCAAGACCGTGAAGGAGCACCCAACAATCGAAGCTCGTGAAGCACGCCAAGATCCAGATGTGGTTGCTGGTACGTTCTCTGTCAACCAAAAGTTTATATCTACGTTATTTGATACCAGTGCCGACCATAGCTTCGTACCTCATGAATCTAAGAATATACTTGGTATGGTAAAAGGATAAGTTATATAACTTGCACTCGATAGAACTAGTTAATGGGAAGCCTCGACGTGGTAACTGGGATGGACCAATTGTTGAGCAACCAAGCGGATATCGTTATCCGCATCCCGATGTCGAACGACGAAGCAATCGTGATTCATGAAGCAGGATACGCCTCTACAAACTACTAGTGCTTGGAGGCACGAGAATTTCGCGCACAGAATATGTTGCCTTCTCGGCTCATGTCACGGACGAAGAAGCCGAAGGCTTGCCTGAATTACCACTCAAACGACAAGTAGAACTCCACATCAACTTGATTCCAGACGTCGCGCCTACAGTCAAGGCACCTTAGCGACTTACACCTTCGGAGAGGCCAGGATTGACAGTGTAGCTTCAGTTGATGATAGAGAAGGAAGCTAACAGACCAAGTTTCCCGTTTTGAGTAACCCCGGTTTTGCCTGTCAAGTAGAAGGACAACGATTTTCAAATGAGCATCAGCTACAAGGAGCCGAACGAGCTAGCCAACAAGAGTCGGTGACCCCTGATGAGAATTAACGAGTTACTTACTTAACTAATTATGAGGACCCAACTACTATTTTAAGGCTGATCGATGATTGAGCGTCATTATACGGGAATTCAGGAAGAAAGAATACCGGGAAATGGTGGGACAATAACTTGTTTTAAAACTACCTAAAAGAATTGCGATTCTTGCACAACGCACAAATCATGTGATAAATCCTTTGGGAACCCAGGTCAAAACCCGGAAAGGTCGTCACTTAGGAACCACACCTGTGAACTCTAGTAAACCCCTTTGTCCTGATAAATATGCTACTTCAGTTAACCAAACAGAAAGTGCTCAAACTTCTTTTGTGGGAAATTCCACTTTTGTTTCTAGCAAGTAGAGGCTTGCATCCCTACTCCCCCTTTAATGGTAGTTGCATCGCGCCAATTTTCTTCGCTGAGAGCGAACACACATTTGCTTTGACACTTGAACATTTCTTCATTTTAGCAAATACTCATCGTTTCAGTACTCGGAAAACTTATATGTCACACAGACAACGTTTGCTACGCATGTGGTTTCATTTTGAATAAACGCTTCATTAAAGTTCAAACGTTATTTTTCTAAAGTAACTATGTGGTTTCATTTTGTAATCGTTGGCTCCTTTTGCTGTCAAGCCATCACATTTTCTTGAAACTCCTTTTATTTCAAGTTGCATTCATGGTTTGTCTTCGTAACCATGCTAAAATTTCACTTGTTGATACATACGGTTGTTGTCAAGCTACGCCGAAACCAAGTTCAATTGCTTGAACTTATCCATTTCGCACATTCAATTTAAAACGTCATATGATGTATTGGGAGCATCATATTCAAATATTTTTGCAAGTGTTCTTTTGCTTCGAGCCGTAGTAGACTTGCTTGATCTGCAGCTCCTCCAAATTGTTTGTTGATTTCGATACTTTACGGTGATACTTTCTCGAAATTGAAGCTTGCGCTAATTTGGTTACGCACTTCATACACGGATTTAATTGTTTATTCATTGACTTGCCCTAAACCCATTTTGTTTATCAACTAAAGCGGTCTCAACACAGTTGTGTGTTAAGACGATGATACATAGATTCATTTTATATCACGGAGTACCTCTTAACGATTCTCTCATTATCAACCGAATGCCTTGCGGTACTTGTTACTTTTTCACCTTCGATCGGAAACAGGGATTCTTTGATGCTCCATACCCAATTGAAAACTCTATGACATTGTGTAAACCAAACTTCAGATTGTTTCAGTACACTTTCATTTGGTTTCAAACACGGTGAACTTGTTCAGTCACCACTATTATTGAATTATGTCAATACGACACCTGGTGGTGTCCTCACAAACTTGTAGCTTGTGCTAATCATGGTCAATCGTTTCACACAAAACTGCATATACCTTGTTTGACTTGTTATTTAAACATTCCTGATGCAACTACGAATCAAGGCGGTGATACACCAGATTCGCTTATATTTCATTCGGTGTACTTTCGCAATCCAAGAATTTCAGCACAAATCCTTGCCGTTTAATTATTCGAAAGTTAACAGAACACGTTCGTATTCAAGTTGTTAATTTTGAGTTCATATAGCGGGTGCTATGGTTGGTAAAAACTCGTTTGTGTATTGTGGCCGAATGTTTGAATATCCGTTGGTTAAAACTCCTTTGTTACACCTCTACTAACTAAGTTACGCTAGATTATACGCCTATACGTCTCGTGTCCTTTGACATCTAATGCTAGGACACATACCTTTTAACCATTGGGTTCTTGTTGTCGAAATACATCGTAGGATTCACCTGATGTGAATAAGAATTGATTTGGTTATCTACCTCAGTACTATTCATATGCATGCACGCGTAATGAAACCCTAAGTAGTTAAGGTAGTACAAATTTCGAGGCCGAAATTTTCTTAACAGGAGGAGAATGTGACAACCTTCACAAATCCAGGTATCCGTACAATTAAATAATATTGATTTATGCTTAATGACTGTGCTAAATTACAATGGATGATATAAAATGCCTTATGATTTATGTATCATACATACATGTGCATCACATTTCATACTGTCACACCATTTATTACATACAAACTTTAGTGACATAAACAATGCACAGAGCACAGTTAGCACCTTTAGCGGATAACTCAAAAAAAAATATGCTGACAATGTCAGTACATAGACAGGCAATGTTTTGAGACCCAGTATGTGCCAGAGACAAGGTACTACACTAGTATGGAGTGTAGGGAAGTAAGGACCATAAAACTGCGTCACTATGTGATAGTTTAAGTGCCGGAAAGTGCCTAAAACCTACTCAAAGTGCAGAATTCTGCATTAATCATCAAAAATCAGCATTTTAACATGCTAGTAACATGCAAAAATATGGCAAAATGGCCCTGTATGCTTTCCTAAGTGTCGGGAATTAAAAGTGTCATAAAAAGTTAGATAAGGGATACTATACGGTATAACTTGACACTTTAACGAACCGGTATCTAACCGAACAACCGAACATTACCTGGAACACTAAAATATTGCTAGAAGCATTGTTTTTATTTTTCTGAGCAAGTTATGGTTCCCGAACACTCTAATACACTACATAATGCATGATACACATTAAAACACTAGACTTTACACTTAACATCCACTAATTAACCTACTTACCATATCAACTTACAATTTACCCCCTCCCCCTATAAGATTTACGGCCCATGTGGCCCCCACTCAAGATTATTTCAAATCTTCCTAAATCCCTCATAATCTTCTTGGGATTTTGATTTGATATTGGTTGTACTTTGAGGGACATGTTAACCTTTGGGTAATAGAGATTAGGATTTATATAAAGGATCATAACCATCATCATTCATCACCTTAATCACCACCATACTCTTCCTCTCCCTCTCATAAAGCTACGGCCGACCCCCCTTACCCACACACCACCATTTTTCATTTTTGTTCATACAATCCAAGCTCTACATAAGGTGTAAGGTGCAAGATTAGAAGGTTTGGTGCTTGAAGAACTTGAAGGACCACTCACACTTGCTTTTATCCACCACTTTTGTCTTCATCTTCACCATTGTTCTTCCCTAGCTTGAAGCTAGTAGTAAGACTTCTTTGATCTTTGTTTACTTCATATTTTTAGTGGTTAAAAGATATATTATGTTGATTTACACAAGAACACTAAAGAACATACACTTGAATCTTGAAACATAAAGCTAACATATGATGAAATATGGATAGAATGATGTTGTTTAGCATATGGATGATGTTTGCTTGTTGATTACTAGAGATATTGATGCGGATCATTACATGGAACTTGCTAGATTATGATTAAAAACATGATTTAGAAAGTTAGGAGATGATTATGTGTTTACATAAGATAATCATCTTCTAGTAAAGACATGAACTTGAACATAAAATGATTTCTTGTAAAATGACAAACAAAGTGAACTAGTAAACTTGTGAATCTAAGACTTGTGAATAATTTTCCAAGAAACCCAAGTTTAAAAAGGGTGATTTTTGAAAGATCATGGTTTTCATTAAACTTACACTATTTTTAGTGACAAAACAAGTGTATAAATACTAGAGAAACAAGAAGATCTAATAAATAAACATTTTTGTCAAATGTGCTTACAAGTTGTAAACATCTAAAATTTCCAAGAATAAAGTTTACCAAGAAGTAAATATATTTTGGAGGGTAACAAAGGCTACTAAATACTTCACCAAGTTACTACACATTTTTGTGAAAAATCAAGTTCATGTTATTATGTAAAATATATAGTTTTTGCACTTGGTAAGTGTAAGATGATTAGTGATTTGTTGTTGATTGTTTGATGATTTTTGAAAAGAAAATGATATGCTAAATAGCATGGACACCTCCATTTACAAAGGAAACTATGGCGAAATTTTCTAAAAATTCCAACACTTAGAAAATATTTTCTAACAAGTGTTTACAAGTATATTTTAAACTATGTTTTTCAATCTAAACTTTGCCATAAATTTTATTACAAAAATACAAGTATTGGAGGTTGGTTTTGTAAATAAAAATGGTTAAATATATATTTAGAATATATATTTTATACTAAGGACACTTGTGTGAATATTTGTATACTTTGTGGAATAATTATGTTATTTTAGGGTAAAATAATATAACTTACATATTACCATGACATTTACAACTCCAAAATAATACCAAAAATCACAAGGAATAAATATTTAAGTTACACACTTGATATTGTGAAACCGAACGCAAAAACGTAACTTATGAAATATTCCGGAAAATACGCTTACAACAATATATTTTGGTAAATATTATTTTGGAAACGAAAGAGGTGAAAATATGATTTTTGTACATATTACCAAGTATATCATATTTTCGACAAAGAGAAAATATATATTTTCTTGGGAATACATTATTTTTGACAATAAGTTATATATATTTTCTAAGTGGGACTTAAAAATATATTATTTCGGAACTACAATATACATGTATAAATACCCCCATCCTTGGGAAGGAAATACGAAGTTAAAATACTTGTGAAGTATTAATACAAAAATATTGATTAAACAATTATTCCAAAACTAAATATAATTTAAAGTTAAAATAATTATTATTTTAACAAATAATTATAACTTGGAATAACATAAGAAGCGCAACTCAAAAACGTTAAACTCTAAGCCAAGGCACGGCTCGTTCGTCTAATAGACATTAGTACACTGTAGGTAGTCGTGATTAGCTACGGAGATTTGAGTTGACGGTACAGAAGACGCACTACGGTGAGTTCATGTCCCCCTTTTCTTTTAATTGTTTTCAGTTTTATACTTCGGGGGTGAAATACATGTTACAATTATTACAAACGTTTTATACATGGTATGATTAGCTTAAGGAGGGTTTCTGCGCGATCATGTGGGTGGTGGGTATGACACTTAAGGCCATTAATCGTCATTGTAGGACCAAGGGACATGAGTGATGGATCTATTTGGGTGTAGCGAGCCCACACCCATGCGGACCAGGGTGGCCCATGTGGTGACTATGTCTTCATCCCGGAGACAAATTTGCTAGGTTTGAGTCTTCCTGCACCATTTTCACACATACCATTGGCTTTGCAACCCATTGGTGATCTGTTTTTCCTTACTGCTACATACCAGGGACTTTCATTCATACAAGACATACCTTATGTGACATCTATGCTTGTAATCATTGTAAACAGCACAGTTATCAATGACATCTGTGTTTGTTTATGTTTGACATTTTTCATGTATTGATTTTTATTCAATTTCAAACTCTATATCGCTTTCTGGAGAATTATACGCAAACTTGTGCATAAACGTAATCAGTTTAACGCGAAAAATACTCCAGAACATCAATTTATACTTAACATACCTTAAATAACCTTTACATAACTTAGAAATAAGTTTTGAAGGCTTCGGTATGGCAAAATCAAGTCTTTTCGCTTACAGGGACTAAATTTGACAAACTGCGAAAGTATGGCAATTTGGACTGTAACGGACATTCCGGAACATGACCATAAGTTAAACACACCCCAAATATCATTTACATAGCTTAGAAATAGGTTTTGAGGGGTTCGGTGTGCTAAAATAAACTTTATGCTCATTCAGGGACTAAAAGCGTCAAAAATTGCATAAGTTTGCATTTTCGCGCATAACTTACGTTCTGAGTACATCCGGACATCCAAAAATTTATGTAATCATTAAAATATTATGTTTTAGTGATTGGCTTGTCAAAAATCCATTCGTCGCGCAATTTGGATCGTTTTTGCGTCCGTTACGACTTCCGTCGTAATTAACCGAACAACGCAATTGTACGACCAAACGAACCGACATCCGACATAATTTTGAGCATGTTTCATGTTCCCTATACTTTAAAATCCTTAGGGAGCTTAAAAATGGGTTTGACGGGTGTTAGCAGTGCCAAAACACGACCATACGCGCACAGGGACCAAAACTGTCAACTTTGAAAGTTGCTGGTCTGCAGACCAGCATACGGTCCGTAAGGGGAGGACCATACGGTCCGTAAGGCTTCCCCAGATGTGCAGAAAGTGTTTTCCAGCTTGTTCCAGCTGCTACCCACCTTTGCACATCGTTTTGATGTATCTATGGTCTGGTTTAGGGGTTCCCCTGGTTTTGAAAAACAATGGGCTTGATGTGTACGGCTGGGATTGAATCTCGGTTTTCAAGAAACGATCCTAACGGTTGTACGAAAACTATATATACCCCTCCATTCTCATTTGCAAAACCCACACTTTGTTTCTGAAATTCCTCTAAGTTGGAGTGATTATCACATCATACCTGAGGATATTTGGAAACAAACTTCCGTTCTTGGACCCTTTGTAAATATTCCTTCGTTCTTTTATTCGTTTTTAGCGTTAAAGTCAAACTGCGTTTGACTTTCTGCATTGACCAGTTTATGGTCAATGCGAAGTTCGTTTGAACTTCATAACGTGAGCGTAATCACGATGGTTATAGTCCCTAGTGACTATACCTACTGATTACCACGTTATCTAGGCTCAGTGACGAGTCGTAGTTTCGGCCAAAATGTGTTTTCTCACGTATTTTGTAACCAAACTACTCTAGGGTATCAAAACCGTTTGTATTGTTACCAAACCTGTTTTCTAACTTAACTAAACATGTTCTAGCATGTTTAGCTTGTCACTTTTAGATTTGTGCTTGTCTAGGGTCGTAAAGGTAAGCGATCTAATCAATCGCTTATACTTTCGAACCCGACCCATTTGGTCGATCATTAGGATCCGACCAAACACTTTAGGTGAAAATAGTTGTATAGGAAATAACCTTCCGAGGTTATACCTTATGGTCACATCGTTTAAGTAGTTGTATGATAGGTAGTATATATGCCTTAGGTAAATTACCAAAATGCCCTTTTTTTACGCCAAAATTCATTTTAAGCATATGTAACCCAAATTTTGACATCTAAACTGATTTAGTAACAATATTAGACATGTTAAGGCATATTTTACTTGTCATAGGACTAGTTAAGCGGTCCGAACGCGTTTTACGCGAACGACGCGTTAAAGTAGCATAAGCTACCTAGACGGGTCGTAACGGGTCGTAAGCACTTAAGATAAGTTTCGTTTTAGTATGTAGGCTTTGTTAAACCATATTACATGAGTTCTTACACTCATTTGGTTTACAAACCCTCATGCTACCCGATCCTCCGAATAGGTCCGTTTATTAATGTAGTTACCTATATTAGGTGCCATTTGAATCCGTAATCTTCTAGCTTTGCTTGGTGGATATCTAAAGTCTATTGAGCAATCTCAAGTGAGTACATAGACCCCTCTTTTACTGTTTTCCAAACATTTTGGGGTGAAACACATGTGCCTACTTGTTATTTTCATGCTTTCCATGCTTTCATATTATATACTTGCTATGTTCATTAGTACACTATTAGTACATAATTTCATTTTGTTTTGCTATGTATGTTTACTTAGCATGCTAGCATATTGATTTACATTACATCTTCTTTTGCTATGTATGTTTACTTGGCATGATAGCACATTGATTTACATGACTTTTCTGCTTTGTATGTTAACTTAGCATACTTAGTACATTACTTTCACTACATGTTTACATTTGATATGACATTTGGTTTGTTCAACGGGTCTAAACTACATTCATTAACATTAGCTACGCCGCTCGGTAGTAAGTAATGGTACCATAGGACTTGACAAATCCCGTTCCTGACATCCTAGGTTTGTTTGGGTGTAAGGAATGACTGAATCCGAAAACATTTTACTTTGATAATCTTTACTCTCAGGTTATCCTGCTGTCTCAAGGCTTGAATGTATGCGTTAACTTACCACATAAGTGTTTGTATCAGTAAAACATGCATTTATTTTACAAAACATAACTCTTGATATATTCAAAATACCTTGTTTTGTACATTTTTACTAGTGGTTTAAGTAGTCTCATTTTACTTACCATACATAACTTTTGTTTACACATTACATGATTTATATTTAACTTGGGTTATACTATGACATTTGACTATTGGATTAAACATGGATATTTTACATTGTTGGTTGGTTTGAGTGACTTAAATAACGAGGCGTGTGTAATATGATACAAGCATGGTGGATACGCCGCTGGTACTTCCAATATATAAGTGCTTGTATGATATTACATATCGTAGCGTTATTTAAACCATTTCAGTTTAGACATATTACATTTTCAACACATTTTCACTTAAACATTGTTTTACAAATAACTTGGTTTATACAAACTCTTTTTACTTGGTTATTCTTTTAACCAAACATTATTCTTTTATATACATATCATCTGATTTTGCTATCGTTTTTCAAATGATTTATAAAACAAAACAATTAACAAGGTTCATGACTGAATTTTATTAAACATTTCTTTAAACTCAAGTCATGAATCCTATTTTCACAAAACCTATGTATCTCACAGGCATTTTTATGCTGGCGTACCTATTTTCACATGTGTTTTCAGGAGCTGTTGCTTAGGATGTTCGTGACACACTAGGGCGGACCTGTGCCTTGGAGACTTAAAATAAAGACAGAACTAGTTAAATTATGTGATGTACTCTTTGTTTCAGTTATTTTAAGACAATGTAACTCTTTGTTTGATGAATAAAACATAACTTTTAAATGCCATGGTTGTGAAACAATAATTCTGTTACAACACTCCCCGACATTTCCGCCACGATTTGATGTTTTACGTGGTCGGGGTGTGACAGAAGAGTTGGTATCAGAGCCAATGGTTATAGGGAATTAGGTTATTAGTAATGCTTTGACCTAGACTATAACCTTTCTAGGACCCCAACACAAGTTATCTTGTGTTTAGATCTTAAAACATGCACTTCACCTATCCTTAGGTGATCACCAAAACAAGAACCCAATTTTCCGAAATGATTTTTGAAAATCAATCATCTGTTTTTAAATAATTTATTGTAAGGTTTTAAACCCTTCAATTTTTCTGAATTATTTTGAAAATTTACCATCCATTTTTGAATGATTCTTTTGGCCTTGTGCCTTCCAAATTTTTAAAATCTCGTCAAAGTTTTGGGTTCTAAATAGTGTGAACACGTGCAAACTGGAAGAGTGAATGCCTGTACCCTGGGTTTTCTGTTTAAGGCTAGAGTGTTCGTACAAATCCACATAATCGGACCAGTCACTCTTACCTGGGAATTCTTGGGGTGAGTGTTCACTTATAGGCGAGCATGTCTTCGCAATACATTATTTTTGACCCATTTACTTTGATTAGTCACTATGAGTCGTTTGTTTGCTTTGTGATACGGACGAATGACCACCATCTTTGCTTTTGTCGATTTTTGTTTCATCTCATTCTTTTCATCTAATCATCTCACTCGTTCCTTTCATGTTTCCTCTTTTAGAATGCCTCCTCGACGCGAAAATCCGCTACCAAATGCCGAACTGGCAGAAATCATCGCGCAGCAAATGGCTGCTGCATTCCCAAATCTTATTGCTCAATTTAACCAAGCCAACAACAACAATAATGCTCCATGCAACTTCAAGAGTTTTAACTCGGCTAAACCACTCAAGTTCAGTGGTTCTGAAGGGGCAACTGGGCTCCTTCAATGGTTCGAGAGCATTGAGAATACATTCCGTCACGTCCTGTGTCCTGATAATCGCAAAGTCGAGTTTGCATCGAGCGTGTTTCAGAAGAGGGCTCTCGCATGGTGGAACGGGGTTATAAGAGACCGTGGTGCTGAGGTTGCTTTAGCACAAACATGGGCTGAACTTCGGACTCTTATGATGAGGGAGTTTTGTCCTCGTCATGAACTGCGACCTTTAGAAAGGGAATTTGATGACCTGAAGCAGGATAGTGGTGAGCTCCGGGCTTACACTGATAGGTATGAGGAGCTGAGTTTGTTATGCCCAACAATGGTTACCCCACTCGAGAAGGCTATCGAGAGGCATATCGATGGCCTACCTGACTCTATACAAGACATCGTTACTGGTAGTAACCCTACCCAGTCCGTCAGGCAATCGAGCTATCTGCGACATTGACTGAGTCACAGGTTCGGAAGGGTAAGCTGCATAGAAAAGGTGACAAGGGTAAGAAGCAGTCATCTGACAAAGAGGATAGCAAGAAAGGTAAAAACAAGAAGGGTAAGGATTCTGGTTCCTCGAAGGGTTCAAGGAAGCGTAAGGCTTCCCAAAACTACGCCGTTACTGCACAGGCAAATCAAGCTGAACCAAATCTGCCTGCGCAACCACTCGCCAAGAAACCTTATCTTGGCAATGCACCTTTGTGCAACAGATGTAATGGTCATCATCAACGACACCTCCAGTGCCGTCATTGCACCAACTGTGGAAGATCTGGTTATCTTGCTGACACATGCCGCATTCCTGCTAATCAAAATCGGGCAGTTCAGAACCCGACTCAAAGAGTTGCTCAGCCTCCTGCTCAGCAACAAGGTCAAGCTGCACGACCTCACTACCCACCAGGTTCTTGTTATAACTGTGGGGATCTGACCCACTACCGTAATCAATCTCCAAGATTGGTGAATGCGAATCCAGCTCAGGCTCGAGGTCGAGTCTTCAACATGAATGCATAAGAGGCGCAAGCAGACAATGAAGTGGTTAACGGTACGTTCTTTGTTAATAATCAACCAGCATCTGTTCTTTTTTACTCTGGTGCCGATAAGAGTTTTATGTCATTATCTTTTGAGCCATTGCTTCGCATGTCTAGAACGAAACTAGGTAAGCCTTTAACAGTAGAAGTTGCTAGTGGTGATCCCGTTGTTCTTGATTCTGTTCTTCGCAACTGCCAGTTGAACCTTAACAACCATCTTTTTCCTATCGACCTCACGCCAATGCAACTTGGGAGTTTCGACATTATTGTGGGTATGGATTGGTTAGCCAAGCATCACGCATAGGTAGTTTGTTTTGAGAAAATTGTTCGTGTTCCACTCTCGTCAGGTGAGATCCTACAGGTTCGTGGTGTGAAGCCTGTTAGTAGTCTCAAGCTTATGTCTTGTTTTCAAGCTCGGAAGTATCTGCGTAAGAACTATGTGGCCTTCTTGGCACATGTTGTAGCAGATAAAGGCAAAAGTAAGTCTATTCAAGATATCCCTATTGTTCGGGATTATCCAGAGCTATTTCCTGAGGAGTTACCTGGATTACCCCCAGCGCGCCAAGTCGAGTTCCGTATTGATCTTGTACCTGGTGCTAATCCTATTGCCAGATCTCCATATCGTCTTGCACCATCTGAGATGCAAGAGCTATCTAAGCAGCTTCAGGAGCTTTCTGACAAAGGATTTATTCGTCCTAGATTTTCACCTTGGGGTGCTCCCGTTCTTTTTGTCAAGAAGAAGGATGGATCTTTCAGAATGTGCATCGATTACCGTGAGCTTAACAAGCTTACCATCAAGAATCGATACCCCCTACCTCGCATTGATGATCTCTTTGATCAGTTACAGGGCGCTTCTTATTTTTCGAAGATTGATCTTCGTTCTGGGTATCATCAACTTCGTGTACATGAAGAAGATATTCCCAAGACAGCGTTCCGCACTCGTTATGGGCATTATGAGTTCACAGTTATGCCATTCGGTTTGACTAATGCTCCTGCTGTTTTCATGGACTTGATGAATAGGGTTTGTAAGCCTTATTTAGATAAGTTCATCATCGTTTTTATTGATGACATATTGATATACTCTAAGACGCAAGCTGATCATGAGCAACATCTTCGTCTTACTCTGGAACTCCTAAAGAAAGAGCAACTTTTCGCCAAGTTCTCCAAGTGTGAATTTTGGCTTAAGGAAGTTCAATTTTTGGGTCATATCGTCAACGAACAAGGTATTCATGTAGATCCCTCCAAGATCAGTGCGATTAAGGATTGGGATATGCCTACTACTCCTACCGAAGTTCGTTCTTTTCTTGGTCTCGCGGGTTATTACCGCCGCTTCATCGAAAACTTCTCAAAGATTGCAGTTCCTCTAACTGCTCTAACTCAGAAGAATAAGCCCTTTGAATGGGGTTCTAAACAGGAAGTAGCATTTGAGACCTTGAAGAAGAAGCTTTGTAACGCGCCTATTCTATCGTTGCCTGAGGGTAATGACGATTTTGTCGTGTACTGCGATGCATCCAATTTGGGACTTGGCTGTGTTCTGATGCAAAGGAACAAAGTCATAGCATATGCATCGAGACAGTTAAAAGTGCATGAGAAAAACTACACCACTCATGATCTTGAGTTGGGTGCAGTTGTGTTCGCTCTTAAGATCTGGAGACACTATTTGTATGGTACAAAATGTGTGGTTTTCACTGACCACAAAAGTCTTCAGCATATCTTTAATCAGAAAGAACTCAACATGAGGCAACGACGTTGGGTTGAACTTCTAAACGACTATGACTGCGAAATTCGCTACCATCCTGGTAAGGCGAATGTCGTGGCTGACGCTTTGAGTCGTAAAGAACGTATCAAGCTTCAATGTGTTCGTGTTCAATCTGATATTCAAGCTCGATCTGATATTCAAACCCGCATCTCTCAGGCTCAACATGCTTGTGTTTCACAAGACTTGATGGGTAAGGAATTACCCTATCACATTAAGCCTGATCTTGAACTAAAGGACGATGGATCGTATTATTTCATGGACCATTTGTGGGTCCCAAGCCTAGATAATCTTCGCACTTTGCTTATGGATGAAGCTCATAAGTCTCGTTATTCTATTCATCCTGGCTCAGATAAGATGTATAAGGATCTTCGTACTCGGTATTGGTGGCCTGGTATAAAGAAAGACATTGCCTTGTACGTTTTAAAATGCCTTACTTGTCTTAAGGTTAAGGCTGAACATCAACATCCCGCTGGTCTTTTGGAGCAACCAGAGATTCCAGTTTGGAAATGGGAAAACATCGCTATGGATCTTATTACCAAACTTTCGCGCACAAAGAAAGGTCATGATGCCATCTGGGTAGTTGTTGATCATCTTACTAAATCAGCGAATTTCTTACCGATCCGCGAGGATCTGTCTGCTGATAAGCTTGCTAAAATCTATGTGGATGAAATCGTATCTCGACATGGTGTTCCTCTGAACATTATTTCTGATAGAGATGCTCGCTTCTCATCTCGTTTTTTGGAGAACCATGCAGTCTGCTATGGGGACCCAACTTAATCTGAGCACTGCTTATCATCCGCAATCTGATGGTCAATCTGAAAGAACAATCCAGACTTTGGAGGATATGCTTAGAGCTTGCGTGATCGATTTTGGTGGTAGTTGGGATTCACATCTTCCATTGATTGAATTCTCCTACAACAATAGTTATCACTCCGGCATCAACATGGCTCCTTTCGAGGCTCTCTATGGTCGAAAATGTCGTTCACTAGTCTGCTGGAATGAAATAGGTGAGGCTCAGCTTACTGGACCTGACCTCATTCTAGAGACAACTGATAAGGTTAAGAAAGTTTGTGATAACCTTCAGACAGCTCGAAGCCGTCAAAAGAGTTACGCGGACAGACGACGCAAGCCCTTGGAATTTCAAGTCGGTGATCGTGTATTACTTAAGGTCTCACCTTGGAATGGTGTGATCAGATTTGGAAAGACAGGAAAAGTTGCACCTAGATATGTTGGACCATTCAAGATCGTCGAAAGAATCGGCAAGGTAGCCTACAAACTTGAGTTACCTCCTGAACTTGGAAATGTTCATCCAACCTTCCACGTGTCCAATCTCAAGAAGTGTCTTGCTGATGAGAACCTCCACTCGATGAAATTCGTGTGGATAACACGATGCATTTTGTTGAGAAACCTGTGGAAATCATGGGCCGTATTGTCAAACGGCTTAAACACAAGCGCATTCCTTTGGTCAAAGTTCGCTGGGAATCTAAACATGGACCTGAGTTTACTTGGGAACGTGAAGATCAAATGAAGGCGAAGTATCCGCATCTTTTCCCACGAGTTTCCTCTAAACAAATTTCGGGACGAAATTTCCACAAGTAGGGGAGACTGTGACATATGTGCTTGTAATCATTGTAAACAGCTCACTTATCAATGAAATAAAGTTATTTGATCCCAAACTCTATATCGCTTTCTGGAGAATTATACGCAAACTTGTGCATAAACGTAATCAGTTTAACGCGACAAATACTCCAAAACATCAATTTATACTTAACATACCTTAAATAACCTTTACATAACTTAGAAATAAGTTTTGAAGGCTTCGGTATGGCAAAATCAAGTCTTTTCGCTTACAGGGACTAAATTTGACAAACTACGAAAGTATGCCAATTTGAACTGTAACGGACATTCCGGAACATGACCATAAGTTAAACACACCCTAAATATCCTTTACATAGCTTAGAAATAGGCTTTGAGGGGTTCGGTGTGCTAAAATAAACTTTATGCTCATTCAGGGACTAAAAGCATCAAAAATTGCATAAGTTTGCATTTTCGCGCATAACTTATGTTCTGAGTACATCCGGACATCCAAAATTTATGTAATCATTAAAATATTATGTTTTAGTGATTGGCTTGTCAAAAATCCATTCGTCGCGCAATTTGGATCGTTTTTGCGTCCGTTACGACTTCCGTCGTAATTAACTGAACAACGCAATTGTACGACCAAACGAACTGACATCCAACATAATTTTGAGCATGTTTCATGTTCCCTATGCTTTAACATCCTTAGGGAGCTTAAAAATGGGTTTGACGGGTGTTAGAAGTGCCAAAACACGACCATACGCGCACAGGGAACAAAACTGTCAACTTTGAAAGTTGCTGGTCTGCAGACCAGCATACGGTCCGTAAGGGGAGGACCATACGGTCCGTAAGGCTTCCCCAGATGTGCAGAAAGTGTTTTCCAGCTTGTTCCAGCTGCTGCCCACCTTTGAATATGGTTTTGATGTATCTATGGTCTGGTTTAGGGGCTCCCCTGGTTTTGAAAAACATTGGGCTTGATGTGTACGGCTGGGATTGAATCTCGGTTTTCAAGAAACGATCCTAACGGTTGTACGAAAACTATATATACCCCTCCATTCTCATTTGCAAAACCCACACTTTGTTTCTGAAATTCCTCTAAGTTGGAGTGATTATCACTTCATACCTGAGGATATTTGGAAACAAACTTCCGTTCTTGGACCCTTTGTAAGTATTCCTTCGTTCTTTTATTCATTTTTAGCGTTAGAGTCAAACTGCGTTTGACTTTCTGCATTGACCAGTTTATGGTCAATGCGAAGTTCGTTTGAACTTCATAACGTGAGCGTAATCACGATGGTTATAGTCCCTAGTGACTATACCTACTGATTACCACGTTATCTAGGCTCACTGACGAGTCGTAGTTTCGGCCAAAATGCGTTTTCTCGCGTATTTTGTAACCAAACTACTCTAGGGTATCAAAACCATTTGTTTTGATACCAAACCTGTTTTCTAACTTAACTAAACATGTTCTAGCATGTTTAGCTCGTCACTTTTAGATTTGTGCTTGTCTAGGGTCGTAAAGGTAAGCGATCTAATCAATCGCTTATACTTTCGAACCCGACCCATTTGGTCGATCATTAGGATCCGACCAAACACTTTAGGTGACCATAGTTGTATAGGGAATAACCTTCCGAGGTTATACCTTATGGTCACATCGTTTAAGTAGTTGTATGATAGGTAGTATATATGCCTTAGGTAAATTACCAAAATGCCCTTTTTTACGCCAAAATTCATTTTAAGCATATGTAACCCAAATTTTGACATCTAAACTGATTTAGTAACAATATTAGACATGTTAAGGCATATTTTACTTGTCATAGGACTAGTTAAGCGGTCCGAGCGCGTTTTACGCGAACGACGCGTTAAAGTAGCATAAGCTACCTAGACGGGTCGTAACGGGTCGTAAGCACTTAGGATAAGTTTCGTTTTAGTGTGTAGGCTTTGTTAAACCATATTACATGAGTTCTTACACTCATTTGGTTTACAAACCCTCATGCTATCCGATCCTCCGAATAGGTCCGTTTATTAATGTAGTTGCCTATATTAGGTGCCATTTGAATCCGTAATCTTCTAGCTTTTCTTGGTGGATATCTAAAGTCTATTGAGCAATCTCAAGTGAGTACATAGACCCCTCTTTTAGTGTTTTCCAAACATTTTAGGGTGAAACACATGTGCCTACTTGTTATTTTCATGCTTTCCATGCTTTCATATTATATACTTGCAATGTTCATTAGTACACTATTAGTACATAATTTCATTTTGTTTTGCTATGTATGTTTACTTAGCATGCTAGCATATTGATTTACATTACATCTTCTTTTGCTATGTATGTTTACTTGGCATGATAGCACATTGATTTACATGACTTTTCTGCTTTGTATGTTAACTTAGCATACTTAGTACATTACTTTCACTACATGTTTACATTTGATATGACATTTGGTTTGTTCAACGGGTCTAAACTACATTCATTAACATTAGCTACGCCGCTCGGTAGTAAGTAATGGTACCATAGGACTTGACAAATCCCGTTCCTGACATCCTAGGTTTGTTTGGGTGTAAGGAATGACTGAATCCGAAAACATTTTACTTTGATAATCTTTACTCTAAGGTTATCCTGCTGTCTCAAGGCTTGAATGTATGCGTTAACTTACCACATAAGTGTTTGTATCAGTAAAACATGCATTTATTTTACAAAACATAACTCTTGATATATTCAAAATACTTTGTTTTCTACATTTTTACTAGTGGTTTAAGTAGTCTCATTTTACTTACCATACATTACTTTTGTTTACACATTACATGATTTATATTTAACTTGGGTTATACTATGACATTTGACTATTGGATTAAACATGGATATTTTACATTGTTGGTTGGTTTGAGTGACTTAAATAATGAGGCGTGTGTAATATGATACAAGCATGGTGGATACGCCGCTGATACTTCCTATATATAAGTGCTTGTATGATATTACATATCGTAGCGTTATTTAAACCATTTCAGTTTAGACATATTACATTTTCAACACATTTTCACTTAAACATTGTTTTACAAATAACTTGGTTTATACAAACTCTTTTTACTTGGTTATTCTTTTAACCAAACATTATTCTTTTATATACATATCATCTGATTTTGCTATCGTTTTTCAAATGGTTTACAAAACAAAACAATTAACAAGGTTCATGACTGAATTTTATTAAACATTTCTTTAAACTCAAGTCATGAATCCTATTTTCACAAAACCTATGCATCTCACAGGCATTTTTATGCTGACGTACCTATTTTCACATGTGTTTTCAGGAGCTGTTGCTTAGGATGTTCGTGACACACTAGGGCGGACCTGTGCCTTAGAGATTTAAAATAAAGACAGAACTAGTTAAATTATGTGATGTACTCTTTGTTTCAGTTATTTTAAGACAATGTAACTCTTTGTTTGATGAATAAAACATAACTTTTAAATGCCATGGTTGTGAAACAATAATTCTGTTACAACACTCCCCGACGTTTCCGCCACGATTTGATGTTTTACGTGGTCGGGGTGTGACAGAAAAGGTTTATTCACATACACATACACATGAACTCGCTCAACTTTTGTTGATGTTTTTCAAATTACATGTATTTCAAGGAAATAAACGGATCTGGCAGGTGTGTGCATGTAGGCAAGCTGCGTCATGAATAAAAGATGTCATCCAAGGTTATTAGAATTTAGGAAGTGTGTCCTATTCCTGGATGGGACACATGTTTCTAAAACCCGGTTTTAATTAAAGGTCTTTTGTTGAGTCTTCAAGAATTCATTTATACATGTTATGTTTGTAACTTAAAATTTGGCATTTACGTTTCAAACAATTTATGTTATGTTGTCTTTCTAAACTTAATTAATGGATGAGCATCTTATGGTTTTTATCATATAGCGTCATTATGATTGAATGCTATGGTATTAAGTAAGTCACACCAATAACCACGCTTCCGCAAAAGTCAGGGTGTGACAGAGCACTAACATTTGAGACGCTTTTTTGCACCGTTTAGATCCAACCTGGTCCTGCACATGTTTCAAAATCTACCCTACAGAATCGAAGTCGGTAAGGATCAGAATTCTCTTCCATCTAAACACATGCCACCACACACCCCTAGCCCAGAAACAGGTCACGAAAATATGACTGCACGACTCCTCTTTTATCCCGCATCTGCTGCAAATAACGTCTTGGACGTAGATCCCTTTCTTCACCAAAAGTGTCTTAGCCGCGAGCTTATTAAGGTCAGCCCTCCGAGCCAAGTAATTCACCTTTAGAGGAGCCCAAGAGTTCCATCTGAAAGACCCCAGATCACTATCCACGGACGCCTTCAGAGCCAATTCATGACAGATACTTTTAGTCGAGAACCTTTCGCCTGCATCATTGATCCAAACCCATATGTCTTTGCCTTCAGGGAGGCTGACTTGCTGCAACAGATGCATAATCCCACCAAATTGAGCCCAATCCGCGTCTGAGCTTGGGTGCTGAAAGAAACTGAAAACTAATGGTGAACACTTAAAGAAGAACTTGTATTTCACTAAATGAAAGGTTACAATATACATGCTATTTATAGGATAAGAAACTAATATTCTAATAGGCAAGTTGCAGAATAATTATTCTAGAAACATTATCTACTGAAACAAATAATTGACTAGTAAGTGGATATTTTATCTATTTTATTTAACACTCCCCCTCAAGCTGGAGCATATATGTTGACCATGCCCAACTTGTTACAAATAGTTAAATTTCATGAAACACGGGGTTATTTGCAATATGAATAGCTGTTGTGTTATCACACCATAAATTCATGGGTTTCGTTTGCCCAAACCCAATCTCATTAAGAAGGTTTCAAATCCAAACTAGCTCACATGTGGTTTGTGCCATGGCCCTATTCTCTGATTCTGCACTTGAACAAGATACCACATTTTGCTTCTTGCTTTTCCATGACACAAGATTGCCTCCAACAAAAACACAATACCCGGTAGTAGAACGTCTATTTGTCGGGTCCCCGTTATAATCAACATTTATAAAGCCTTCTAATATATGATGACCATGATTCTGATACAAGATACCTCGACCCAGAGCACCTTTTAGGTACTTGAGGATGTGATAAACAGCTTCCCAATGTGCAGTTCTAGGGAATGACATAAACTGACTAACCACACTGACTGGAAAAGCAATATCTGGCCTAGTAATGGTCAGATAGTTTAACTTACCGATTATTCTTATATATTTTTCTGGATCTTCAAGAAGGTCCCCATCATCTGCTTTCAATTTCATGTTCGGTATCATCAGTGCATCACAATTCTTAGCTTCAATCATTCCAGAATCTTTTAGAACATACAAACATTATTTCCGTTGATTTAAACAAGTCCCTTTTCTACACCGAGATACTTCAATTCCCATAAAATACTTTAATCTTCTTAAATCTTTAGTTTGAAAATGAGTTCCAAGAAAACCTTTTATTTTCTGAATGCTGACTTCATCACTTCCGGCAATTACAATATCGTCCACATACACAACGAGAAGAATGCATCCCAATTTTGATGATTTAAAGAACACCGAATGATCATACGAGCTTCTTTTTAAACCGAATTCAGTAACCACAGTACTGAACTTCCTAAACCAAGCACGAGGGGATTGCTTAAGACCATACAAAGATTTCTTTAACTTGCATACCTTATCCGACTCCCCCTGAGCAACAAACCCAGGTGGTTGCTCAATATAAACTTCTTCTTTCAAATCTCCATGCAAAAATGCATTTTTTATATCAAGTTGATACAAACCCCTTGTTATACGTGGCAGCCAACGATATAAATATACAAACCGATGCTAACTTGGCAAGAGGAGAAAATATGTCACACCCCAACCGATGACGGAAACATCGGGGCATGGCACTGAGCGAAACAGATTGTTCGAGAGAAATTCCATAACAACTACTTTACCGAATAGTTAAACATTACGTCCCATACCGTAACCTATTAAGCAAGCAAGTTATTACAGACATAAGTATCTCTAAAGCAAATAAAACTGTTCCGACAACTCATATTTCAAATAAAAATAAATTGTCTTTGTTTGTTTCTAGACTCTCCTAAGCTCGGTTCCATCAAATAGCAAGCAAGCATAGCATCCTAAACACCTGCCACATACGTTAAAATAAAGGTCAATACACATAGTGTAAAGGTGAGCATACAAGTTTGATAATAGCATAATAGAGTTCGAAATTTGTTTACGCATAACCAGCCTGTATAACGTATAATGTGAAGCATGTAAGTTGTCGACAAAGATCCTATCAATACCAATGACTGCGAGTTGACAGCGAGTAGCGAGTGCGCAACACATGTTCACCACTTTGAACACGTGAAGTAATTGTCCTTAACAACCCCGGAGTGAACAGGTGATGAGTCCAAACTATAGTACTATCATTGCTAAGGCAGGTAGATAGCAATCAATGTGTTAACATAACAAACAGGCATTCATCGAGTCACGTATAACATGCATTAGAGATTAGCGTATAAATAGTATTTGCGTTGTGTGATCGTTCTGATTTAGAATAAGTAACGTATGTAACACCCAAAAGTGCATAAAGCAAAAAGGGATCGAGTATACTCACAGATAGCATTTAACTTAATAAACACTGCCTTGGATTAAAGGGAGCGTTGAGAGAAATTAGCCTGAACAGTTAACGATAGCATAAACGATGAGCGGCGCGTAAAACGATGCAAGTGTACCAAGGATCGGACAGCAATCTGATCGGACGACAATCCGATAGGATGGCCAGTCGATCGGGTGACAATACGTTCGGATGGTCATCCGATCGGATGGCCATTCGATTGGATTGACTCCTCATTTGGTGAGGATGTGTTTGTGTATGATGGTTTGTGCTTTAAAGTTTGAGTTATAGCATTTTAAAAATAGAGAAGTATCTCTACCCTTCAGGTCGGTCGATCGAACAGTCGGTCGATCGGACAGCAATCCGATTGGTGAGTCTTCTTAGTTGAGAACAAGTTCACAGCAGGACGGTCACTTGATCGGATGTCTATCCGATCGGGTGGCAATCCATTAGTTACTGATGATCTTTGAAAATTGATTCAAGTACCAAAGTCCGAGACGTCACTCGATCGGGTGGTCGTTCGATCGGATGGCAATCCGATCGGACGGCAATCCGTTCGACGTTCAGTACCTTAGAATTTTGAATAAAAAGTTTAAGTGTGGAACCAAGTGCAACCCGACCGGATGGCCGGTCGATCGAATGGCAATCCGATCGGTCGGCAATCCGTCCCAACGGTCAGATCGTCATGACACTTGATTTCGTTTGAAGTTTTGAACGAGACGTTTTGATATCTTGCTTGAACAACAGAACCCTTATCTCGACCCAAGTGATCCGACCGAACAGGAATTACCCTAGTCCGACCGATTCGCGGTTCGAGACGGTTGTTCATGTTCAAACCCGAAATCAGTAGTCTCTTAGATGGAATTCAGATCTGGAACTAATACATCACTAAGAATGAGTAGAAGATCAGAACGAGCTCCGATTCTATCGGGTTTGAGTGCATTGAGTGTAAAAGAGTTGAAAGAAAGTTGGAAAACCTTCTTTCAATCCTTTCAACCATGAATTTGTGTAGATCTATGCGAAAACATTGATTATTCATGTGGAAATCCTTCAGATCTTAGTTGTTCCTGGTGGAATGAAGCCAAACATTGAAGTTCATAAGAACTCCAAGATGACATCATCCTAGAACACCTCAAATCCAGTGATTTCACGGTTAAAAGATAAGATTCAAAGGTGAAAATGATGAAGAAGTATGTGTAGATCATAGAAGTACAAGATTTAGGTTGGAAACTTACAAGAATCGAGAGAAATCGAGAGAAATGAGGGCTTGAAGTTGGCTGGTCGAACAAGGGAGCTGTCACATCACAAATGATGTGACAGGTAGGTATTTATAGGGTTTCCCAAAAAGGAAAGCGGGTGAAAGTGGCTGGTCGATCGGGTGGCAACTCGATCGGGTGGCAACCCGATCGGGTGACAACCCGATCGGGTGACAACCCGATCAGATGGCAACCCGATCGGATGGCAATCCGATCGGATGACCACTCGATCGGTTGGCCACTCGATCCGAGTGTTCGGCTCGACGAGTTTTGTCGTTTTGATTAGCGTGTTGAGCGTTGCGTTGCGATGCGATTCGAGTGAGCGATGCGATAGTATTACCCATTAGTTACTCAAATAACATAACTACTAAATCTAACATACAATCACTATAATTAACTTTCGTTTAGCCTTTGCGATTGGATTGCGATGCAATACATTTGCGATTGCGATTAACACCTCAACATAAACATAACATGCACAAGTAACACATAAATTGCACACACACGTAAAACAATATCCAGAACACATAATTCGAATTGCGATTTCGATAGCGATAAATCGATTAAGCACGCGATTAAATTGCGATTTAAACCTCGATTATTGATAGATACTCCACATAATACAACTAAAGAAAATAAATAAATAGATTCGGTTACAAGTCAAAGAAGTCAAAACAGTAGTTGAGCAAGGAGTGACATATCGCAATTAGCAATCTTTTCTTCCTCTGACTTCAATCTTGACTTTGACTTTCAAAACACGGGGTGTTACAGCCTCCCCTACATAAGGGAATTTCGTCCCGAAATTAGGCTTTAGCCGTAACAAACAACTGCGGGTACTTCTCCTTCATGTCGTTTTCGAGTTCCCAGGTAAACTCGGCACTACGTTTGCCTTCCCAGCGAACCTTCACAATGGGAATGCGTGAGCGTCTGAGTACCTTGGTTTCTCGTCCGACGATCTCGACAGGCTTTTCCACGAAGTGTAATGTTTCGTCCACTTGCAAGTCCTCAAGAGAGACATGTAATTCCTGGTCGGCCAAGCACTTTCTGAGGTTCGAAACATGGAAAGTCGGGTGGACGTTACTCAGTTCCTCTGGTAGTTCGAGTCTGTAGGACACTTTTCCAATCCTTTCCAGAATCTTAAAGGGTCCAACATATCGAGGCGCGAGCTTCCCTTTCTTGCCGAATCTGATCACCCCCTTCCAAGGTGCAACCTTTAGAAGTACGTGATCGCCAACGTCAAATTCAAGGGGCTTGCGGCGTCTATCAGCGTAACTTTTCTATCGGCTCCGAGCTTTCAATAGATTGTCTCGAATTTGGAGAATTTTGTCTGTCGTTTCTTGTAACAGCTCGGGACCGGTAATTTGCGCGTCTCCGATCTCGTGCCATACAATAGGCGATCGACATCTCCTTTCGTACAAGGCCTCAAATGGTGCCATTTGTATGCTAGAATGATAACTGTTATTGTACGAGAATTCGACCAAAGGTAGGCACGTGTCCCAATTTCCACCGAAATCTATGACACACGAACGGAGCATGTCTTCAAGGGTGCGAATCGTTCTTTCAGTCTGACCGTCGGTTTGGGGATGGAAAGCGGTACTTAGATTAAGAGTAGTACCAAGAGCAGATTGAAACGATTCCCAAAAACGCGAGGTAAACCGACCGTCATGGTCAGAGATGATGTCACGAGGCGTCCCATGTCGACTAATGATCTCTTTGGTGTAGATTCGGGCTAATCTTTCTACCTTAAAGTCTTCTCGTATCGGCAGGAGGTGAGCTGACTTGGTTAAACGGTCAACCACAACCCAGATGCTATCATGACCAGATTGAGTACGCGGAAGTTTCGTTATGAAGTCCATGGTTATACTCTCCCATTTCCACATCGGGATCTCGGGTTGAACGAGTAAGCCAGAGGGTCTTTGATGCTCAGCCTTGACCTTGGAGCAGGTCAGGCATTTCGATACATAGATTGTGATATCCTTCTTCATGCCCGGCCACCAGTACTTGTATCGCATGTCCTGGTACATCTTGTCGGCACCGGGATGAATGTAATATCAGGATTTGTAGGCTTCGTCCATCAAAAGTTGTCGCAAGTCCGTAGGCTTGGGAACCCAAATTCGGTCCAAGTAGTGAAAAATGCCATTCGACTTATTCTCGAGTTGGGCGCCATCGTTTAGAATTCTTTCCTTCTTCAAAGTTCGCTCGGTAAAACAAGCATGTTGCGCGTCACGGATAAGAGCTTCGAGGTTAAACTGGGCTTGAGAATTACGAACGCTAAGCAAGTAGCTTCGTCGACTGAGGGCATCAGCAACGACGTTTGCTTTGCCTGGATGGTCACGTATCTCACAGTCGTAATCATTGATCAGTTCTACCCACCAGCGTTGACGCATATTCAGTTCCTTTTGGTCAAAGATATGTTGCAGGCTCCTATGATCGGTGAAGATCGTACACTTGGTACCATAAAGGTATTGTCACCATATCTTTAACGCAAAAACAACTGCGCCAAGCTCGAGGTCGTGTGTGGTGTAGTTCTTCTCGTGGATCTTAAGCTGTCGAGAAGCGTACACGATAACCTTGTCTCGCTGCATGAGAACACAACCAAGACTAAGGTTCGAGGCATCGCAGTAAACTACGAAGTTTTCATTTTCTTCGGGCAGTGAGAGCACGGGAGCGTTGGAAAGCATGGTCTTGAGGGTTTGAAAGGCTTCCTCTCGTTTAGATCCCCAAACAAAAGGTTTATCCTTGTGCGTAAGAGAGGTTAACGGTACGACGATCTTGGAGAAACCTTCGATAAAACGGCGATAATAGCCTGCCAGTCCGAGAAAAGAACGGACTTCAGACGGATTCTTGGGTGTAACCCAACTCTTAACAGCTTCGATCTTCGTTGGGTCAACGTGGATACCCCGACCATTGACAATGTGACCCAAGAATTGAACCTCCTCCAGCCAAAATTCACACTTGGAGAACTTGGCATAGAGACGGTTTCCCTGGAGTAACTCAAGAACCAAACGTAGATGCTGCGAGTGTTCAACTTTTGATTTGGAATAGATCAGGATATCGTCGATGAATACGAACACGAAGCTATCAAGGAAGGTTTTGCACACTCGATTCATTAAATTCATGAAGACTGCAGGACAACGAACTCATAGTGACCATAGCGGGTTTGAAAAACGGTTTTGGGTATATCCTCTTCTTGAATGCGTATTTGATGATAGCCTGAGCGTAGATCGATCTTAGAAAAAAAGGTAGCACCTTGTAACTGATCAAATAAATCATCAATTCGAGGCAAGGGATAGCGGTTTTTGATTATCAACTTATTCAACTCCCTATAGTCGATGCACATCCTGAACGAACCATCCTTCTTTTTGACGAAAAGGACAGGCGCGCCCCATGGAGAGGTGCTAGGGCGAATAAAGCCTTTATCAAGAAGTTCCTGGAGTTGACTCGAGAGTTCTCGCATTTCGAAAGGAGCGAGACGATACGACGCTTTAGCAACAGGATTGGCTCCAGGAATGAGGTCGATTCGGAAATCGATATCACAAGCGGGTGGTAAACCTGGAAGATCATCAGGGAAAACACGGGGAAATTCACAAACAACAGGAACATCTTTCATTTCTGGGTTTCCTTTCTTTTCCTTCTCCGCTACTACAATGTGTGCCAATAAAGATTGGTATTCCTTGCGGAGATACTTGCTACCCTAGACACACGACATGAGTTGGAGTTTCTTCGATGCGACTTCACCGTAAACACACAATTGATCACCATTAGCGAGCGAGAATCGAATCATCTTATCGAAGCAAACAACTTCAGCATGGTTTTCACGAAGAAAGTCCATGCCTACTATGACGTCAAAACTTCCGAGCTGCATCGGAATAAGGTCGATAGGAAAGACGTTATTGTTGAGCTTGAGGGTACAATCACGGAGAACAGAATTGACGGCGACGGTTCTTCCGGTGGTAACTTCAACATCGAAAGTTGAGGGGAGATGAGCGCGCTTACGATTGAGGAGCTTTTTGAATTCAATCGATACAAAACAGTTATCTGCTCCAGTATCAAATAAACACGTAGCATATATACCATTCACGAGAAACGTACCATTGACCACATTGTTATCGGCTTGAGCCTGGAGGGCGTTAATGTTGAACGCATGTCCGCGGGCTGCTGGTTGTTGCTATTGTTGCTGAGGCTGCTGCTGCGGCTGCTGCTATTGTGGCTCTTGCTTGACCACTCGATTCGGGCACATGTTGGCGAAGTGGTTGGGATCACCACACGCATAGCAAGCTCTAGCATTGACCGCGGGTGCCTGAGCCGCTTGATGGCCTTGAGGAGCAGCAAGGAGAGCTTGATGAGCAGGAGCTTGCCCTTGGGTTGGAGCAGGGTTTTGACGTGGACCTGTACGGCAGTTGGCGGTGAAGTGGCCATACATATTGCAATGAGCGCAGTATCTGCAGGTGATTCCCACTGGGTGATGATAAGTACAAGTAGGGCAAACCGGATGAGGACCAATGTACGCACGCTTTGCCGACGATGTGTTGGTAACCGGGGCCGCTACTTGGTGGTGTTGTTGCTGGGGACCTGGAACTGATTGGAGCGGGGCAGCATTGGTTACAGCGCAGTTCTTGTTGCTGGAACTGCTGTTGTTCTTTCTCTTGCGTCTTGAGAGCTTGGATGACTGAGGAGCGGTGGCGGTTTCAGCGGTTGAAGTAGTGGTAGCTTGATGTAGATTCTTGGGAGCTTTATCCCAGACACCAGACTTGACTCGCTTGTCGTTGATCTTAGCAGCGAGCAAATAAGTTTCTTCAATCGTTGACGTCTTTGCTGCTTGAACAAAATCGGCCACGCAATCCAGAAGAGCACAGATATACTTCTTGATGGCGATTTCGGGCGTCTTGACTTGATCCGGACAGATAATACTCAACTGCTTGAAGCGCGCAGTCAAACCAGCGTTGTCACCATCTTTCTGCTTAATGTGCCAGAATCCATCCTCCAACTTTTGGCGCTCATAGGGAGGGCAGAACTCTTCCATCATCACGTCCTTCAGCTCATCCCATGATAGCCCGTAAGCTACATCATTTCCGCATTTGTTTCTCTCGGTCGTCCACCAGTCTAAAGCGCGGGACTGGAAGACGCCAGTTGCGTTGAGAGTACGGAGATTGTCAGGACATCCACTCTAACGCAGGGTGACCTCGATAGAATCAAACCATTTGAACATGGCCGTAGGACCATCTTCACCAGTAAACTCTTTCGGTCCGCAGGCTTTGAACTGCTTGAAACTGAAAGCAGCTTTGGGAGTAACGGTCCTGGACTCTTCAGAAGATTTGCTAGTGTTTTCGTTCAGTTCACTCACGATCTGAGGGATAACTTTGACGATTTGACCCGCGACGAGAGAGGCGAGTCATTTGTCGGCGTGCTTACGCCTAGCAGCTCGTGAGTGTAGGGATCCAGATGACGACATTGTCTGCAACAGACAGCGCCATAGGATTCAAAACACTATTTGATCATTCTTAGTATAGTCTAGCGATTCACCATAAAGCTCAGGAACACATCCATTCATATAAGCACATAAACACAAAATCACAGAATCACATAACACGTAGGGCACAGAAACACGTAGACACGTAAGGCACAGAAGCACATAAGGCAGTCAAAATACAGAAACCTATCTATATGTTGCACGTATGCCCTATTCTTCACAGCGAGTATAGCGATTGCGAGTATCGAGCAGCGATTGCAAATAATGGCCAGCGATTTGTTAGCGTATTGAGGTAGATGTGCAGTGCGAGTCGTGCGTGTTGATCGGTATAAACAGCGAAAATGAATAAATCACCAAAATTCGAAACACGTAATCACATAAAAGCACACAAAATCCACATAAAAGCGACAAATATCAGAGTCAGCAGTTGCGGGCTCAGAATCGAAACACATAGAAATCAAAAATAGATTGTCTGCGGCTGGTAGACGTCGACTACCCAAAGCGATTCAACTATTCACAAGGACTTTAGGTGCACACTTTGGCCTTCGGAACTGTGTTCTCGCTTTGATTTGAGCAGTCGGCACGCATCCCTCCAGTTACAGTGTGACCCAAGTCGTTGGAGTCCGTCGAGGCTTTGGTGGCAGTTTTGCAAAACCACATTAAAGAGTAGAACGGGCCATCAAGGTACGGGTTTCACCCCTAACTTAGCGACTACGTTCCTGGTTGTGCGATGAAATCACGAGATAGATAAGGATATTTGCGTCGAACTATGGATTCGACTCCTGATTCAACGCAAATTCTCTTGTTTTATAGTAAAAATATCAATTCGAACGAGCAATTTGGTCAAGAATTTGCGGTTTTCACACCTAATCTTAACCAGATCGTTCGTTTGTGTGTGTGATTAGCCTTAGGAAAGGCTGATCTTGCGCGGAACTGTAGTATGCGATGTTCGCGCGAGTGTGTAGTGTACAGCGAGTTCGAGCGAGAAATAGCGAGTAAGCTCGTACAAAACCCCACCGGGCATGCACAAGTTGGTCTGTTGGTACTTAAACTATAGAATAGGTCGTTCTGAGACATCAACCCGGACTAGGTCGAGTCTTGCCTAATTCCCTCTATTTATGGCTCTGATACCAATCTGTCACACCCCAACCGATGACGGAAACATCGGGGCATGGCACTGAGCGAAACAGATTGTTCGAGAGAAATTCCATAACAACTACTTTACCGAATAGTTAAACATTACGTCCCATAGTGTAACCTATTAAGCAAGCAAGTTATTACAGACATAAGTAACTCCAAAGCAAATAAAAATGTTCCGACAACTCAGATTTCAAATAAAAATAAATTGTCTTTGTTTGTTTCTAGACTCTCCTAAGCTCGGTTCCATCAAATAGCAAGAAAGCATAGCATCCTAAACACCTGCCACATACGTTAAAATAAAGGTCAATACACATAGTGTAAAGGTGAGCATACAAGTTTGATAATAGCATAATAGAGTTTGAAATTTGTTTACGCATAACCAGGCTGTATAACGTATAATGTGAAGCATGTATGTTATCGACAAAGATCCTATCAATACCAATGACTACGAGTTGACTGCGAGTAGCGAGTGCGCAACACATGTTCAACACTATGAACACGTGAAGTAATTGTCCTTAACAACCCCTGAGTGAACAGGTGCCGAGTCCAAACTATAGTACTATCGTTGCTAAGGCAAGTAGACAGCAATCTATGTGTTAACATAACAAACAGGCATTCATCGAGTCACGTATAACATGCATTAGAGGTTAGCGTATAAATAGTATTTGCGTTGTGTGATCGTTGTAATTTAGAATAAGTAACGTATGTAACACCCAAAAGTGCATAAAGCAAAAAGGGATCGAGTATACTCACAGATAGCGTTTAACTTAATAAACACTGCCTTGGATTGAAGGAAGCGCTGAGAGAAATTAGCCTGAACAGTTAACGATAGCATAAACAATGAGCGGCGCATAAAACGATGCAAGTATACCAAGGATCGGATGGTAATCCGATCGGATGGCATTCCGATCGGATGGCCAGTCGATCGGGTGGCAATCCGTTCGGATGGTCATCCGATCGGATGGCCATTCGATTGGATTGACACCTCGTTTGGTGAGGATGTGTTTGTGTATGATGGTTTGTGCTTTGAAGTTTTCATTGTAGTATTTTAAAAATAGAGAAGTATCTCTACCCTTCAGGTCGGTCGATCGAACGGTCGTTCGATCGGACGGCAATCTGATTGGCGAGTCTACTTAGTTGAGAACAAGTTCACAGCAGGACGGTCACTCGATTGGATGGCTATCCGATCGGGTGGCAATCCGTTAGTTACTGATGATCTTTAAAAATTGATTCAAGTACCAAAGTCCGAGACGTCACTCGATCGGGTGGTCGTTCGATCGGATGGCAATCCGATCGGACGACAATCCGTTCGACGTTCAGTACCTTAGAATTTTGAATAAAAAGTTTAAGTGTGGAACCAAGTGCAATCCGATCGGTCGGCAATCCGTCCCAACGGTCAGATCGTCATGACACTTGATTTCGTTTGAAGTTTTGAACGAGATGTTTTGATATCTTGCTTGAACAACAGAACCCTTATCTCGACCCAAGTGATCCGACCGAACAGGAATCACCCTAGTCCGACCGGTTCGCGGTTCGAGATGGTTGTTCATGTTCAAACCCGAAATCAGTAGTCTCTTAGATGGAATTCAGATCTGGTACTAATACATCACTAAGAATGAGTAGAAGATCAGAACGAGCTCCGATTCTATCGGGTTTGAGTGCATTGAGTGTAAAATAGTTGAAAGAAAGTTGGAAAACCTTCTTTCAATCCTTTCAACCATGAATTTGTGTAGATCTATGCGAAAACATTGATTATTCATGTGGAAATCCTTCAGATCTTAGTTGTTCCTGGTGGAATGAAGCCAAACATTGAAGTTCATAAGAACTCCAAGATGACATCATCCTAGAACACCTCAAATCCAGTGATTTCACGGTTAAAAGATAAGATTCAAAGGTGAAAATGATGAAGAAGTGTGTGTAGATCATAGAAGTACAAGATTTAGGTTGGAAACTTACAAGAATCGAGAGAAATCGAGAGAAATTAGGGCTTGAAGTCGGCTGGTCGAACAAGGGAGCTGTCACATCACAAATGATGTGACAGGTAGGTATTTATAGGGTTTCCCAAAAACAAAAGTGGGTGAAAGTGGTTGGTCGATCGGGTGGCAACCCGATCGGGTGACAACTCGATCGGATGGCAACCCGATCGGATCCGATCGGATGGCCACTCGATCGGTTGGCCACTCGATCCGAGTGTTCTGCGCGACGAGTTTTGTCGTTTCGATTCGCGTGTTGAGCGTTGCGATGGGATTCGAGTGAGCGATGCAATAATATTACCCATTAGTTACTCAAATAACATAACTACCATATCTAACATACAATCACTATTATTAACTTGCGTTTAGCGTTTGCGATTCGATTGCGATGCGATAGATTTGCGATTGCGATTAACACCTCAACATAAACATAACATGCACAAGTAACACATAAATTGCACATACACGTAAAACAATATCCAGAACACATAATTCAAGTTGCGATTTCGATAGCGATAAATCGATTAAGCACACGATTAAATAGCGATTTAAACCTCGATTATTGATAGATACTCCACATAATACAACTAATGCAAATAAATAAATAGATTCGATTACAAGTCAAAGAAGTCAAAACAGTAGTTGGGGAAGGAGTGACATATCGCAATTAGCAATCTTTTCTTCCTCTGACTTCAATCTTGACTTTGACTTTCGAAACACAGGGTGTTACAAAATATCTCTGAATAATCCATTCCATAAGTTTGAGCATAACCTTTTGCAACTTGATGAGCTTTTAAACGAGCAAGAAAGCCATCTGGCTTAACCTTAATCGTGAATACCCATTTGCACCCAATTGCCTTTTTGTCGGTAGGTAAATTTACTAGAGTCCATGTATTATTTTGCTCAAGAGCTTTCATTTCCTCAACCATAGCATTCTGCCATCTAGAGTGGGCCAAAGCTTCACCTACTGTCTTAGGAATAGAAATCGAATCGAACAGTAGCAACAAATGAACTAGAAGCTGTAGATAACTTGTCATATGAAACAAAGGAAGCAATAGGATAGGTACATGTACGCTTACCTTTTCGGATAGCAATGGGAAGGTTATCGTCAAGAGATTCAATGGATGAATCTGTCGCCAAATCGGACGGTTCAGGAACAGGATCTGAGCGATGTCGCCGTTGATATACTTGAATAACAGGAGGTCTATCGGGTACGGGAGGTTGTTAAGGATCAACTCGAGGTTCCTGGGAGGCAATAGTTGTTCAAATGTAGAAGCTTGCTCAGGTGCTGGTGAATCGGAAGTAGTGGGTGGTTGTGTCTGTGGGGTTATAGAATGAGGATAGATGAGGAACTCATCATCTTCCCTTAATGGATGAGGATCTGATACAGGGAAGAAAGGAACATCTTCATGGAATGTGATATCTCGAGAGACAAAGTATCGCTGAAGAGTAGGGGAGAAACATCGATAACCCTTTTGGACACGACAATAGCCAACAAATACACATTTAACCGATTTTAGATCTAACTTGTTAGGACGAGAATGTGTATCATGGACGAAACAGGTACTTCCAAATATTTTAGGGGGAATTGGATATAAAGGTTTTTCAGGACACAGAACCAAAAATGGGATATCTCCATTTAGAACAATCGATGGCATCCGATTAATAAGAAAACAAGCTATGGATACCGCATCAGCCCAAAATGGTTTTGGAACTGTCATTTGAAACAAAAGTGCTCTTGCTACTTCAAGAAGATGCCTTTTCTTACGTTTAGCAACTCCATTTTGGGCTGGGATATGGATACATGATGACTCGTGAACTATGCCATTTTGCAAACCATAAGATCGAAAGGATTCTGAAAAATATTCTTTTGCATTGTCACTTCTCAAGGTTCGAATATAGACATTAAAATGTGTTTTTTACTTCAGCGTTTAAGGAGCAAAAATGAGAAAACACTTCAGAATGATTTTTCATAAAATAAAGCCAAGTTACACGGGAATAGTCATCAACAAACGTAACAAAGTACTTAAAACCAAGTTTAGACGGAACAGGACACGGACCCCAAACATCATAATGAACCAACTCAAATGGGGACGTAGTCCTCTTATTAACTCTAGGACTTAGGTAAACACGTTGGTGTTTAGCAAGCTGACATGAATCACACTACAATGATGACAAATGAGAAAATTCAGGACACAACTTCTTGAGACTTTGGAGGGATGGATGACCTAATCGACAATGTGCTTCAAACGGTGATGAATTTGAGCAGGCTAAAGAGTAAGGTATCTGAGTGTCAAGTATATATAGGCCATCAAATTCCCTTCCTTTACCAATAATCCTCTTCGTTGACAGATCCTGAAAAACATAAGAATCGGGAAGGAATAAGGCACTACAATTCAAACCATGAGTAATTTTACTAATAGATAGTAAATTAAACAGAAAATTGAGAAGGTTCAAAACAAAGGATAAGTGGATTGACGGAGTAATGCTTGCATTACCAGAACCAAGCACTTTTGGAGATGACCCATCAGCAATAGTCACATAAGGTGATGGTGCATATTTTTGAAAATCAGAAAGGAGCTTAGGATCACCAGTCATGTGTTCGGATGCTCCAGAATCAATAACCCATTTTGGTACAGTAGATACAAGACTCTTAGCAAATTTACCTGACTCGGCAAAAGTAGCAACTGGAGTAATAGTAGGATGAGAACTTTCTTCTGCTGGGACAGTGTTGATGTCATCAAGTGTAGCAGCAAGATGAGCAGATCCTTTGGATTGATGGGCCAAAAGTTTCTTGCAATTGTATTTGGTATGCACGAGTTCATGACAGTAGAAACATTCAACTTGTCCTGGTTCTATCGTTGTAGTAGAAGTTTGATCTCCATAATTACAACAGGATCCACCTCGACGGCCACCTCTATAACCGCCTCGTGATCCTCCTCGAAAGCCACCTCTAAATCCTCCCCGAGTGACGAGTGCACTAGTACTTGTTGGAAGAGCCGAAGGAAGTGGTGACGAAATGTTGGGTTCATGACGAAGAATACGAGCAAACGTCTCTTGTAGAGAAGGAATAGTTGGTTTGTTAGTGCATTTATGTCTATAGCCTTCGTCAATCCGAGCCGTAGCAAGAAACAGAAGAAAACGAGTCTTTATAGTGTTATATCTAGTCAAAAAGGCAAGGTGGCATAATTGTAATTAATGAGAAATCTCATTAATAGTCAAGGCCTATAAATAGGGAGGTTATGTTTAGTTTAAAGACTTTTGCCATTTTAGAGATTTGAAGAGCTCTAGTTCTAGAGAGAGAAACTAGAGAGAGAAAGTCTCTAAGTGATTCAAGTGATTGTACAATTTCAGATCTTTGAATAGAATCACGTTTAGATTACGTCATGTGTGTTTAGGTCGCGTTCGTGTACGGATTCCGCACGTTTCACGTTCGTTTCGCAATCGTTTCGGAGTCAAAACCGGTCCAACAAGTGGTATCAGAGCAGGAGCTCGATTGCACTGATCCAACACACATTTCCGATCGTGATTTCATCAGATTCAGATCCGAATTTCATCTACTTCTTCATATTTTTCATATTTCTTACAGTTTTTACTGTTTTTCATCGAATTGAACAGGTTTTCATGGTCCGTTTTAGCTGATTTTTGGATATGTTGTGCGCCTATACCTGATCTAAAACCCTACCAAGTTTCAGATCCAAATTCATAGCCGTTTAGGAGTAATCGAAGATTTTCAGTTCGATTTTGCGTAAAAGTTGCAGGTCTGTTCATAGGGAGGTTCGCTCGAACAGACATAATCTGGTTCGCTTATGTGACCATGTTAGGTCTGGTTCGCTCATAGGTACATAGCTGGTTCGCTTTTGTGGCAAGTGAGCTGGTTCGCTTTTGTGGCAAGTGAGCTGGTTCGCTTATTGTGACAAGTCTGGTCCGCTCATACTGACAATACCTGGTCCGCTTATCCGGACATTGATCTGGTCCGCTTATCTGGACATTTATCAGTGGTTCGCTTTTTAGTCATCGTCTTCACGTGGTTGGAACAATATAACAAGTCACCGCCCCACTTATTTGAACGGCCCAATCATTAATAAATAGTTAAGTGTGTTGTCAGCATAAAATAAGTCAAATTCATCACGTGAAGAACTCAGCCCAAGATTCGTAATTGATAGAAGCCCATGTGACAACATAGAACTTCGGCCCAATCACAAAGAAAATTCAAAAGTTTTTGTCAGAAAGTTAGTCGGCTCAATCATAATTTCATGTGAATTCACAAGTTTGCACGTGACAACAGACCTTCAGAATTTCATGTGTTACAAACCGTTCATTGATTTTTACGGCCCAAAATCACATATGATCTGATCAAAAGACATCGGCCCAATCATGTTGTTGGGTTAGTGGGTGCAGCCTTATCAAATCCAATCACAATCAGAATTAGATATACATTGTTGTTGTCGGTTATTTGCAAAAGTGTTTGCTGAAATAGTGTAGTGATATATCAGTTTGTCAGTTGTCACTTGTCGGTAATCAGTTCACACGGTTCGGAGTTCAAAGGTGATTCAAGATGGCCAAAATGTTTGATGAACAAGAAAATAAGAATCTTGAGAATTTAAATAATTGGCCTAGGGAATCTTGGTGTGAGATGAGGCATGATAAGGATGTTTATGTTAAAAGATTCGAAAATTTTCTTTGCATGAAGAATGAATCAGTGGAGATGTTGAGAGAAAGGTTTTACGGACTAATCATCAAGTTAGAAAAACACAATATATATCATTCAAATGATGAAAGAATTTCAAAATTTGTTGATGCTTTACCTTTGGAATGGGATAAATTCGTGAATGAACAGAAAAGGGATTCTAGTTTATCACGCTTTGAGTTAAGAAGTTTTATCAATAAAATTACAAATCATAGAAGTGATGAAGATTCAAGAAAAAGGAAATTATTGGATGAAATAAGAGAAGAAGTAGAAAAGATAAATTTGGATGTATTCATTGAAATGAGAAAAAGAATCTCTGTGTGTCTTGCAGCGAAAAATGATATGAAATACGATATTAAAAGGGGTTGTTATATTGATGAATATATGAATCCTATTGATTTCGTTAAAATTTTTTGTGCAGGAACATACAGGATGGAAACAAAGAAAGAAGTTAATGCTGAAAAGATGAATGAAAAGTGCTCAAAATGTAAGCAGACAATGCCAAATTCTTGAGTGATGCGGAGAATTTGACATTGGAAAACAAAGCTTTGAGAGTTGACAAGAAAACCGATGATGAACAGATTCTGGAGTTGCGCTTGAACTGCGAAAAATTGAGATCTGAAAATGACAAACTTTTGAAGAATGTTGAGAGTTTGTCATCAGAAAATAAAAATTTTAAACAATTAGAAAATGATTTCAAAAGTCAAATAAAGATTTTAGAAGATGAGCGAGATATTTTTGGTAAAGATAATCTTGAAAAACAAATTGAAATCAATTCTCATCTTGCTAAAATCATTCAGCTTGAAAAAGAAGCTGAAAAAGCTCGGATTAAAATCAAAGAGCTTGAGGATAAATTGAAAAGTTTTGTGAACTCTGCACCATATGAGTGTCCAAAACCGATCAATTCTGTTTCAATAAGTGACAATGTCACAAATTTTGACAAAGTCAAAATTGAAGATTGTGATGAAATATCTGATGATGAAAAGAAAAAGAAAAGAAAAATATTTTTAGATTTACAAGAAAAATTTAAAAATACTGTTTTGCAATCTACTGAAACAGGTGAATGTTCTAAACAAAAACCTGTTAAGAAGAGTGTAGAACAGAAACAAAAAGTAAAAAATTTGAAAAATTCTAAAATTGAAAATAAAAGCTCATCAGATAAATCATCCAATCATTATCAAAAATCACAAAAATTTAAAAATGAAAACTCACAAAATGATGGTAATAAGTGGTGCAGGTTTGACCACAGTGCTCAAAAGACAAATCCAGCATTGAAGAGGAGAAATGATTATTACCAAGCCAAACAATGTTATGATTTGAAGGTTTGGACTGACAGAAGTGGATGGTACGATAACAGAGTGTGCTACACCTGTGGTGTTAGAGGACACATTGCTGTTAACTGCCAGAATTGGAATTATGAAACAAGAAGATGCTATAACTGCCAGATCAAAGGTCACATTGCCAGAGATTGCCCAAGGAGATCGATGGGAAGATCGAGGGTTGAATCTCAGAGAATGCTAAAGAAACCAGTCACTGTCAAGCCCAAAGAACAGAAAGTGGAAGATAAGAAAGTAAAGCTTTCACAGGGGCAGAGAGACAGACTGAGGAAGAAGAGGAAGAAGGCGAGAGAGTATTTGGAGAAGATTTTGTCTTCAGGTTCACCGGTTGGTTCGAATAAAAGTTCTGATGAATCGATTCACTCGACTACAAAGCCAAGCAAATCGAATTCTTCAGATACAAATCTGAGGACAAACAAAAGGAAAAAGAAAGTGATTGGCGATGAATCTGGCTCGTCAAAGTCAGACAAGCCAAGATCGGGCAATGAATCTGATTCCACAAAATCAGAGGAGCCACAAATTGAGGTAAAAAAGGAAGAGACAGTTCCATTAATGAATGATGAGAACTTTCCACCATTACAAGCCGCAAACCTAAAATCAAAAGGTGTTGATGCTGGAAAAATGTTTAATAGCAATGTTAAACATATTTTTAGTAAGATGGTTGATGGTAAGGAAAAAGGAGCAAAAGAATTTTATGAAGAAAAGAGAATAGCTCAAAATGCGCCTAAAGCTGGTCAGGCTTGGGTGTCAAAATCTATTGGTTGAATTCCTGACTTGCCGGAGCTTCCAGGTTGGTAAGTGTGAAGCAGGTATCGGCATCATTCTTGAGAAATTCACAGGATGGTAACTGTGATTTTCCGTATTACAAGTGGTTAATCAAGGACATTAAGTTGTACTTGATTTTCTACAAGTGATTGTGGTGTTTGATCTTATATTGTTAAAATTTGTACAAAAAGGTTAAAAGAGAACAAGGTGATATGATGACCCCGAACTCATAAGAGATGGGTAAACAAACTAATTTTTCCGGAAAAACCATTCTGATTAAAACAAACTTAAGTGTTTTGAAATCATTATGGGAAAATAGTTTGTTGTAAGGGGGAATTCTGATTGAATACGCCGAAACCCTCACGGCTGAACAAACATGATTACTTTCACCAGATTGAAAAACGGTTTTCAAACTGTAAAAATCAATGTGTTGTACATCATGGGGGTACGTTATATTTTCTGCAAATCAGTACACTTTTAGCAGAAAATGGATAGCGAGACAAAGCTATCAGTGTTGGTTGTCAAATTTTCTTTAAATGGTTTTGCATTTTAGGGGGAGTAATATTGTTAGAAAATACAAAAACATTTGAAAATTTGAAAAAGTCAAAAACATGATAAAATTGAAAATTGAGTTTTTGCGTAAAAAGAGGAAATGATAGTACATCAGTAGACAGTTACAGTACGCTAAAGAATTGGAAAGTTTAATTGTGTTAAACGATCTCACCGTGGATGTGTCGGTAGGTTTTTATACACTTTGTAAACTTTTTCGGGATATAAACCTAAATTCAAACACTTACTTATTTAGTGGGGAACACTACTTGGATATATAGGTAACCCCTGAAATCTCGTTTGAAAGGTCTCATAATCTGATATACTAGGTTTTATACTCAATGATGTCTGGGGTATTATTCCGGGACTTCTGCTGAATGGAAGTTCTGACCTAGTCCTCGAATAATACTTTCCGCTAATGCTTGAAACATAGCATCACCCTCAGCATATATGATAAGACAATAAAATTGCTTAGCAATGCTGTTGTAAAAAAGATCCTCTAAAGGGGACACACCCAAAAGTTGAGTCATGATCTCTCTGCTGAACGGTAGTTCTGACCTGAGCTCTCATGATTCTTCATAATTTATTAACCCCTTACAGATATCATTTGTGTTATAATTACCTGTAAGACTGATTATTGGGATTCTGGATACGGGAGTATATTCAAGAGGTGGGACACATGAATGAGTTTAAGTCTTAATACATCTAATTCGTATCCTGAATCAGTTGAAATTTGTATGAAAATTTAAGTGGATCAGTATATCGACAATCTAAGTGAATTGTTTAATTCTTACTGTGAAATTAAGCTCAACGGTATTTGTGACTTGTCAAAAACTGATATGATTCTCTGACGCATACTCAAACAAAAATATTGTCTGTAAATATGTTTGTACATATTTCTTTATTGCTTTATATTTTCAGAAAATACAAAAAGATTTTTTATTCTTTTTATTTTCGACAACTGATGTCTGAGTGCTGAGTTTCAAAATCTAAGTAAGCTGATTGTGTTTCTGAAAATAAAACAAGTTCATTAATTTGAAACTTGAATTAAAAATAAAAAATCAAAAACAGTTTGTGATATCTCCAAGGTCATTAGTTTGGACTTGGATGATTAACTGTGAGGGATTTGGATGCTTATACTGTTATAGAGCTAGTTTCTGATTCGATTCGATGAAACTACCAAATTTATGGAAATTGTTTGTTTAGAATGTTGAGTAAGCCAGGTTACAATTCCTGGATAGCTGATATTTGAAATGTTGTTACTTATAAATGTTTGAGTGATTGCAGATGAGATTCCAGACTACGATCCCGAAAGCTGAGTCTAAGGGGGAGTCTGAAGATGAGCTCAAAGCAAGGGGGAGCTTGTATACGAAAAGCAAGGTGTCGATCCCAAAGCACGGAAGCTTGACGAAAGGGGGAGCCTGATGAAGAAAAGAGTCTACAGAAAGGAGAAGCTGAAGCTGAAGACAGATCCAGCGGGATTCTGTTTAACAAGTCTAAAAGAGAAAAAGAAGATGCTACGAGTTTGACTCAATGATCGAGATTGACTGCGGCAATATCCAAGGGGGAGTCTGTTAGTGCATTTATGTCTATAGCCTTCGTCAATCCGAGCCGTAGCAAGAAACAGAAGAAAACGAGTCTTTATAGTGTTATATCTAGTCAAAAAGGCAAGGTGGCATAATTGTAATTAATGAGAAATCTCATTAATAGTCAAGGCCTATAAATAGGGAGGTTATGTTTAGTTTAAAGACTTTTGCCATTTTAGAGATTTGAAGAGCTCTAGTTCTAGAGAGAGAAACTAGAGAGATAAAGTCTCTAAGTGATTCAAGTGATTGTACAATTTCAGATCTTTGAATAGAATCACGTTTAGATTACGTCATGTGTGTTTAGGTCGCGTTCGTGTACGGATTCCGCACGTTTCACGTTCGTTTCGCAATCGTTTCAGAGTCAAAACCGGTCCAACATGGTTCATTCAAGAACTGAGATCGAATGGTATAGAATTCTGGTCGTAGACCAGTCAGAAAATTTAATATAGCAATCTGTTCACGTTGGGTTTGCATAACCCGCACATCGGTACTAATGGGTAAAAGAGCATTCAATTCTTCATACGTTTTCTTGAACTCCATAACATACGCGATTATCGATCGTTCAAGTTGCTCCCCCAGATAAAAAGACTTACACACATTGTATATCCGAGACATGTTACTTTGTCTAGAATACAGAAAGTCCAAATAGTCAATCAATTCCTTAACATACACATAGTGATTAATTGGTGAGATGACAGAGGTATCAATGGAGTTCCTAATTTGTAGGAACAACCAGGCATCATTTTGAATCCAGTGATCTTTGGATTTATCTGTAGGAGGATCGGACGTAAGATGTGAAGCCTTTCCAATACTTCATAAATAGATGCGAACATTCTTGCTCCATTCAAAGAAGTTCGTGCCGTCAAGTTTGTTAGCGGTGAGTCGAGTTGCTACAGGAAGAACATCAGTAGAGTTGGTAGCAAAGCTCGGTTCACCTTTATTGATGACACTTGATGAATCTTTGAGTTTAGTCATTTTAACACTTGATAAACCAAAGATTAGAGCAACAAAAAATCTGGGATGATTGACCAAAATCAAAAGTTAAAGTCAGAAATCTGGAAGTTTGACCAGAAATAAAGTCAACGTCAGAGGTCAAAGTTAGAAATCTGGAAATTTGACTAGAAGTTAAGTCAAAGTCAGGAATTAATGTTGAACCAGAAATCTGATGTTTAGAAAATTAAAGTGTGAAGAGCCCAGAAATCTAATGATAATCAGATTAGGAAAAGGTTAAAAGAAAACAAACCAAAAAATCTGATGTGAAAATATGGTCTGCAAATCTGATCTGAAATTCTGACGCAAACACTGATTCGTCTGAAAATCTGATATGAAAAATCTGGTCCAGAAATTGATGCAAAGAAGTCTGATGCGAAAATCTGATGCAAAACCGAAATCTGGTGAATGTCTAAATGCACCAGAAATACTAATTGATAAACACTTGATGCTGAAAACATTAACTTTCAAAGATCCCCAAGAAATAATACCGATTAGAAATATATCTGGTGTGAACTAGGAAGTCACGACCAAACAGGAACTCATACAGGCTTGTGCTGAAACAAGGATCGGAATCAGACCTGAAGACAGCCGTTACTGACATAACAGGAACTCAGTCTTGTGCTGGAAAAAAAAGATCGATACGAGAGTCAATAGAGCCATTGGCTATGATACCATGAAAGAAACTAAAAACTAATGGTGAACACTCATAGAAGAACTTGTATTTCACTAAATGAAAGGTTACAATATACATGCTATTTATAGGATAAGAAACTAATATTCTAATAGGCAAGTTGCAGAATAATTAGTCTAGAAACATTATCTACTGAAACAAATAATTGGCTAGCAAGTGCCCCCACACACACATGTTCTAGGCAGTCGCTAATCTTTGCCCCCTTATTCACATCTAGGTACACTTGTTTTAACAACCCATGACCCGTCCAGTCATCCAGCCAAAATCTAGTGGATTCGCCATTTCCCACCACCACTCTTAACTTGTCTCTGATACAAATCCCCCATTTGCCGATAATGCCATCCACATAACCAATATCTTTCCACCAACCTGTGATAGGTTTATCGACCGGAATTAATTTGGAGTCAATGTTTGACCCGTGAATAGCCTGGAAAACTTTCACCCAAAGCTGGCTCGAATCATCCCGAAACCGCCACCACCACTTAGCCAACATGGCTAAGTTGAAGTCTTTAACCCCCTTAACCCGAGTCCCCCTTGTCTTTTCGGCTTGACCATTTTACCCCACCGAATCCAGCACATCTTGCTGTGATTTCCCACTCGACCCCACACGAACACATGCCGGATACCTTCAATTGTCTTCAACGCAGCTTTAGGGGCTCTAAAAACTCCCAGAAAGTAAGATGGGGAGGCTGCCCAAAACGGTCTTCGCTAGCGTAACCCTTCCAGCAAAGGAGAGGGTTTTAGCCTTCCACACGTTTAATTTGTTTTGAAAACGCTTAATTACCGGTTGCCAAAACTTAATTTGCTTCATATTCGCGCCTATGGGTAACCCAAGATAAACGAAAGGGAAGGAACCTATACCGCAATTCAGAATTTTAGCAACCTTCGAAACTTCCACATCGTCTACCCCTACTCCGTAAACCTTGCTTTGTTGCCGATTCACCATCAGACCTGTTAACAAGCTAATGCACAAACTATCATCTTCAGATGACAAAACTCGTGGTGACAAAACGAGAAGAACTTGTCGGAGCCATTTTCAGTATGTTGTGCTCTATGAGTGAGACGAGAGGAATGAACAGGGGGGAGAATTAGTTGAGTGGGAAGACTTAGAAATTTTACTACTGACACGATAATTGCCGATAGTTATAACGGTGAACTGACACACCCTTTCACAAATAAGAGTTGGGTCATTTCAACTTAACCATTGTGATGGTTCCCCAACTACAAAAGGAGAATCTTTGGTCTGATTTTGGTATTCTGCTTTCATAACAAAACTGGCATATTCGTTCTTTTTCTCCTTGAATTATGTGACTGAACTTTCGAAAGTAACTGTAACGAATTACAATTTTTTAAAGATATCCAATCACTTACGAATTACAAAACCTAACTGTAACTGGATGCTGATACAAACCCACCTAGATTTATTATCTCAACTAGAGAAATTTATAGTCACACTAGAATGTTACTACTGAGTGCTACCACAATAATTACCATATGTTTTAGTAAACACTAGGTAAATCCCACAACACATGTGTAGTTGTCTAGATAAGAAATATGGGACATAAGGAATATCCTGTCACATATATCATAGCGTATCGGGAGCAGCTGTGAATGAGACTATAAGAGGTGAACTCCGTGTTTTTGGGTGGAACATTCGGGATGTTGGGAAGTCTTCACTTGGGTAACCAAAAAATAAATCCGTGAGCACCTAGTAGGCAATGCAGACAAATAATGATTGGTACGAGTGGGTTGCGTTACAAGCAAACAAAAAGCTTAAAGTACATGTGTCAGGTACAAAATCATGGAAATAACAGTGTAAGTATCTTATATAAGTACTGGAAATTACAGAAGAAACTGTTCAACATAAACAATATGATGTCAATACCTATTCAAACCATTTTACTTGACACTAGGTTGTTTCTCATCAAAAAGAAAGTGTGTAGATTGGTGTACGTTTATTTATTTATTTATTGTATTTCTACAAATATTTTTGGTGGTTAAAGCAAACAGTTATAAACAATACCTCATAATACAAATAGGACTGCTTAATATTAAACCTTGAACATCAGGCACAACCTCATGTATCATGATACCCTTAGGGGAACCCGTTGACCGTAAATCCTCCATCAACAGCAATGGTTTGGCCAGTAATATAAGAAGCAGCCGGGAGGCAAAGGAAGGCAACCGAAGATGAAACTTCATTGGCTTCTGCAAAGCGTTTAAGTGGCGTTCTAGATGCCACTTGATCCAGAAACTCCTTATTATCAAGTGCCTGAACATCATAAACATTACCCCGAAAGCTCGGGTGTTAGAACAATGGAATTTAAATATTATCACAAGTAAATGAAAGACAAGATGAAGGCATATTACAGGTTCCATAAGCGAGGTTTTAGTAAACCATGGTGCTACACAATTTGTCCGAATGTTGTCTTTCGCCCACTCGCACGCTAAATTCTTTGTAAGTTGATTCAATGCACCTGTGGGTGAAAAATAAAAATTACATCTTTTTCCCTAAGGCACTTTGTTAGCTTAAAAGTTAAAACAATTATGCAACCATACCTTTAGTGGCACTGTAAACCGATCCAACAGCAACATGAATCAGACCTGCAACTGAGGAAATGAACACAATGCTTCCAACTCCAGAAATCTTTAGAAGAGGATGTACAAGTTGACACATATGGTAGCAAGATTCCAAATTGGTAGCCATGTGCATGGAATATTCTTCTGCAGTATACTCTGTAGTAGGTTTCGTATATGCAGTCCCGGCATTGTTTACCTACAGAAATGAAATCCACGCAAGTAAGGCTTGTGTAAAGTGCAGAAGTTTGTGAGATCACAGTAAGAATTAGCTACTATATAAAAGCAGCACATATTGGTTGATAAAAACAAATCTCAGTCACATGTTTATATTTGTGTAAAGCATGCCTTGGTGTTTGACCGCAAAAAATACACAATTTGACTTCTGATGCCAGTATTAGACCCAGCAATCATGGGTCATTTTTTTAATAAATGGGTTAATATGGTAGTTCTTGTTCGCTAAATGGATTGATTCGGTCTACTTGATATTATACAACGGGTCACTCTTGTAAAACATGCTAATTTAGAACGGGTCCAAATGAGGCACACCACTATCTGCCACTAACACGACCACTAGCATTGCCACTAACCGCCATAAAAACAAAAACAGCGGATGAACTCATTTTAATATATATATTTTTTTTTCTAATATGACCCATTTCAACCTAAGCATAGTTTGGTTAGACCCGTTTTGACCCGAACCAAAACGATACTTTCTAAAACAACCCGTTTCAACCAGAGCCCCTTTTTTACTAGATTGACTGCTGTCAAAGTATTTCAGCTATATAAATATTGAGGATTGATCTAAAGCTAATAATAGTGTCATTTTCATTTTTATGGGTAATTATTTATTATTTATTTATGTTTGTTTTTTTTTTTTTTTTTTTTTTTTTTGCTAATCAAATCATAAGAAATACCAAAGTGAATTACTATCACTACTTGAGGGTCTATGAGGTAATATAAGTTAGCCTCTTTAAAGGCTTTGTCTAAATTAGTTTTTATAGATTCAAAGAAGCAACAACTTTGATCTGTTTAAAGGCTTTGTCATATACATATACGCATATACATACATACATATATATATATATATATATATATATATATATCTGAAACTAAATGATTTAACATACACATATACATATGATCTCCAACTCAATGATTTGCAGTTACACATGCACTTACATATGATCTCCAACTTAATGATTTCATAACAATTACACATATACATACATATTATCTACAACTATATATACGAAACCGAATTGATCACTTGTTCGGCTATAACATCCAATTTTGGTACCTCAAATGCACAAATTATCAGCTTCTGATGATGAAAAGAAACTAGAACAACTTACTAGGATATTGAGCTTGCCATAGAACAGCGACGAGACTTTAGCGACCAGAACTTCTCGTTGGGGACGAGAAGCTACATCGCAGACGGACCCAGTTACACTGAACCCCTTCAGTGACCATTCTTGTAACCGTTGGTTAAGTTCAGACTCATTGCGAGAACAAGTGTGGACCACCGCCCCCAACGCCGCCAGTTCCTCCACCACAGCATAGCCGATGCCACGTGTACCGCCGGTGACGAGAGCTGTCATTCCGTCCAAACGCCATCTGGGGTTTTTACTGTGTTCCATGTGTGAGAGAGGAGCAATGGGTGGGAAGAGTGAGAAAAGAACAACGTTAACTTAGTGACAAGCCGACAAGCCGACAAGTTTGATCAGATGATTCAGATCCCATAGTTTTGGATGATTTTTCAACTGCAGCGATAAGCCGACAAGTTTGATAAAGTCTGGCGTTTTATTATTGTTTGCAGGGAAATTGGCCTGTAATAATCTCACCTAGACCTTATTGGCCATTAATAATCCCACCTCAGAATATTCCCCCCACCAGTCCCACCTTTCACCTATTTTTCCTACAATGGTCCCCCGTTAAAAAAACTTAACAGAGTTAAGCTTTTTTCCAAATTACAAACAATTTTTTAGGGATTTTGATTAGAACGACGATACGAGTCCGTTGATGTAAAACTTGCCTCGAAACAATGCGCCAAACGATGAAAACGGCGCTTCAATTCGGGTGTTTAAATTTCCAATTAACCAAAATCAAGTCACTTGGAGCACCATTTCAAAGTAAGTTTTACATCAATGGACTCGTATCATCGTTCTGATCAAAAGCCCTAAAAAATATGTTTGTAATTTGAAAAAAAGATTAACTCCGTTAAGTTTTTTTAACGGGGGACCATTGTAGGAAAAATAGGTGAAAGGTGGGACTGGTGAGGGGAATATTATGAGGTGGGATTATTAATGGCCAATAAAGTCTAGGTGGAATTATTACAGGCCAATTCCCCTTGTTTTTAAGGTGGTGTGGAATAATGTCGTCGGCGTCATAAAATCCATGGGCTTTAATAGTGTAAAATAATGCACACCAAGTAAATTTCTCTTCCGCGTTACGGCGGGGTCGAAACATAAGATAACTCGAATTTATACCGTCTAACGAAAATGTATTATATTTGACCCAACTCGTTTTCAAAGACCATTTACGTCAAAACGTAGACCAACTAAAAAGGTACATAAATATATGCGTGAAAACGTATTATATTTGGCCTGACAAAATTTGTTTGTAATCGTAAACCAAATTGAATTTATACTGACACATACATATATACAAAGCAATATTGATATGGCGGCAATATGATCGGTGCCCCTCGTGTTACGCGGCGTGACTTTGGTCATTATCAGATCGACTCATTGGAAAACCAAAAGCAAAGATCGATAAAAGCAAATACCATACCAATTAGAAAAAATAAAAATAGGTTTTTCCCACCGTGTTACGTGGCGAAAGTTTGATCGTTTTATCCCTTACTACGCGGCGTGACTTTGGCCATTAATGGCTTTACTCATCCAAAGCAAATATTACTACAGATTCCGATAATACCAATCAAAAACAAAAAATATCATTAAAAGTTCAAATCCTAAAAGATAAAAAAGAAAAAAAAAAGAAAGAAAGAAGCAAAAATACTATTCATAGTGGTTGTCCAATTATATACAACTAGGGGTTGTCTTTGCGCGTTGTAGCATGCGAGATTTATGCAGTTTATCTCCATGCACTCGCTATAGTAAAGAAAAAGAAAACCAAAAAATACTGTCATAAAACGTCGAAAAGGCTATCGGCAAATGTTTGTTTCGTTTAAATTTTTATTGAATCATAGTTAGGAAAAACCTATCAAAAATTACTTAGTTAGATTTAGGTTAAATACCGAAAGAGAAAAAAAATTAAAAAACCAAGTCCAAACTCAGTCGCTCAAGGAACGACTACCTTTTTTATTTTATAAACACAAACTTATATATATTCAAATTTAAAAAGAATATTATATATATCCACTCTTAAAAACACTTATTATATACAAACTAATATATATATATATATATATATATATATATATATATATATATATATATATATATATATATATATATAGGGGATGGTTCAAATGAAAACCACTTTTAACGCGAAAACTCGAAAACTAACTAAAAAAAGCCTAAAAAACACACAAAATTTTTTTTTTTTTTTCAATTTTTTTTAATAAAAATCGCTGGTTTTTATATATAAAAAAAACTTTTTTTCAAAAAAAAAAAAAAAAAAAAAAATTTTGTGTAGTGCACATGTGTAATAATACACATGTGTAGTACACATACACATGTGTAGTATTACACATGTGCACTACACAAAAAAAAATTTTTTTTTTTTTTTTTTTTTGAAAATTTTTTTTTTATATAAAAAAAACCTGCGAAATTTGGTTTTGCAAAAAAAAAAAATTTGTGTGTTTTTTAGGCTTTTTTTAGTTAGTTTTCGAGTTTTCGCGTTAACTAGTGGTTTTCATTTGAACCTTCCCCTATATATATATATATATATATATATATATATATATATATATATGTTTATATAAATCTTAAAGCGAATATAATTCTAAAATATTTATGTATTATAATAATAAATTAAATATAATAATGATTTATATAAGATTATAAGTCATATTAAAAACAAATAAATTTTTAAACCTAAATTACTAAATCGAATAAACTTATAAAAGGTTTTAGATATATGTTATATCATTCATTTTAAACTTAAACTATTTTTCTCATAAATAATAGGAAATAGAAGTGGACCTATTGGTCCATGATTTTTTATTACATTTATTTATATCCTTCTCTACTTAATTCTGTATTCATAATACTTAGTGGCATATTTGTAATTAAAATTAAAAGTAGGGGCATTGTTTACACTATAGCTATCATGATGTTTTTTAATATATAATAATAATAATAATATTAAATAAATTTAACTATTAATAAAAGAGAAAAAATAGAAAAATAAAAAATAAGATAAGAAAAGAAAAAAAAAAGGAAAAGAAAATGCATGGTTTTAGAGTATTCACATCCATTCCACCGAATGTTGTGAGTGAGGTTTTTATAACGTAAAGAATATAAAAAGTGGTTGTGAGTGAAGAAAAAAGAAAATGTCATTGTTCATCTGTATATTTGAGGAAACACTGTTCACCCCTTATAATTTTTTAATATATTTTGAAAGTGGTTGTGAGTGGAGGAGAGAGAAAAGATAATGATAATGGTATAAAAAATATTATTTAATTGAAAATTAGAGAGAAAATATAGTGTTTTTTAGTGTAATTTAAGGTGAAAATACGATGGAATGGATGTGAATGCTCTTAGCCATTTGGTTGGGGAAAGAAACTTTGGCACATCATCTTTAACTTATACAATAAGACTATTGGGTATGGGGAGGCTCATCCCCATGAGGATGGGCCGCCACGTAAGCGTCACATCACCATCCCATGGAGGATGGGCCTCCTCCATTTTTGAGGGGGTGGAGGATGGGGCTACCCCACCTAGTTATTTAATAATTTTCTAAGTTTTTTTTGTTAACTTAGTAAAAACTATATAAAAATTAAAAAATACAACATAAAACAACATAAATAAATTCATTTAATAACATAAATAAATTCATTTAATATCATAAAAAAATTACATTTCCTAAAAATAAAAATAAAAAACCTACGACGTCCATTTTTTCTTCACATTTTCTTTCATCCTCCGATACACCTCTCGTTCATCCTCCGGAACCGAGTCGAGATCCAACCTCATAATCCTAAAATCCTCCGCTCGAGCATAGTCGGCCGACATGGTTTTCTTGTGACTATACTTTTCGGCCGCGAACTCTTTGGACGAACGGAATTCGTTTATCAACTCGTCCATTTTCGAAGACGCCTTCGAGCCGCCCCCTCCACCCGAGCCGCCCCCTCCACTCGAGCCGGAGGTGCGGGAAAGGCGCCGGATTTTTTGAATCCCATTTAGCCATCGCAAGGTTAAGAATGTCTTCGTCGTTGCGCCCACTAGGAGGACAAGCGTAAATTGCGTTATAATACCCACAAAATTCATTGACGGTCTTGTTCATTTTCCTCCACTTGCCCGATACGGAATCGATATCACGCATCGGGCCTTGCCCCATAAGCTCGTTAAATCTATCCGTTGTCGCATTCCAAAAACTAGAACCCGTTTGATTGTTCCCTAAAACTAAAAAAAATGCATTAGTAAAACTAAAAAATAAATCTTTTTAAATTTAAATTAAAAAAATAAACGTTAGTTCATACCGACAATCGGGCAATTGCTAGCGCCTCCTCCTCTACTTTTGTCCATTGTCTCGGCTTTGCTCTCGAACCGCTTTTTTTTTTGCGGTGTCGGGTTCGGTTTCAACCGCCTTCCCCTTCCCCGTGTTTTTTTTGCGCTTGAGTTCTTTAGGTGGCGATTCGGGGACGACTTCATCATCATCGTCAAGTTGAACCGGGGGTTGCGGTTGGGAAGTTGGCGGTTGGATTGGAATTGATCAAGTTGAACCGAGTTGCGTTGCATGAATTGTTGGAGTGCTTGGTATTGTTGCATTTGTTAAACTTGGGACATTTGGGAGAAGGCGTTAGGTGATTGTTGGAAACCCGAAAACGTAAATTGTGGAGACACCCACGAAGGATCCATAGTCGGAGTGTAAGCGGGACTCGAAAAAAAGTTAGGTTGGTTCGGGTTGGGATTGTTCGGGTTGGTGTTGTTTGGGTTGAATGGATTCATGATTGTATAAAAAATGGGAGTGTTTTTTTTTTTTAATGAATGAGAATGGGAGAAGAATGAGAGAAATATTGAGGAAATTGCATAAAAAATGGATAAAAGTGGTATATATTTAAAATGGAAAAGTTAATTTTTTTTATTAAATCTAGCCGTTGGTAACGACTATTATTTTGAAAATGGGCCCGTCGAGATCGTCTATGGGGAGCCGGAAAGAACGGGACGGAAAGAGGGGGGCGGTGTGGGGGACCGGCGTCGGGCCTCGCCAGGCCTAAGCCGGCCCCCATACCACTTGGTCTAAGTGGTTTTGCTGGCTGAGATGATTGAGGACGTCACTTCACACCCACCAACCAAATATAGGTGACAATATCTCATCCACGGACAATTCAACTATTTTACAGGCCTAAAGCAAAATGAAAATACGATGCCTTTTTTCCATTGTCTTTGATGATTTATTTTTTTATTCGTTGGTAATTTCATATTTAAGCAATTAATAAAAACTTACATAACATGTGTTGGGCTTGAGCTTCTGCCCATTAGATAAATACAAGTATTTCTAAAATTTAGGAGCCTTTTAGGATTAGAAGCCCTAAATAGGAGCCTGAAAATACTTGGGCTAAAGCCGTCCTGATCTCATCTCATCCAGAACAACCAAGTTGTCCTTTCTCTTTTTTCATAGATTCATGAAAATAAAGGATTTGGAATGTTGTATATATATGTTTTTTCTTTTAGTTTATTATACTATTAGTGTTAAGACCTCGTATAATACACTTTTATACCCAGATGAATAAATCATATAATGGGAAATAAATAAGATGTTGAATATAATTCATAAATCTATAAATATTTATTTGTATACAATATGTGACGTTTTATTTGTAAGTTTTCTATCTCTATCTAAGATTACAAATTTTAGAGTTAAATGCTTGGTTGGTTCCTGTGGTTTGCGAAAATTGCAGACTTGGTTTCAGTGGTTTGCACTCGGGTGATCCTTGTTTCTAACCTCTGTTAAGTTTTCTAGTTAAGTGTGTATGTAATGTCTGTTTTACCCCTAAAGTTAGAAAACAAACAAAAATAAGTGGACCCCACCCCATCCCCACCCTTCTTCTTCTTCCCCACTCAAATCAGAGCCCGTATAAAAAACACACAATTCATCAAATTCAAATCACACACTCAAAAACATTGTTTCAGATCGATCTGCTCTGACAAATCCTATATTTCATCGCACCTGTTTTTCATCATCACTTCATCTCCATCACATATACATACACAATTCATCTCTATATCACCTTTAGGAAGAACTAATTCACTGCAAACAGTTACCGGAATTCAATTTTACCGGTAGAAGATTCCGATTGACGGTTACTGGATTCGCAATTCTCCACGCAAATAGTCTCAAAGTTGTTGTAACTACTGAATTTTGTAATGGAATCGAAGTTCAGATCGATTGAAGGTACGTATTCAACTGTTCATCGATCGTGTTAGTTCTATTTCGATCGGAAGTGGGTGGTCGCCGGTGGAAACGAAGGGGTTGGGTGGGTGGAGGGGCAGAGCACTCACAGTGACGATAATGAAGAAGATGATGGGGTAGGCCGGTGGTCGCCGGTAGTTGCCTGTTAAAAGGGTGATTTGGGGAGATGATGATGGTGATCTGGGGAGAAGATTTGGGGAGATGATGATGGTTATTTGGAGGATAGCTGTTAAAGGTTGGAGTGGAGAAGGAGAAGAAGGGTGGGGTCCACTTATTTTTATTTGTTTTTTAACTTTAGGGGTAAAACATACATTACACACACTTAACTAGAAAACTTAACAGATGTTAGTAACAAGGACCACCCAAGTGCAAAAATTACAACTATTAGGACCAACTATTTAATTAGTAAACCACTGGGACCAAGTCTGAAATTTTCGGAAACCACAAGGACCAACCAAACATTTAACTCCAAATTTTAATGTGTATCTAATTTTAAATGTGAAAAGCGCGATATACAGTTGACTATAAGTGAAAACCGATTGTTAAAAAAAACTAACCTTTGATAGTGACTGACCTTGATTGCAAAAACAAACAGATAGTGGAAACTCTCTTCATTTGTAACTTGATTGTAATTATATATAAACTTGTCGGATACCTTGTGCTTTGCGACGGGTTGAAACGTAAAAAAAAAAAAAAAAAAAAACCCGCGGCTTGAAATTGTACGTGACGACTAAGAAAACGTCACCTAAATTTAAAACCCAATAAAATTATTTGTAAAATAGATGACACACGTAAATGTAGAATAGATATAATATAACTATTAAATTATTTGAAAGCAGTATTGTCTTTTACATTGTTGGTAATAGAATTATAAGCGTATTAGATATGTATATGCTGATGATAATATTGCTAGAAATATCAGAAAGTGATTTAAGTGATGTTTTTTTTAGCAAGCACTTCACAATATGATAACTGGGTCAGAATCCATCTCGTTAACTTTAAGTGGAGAGTTGGGCTCATCCATGGGATTTGAATGTGGGCTAACCGCACACAATGACACGCTCACTGTGTGTATGTGTCTGGTTTTGCTTCAACAAAAACCATGTTTCAGACTTGTTTCTCTCGCTCTTTGTACAACCACCATCACAAAACCACCTCTACGCACCGCCCCTAAAAACGACAACCACACGGGCACCCCTAAAAACGACATCCACACGGGCGCCGCAACCACCACCACCACCACCTGCATGTCCAAACTAACACCACCAACAACTACCTTACCCTCCGATCTTAAGGTTACGGTAGTCCACACGCCAGAATTCTTGGTGTTGCCGCATGCAGTGGCCGGCTATTCCGTTCTATAAAACCTCTCTCTTTCTCCTTCTTTCAAGATGACGGTGGCCTGCCACTCCATTATCTACAACCTGTCTCTCCTTCTTTCAAGACAATGCCGATATTGTTAGATATTTTAGTGTAATTGGTGATTGACTTGGTGATCAAAGCAAACAATAATACACATCAAGCAAGTTAGGAGGTGCGGGAGTGCACGCTTGTTTGAGTTATTATAATTCGAAGTGTACGGGCGGAGCCCGTACTCCACGGGGGTTCCAAGGGGGCAGCGCCCCCTTGGCGGGGATTCGAGGGCAGCGCCCCTGGGAGTAGGGTCCAAGGGGCAGAGCCCCTGGCTGGGGTCGAGCTGGCAGTTTTTAATGCAATTTGATTAAAAATTCGAAAATAACTGCCTTTGGCCGTTATCTGCAAAAAATCCCAAAATCCGTATTGAGTTTTTTGGTCACAATCCTCTGGTTCAGACACTTCACGCAAACACATACACTGGTTCATTTTCTCAAAATCTGAGTTGTATCCGATTGAATTATTTGGGTGAACCACCGAAATAATTTGATCTGAGAGTGACATCACGCCTCTCTGATCATCCGGCAAACTGAAATTCCCAACAAAGATCAAATTATTTTCTGTGAAGATGGCAAGCGGATCGATGAAGGATATGACAAGCAAGTTTGACAAATTAGAGAAGTTCGAAGGGCAGGACTTCCGAAGATGGCAGAAGAAGATGCACTTTCTTTTGACTACGTTGAAGGTTGTGTACATGTTGACTACTCCAATCCCGGGGATACTAGAGGAGGGTAATTTGGAGCAAATCAGGAAGAGGTCGAAGTGGGAGAACGACAATTATATATGTCTTGGTCACATTCTGAACGGTATGTCTGATCCCTTATTTGATGTTTATCAAAATGTTGAAACTGCAAAGTTACTATGGGACACGTTGGAAGCCAAATACATGGCAGAAGATTCTTCTAGTAAGAAGTTTCTTGTTAGTAATTTCAATAATTATAGAATGGTTGTTGAAAGGCCTGTGATGGAACAGTACAATGAATTGTTACGAATTCTGGGGCAGTTTGCCCAACATGATATGAAGATGGATGAATCCATCTCTGTTTTGAGTATCATTGACAAGTTACCTCCTTTCTGGAAAGATTTCAAACATAATTTGAAACATCAGAAAGGAGAGTTAAGTTTGGTTGAACTTGGAAGCCACTTCAGAATTGAAGAAGGCTTGAGAGCACAGGAAAATGGGTTGGTCAATGATGAAAAGAAACGGGCTGGATCAAGTTTTGTGAACATGGTTGAGACAGGTGAATCATCCAAAGGAAACAATAAGTTCAAAGGGAAACGAAAGTTTCAAGGAAATAACAATTCGGGTTCAAACAAAAAGCCGAATTACCCTTGCTAGAAATGTGGTAAGGTTGGTCACTTTAAGAGGGACTGTAAGATGATGAAGAATAACAACAAGTCCGGCTCAAAGAACAAGAATGAGGCTGGTTCTAGCGGGTCCAAGGACCCGGGCAAGCAAGGTCATAATTTAGTACAATTTAATAATTCGGTTCAGAATTATGTGTCACTAATTTCTGAGGCATTTTATGTGCAGGATGATGACATTGCTTGGTGGGTTGATTCGGGTGCAACAAGTCATGTATGCAAGGATCTTCGTTGGTTTAAAGACTTTCAACCAATCGAAGATGGGTCTATCATAAAGATGGGGAATGTTGCAACTGAACCAATCAAGGGAATAGGAACTGTGAATCTTGTGTTTACTTTTGGAAAAACTTTACTTTTGAACAATCTTTTGTATGCGCCCGGGTTTCGAAAGAATCTGTTAAGGGGCATTGTGTTGAATAATTGTGGGTACAAACAAGTATTGGAAAATGACAAGTATATCTTGTCAAGAAGACATGGTACCTTTGTTGGTTTCGGCTATCTATGTAATGGTATGTTTATGTTGAATGTTGATGTCTCGTTTATTAATGAGTCTGTTTGTGTTGCTTCAACTAGTAATGTTAATGATGTACCTTCAACTAGTAATGCAAATTGCATGGCTTCAACTAGTAGTAGAAGCAACTTGACTGAATCGGAATTATGGCATCTTATACTAGGACATGTACATTATGAAAGAGTTAAAGGAATGTCTAAAACGAGGTTAATTCCGCCTATCGACATAAAAAATGATAAGTACCATGTTTGCAAGTTGAATAAGATAACCAAAAAGCCTTTCATGCAACATGTTCATAGGGAAACTAAAGTGTTAGATTTGATACATAGTGATCTATGTGATTTTCATGCTACACCATCTCTAGGTAATAAAAAATATGTAGTAACATTCATAGATGATGCTACTAGATTTTGTTATGTTTATTTGTTGCATGCTAAGGATGAAGCTCTTAAAAAGTTTAAGATTTATAAACAAGAAGTAGAGCTTCATCGGAGTGGGTTGATCAAAACCCTACATACGGACAGAGGTGGTGAGTATTTTGATCCGGTGTATTTCCAATTTACTGGAATAATACACCATACCACAGCTCCTTACACACTGGAACAAAATGGTGTGGCGGAAAGGAAAAATAGGACTTTAAAGGAAATGGTCAATACCATGTTGTCCTATTCGGGCCTAAGTGAGGGCTTTTGGGGTGAGGCTATGTTGACAACCTCCTATTTGCTAAATAGGGTTCCAAATAAAAGGAACAAGACCACCCATGTTGAGCTTTGGTATAAAAAACCACTTGAGCTGCATAAGCTGAGAGTTTGGGGTTGTAGAGCCGTGGTGAGGCTCACTGATCCTAAGATAAGGAACATAGGGGAAAGAGGTATAGACTGCATTTTCATTGGGTATGCGGAGCATTCATTTGCTCACAGGTTCTATGTTACATAACCAAATGACTACGTGTCAGTGCAGACGGTAATTGAGGCAAGAACTGTAGAGTATGATGAGAATAGATTCTCTTCAATACCTAGGCCTAGAGACATGGTTCCAAGCTCTAGTAACTCTCACGTGGCTGATCAAGTGATTGATACTCCTCCGGAACCTAGGAGGAGTGGTAGAGCAAGAAAAGCTAAATCATTTGGTGATGATTTTCAGCTATATTTGGTTGAAGGATCTAGAGATGAAATTAATATTCAATATCAATATTGCTTCAATATTGAGAAAGATCCTAAAACCTATAGTGAAGCCATGGCATCTCGGGACGTAGCTTTCTGGAAAGAAGCTATAAATGATGAGATGGACTCTATTATGCAGAATAACACTTGGAAACTGTGTGATCTACCCCTTGGGTGTAAACCACTTGGTTGTAAATGGATCTTCAAGAAGAAGATGAAAGTAGATGGTTCAATTGATAAGTTTAAAGCCCGATTGGTTATCCAAGGCTTTAGACAAAAGGAAGGAATTGACTACTTTGATACATATGCGCCTGTAGCAAGAATATCCACTATTAGATTGTTGGTTGCTTTAGCTGCAATACACAATCTTCTTATTCACCAAATGGTTGTGAAAACCACTTTCCTGAATGGTGATTTGGATAAGGAGATATATATGAAACAACCACAGGGTTTTGTTATGCCTGGCAATGAGCATAAGGTGTGTAAGCTAGTTAAGTCATTGTATGGCTTAAAGCAAGCACCAAAATAGTGGCATCAAAAGTTTGATGATGTGGTTTTGTCTAATGGTTTTGTATTAAACCAAGCAGACAAGTGTGTATATAGTAAATTTGATGATTCTAGGAAAGGGGTCATAATTTGTCTATATGTAGATGACATGTTGATCTTCGGTACTGACCAGGATCAAGTTGATAAAACAAAGAAATTTTTGTCATCTTGTTTTGACATGAAAGACATGGGGGAGGCGGAAGTGATCCTTGGTATAAGGATCAAACGGGAGAACAATGGCATATCTATCTCTCAATCTCATTATGTTAAGAAGATATTGAAAAAGTTTAATTTTCATGATAGTTCTCTGGTTAGCACTCCAATGGATCCTGCTTTTAAGCTCTCACCTAATGAAGGTGTAACTGTAAACCAACTTGAATATTCAAGGGCCATTGGATCTCTCATGTATGCCATGATTAGCACTAGACCGGATATAGCTTATGCTGTTGGAAAGCTAAGTAGGTATACTAGCAATCCAGGTGCAAGTCATTGGCAAGCAATGAATCGAGTATTTAGGTACTTGAAAGGAACCATGAGATATGGTTTGACTTATACCGGATTTCCTTCGGTTTTAGAAGGCTATTCGGATGCAAGTTGGATTAGCAACAAGGAAGATCATTCTTCCACAAGTGGATGGACTTTTCTGCTTGGAGGAGGTGCCATATCTTGGGTATCTAAGAAACAGACTTGCATAACTGATTCGACAATGGAGTCTGAGTTTGTAGCATTAGCCGCAACTGGAAAAGAAGCTGAGTGGCTAAGAAACTTGATTTACGAGATTCCATTGTGGCCTAAACCTATATCACCAATATCTATTAGATGTGATAGTGCTGCTACCTTGGCTAAGGCATATAACCAAATGTATAATGGGAAGTCTAGACACTTAGGTGTTAGACACTGCATGATTCGTGAGCTCATCATGCATGGGTGATATCGGTGGAGTTTGTGAGAACTCAACAGAATTTAGCCGACCATTTAACGAAAGAGTTATGTAGAGATCTTGTGCACAAGGCGGCTGTAGGGATGGGATTAAAGTCCACCTGAGATTTCTCGTGTTAAGATACCAAATTCCCACCTAATATGACGTTAGGTGCTGAATTCAATGTGGAAAGTTTAACATCTAGAAATTAGAACACATTAGTAGCATCATCCCAAGGTATCTGTTCAGACTTTCAAGTTAAAGGAGGTTGAAGGTTTTCTTCTTAATAGTTCTTTGAAAAATTGCATATGCAGGTGCAAGAATAAAGAGCTACCTATATGAGCATGAAGTTTAGCCGCTTCAAGAAGCTAGGATTTGGCTTTGATATGTTCATTGAAGGATGGGACACTGGCTAGTAAAAATAGTGTCAGGAAAGAACATTAGAGTATGTAAGCTTGTGTGTATATTATCTTCATGTATTCACTGAATAGAAAGGGTTCAATCCTTAGCGACACCCCTATATTCGAATATTTGGAATGTGTACTATACTAATGTGAAATTCAATCATCGCGATATTTCATTTATGCATAAGTTTGATTGTTGTGAATTTGTTTAAGTTAATCAAGGTTTACGCTAAAATGGGGGAAGATTGTTAGATATTTTAGTGTCATCGGGGATTGACTTGGTGATCAAAGCGAATAATAATACACATCAAGCAAGTTAGGAAGTGCGGGAGTGCATGCTTGTTTGAGTTATTATAATTCGAAGTGTACGGGCGGAGCCCGTACTTTACGGGGGTTCCAAGGGGCGGCAGCCCCTGGCGGGGTCCAAGGGGCAGAGCCCCTGGCTGGGGTCGAGCTGGCTATTTTTAATGCAATTTGATTAAAAATTCGAAAATAATAGCCTTTGGCAGTTATCTGCAAAAAATCCCAGTATCCGTATTGAGTTTTTTGGTCACAATCCTCTGGTTTAGACAATTCACGCAAACACATACACTGGTTTATTTTCTCAAAATCAGAGTTGTATCCGATTGAATTATTCGGGTGAACAACCGAAATAATTTGATCTGAGAGTGACATCATGCCTCTTTGATCATCCGATAAACTGAAATTCCTCAACAGTTATGTATTTGTATCAGGGGCAAAATGGTAATTTCGTTGTGTAGTATAGGTAAGGAATGAGAATTGTATGTATAGAAGATACGTAAATTACGTTAGATGATGTGTATAATAAGCCAAATAAAACCTGTTATATTCACCAATGATTTTCTTTAGATAAAATATTTGATAACACTTTCTGTAAATCAAAAATTATAAATTTTATTTTAAAAAATAATAAAAAAGTCATCTTTAATAAGTGTCACCTACTATTTAATTAAAAGAGAAAACACTTTTTCAAATAACACAATTAATAAATTTAACCTACCATTTAATTAAAAAAATTTAAAAATGTTTAACTTAACCTAGGGTTCATACACTCGTTAAACTCATATTAACCTACTCTTTATACAATTGAATATTCATATTAACCCAATTTAGATATTAACATACTGTTCTCAATAATAAGTTATGATTCATCATACATGAGTGTATGAGACTCGTGTTATGAAGATATGCATGCTTTCTTTGTACGAAGACTCACAAGTAAATGAATAACTATTACCCTCCATGTCGTGGTGGGGGCGTAAAACCGTTTTAAGTAGCTACAATGGTATACCACCGTGAGCGACCATCAACACCAGAAAGGTTCGTGTAAAAAAGAAATAATAAAACGAAATGTAAAACTGAACGAAAAGTAGACAATGAAATAATGTTGAACCACACACTCTAAATGTAAAATGTAGAAAACAATAACTAAGTTGTTCTAGAATCGCGCGCTGCGACGAGGTGTTAAACAGGAAAACTACGCATAAAAACATTGAATCATACACGCACGTTGTAACATGTTAACTCGCAAAATTTGACCAAAACGTAATACAAAAAAATTGAATGGGGTTAAAAGTGATTGTAAAATGTAAAAAATATAAAAGTATGGGGTAAGAGTAAAAAAAAATTAAAGATAAAATAAAAAAAAAATTTAATAACCAAAAGTAGGTACAACCCAACAAACATATGAGTACAACCCCTTATTCCTACAAATGTTAATTTGTATGTGATTAAAACTGATTTATTGTTGAAAGTAAAAGAAACTAAAGATAAAAGAACCCAAATATGAGTATAACTCACTAAACATATGGGTACAATGCCTACAAATGTTACAAATTAATATTATATAAATACGATGAAGGAACACTATAGCTTCTACAAGCGAGGTATTAGTAAACCATGGCGCACGGCTAACTCAGGATATTAATTTATATAGCTAGTAACTATAATTTACAAATCATTTAGTTTATGTTTTGAAATTATAGGAAATTTTCAAGGAATTGTAAATAAGTTTATAAATGGTTCCGTTAAAGTCGCAACTTTTTTTTACTTTTCACAAGTAACGTAACTTTAATGCATATTTTGAAATTTACACAATTACTACCATTGATGGTTGTTTTGGTCAAAAATCTATTAAACAAATTTACTACCATTTAGCTTAGTCCCAAGTTCATTTTTACAGGTTCTCGAAGCTTTAAAGGTTTGCAAGTTCGATTAATAAGGATCCTGAATCCTTAAACCTTAACTAATTTCATTGGTCTGTTTATACTATTGTAACTCTAAAGGATATAAGATCCTAACTTGGGTTCTCTGGTAAGTTTTATCCTTAGTTTTATTTATTTCATTGACTACACCCTAGACCTTTCAATTAATGATATATGATCAATAATCAGATTTTCTCTAAAGTTGTTATGAAAGAGAATTGTCAAATTTCAACAACCTAAGATTTGTTAAAACTGATTATCTTTACAAACAACCTATTTAAATGTGGAAACACAAACATATCAAAACAAAACTTTAAAGACAAAAGAACAACACCAAGTATAGTCAAAAGGTTATAATTTTTATTAAAACCCTGTTAAAAGTTACCAAAAAGCTTAACCCGAGTTTCACAGCAATCCGTGGCCCAGCCACTCGGGTTGATGCAGGGTGTCCGGTACTAATAAAGGCTTTTTGGTAACTTTTAACAGGGTTTTAATAATGTGCAGGAAAATAAAAGCGAGGGGTGTAAAGGCTTCATCCTCCATGAAACAGAAGGACTCATCCATCTTTTCCACCCCCTATTGTTGTCAGGATCAGTTATCCTTATCCTAAGAGACTATTGTTCAAAGATTATTACAGACCATAATTGTTCAAAATTAAAACACCACCAAATAAAAACAACAAATCCTAAAAAAGTGGGCTCTGGCCTCGTCTAAATTATCCTTCATTGCCCACTTCAGCAGCATCATCTTCAGCTACACCAGCACCTCCTTCACCTCCTTGACCCCACTTGGACCTGCCTCCAAAGCTTTCACTTGTTCGAGTTCCGCATCACCGCCCACCTCGAGGAGAGTCTGCTTCCAGCCAGCAACATCCCAGGCAGACCGGTCGAAGCCAGGATCTATATCCTCTTGAGCTACCTTGATCCTTGCTTGAAAGATAGCACGAGAAGCACAGACTTTGGCCTCATTAGTGGCCTCCATTTCAGCCTTGTTAGCTTGTATCTCTGCCACCATGATCTGCTTCTCCAAGCTGTTGACCTCCTTCTCCAGCTGTGTGATCTTATCCTTAGCGGCAGCGATGGAACAGAGATCAGCTAAGTCCTCCTCAGCTTGTGAAAGGCTTTTATCCTGAAGAGCCTTGAGGCGGACAAACCTCTGCATATTACAAGATGGGAAAGTCAGGATCATTGATCATTTGCTACAATCAAGACTAATTATGAGGATTAAGCATCCTTACCTTAGTGACAAACTCATGGAATTGTCGTTCAATTTGGAGGCTGTCCTCTTCAGGTTTAGAAGGCTTCTTCCTCTTGGATCCTACCGTGGCTCTAGTGGTCATCATCTTAGGCTCCGGATGGCTTTGGCCCTTGGCCAGCTCCTTCTTGATAGAATGTGGTGGGGGGTGGGGGGAGATCATGCTATCAATATCACTCAGGTAAATTTGGAAGCCGACTTGCTAGTGGATCTTGGAGCACCTATTCAGTCAACATACAGATAAGTATCTTTAATCCTTTAAGATCTATTTCAATACATAATCACATTATATATAAATACTTACTTGACATCGTGTAGGAAGTGGAGGTGGTCTCTTCTAACTCTTTTGTCTTTAACTCGAATGTCTTGATGGTTAAATCCAAAGCCCAGAATGTAGCAATTCTTTCTTCTGTTCCCGGTAACTCAGCGAGAGAGGCAAATTTGTTCACTGCATGCAAATAAAGAAAAAAGGATCAATCAGTAAAAATAAAATAGCTCTATACAGTCTTTGTCTAAGGATCCCATATCCTACCTTAAAGATCCACTTTTTTAGGAGACTATCCCCTAAAGGAATAGAATCCCTTCTCACGAAGAATAACTGATTCTTCCATAAGATATCATTTTTGGTGGTCTTAAGGATTGGGAGTAGCTGATGGAGCTTGGCCTTGAACAAGGACCGGTGGGATCCATGATACACAAGGGCGTACATGTGTGAAAGTTCAGAGAGATTGAAGTCTAAATCTTCATTGCTAATGATCTGTTCGATAGTGTACAATACCCACCATAACATGGGCATTGCATAACTGTAGCATAGACTGGTAAGGGTGAAAAATCTCTAGGTCAAGTCGGGGAATGGATAGGTTTAGCCAATCTGAAAAGGTATGACAGGAAAGCACACCCAAAGGGGTGAAACAGAATCACTCTTGGTGGATGAGTCAAAAGGTCGAAAGATTGTTCCCGAGGGAAACAGGTGTATAAACGATCAATCTCAGGATCGGTGAATTTGCGCAGCTTAGTTGAAGGATTCTTCAAAAGACTCTGGCGTTGTGGTGTACCATTGGTATCCTGGCTTTTGCTTGGGGAGGATCATGTAACCATCTAGGCCATGGTCGGATTGAAGAAGAAGAGAATACAGAAAATTAAGGATGTGGAGAAGAGAGAATACCTAATTAGCTTCTGGAATGGGATATATATGAGGATCTCATGATCTTAAATGGTTTTTCAAAACCATATCTAGTCCCTATATATCATGATGATTATTGCAGGCAATCCCATCAGTGATGTCATCAAGCTGTAACGGCTAGTTTCTTGAGTAACGGCTTGTCCTATTCTAACGGAAATATGGCAGATTTAACGAGTATCACATCTACTATATTTGGGGACAATTGTTAGGGGATTAATTTGTTAATACTATGGATCACATATCTTTAGATCTAGCCTGGATCACTGATCCTTAACGGATGGTGCAGGAAGTCTGAGGATCAAGGATCTTTATTATTACTTATATTGACTAACAATTGTATCCGATGTTTAAACTTGTATTCGCAGGTAATTAACGAATTAGACTTGGTCTATGCTGGAATCGGTGATATGTTCTCAATGGGCACGTGCATGTACTAGTGTAACCGTTATGGAGAACATGGGGACACTTGCACAATTTTCGGATTGTCTGTTATCTTTTTATTTCCATTTTTATAAGGGGATAATGAAGCTCATTATAGGCATAATAATAATAATAATAACAACACACACGACAACATTCACACTCTCTCTCGCAAACACTCAAACTACAAACACTAGTTTCCATTGTTTGAGCTCATTGTCTTCCGAAGTTGTATTGAATCACTAGTTACTTGTTCAATATAGTTGGTGATCGGTCATTTCCATCACCCGAGGTTTTTTGTGCCGGAGATCTCATAAGGATCAAGGGATTTTTCCTCGTACAAATATCAGTGTTCATTGTCATTTTCACTTTACAATTTGATTACATTGTTGTTCATACACATAAGCACTCTACTATTCACACTCAAAATTTGGTTACATTATCCTTAAACTGATTTTTGACCAAAACAATCTGAATCTTGGATTGAAAGATAGTGAGGGCAACAAATTTTGTGGCTTCGGTCTCAAGCTCCTGAAACTGATCCTGGTAAGATGCTTTGGGATCATCGCATTCCTTTCCTTTCTGGAAGATTCCAGTTCAAGGCGAAGACTCTTGGAATGCTCTGCCCTGTATTTAGCAAGCAGTTCCATATCAGCGATCTTATGGGTCTGCTCGACCACCAGCTCATCGTGATTGGCAAGGATCTTGGAGAAACCCTACATAACAATAAACTAATAAGTTGAAAATGACACAAAACTGTAAAATAAAGGACACTAAATTCTATTTATACTTACCACACTTTGGACGGTTTGAAGCTTTTTTGTTATTTCCACCAGGTCCAGGTTGTCGAAAGCTTCGAGGTCCAGAACTTCGGGAGCCTTACGTTTTTTGCTTGCGATAGCTTTGGAGCGTAATAGGAGGATCCTAGGTTTGATGACGGAAGGAGTAGGGTTCTCTTGCTTCACCAAGGCTTTTTCTTCTTCGAGGTCGAGCAGGTGATCGAGACCAAAACGACTAGTAGGCTGAGATTTTGAACCTATTTGTCAAGAAATGAGGATCATGAGTATGTAGAATAAAATAAACAAAGAAAAGCAAGTACCTAAAGATATGATGGCTTATGTAGCTTGGGAATGAAGGCTGATTTCTTGAAGAGCAGGGTCTACCTAGAAGTTCTGCTTAGAGTCTGGTAGGTTGAGTACCTTTGTAATCTTGTTTTCTATCTTGAGTTTCAGGGGCTTGGCTATGAAGATCAAAGGTTGCATAAAGTATATAAAAAAAGATTTAATTAGGAAGAAAAACTATCACCACTTGTAAGGATCCTGAGTAATCCTACCTTTTCGAATCCAGTGAACTTGCAAAAACTAGCCATATGGAATTGAGTCCCTGCGAACAAAGAAGAACTTATTCTTCCAACCTTTTTCATTATTCTTAGCATAATGGGGTATTTTCTTGGTTTAATTCTAAGGGTTAAGCGACCGGATCCATGAATTCTTAGTTCATAGACACTAGCAATTTGAGCCAAGGTAAGATCCAGGGAGTGTGTGCGATTGAGCCTGTCGATAGTGATCCGGGTTCTTCATAAGAAACATGGCTTGGGAATAAGCCAACTTTTTTGCCTTGAAGAACTTATTCACCAAAGGTGATAATGGGAAAGTAAAACCAATCGAAAATGGATAAAAAGGGAAACAGACCCATTTATCAAAGCAAAGGTTAGTTTTAGTCGAAGGATTGTAGGGGCGAATGATTGTTTGATCTGGAAAAGATTTGGGAGGTAACCAAATGACCAATACATTGATCATCAATGGTACAAAGCTCCTCTGAGGAAGACAGTAAATTTTTTTGGTCGGTGAACTCCGAAACGTCGGAGGATCAAAGGTTTTTCTTTGGAGACATGATTCACAAAAAGGAAAAAAAAGCCTTAAGGAAAATATGAAGAAAGGAGAAAACTGTCCTGGGTTCCTTGGGATGCCGAAGGTTATAATGATGGAAGAGTGAATGCAGGGGGTGTTGGTTATGAAGGGATTGTCAGCCATCTAATCAAAGGGGTAAAAGAGTCCAAGAATCATGCCATCAAACCTTGCCACACGATAAGCATCTTAAATCCTATCTTTTGATCCTAACCATGAGTTTAAACAAATTTCAAAAAAAAAAAAATTACAACTGTTTTACACCTATAAAATTGGGGGAATTGTTGGGGATAAAATTTCTATCGTCGGGATCCTGGATATACTAGGTCTGCGGTGGGATCCTGATGTAGTTTAATTGTACCAGGATTCTAAGAACAATTGGGATCCTAAACTAGTTTGTTATTAATCGATTATTTCTATGCTGAATGGATATTTTTAAGGAATATTATTTCATAACGGTTATTGAGAGACTTGAACCTAAATTATCGGAGAGTTAGCTAAAGAAAACGTTTGAAAGTAACGTTGGAAGCCAGCAATGGTTGAGGACCTCTCAAGATCCCGGGAATCTCGGAGTTATTGTTAGGATTTGTTTTAACTTGTATTATAAATAGGCTTGATCAGATCGGCTAAGACACAACACACACACACACACGCTACAAACACTCAAAACACTCACACATACGAAATTCTCAGTTGTAACACTTAGATTTGATCGATCAAGCCACAATTCATATTAATTTTAGTGGAGCTATATAGTTTACAGCTCCCGGGTTTTTTTGTGCAGGAGATCATCTTCCCCAAGAGGGTTAAGGGCTTTTTTCCCGTAACATATCGCTTTTGTTGATTATTATCATCATTTTCATAAGTGTTTTCCATAAATCCAAGATTTTCTTAACATAAACTCATTTTCAGAACTAAGGATCCTCACAAAAAACATAGGATCCTGAATACAAAATACAACATTTCCACAAGCACCAAACTTCACTTTCACATTTTGGTTATTAAATTTGTTTAACAGGTTTTTGACCAAAACAATCATCAATGGTAGTGATTGTGTAAATTTGAAACTATGCATTAAAGTTACGTTACTTTGAAAAGTAAAAAAAGTTGCGACTTTAAAGGAATCATTTTTAAACTTTACAATTCCTTGAAAATTTCCCATAATTTCAAAACATAAACTAAATGATTTGTAAATTATAGTTACTAGCTATATAAATTAATATTCTGAGTTAGCCGTGCACCATGGTTTACTAATACCTCGCTTGTAAAAGCTGTAGTGTACCTTCATCATATTATTCATTTACTTGTGAGTCTTGTTAGAAATAACCCGTTGATGTGGCCTTATGGATCATTTGGTAACATTACCAATATGATATAACTAGTCCCCGGCAATTACTTGATGGTAGTAATTGTAAATATTGATTAGTCCATGGGGCAATTATGATTTCCCTTTAGGTACCATTAATAGAGAATACATAGAGTTTTATAACGGATCACTATTTATGACCATTATTCATTGATCTTTATATATTGATGGTATGTGATCAAAAACTTATGAAGAACACCAATACAAAAATTCTGTCTAGTGTGATCCATCAACATAAGGTACCATAACGGAAATCATGGCTTCATCTTTATCCTCAAAGATAATCATCCCTACAAGTAAGTATCTCTTGTCACACCCTGTCTTTTGCGGAAGCGTATGATGTGTGACTAGCTTGTTATCATTGCATTCAATCGTAATAAACAACTACATGATCAAAACGATGTTCATCCATTCATGAAAATTTGAGTATTACAAACACTTGTTATTTAAGTTTTCAAAATACGACCTTTGACAATGTTACAATTCAACAAAAGTGGATGACATCTAAACTTGTAGTCTACTTCTAGTTACGACACATGCGCCCAAGATCCATCCTGTCACCTGAAATACATGTAATTTTGGAAAACATCAAAATAAAGTTGAGCGAGTTCATGCGTTTTTCTATTTCACGTTTTTATACTTTGTATGAAAACATAGTATTTGTCATGTATAATTCAAGTCTTTCTTGAGTACCCCACGTACTCAAGTATAATTCCCGTTTTCTCGAGTACCCCACGTACTCAAGTATCATTCAAGTTTTCTTGTGTACCCCACGTTTTAAATGATTGTTTATACAAGGACATTAAGGCACGTGAGGACATAGGGAGCATTAGTATATTATCCTTTAAGGCATGTGAGGACATAGGGAGCATTAGTATATTCTCCTTTAAGGCATGTGAGGACATAGGGAGCATTAGTGTTTTCTCCCTTAAGGCATGTGAGGACATAGGAGCATTAGTATTTTCTCCTTTAACTGTGTCGATTACCCTCGACTGTGTCGATTAACCTCGACTGCGTCAATTTCCCTTGACTGTGTCGATTTCCCTCGACTGTGTCGATTAACCTCGACTGTGTCGATTTCCCTCGACTGGGACACCGAAGCACTCATGAGGTCACATAAGGACCATGAGTGGGGCTCGGCCGTACCCGTTAGATCTAACCCTCGTCCCTAATTAAGTATTAATGGCATCTCAATATCTAATTTAAGCTCACATGATCTAGTATTTTCTAGGCTTTTCTTAAAGCTCATCATATTGCACTCACCACGAGTGCTTCTCGTATTCTCAAATCATATTGCACTCGGTTCTCGTTCTCACCAAGAGTGCTTCTTGTATTTTTACCCTTTGTAAAAATTATAATATTTGTAACATGTATTTCACCCCCGAGAGTTATAAAACCAAAAACAGTTAAAGAAAAGGGGGAGCATGAACTCACAACTTTGCGTTCCTGTGCGTCGTAAACTTCACCGGATTTGCTTAATTAACGTCGTAACCTATACGCGTTTTCTTAACGTTAGTCACTAGACTTGCGTCGCACAAGTACAGCCACTCTCTTATGTATATATTCTTGTGTTAAAAATATTCTATATTTTTAACTAAGTGTTTTACTTATATTATTTTCTCAAAAATTAATATAAGTATCTCATGTTTTGCACTTTGCACCCGAATTATGTATCTTGTATGTTGTATGTGTATTTTGTGTTTATACTTCTCATAAGTATTTAGTGTATTTTTAAGTCTTAATACGCTAGCACGTACAACACATACTATATACACTTAGCACAAAAGTTGGTGACCAAATAATATATATTTTTCTCTCAAAAATATACATACTTATATCCATTTTTATTCTTGAAGAAATTCATTTCTTATCACCAAAAATTTGGGAAACCTTGGTAATACTCTTAAATACATTTTTAGGGAATAAGTTTCTCAAAAACTTATATTTTCTAAGTGTCAAAATTTATAAAAATTTTGACAGAGTTTCCCCTAAAAATGGAGGTTTCCCATGTTTTCAAAACATGTGTTTATTTTCTTTTAAATCGTCAACAATCATCAACAACAATTATCAACAATAATCACTAATTTCTCCATTTCATGAACTTGAATATTTACAAAAATGTGTAGTAACTTACTAGCACATTTAGTAAGTCTTGTTACCTTTAAAAATAAGTTTAGTTTCTTAAAAACTTTATTTTTAAAGATCTTGAAGTTTCACAACTTCTAGTCATGATTTACCAAACGTATTTCTTGTTAAATTTTTCTTGTGACACAAGTGTTTACACACTTGTTTATTCACTAAAATCCTTTTAGTGTATGTAGGATTCGGGTTTTAACAAAACTAGCATTTTCCGCTTGGTTCTTCCGAAAAACCACTTGTAGATCTTTAGACCTACTAGTTTAGAACTTCATTTCGTAAGAAAAATCGATTTTACACAAGTTCATGTTTAGTGTGTAGTAGAGTTTCATCACTTAACCCTTTTCATTCTTAACATATTCTATGTCATGTTTCATGAACATGACTAATCCGGGTTAGATGATGATCCGAGCTACCACAACATAGATCGGCACTAAATAATCACCACAAAACAAGTCTTACAAGTTTTACACCATTATATTTCTTTTATCCAACAAGTTCATCATTTTTATAAGACTTTAAACTTTGATCTTATATATTCATGACTTTTATCCGACAAATCTCTTATTAACCACTCTAAACAAGAACAAGAGGATGTTTTAGAACACTTACTACTAGCTCGAGGCTAGGGAAGAAACTAGACGAAAATGGGTGGATAAAAGCAAACGGATGAGGTCCTTCAAGTTCCGAGACCACCAAACCTTCTTATATGGCTCCTTGCACCTTGAGAATGCCTTGAAATGGATGGAACAATGGTGGTGGTGGTGGCTCTATGTTTGGCCGAGATCAAGAGAGCAAGGGAGAGAATGAGAGAGGTGTAATGTTGTGAAGTGAGTGAATTATGAAGATCTTTAGAATCCATATGTCATACTTATAGTCATATCTTTCAAGATCCTCATAAATCTTATAGAATCCAAGAAATATCACATAATATCTAAATAAATCTAAATAAAATCAATTTAAGATTTTGGGAAGATTACATAATCTTGTATTTAGACATGTTGGGCCGATTTTGTTAGGATATGGGGAGGGGTCTAGTTGTAACTTATAGTACTTTGCAAAATCTCTAGTAAATCTTTCAAGATTCATAATATCTATGAAATATCTTATGAAATCAAATTAAATCCAAGTAACATCTTATGAAATCTAGTGAAATCCAAGCAAGATCTTTGATGGATATTGTAGGATCTTGTGTATCCTCAAGTACTAGACCATATCTTGCTTTAAATCTTCCAAGATTCACCAATATCTAACAATATCCCATAAGATCCACCAATTAGGCCACATGGCCGATTATGGCATGAGGGGGGGGGGGTCTCATGGTTGGTTTCTAACTAAATGATTAAGCATTAGTTGTTAAGTAGGAGGTTAAGACTAGATATTAGCATGTAGTGTCTTGTGACGGGTGTTAGGGTATTCGGGTACCCTAATTAGCTTAGAAAAATAAAAACATTGCTTCTAGCAATATTTTGGTGTTCCGGGTAAAGTCCGGTTGTTCGGTTAGATACCGATTCGTTAAAGTGCTATCCCTTTTAATTCCCAACACTTGGGGAAGTATTCTGGATAATAAAACGACATTTCTGCCTAATATTCATATGTTTGAATGCTGAATATAGCTGAATTTAAATAAATTATGCACTTAAAGTGCGTTTCGGATGCTTCTTAGTGCGTATTTTAGCTTTCGGAAGGTCTATATTAAAACCCTTGTATGTATTCTTGGGGTTTAATGCATTCTTGACGTTGGACCTACACCTAGGCTCCATTTCTAATGTCTGACTGCTTTCTGCAGTTCTGTTGACACGATGTGTCTTACCGGTGAGTTTACTAATATTTTTGACGCAACGCTATCATAACGAAATTCTTGTAGCATATATCATGCATGAATTCACTTGTATGGAATTCAGAAATTTATTTGTCTGGTAAACCAGATCATGCACAGTCATTTAAGCACAAATTACTGTTCATTTCGTGTACGGAATGTACGGAAAAGTGACGGTTGTCACAGTCTCCCCCCGTTAAAAGAATTTCTTCCCGAAATTCAAGCGATGCCATCGGTCGCAGAGGAGTTGTGAAACCAATATGGTCACTTAGATTCATGATTTGCCTTCATGTTCCCATGAAATCTCTGGGTCATGTCATGAATTCTATCATACTCAAGTAGATCAATCATGTCTTTTTCTGTATCTTGTGGACCCTTGGTCCATAACCTCAACATGTTTCTATAGTAATACGGACTCTTGGTCCAAAACCTCAACAGGTTTCTATAGTAATTCTTGTCGTTTGTTATTGACGTGAATCTTATTTGTGGGAACAACGACTGTTCCTTAAGTCGGACTCCTCTACAGACTAGACACATGAATGTGTCGCGATCACTACTGATCTTTTTCTGGGAGCTTCATCTTGTGAGCAATGGTTCTGATCCCTACACCGGGGATTCTACCTTTTCGTTTTCCAAATCACACTACGCCTTCTCTAGGCGAGGCTCTCATCAAAGCCATACTTCTTGTCTCAAATTCTTTCGACTTATGCCGCTCATCGGCGCTATCTTTCTGTATTCTGCGGGCTGTCCTGATATGATCACATATCTGAAGGATCTTGCCTCTAGTTTTTCCTGGGCCATCTCGGGCCAGTTGATTGTTTATTTCTCGTCTCCGTTCAACATGACGGGAATTTACTCATTATGTTCCGTCTAAAGTTTTACACGAAGCGGTTTAGACGACGGTGTGATAGATACTGTTGTAGGAAAACTCCACTAAGGGCAAGTGAGTGTTCCGACTTTTCATCAAAGTTTATCACACAAGAACATATTATGTTCATACAGTCTGCATTGTTCAGCAGCTCAGTTCATATTCGAGTTCTTACGATCATCGGTGTGTTGCAACCCTTGTGATCAATAAAGATCGTGCAACGTTTTCTTTCAGGTAATGACGTCCAGTTGCGGCGTGCAATCACTGTATCTATCTCAAGATCTCTTCTCGTGATTCCTTAATCAATGTGCCGCGTGTGCAATGTCGTGGTCTCGTTGCATCGACGTGCAATCGAGACTTGTCGAGAGACGTCACATAATTGCAACTCTAGCTCCTTAGCTCTTGGTTGCAGGGTTGGCGTGAATTTCGTTCTTATCCACCGTGTATCTTAAAGTTCTCCCTTCGCGAACTCGAAATCCGCTTTTCGTCATCATTGCACATAACTGTGCTTTCTCTAAGAGTTGCAAGGTAAATTGCAGCTGTTGCTCACGACCTTCCTTGGTCGTTGGCCATATAAGAATGTGGTCAATAAGTATATGACTTATCCAGGTATGGCTCACACGTTCGATTCATGAGGTCCATGAATATTGTCGATGCATGTGTTAAGCCAAATGATACGACAAGGATCTCGTAATGCTCGAAGCAAGTCCTAAAGGTTGTTTTAGGGATATTTCCTCTTGTATTCACAGTGGAGGACCTCTTGTCCTCAAGTTGATCCTTGGCAAAGGATTCTGATTCTCAATTTTCTGAAGTTTATGTAAAGTGGAGACTACCAACTTTCTCCTTGTCTCCTTAACTAAGGATGTTATGTCCTTAATTTCCTCTGTCTAACAGCTCTTGCAGTTATATCAGAGGTTCATGCTTTGCTAGTGAAGCTAGCCGGTATGGCGTCATTCGTCACTGGTGCTGCTCCTAGCACGCGATTTATCCTGAACTCCTCTCGTCGCTACGGAGAGGCGTTCCTGGCAAGTCTTCCGAAAAGGCTACTGGGACTTCTTCCGTCGCAGGGATGTTCTCAGTCTCTGCAGTCTACTCGGAGGCGTTTCCATGCCTCTTCGACCAATGAGGGATGTCATAGATCTGCCGCCTTGTGGGGTCTAGCATCCTTACACCTATCGCAGGGAGTTTGGGTTTCATCATTCGCAAGAGGGATGCGACTGATTTTCTCATATCAAACGACGTCAGTTGTATACTTGGATTTCCGATCCATGCTGACTATCATATTATGACTTCGCGAGTCAAGGGTAACAGAAGGTTCAGGCCTCCTGAGTCCCTAAAATATAATTCCTTACTTGCTTCGTCGGCTTCAACTAGCCTTCTATATGTCTATTTCGAAAGAATATGAGACGTGTATTTTATTTGAAACTAGGCCAAGCAGTTTCTTAAGTTCTAAGTATGTAAGGTTAAAGTTGATGCCAGTATTAATCAAAAGTAGATGCATTAGGTTGGTTAATAGGGAACGTATCCGTAACCGCATCTGGATCCTGGCGTGCTTCACGAGTTTCGATCGTGAAAACCCTTCCTTGCTTGTTTCTTCCTAGGGCAATCTTTCCTAAAGTGCCCTGCTTCACCACATTTGTAGCAACCTGGTATTCTCTTATTTCTTCCATCTGGGTCCTTCGCCCAACAGGCATCCTTGCTGTGCCCTTCTTTTCCACACTTTCCGCACGTAGGCCTTAGACATCGACCTTCATGGTGAAAAGTGCATTCCCCGCATCTCGGCTTAGTCCCCGAGTATATTTTACCACCAGCCTTATTAGTGGCTCCATCAGTTTTCCTTCCAGGCGGCGGGTTCACTTTCTTTCTTTTGCCTGTTTTAGAGCTTCCATAGTTGACTTGGGTGCTCATCTTTAGGTTTGAGGACTTCCTCTTCTTGTTGCTCGACGACTCCACATGAGTCTCTTTCTTGTTATCCTCAGATTCCGAAAATTTTCCAGCACGTAGAGCTTCTTCAGTAAGCGTAACGCTTAAATCGATAGCCTCCGCGATAGTTGGAGGCCTTGAGGTAGTAACCAAGCTCCTGATCTGGGGTGCAAGTCCCCAAATGAATCGTTCAACCCTTTTGAATTCCGGTTTGGCTAAGTAGGGGACGACCCTAGACAAGTCGTGAAATCGTTGGACGTATTCAGGAATCTTCGGTCCATCCATTTTCAAGTTCCAGAACTCCACCTCAATCTTCTGGATTTCAGCCCTAGAACAGTATTTCTTTTCCATCATTTCCTTGAGCTCGTCCCAGCTTAGTGCATAAGCAGCATCCGCACCAAGGGTTTGAACCTGAAGGTTCGACCAGGAGAGTGCGCCATCTACGAATAACCCTGAGATATAAGTAACACTCTGTTGGGGCGAACAGTTACTCATTCTTAGAATGGAGTCAGTCTTTTCTGCCCAACGAACAAAATGCAACGGCACCTCCTGTGCCATCAAAATTCAATGGCTTGCAGTCCAGGAATTGTTTATAGGTGCAGCCGGTTGGAGGGTTATTTTCGGTAGTGCCACCGTTGTGTTGCGAGAGGAGGGCTTCATGTCGAGTAATCGCCTGTGAGATTCGCTCTTGAAGCTCAGCTTCTGTTCTTGGCAACGTACTGGTGTTTGTGTCTTGTCTGGGCGGCATTCTCTTCTGTACAAAGGTATGAAGTGGGTTAGACAATATTCAATAATTGTCTATGAGGTACATAGCACCATAAGCCATTATGTAATCACCCAATTTTACACGTATATAATCAGTGTATAAGCGAGGAAACAGTTATTGAGCCTTCACATAGGCTTGCCAACTTGGCTTATTGTTTGAAATGAACTCGAGGCTACATCGCCTTGGTCATTCAAGTATCAGTTATTTCCCGCTACATTGGTTTTCTTAGGTCTTTGGCTTTACTGGTGCGTATATTTTCCCTTAGATGGGGTTGTCTGTGTCGAGGTGGTAGAGAGTGTATCGTCACTGATTCTTCCTGAATGTCATCCCACCTCTCTTGTTTAAATATCGTTTTATCAAACGTCTCGTATGCAGGTAGAAGTGTCAGTCACGAAGTAGGCTAAGACAAGCTTCCTACTTTCTAACGTGCTAAAGCACTGATCTATGTGTTGTTCTACCAGATGAAGGTGAGGACACCTATAGATTAATTTTGTATGGTTTTCATTAGCTTGACCCGTAGAGTCCACCAGGATTTCTGTGCACTACAAGTCGTTATTACGTGGGCCCCCGTAATAATAAATTGTCTTGCACAGTTACCCCAAATTTTCTCTCGTCCAAGCAGATGATCAATCAAGGAGGGGACACTACTGTCCTTATACCTCTGTCATGGAAAGGACCATTGCAGTGGTCCACGCGCTAACACTCGTTGTTGTTACGCGCGAATAGGCACGATGATTAGATGAAGTAGGACTGGAGAGAATTCCTAGTAGTTGGAGGGGCACCTTCAAGATGAATACTTCATCTTCCTTTTCTGGTCGAGTATGTCGTCAATCTCGCTTCACATAAGCCGCAGGGATCTCGTCCCGTTGATTGAGAATTCGTTCAAGGTTGCCGCCTCTACCTCGTCGTCATCACCGTAGTTATGCATCTTCACGATCGAGAGGGAAGAGCAGCCATCCCCTACGGAAGCAAGCTCAGCATCTTGTTTGGTAATCACTCCCAGCCATGAGCTTTGCAAAGGATGCGAGGTCGGTAGCTTCATCGTGCGAGTCACGTACAGTAATAGGAGTCGGAGTCGAAAGTATGTTTATTCACGTCAATAATCATTCCGTACACTTATTTGTATGTATGTATATCAATAACATATATGCTACTTAGCATAATCAAGCAATTTAATGCATTATATCACGTATAACTCTCGTTTTTGGGGGGTCATTTTGTTTTTGGCAATTCTAACCCGTGTAGACTATGCTTTGGTTGGCACCTTATTTTAAAGGTATTCCTCACTAATGTCCTTGCCTTCTCACTTTTTGAAAAGTGTCTGACTCGTGGATCTTGGCGCTTTCGTGAATGCAATGAAAACCTTTTTGTAAAATGTTTTCGTGAGAGAACTCTAGTGATTGTAGTCTAGACTCGAGAAAGAATCCTAGTTCACTACAATCGAAGCTCTGATACCAAACTGTCACACCCTGTCTTTTGCGGAAGCGTATGATGTGTGACTAGCTTGTTATCATTGCATTCAATCGTAATAAACAACTACATGATCAAAACGATGTTCATCCATTCATGAAAATTTGAGTATTACAAACACTTGTTATTTAAGTTTTCAAAATACGACCTTTGACAATGTTACAATTCAACAAAAGTGGATGACATCTAAACTTGTAGTCTACTTCTAGTTACGACACATGCGCCCAAGATCCATCCTGTCACCTGAAATACATGTAATTTTGGAAAACATCAACATAAAGTTGAGCGAGTTCATGCGTTTTTCTATTTCACGTTTTTATACTTTGTATGAAAACATAGTATTTGTCATGTATAATTCAAGTCTTTCTTGAGTACCCCACGTACTCAAGTATAATTCCCGTTTTCTCGAGTACCCCACGTACTCAAGTATCATTCAAGTTTTCTTGTGTACCCCACGTTTTAAATGATTGTTTATACAAGGACATTAAGGCACGTGAGGACATAGGGAGCATTAGTATATTCTCCTTTAAGGCATGTGAGGACATAGGGAGCATTAGTATATTCTCCTTTAAGGCATGTGAGGACATAGGGAGCATTAGTGTTTTCTCCCTTAAGGCATGTGAGGACATAGGAGCATTAGTATTTTCTCCTTTAACTGTGTCGATTACCCTCGACTGTGTCGATTAACCTCGACTGCGTCAATTTCCCTTGACTGTGTCGATTTCCCTCGACTGTGTCGATTAACCTCGACTGTGTCGATTTCCCTCGTCTGGAAGACCGAAGCACTCATGAGGTCACATAAGGACCATGAGTGGGGCTCGGCCGTACCCGTTAGATCTTACCCTCGTCCCTAATTAAGTATTAATGGCATCTCAATATCTAATTTAAGCTCACATGATCTAGTATTTTCTAGGCTTTTCTTAAAGCTCATCATATTCCACTCACCACGAGTGCTTCTCGTATTCTCAAATCATATTGCACTCGGTTCTCGTTCTCACTAAGAGTGCTTCTTGTATTTTTACCCTTTGTAAAAATTATAATATTCTCAAATCATATTGCACTCGGTTCTCGTATAACCCCCGAGAGTTATAAAACCAAAAACAGTTAAAGAAAAGAGGGAGCATGAACTCACAACTTTGTGTTCCTGTGCGTCGTAAACTTCACCGGATTTGCTTAATTAACGTCGTAACCTATACGCGTTTTCTTAACGTTAGTCGCTAGACTTGCGTCGCATAAGTACAGTCACTCTCTTATGTATATATTCTTGTGTTAAAAATATTCTATATTTTTAACTAAGTGTTTTACTTATATTATTTTCTCAAAAATTAATATAAGTATCTCATGTTTTGCACTTTGCACCCGAATTATGTATCTTGTATGTTGTATGTGTATTTTGTGTTTATACTTCTCATGAGTATTTAGTGTATTTTTAAGTCTTAATACGCTAGCACGTACAACACATACTATATACACTTAGCACAAAAGTTGGTGACCAAATAATATATATTTTTCTCTCAAAAATATACATACTTATATCCATTTTTATTCTTGAAGAAATCATCATTTCTTATCACCAAAAATTTGGGAAACCTTGGTAATACTCTTAAATACATTTTTAGGGAATAAGTTTCTCAAAAACTTATATTTTTCTAAGTGTCAAAATTGATAAAAATTTTGACAGAGTTTCCCCTAAAAATGGAGGTTTCCCATGTTTTCAAAACATGTGTTTATTTTCTTTTAAATCGTCAACAATCATCAACAACAATTATCAACAATAATCACTAATTTCTCCATTTCATGAACTTGAATATTTACAAAAATGTGTAGTAACTTACTAGCACATTTAGTAAGTCTTGTTACCTTTAAAAATATGTTTAGTTTCTTAAAAACTTTATTTTTAAAGATCTTGAAGTTTCACAACTTCTAGTCATGATTTACCAAACGTATTTCTTGTTAAATTTTTCTTGTGACACAAGTGTTTACACACTTGTTTATTCACTAAAATCCTTTTAGTGTATGTAAGATTCGGGTTTTAACAAAACTAACATTTTCCGCTTGGTTCTTCCGAAAAACCACTTGTAGATCTTTAGACCTACTAGTTTAGAACTTCATTTCGTAAGAAAAATCGATTTTACACAAGTTCATGTTTAGTGTGTAGTAGAGTTTCATCACTTAACCCTTTTCATTCTTAACATATTCTATGTCATGTTTCATGAACATGACTAATCCGGGTTAGATGATGATCCGAGCTACCACAACATACATCGGCACTAAATAATCACCACAAAACAAGTCTTACAAGTTTTACACCATTATATTTCTTTTATCCAACAAGTTCATCATTTTTATAAGACTTTAAACTTTGATCTTATATATTCATGACTTTTATCCGACAAATCTCTTATTAACCACTCTAAACAAGAACAAGAGGATGTTTTAGAACACTTACTACTAGCTCGAGGCTAGGGAAGAAACTAGACGAAAAATGGGTGGATAAAAGCAAACGGATGAGGTCCTTCAAGTTCCGAGACCACCAAACCTTCTTATATGGCTCCTTACACCTTGAGAATGCCTTGAAATGGATGGAACAATGGTGGTGGTGGTGGCTCTATGTTTGGCCGAGATCAAGAGAGCAAGGGAGAGAGTGAGAGAGGTGTAATGTTGTGAAGTGAGTGAATTATGAAGATCTTTAGAATCCATATGTCATACTTATAGTCATATCTTTCAAGATCCTCATAAATCGTATAGAATCCAAGAAATATCACATAATATCTAAATAAATCTAAATAAAATCAATTTAAGATTTTGGGAAGATTACATAATCTTGTATTTAGACATGTTGGGCCGATTTTGTAAGGATATGGGGAGGGGTCTAGTTGTAACTTATAGTACTTTGCAAAATCTCTAGTAAATCTTTCAAGATTCATAATATCTATGAAATATCTTATGAAATCAAATTAAATCCAAGTAACATCTTATGAAATCAAATTAAATCCAAGTAACATCTTATGAAATCTAGTGAAATCCAAGCAAGATCTTTGATGGATATTGTAGGATCTTGTGTATCCTCAAGTACTAGACCATATCTTGCTTTAAATCTTCCAAGATTCACCAATATCTAACAATATCCCATAAGATCCACCAATTAGGCCACATGGCCGATTATGGCATGAGGGGGGGGGGGGGGTCTCATGGTTGGTTTCTAACTAAATGATTAAGCATTAGTTGTTAAGTAGGAGGTTAAGACTAGATATTAGCATGTAGTGTCTTGTGACGGGTGTTAGGGTATTCGGGTACCCTAATTAGCTTAGAAAAATAAAAACATTGCTTCTAGCAATATTTTGGTGTTCCGGGTAAAGTCCGGTTGTTCGGTTAGATACCGATTCGTTAAAGTGCTAAATTACACTTTTTAGTACCCTTTAAGTACCTTTTTGTATCCCTTTTAATTCCCAACACTTGGGGAAGTATTCTGGATAATAAAACGACATTTCTGCCTAATATTCATATGTTTGAATGCTGAATATAGCTGAATTTAAATAAATTCTGCACTTAAAGTGCGTTTCGGGTCCTTTTTAGTGCGTATTTTAGCTTTCGGAAGGTCTATATTAAAACCCTTGTATGTATTCTTGGGGTTTAATGCATTCTTGACGTTGGACCTACACCTAGGCTCCATTTCTAATGTCTGACTGCTTTCTGCAGTTCTGTTGACACGATGTGTCTTACCGGTGAGTTTACTAATATTTTTGACGCAACGCTATCATAACGAAATTCTTGTAGCATATATCATGCATGAATTCACTTGTATGGAATTCAGAAATTTATTTGTCTGGTAAACCAGATCATGCACAGTCATTTAAGCACAAATTACTGTTCATTTCATGTACGGAATGTACGGAAAAGTGACGGTTGTCACATCTCTAACTTGGTATTTATACTTAGATTATGATTGAATAAACATGATTAAGTTCTATAATTTTGACCCATGTTTATAGATATAATCAACATGTGGTATCAGAGCGATGTTGATTATATTAATTAATCATGTAAATAAATATGTTGTGTTCTCGTTCTATCGATTTCTTGATTTCCGATTCGTCGATCAATCGATTGAATGGAACTTCAAATATAAAACTGATTTGTTTCTTGGATGATTCCAAAAGTTTTGATACACTGATCATGTCACCTCCGTTTTCAAAATACTCCTCAAGAGTCACTGCCACAATTTTCCTTTTCTAAAATATTATAATTATACATGCTTTTCTATATTAGAATTATCATTATGGAATCACATTAACGGATTGAAATTGATTCTATTAGATTAACTAATTAAGAAAATTTATGCTCATTTTATGGAGAAAGGAATTTATTTGCTAGTGTATTATATAATTTTAAAGAGATGAATAATCGATTGCCACATCTTTTGGTGTATCTAAATTAGATTTTTGTGATAACCATCTCATGGATGCAAAATATTATTGTATTTATATTTATGAAAATATTCAGGTTTGATTAGAATCCACTAGCATAAATTATATCAAAATCCTTACAGATACTTTATTTTGATGTACAGTTAAAAATACTTGGATGATCATGTAAGCAATTCTTAAGTGAAATTAATTTTTTATCCAATCTTGACTATAGGATTGTATTACGTTTTGGATTCCTCTTACTAAGGGAAATTGATCTTTTATTTATGTCTTAAAACCAAGTTTTTGACATAAAATTATATAATTGTAAATTTCAATGTATAATTAGATGATTAATCAAACAGTGCATCCTTTTGACTTGACATTGAAATTTAAATTTAAATTCAAATGATACTATATTATGTAATAATGTGTTTGACAATGAACGTAACGGCTAATTATTTGACGACACACATAATGAATTATTAGGCTAATTTACATAAATATTTCATTTCTGGCCTAAAGGTGTTAGGTTATATTTATGTGTCGTACTCTTTTATCCATATATGTTCATAACACGTGAGCTTTGGTCAAAGCCAAAACGAAGCCAAAGTTCATGTAGAACATTGAGACAGTCTTTATTTATGTGTGTTCATAATACATGAATTTTGTTCAAAGCCAAAGCGAAGCCAAAATTCAAGTAGGACATAAGCCGATTTATTATTTATTCATTCATAATGCTTGAATTTTGGTCAAAGCCAGCGAAGCCAAAATTCTGGCAGAACATTAAGTTTGTTTTATTTACATATGTTCATAATACATGAAATTTGGTCAAAGCCAAAGCGAAGCCAAAGTTCATATAGAACAATAAGTCAGTCTATTATGTATGTTCATAATGCATAAATTTTGGTCAAAGCCAAAGCGAAACCAAATTTATGTAGAACATCAAGACAATCTTTTATGTATGTTCATAATGTCTGAATTTTGGTCAAAGCCAAAGCGAAGTCAAAATTCAGGTAGAACCTTAAGTTAGTATATTATTTTGGTGTTATAGTAGACTATGTCTTCAATATAATAATTTATGCCTGCCTTACTTGATTACCCCATAATGTAAATTACTCCAAGTTTCTTCTTACGTTTGTATCTCATCTATTTCATCCATTCTAATTTCAAAAAACTTAAGATGTTTTGCTTACTAAAAAGTTTCTATAAAATTGGCTCTTATTGGATTGTTGATTATCTCTTAAGATATGACAATCCTACTGCTCTTTTCTAATAAAAGTATTACAGAAGAAAATTAGAGCAAACTAGTGGGATAAGTCAAACATTATATCTCTTATGATAATCAAGAACACATTTAATTATTGCTATCATGGGAGCTATTCCAGATTCTGAATTTCCTAAGACTATTTTTTTCTCTTTGGAAGAATCAAAATAACTTCTAAGACGCATCCATTTACTCTAGATTCTAACCATAAAGTTTACTGGCACATGTGAATACATCATAATGTACAATACCATGTCCCATAATTTAAGGGTTTACACATGGAAATCAATACATTTTTCCGGTGCATTACATAATAACTTTTCCAATGATACTATAAGTTGCCTTAAGAATCAACTATATAGCTCAGAAGTACCAAAGGCAAACGAGTATGTTGATTAGCAACATATGTACAGGAAAAGAAATGCATGAAATTGGAAAAATTAGATGTTGTTCATCTCACCGTGTAACGCCTGCGTCCCTAGACTTTTACGTATTTGACACTTTTAGTCCCTAAACTATATGAGACTTGATACTTGGTGAAACTTATGCTATGATTTTGACACTTGATACTATGAAACTATGATTCTATGATACTATGAGACTATGAATCTATGATACTATGATGCTTGATACTTTGGTGCTTGACTCTTGAGGCTCGTGAAACTTGAGACTTGGTTGAACGAGGGACTGGAGTCTTGTCACTGGCGGAAACTATGGAAACTTGTTTTAATAATGTAATATAGTCTCGTGATACTATTACCCAAATAAATACGCAACGCAACGCTTGATCTAACGCGTGAATCGAATCAAAGACGGAAACGCGGTAAGGATGGATTGGACGAGTGGCAATCCGATCGGATGACCATCCGATCGGATGACCACCCGATCGGATGGCCACTCGATCGAGTTGCCATCCGATCTGTGCACACCGCCTTCACACACTCTAACACTATAAATAGGCCTGTCACATCACCATTCTCACTGATGTGACAGCCTCACTCGACCCAGACGCACGCACTCCTTTTTCCTCCATTTCTTGGCGATTTCGGTACGTTTTACACTAGATTCTTGTACATATTTGATCTACACACAATTCTCTACATGATTCTCCATTGAAATCTCACTTTTCACCATGAAATCTCTCGGATGTGAGCTCTTGAAGGTGATGTCACCATGGCGGTTTGTACCAAACTGTGGTGTGAGGTCATCCTAGCCAAGATCTAGTCAGATCTAAGGAATTTCATTTGTTTTACACTAAATCTATACTAGATCTACACTTTTCAAGCTAAAAACCTATGTTTATCCTCATTTTTTCTTGAACTTTTACATAAAACAGTGGGATCCGGATCTAAACGGACTGTAGACTTGATTATCAGTCTGGAGTTGGCTTGAAGAGGGATTGTTACCGGAGGAAATGACCAGAGTACGGATTCTGACATAAATATCGTCACGAACTGACGACTGAACGGACTGGGGTGATTCCCACCCGATCTGATCGGCTGAACACTGATGGGTTTACCGTTGTCTTAATGCGTACCACGTCATCATCGCTTAACCAGAAACTTATAGTTTTTTGCAAAATTAAGAACGGGACAAGGCTAACCCGATCGAGTGGCAATCCAATCGGATAGCCATCCGATCGAACATCAACCCGATCAAGTAACACCTGTCCCAATAACTTTAAACACTTGAACTTTAAAGTCATGATCGTCGAACGGCAACTCGATCGGATAGCCATCCGATCGAACTGCCATCCGATCAGGAGACCTTCTGAGACCTTGAATCTTTGAAAACTTAGAACTTTGGATCGAATGGCAATCCAATCGGACAGCCATCCAATCGAATAGGGATCCGTCGCATTCACACACATGCCATCTCAATCGAATGGCAACCCGATCGGATGGCCATCCGATCGAACAGCCATCCGATCAAGATGACTGATCCGACACTTGGTTTGAATCTCGTTATTCTGCCCGACTCTTATCTATTGTAATCTAATCAGGCTAATTCTAAAGAGCTCCCTTTCATCCAATAAAAGTTGAGCTGTTAAGCAATCACTGTGAGTATACTCGATCCCCTTTTGTTTTAAACTTTGGGATGTAACATGTATTCTATTAAACTACGATACTTGAGACTTTTGCAAACTAAACTTTATCCTATGTGTATGTGAAACTTGTGATTCATGTATTTTATTTGTGCTATGTGGGCGTTTAATCCAGGGTGTGTAGTTCCGCCTTAACAATAGTAGCACTATAGGAGATGCACCTCCCCATTATTCTCGGGGGTATTGTTTGGAGGATTCTAGTTTTCCTTAAGACTTGGGAAAACAACAAAGCATCGGCATACTTGGGCTATCACTTGTTGGACTGCGAACACTAGCATGGCTGAAACTATATATTTTGTTAACATTTACATATGGATATGAGTTGTTTTAAACTATTATGCTATTACTTAAACTTGTATACTCGCCGGTACATTTTTGTTCTGACTTTATTTTAATACATGTTGCAGGCTAATAGGATGCTGAATCATGGAAATCAAGCTAGGGCTGATGCTTAGAAACCCATCTAGTTTAAATCTAGACTTTGAACAATGATAAATGGTTGTACTTTTGGATCTTGTGTTGGTGGTGCTGTTTTAGACGAATTATGCTTGAAACTTATTTAATCTATATTGAAATTACTAGTGTTATGGAACCTCGTGAGCAATCTAAACGCTTAGTGCTCGCACCCCGATGTTTCCGCCATCGGTTGGGGTGTGACTGATTGGTATCAGAGCCATAACTATAGGGAATTAGGATAAGTAGGAATACTCACCCTAGTCTATAGTTCTTGGAATCTTGATTCTTATCTGTTGTTTAAGACTTATGCATTCTACCGTACCTGCTTCCTAGCAGCACATTTTCCTGCTAAACGTACATGCCTTTCCTAAGGCTGACACAATAGACACTTAACTACTTGAAAACACTGCTGACCAGTGTTTGTATTTTTGCACGAAATTGCCCTCAAGCCAGGAGTGACATCCAAACCTTGATGGGAAATTTCCTAATTATATTCTAGTAGGTCTTATCTGCTGATAAGTACCGACGCTGTTAGGGTACAATGTTGTCAAGATAGAGGTGAAACTCTGACCTTCACAACTAGTCCCACTCTTTGATTTTTATGTCTCGCCAAAGTCTCGAAACTCCCATTTAATTAGGAATGAGAAACGACCAAAAGGACGAATATCGTAGGCCTAAGATCGATGACGTATTTGTCTAAGTAAGTCAAGACACGTTACCTCAATTAAAAAGGGGTTCGAATCACTTTGGTTAGTCGCCGTTCCTCTACCCGGTACAATCTATGTTTTATGAGCCTGTATTTTATGATATCTCGATTTTACATGTGGTTTTAAACTTGATTCTTCGACTATCTTGATTCTACGTTTATTTTGAGACTTTTTACACAAACCGCACGTATGTCCGCAATCTAAAACCCTAATTCTAATCTCAGAATCAAACTAAATTTATGAAGCTTTATTCTATCATGATGGCCTATGTGGGAATCTTGATCGACTATGATACTATGTGAATCTACCTGGTGAATCTATGCGTTAATATGGTTGCAAAACACTAAACGGAACATGGCACAGAAATGTGAGACAAAAGTGACGTGTCTGAAGCAAGGTGGATACGCCGCTGGTACTTCCTATATATAAGTGTTTCAGACATGTTACCAACTTTCGTACTAAGTGCAATGCCAAACTTAGTGTTTTGCAGACCGGTGATGAGTTTGTTGAAATCTAATCCATGGGAAACTACTTGAGTAATCTATGAGGAATCTATGTGTAATCTATGTGTCCTCTAGCATAACCTACGTGTAATCTAAGTATGTGTTGTTTTGAGAAACAAAATGCGAAACGTAGCCTAGCGCCGAAGACGAGGAGGACGTGGCATGTCCGAAGCATGGTGGATACACCGCTGGTACTTCCTATATATAAGTGTTTCTGGCATGTTACCGAATCTTCGTACCACGTGCTAAGTGAAGTTCGTAGTTTTGTAGGCTCGGGTTTAAGTTGAGGAATCTATTTGGTTAATTTATGATTGAATCTATTTAATCTATGTTGAATCTATTTGGGTTAATCTATGTTGAGAAAAGTGGTGGAATCTAATGTTGTGGTTAACGAAGCGTGACACCGATGACGAGGGGGACGTAGCAGGATTGAAGCATGGTGGATACGCCGCTGGTACTTCCTATGTATAAGTGCTTCCGTCATGCTACCGAACTTTCGTAGCACGTGCCATGCGGGATTTCGTTGTTTGTGGGTTGTTAACATGAATCTATGAGGATCTATGGAATCTATTGGAAACTATTGAATCTATTGGAATCTATGAATCTATTGAATCAATTGAAAGCTATTGAGTCTATTGGAGTCTATGAATCTATTGAATCTATTGAAACCTGTGGAATCTATTGGAATCTATGTGAAATTATTGGAGTAGTCTATGTGAATCTATGATGATGAGTGTGTTTTATGACATGTAACATGACACCGAGTACGAGGCAGAAGCGATGTGCCCGAAGCATGGTGGATACGCCGCTGGTACTTCCTATATATAAGCGTTTTTGACATGATTGCCAAACTTCGTACAACGTTCCATGCGAAGGTCGTAGGTTGTGGTGATAAAACTAATGTGAACTATGTGAATCTTGTTGAATCTCGAGTCTTTAATCTATCGTGTGTGAGTCTATACTGTGAGACTTTGTGAACCCAGACTTATATGATCCTCTTGTTGGATCAATAGGATGTCTTCTCGATAGCTCTCCGATACTTTCAAGAGATCCAGGGAAAAGTCTCAGAAAAAGATGATGTCCTTCATGGCCGACCAGATCGCTCAAGTCATGCCAAAGTTCGTCTCTGAGATCCAAGGATCGAACACTCCGTCCTCTTCTGTTGACTCTAAAACGGAGAAAGAAAAGTCTACCAAGTTCAGCTATAAACATTTTATCTCTTGCAACCCCAAGTCTTTCACGGGCAGTGATGGGGTGACTGCTATGCTCGAGTGGTTCGACAACATCGAGGTTACCTTCATTAACAGCGAGTGCCCAGAGCAGCTAAAGACTAGGAGTGCAACAGGAATGTTTCAAGGCAGAGCGTTAGAGTGGTGGAAAAATGAGAGAAACATCCGATCGAATGAAGAAGCCTATGCTCTTCCATGGGCTGAGGTGCGAGAATTGATGATGCTTGAATTCTGCCCTCCCCATGAACAACTGAATCTTGAAGAAGAGTTCTGGCACTTGAAGCAGATTGGTGACGATAATCTGGCTTATACTACCCGCTTCAAGCAGCTCAACTTGATTGTTCCTCACTTGGTTTCTACCCCCAAACGCATGATAACCAAGTACATCAATGGTCTTCCTCCTGCTATGCGTGATTCTATTGAAGCAGCCCAACTTAGAAATATTGAGGAAGTCTACCGTCTTGCAGCTAGTCTCAACAACAACCGCGTTCATGATAAGCAGTTTGCTAACCCTGCTCCCTCCAAGTCTGCACATCAGGTTACCCAACAGCCAAGTTGCAGCAAGAACAAGAGGCGAAAGTCACAGGGTTCAGGATACAATGCTATTGTTCCTGCTGCAAATCCTGCTGCTATGCCTGCTCCTGCTGCTACTGTTCAGAACTCTGCCGCACCTGAAGTCAAGAAGCAGTACTCTGGGTCTTACCTCAAGTGTACCACTTGTAACTTTCATCATCCTGCAAACTCTGCATGTCGATTGTGCACCAATTACAATCGCTATGGTCACACGACTCCCTACTGTCGCCAAGCTAATCCTGCTCAACCAGCACAACAAGCCCCAGCTAAGGCAACTTTACCAACTCTCCTAGCTCCCCCGAAGATTCCTAAGCCAATCAACGCTGTTCGTGCATGCTACAAATGTGGAGATACTACTCACCTTCGTAACCAGTGTCCTCAGCTGAACCAGGACCAGCAGCCAGCCGCTCGTGGATGAGCATTCAATCTTAATGCTAATCAAGCTCGTAATGATAATGACGTCGTTAATGGTACATTTCTTGTGAATAACCTTTATGCTTCGATTCTATTTGATACTGGTGCCGACAGAAGCTTTGTGTCCATAGAATTTGAATCTTTGTTAAACTGTGCACGCTCTATGTTACCTAAGTCGTTTTCGGTGGAGATTGTCGATGGAAAGTCTATTCTAGTTGATTCTATTCTCCGTGGTTGTTCCTTGATTCTTAACGACCACGTGTTTACTATTGATCTAATACCCATGCAATTGGGTAGTTTCGATGTCAATATCGGTATGGATTGGTTGCGTAAGAACCATGCCGAGATTGCCTATCACGAGAAGTTTGTTTGTCTACCTCTACCGTCTGGTGATATTTTGCACGTCTATGGAGACCGACCTACGAAAGGACTAAGGCTGATGTCATGCACACAGGCGAGCAGGTAAACAGAACCTTGCTTTCTTGGCCCACGTGGTGGAACAAAAGAGCAAGGGGAAGAACATAAGCGATCTTCCAGTGGTGTGTGATTTCCCCGATGTCTTTCCTGAAGATCTACCTGGTCTTCCACCTCCTAGAACTATCGATTTTCGTATTGATCTCATACCTGGCGCGACTCCTGTTGCCAAGGCCCCGTCTTGCACCTTCCGAGATGCAAGAGCTATCTAGTCAGCTTCAGGAACTACTCGACAAAGGATTTATTCGTCCAAGTACCTCCCCGTGGGGTGCTCCCGTGCTATTCATCAAGAAGAAAGATGGCTTGTTCCGTATGTATATCGACTACCGTGAAATTAATAAGCTTACCATTAAGAATCGTTATCCTCTTCCCCGTATCGATAATCTATTTGACCAACTACAAAGCGCGTCCTGTTTCTCGAAAATCGATCTTCGTTTTGGCTATCATCAGCTTCGTGTACTCAAGGATGATGTACCCAAGACCGCATTTCGTACTCGTTATGTACACTACGAGTTCGTGGTCAAGCCTTTTGGATTGACCAACGCACCCGCTGTGTTCATGGATCTCATGAATCGTGTGTGTAAGCCCTATTTGGATAGTTTTGTGATAGTCTTTATTGATGATATTCTCATTTATTCTAAAACTAAAGCTGATCATGCTCGACATTTACGCTTGATGCTTGAACTCTTACGTGGTGAACGTTTGTATGCTAAATTTTCTAAGTGTGAGTTCTGGATTAATGAAGTACAATTTCTTGGTCACGTCGTTAGTAAGTAAGGTATTTATGTTGACCCGTCAAAAATCGAAGCTGTGAAGAATTAGAGTACGCCTAAATCTGCATCTGAGATTCGTTCCTTCTTAGGATTGGCGGGGTATTACCGCCGGTTCATTTCGGACTTCTCTAAAATCGCTGTTCCCCTCACTTCGTTGACTCAGAAAGAGAGACCTTTTGCTTGGGGGCCCGAGCAAGAGGAATCTTTTCAGACCCTTAAGACCCTTTTGTGTAATGCCCCTGTTCTGACTTTTCCCAATGGGAATGATGATTTCGTGGTATATTGTGATGCGTCGAACCATGGTTTGGGCTGTGTGCTTATGCAGCGAGACAAGGTTATTGCTTATGCCTCCCGTCAACTCAAGGTGCATGAGAAAAACTATACTACTCACGATCTGGAGCTTGGTGCAGTTGTGTTTGTGTTAAAGATATGGCGACACTACCTGTATGGTACTAAGTGTGTGGTTTTCACTGACCATAGGAGCCTTCAACATATCTTTGATCAAAAGGAACTGAACATGCGACAGAGACGTTGGGTGGAATTGCTAAACGACTACGACTGCGAAATTCGCTATCATCCTGGCAAGGCGAATGTAGTGGCCGATGCTCTTAGTCGTAAAACTCATGTGAACGCTATTCGTATCTCTAATGATCTCCATGCGTGTATTCGTGACGCTCAGTATTCGTCAGCAAATGAAGGAAGTCTAGAAGTGGAAATCCAAGGCGCTAATATTGAACAACTCGAAACTAAACCTAACGGACTCCAATACTACCTCAATCGCATCTGGGTACCGGATCGCGATAATCTCCGTGAGCTCATTATGAATGAGGCTCACAAATCCCGTTACTCTATTCATTCGGGCGCTGATAAGATGTACCATGATCTGCGAGCAACTTATTGGTGGCCGGGCATGAAGAGGTACATTGTTGTATATGTTTCTAAATGCCTTACTTGTACGAAGGTTAAGGCTGAACATCAACGTCCTTCAGGACTCTTAGAACACCCTGAAATCCCAGTTTGGAAATGGGATAGCATTGCTATGGACTTTATTACCAAACTACTTTGAACACCTTCTGGTCACGATAGTATCTGGGTGATAATTGATCGTCTGACCAAATCAGCCCACTTTCTTCCTATTTGTGAAGATTATAAAGTGGAGAAACTTGCTCGAATCTATACTGATGAGATTATATGCCGTCATGGCATACCTCTTGACATAATCTCGGACCAGGATGGTCGTTTTACTTCACGTCTTTAGCAAACCTTCCAATCCACTATGGGCTCTCATTTAAATCTTAGCACGGCTTTTCATCCTCAAACGGATGGACAGACCGAGCGCACTATTCAGACCCTAGAAGATATGCTCCATTCTTGTGTCATCGACTTTGGTGGTAACTAGGATGCACATTTACCATTGATTGAGTTCTCATACAACAACAGCTATCATTCAAGTATTCAGATGGATCATTTCGAAGCTTTGTATGGCCGCAAGTGCCGATCTCCTCTCAGCTGCATGAGGTTGGTGACAAGCAGTTTACAGGCCCTAAAATCATTCAAGAGACAACGGAAAAGATTCTTCAGATCCATGATAACTTGATCAAGGCTAGGAGCAGACAAAAGAGCTATGCTGAAAATAGGCGTAAGCCTCTGGAATTTAATGTTGGTGACCGAGTTTTTCTCAAGGTATCTCCCTGGAAGGGAGTAGTTCGTTTTGGTAAGAAGGGAAAGCTCGCTCCTCGCTATGTGGGTCCTTTCAAGATACTCGAAAGGATTGGCAAGGTGGCGTACAGACTCGACCTACCACAAGAACTAAACAATGTGCATCCAGTGTTCCACGTATCCAATCTACGTAAATGCCTAGCGGACGAGGAACTGCAGGTTCCCCTTGAGGACTTGCAAATAAATGAAGCTGTATACTTTGTGGAGAAACCGGTCAAAATCATGGATCAGGGTGTCAAGCGATTAAGGCGCAGCAAAATTCCCATTGTCAAGGTTCGATGGGAAGGAAAGTGTGGCGCCAAATTCACTTGGGAGCTGAAAAGTGAGATGAAGACCAAGTATCCGCAGCTCTTCGAGCAATCTTCTTCCTAGATTTCGGGGACGAAATCTCCTAAAGGAGGGGAGAGTGTAACGCCTGCGTCCCTAGACTTTTACGTATTTGACACTTTTAGTCCCTAAACTATATGAGACTTTATACTTTTGATACTTGGTGAAACTTATGCTATGATTTTGACACTTGATACTATGAAACTATGATTCTATGATACTATGAGACTATGATTCTATGATACTGTGAGACTATGACTCTATGATGCTATGAGAATATGAATCTATGATACTATGATGCTTGATACTTTGGTGCTTGACTCTTGAGGCTCGTGAAACTTAAGACTTGGTTGAACGAGGGACTGGAGTCTTGTCACTGGCGGAAACTATGGAAACTTGTTTTAATAATGTAATCTAGTCCTGTGATACTATTACCCAAATAAATACGCAACGCAATGCTTAATCTAACGCGTGAATCGAATCAAAGACGGAAACGCGGTAAGGATGGATTGGCCGAGTGGCAATCCGATCGGATGACCACCCGATCGGATGGCCACTCGATCGAGTTGCCATCCGATCCGTGCACACCGCCTTCACACACTATAAATAGTCCTGTCACATCACCATTCTCACTGATGTGACAGCCTCACTCGACTCAGATGCACGCACTCCTTTTTCCGCCATTTCTTGGCGATTTCGGTACGTTTTACACTAGATTCTTGTACATATTTGATCTACACGCAATTATCTACATGATTCTCCTTTGAAATCTCACTTTTCACCATGAAATCTCTCGGATGTGAGCTCTTGAAGGTGATGTCACCATGGCAGTTTGTACCAAACTGTTGTGTGAGGTCATCCTAGCCAAGATCTAGCTCAGATCTAAGGAATTTCATGTGTTTTACACTAAATCTATACTAGATCTACACTTTTCAAGCTAAAAACCTATGTTTATCTTCATCCTTTCTTGAACTTTTACATAAAACGTTGAGATCCAGATCTAAACGGACTGTTGACTTGATTATCAGTTTGGAGTCGACTTGGAGAGGGATTGTTACCGGAGGAAATGACCGGAGTACGGATTCTGACATAAATATCGTCACGAACTGACGACTGAACGGACTGGGGTGATTCCTACCCGATCGGATCGGCTGAACACTGATGGGTTTACCGTTGTCTTAATGCGTACCACGTCATCATCACTTAACCAAAAACTTAGAGTTTTTACAAAATTAAGAACGGGACAAGGCTAACCCGATCGAGTGGCAATCCGATCGGATAGCCATCCAATCGAACAGCCACCCGATCAAGTAACACCTGTCCCAATAACTTTAAACACTTGAACTTTAAAGTCATGATCGTCAAACGACAACTCGAGCGGATAGCCATCCGATCAAACTGCCATCCGATCAGCAGACCTTTTGAGACCTTGAATCTTTGAAAAGTTAGAACTTTGAATCGAATGGCAATCCAATCGGACAACCATCCGATCGAATAGCCATCCGTCCTATTCACACACATGCCATCTCAATCGGATGGCAACCCGATCGGATGGCCATCCGATCGGACAGCCATCCGATCAGGATGACTGATCCGACACTTGGTTTGAATCTCGTTATTCTGCCCGACTCTTATCAATTGTAATCTAATCAGGCTAATTCTAAAGAGCTCCCTTTCATCAAATAACAATTGAACTGTTAAGCAATCACTGTGAGTATACTCGATCCCTTTTTGTTTTAAACTTTGGGATGTAACATGTATTCTATTAAACTACGATACTTGAGACTTTTGCAAACTAAACTCTGTCCTATGTGTATGTGAAACTTGTGATTCTTGTATTCTATTTGTGCTATGTGGGCGTTTAATCCAGGGTGTGTAGTTCCGCCTTAACAATAGTAGCACTCTAGGAGACGCACCTCCCATTATTCTTGGGGGTATTGTTAGGAGGATTCTAGTTTTCCTTAAGACTTGGGAAAACAACAAAGCATCGGGATACTTGGGCTATCACTTGTTGGACTGCGAACACTAGCATGGCTGAAACTATTTTGTTAACATTTACATATGGATATGAGTTGTTTTAAACTATTATGCTGTTACTTAAACTTGTATACTCGCCGGTACATTTTTGTACTGACTTTATTTTAATACATGTTGCAGGCTGGTAGGATGCTGAATCATGGAAATCAAGTTAGGGTTGATGCTTAGAAACCCATCTAGTTTAAATCTAGACTTTTGATGGATCTGAGTTTGGTTTTGATTGTATTTTACATTTGAATTAGAATGAAGATGGATGAGTTGTGCAGCGGAATTAAGATGGAAGCAAACTTTGCATACAATCAAACGAGAGTATTGCTTTTATCAAACACTTTTCACAAAGAACCGAAAGATTGAATTTAACTTCAACAACGATTACAATGCAATGTTTAATACAAACTCCCCCTCAGGTAGAGCTCAGTGTTTGTTCGTGTAAAGAAGACGGTATTGCAAAGAGCTAATAGAACAGTACAGAGCACTGTTCTATTTATAGGCACTAGCAAACTACTGAGCATCTAAGCTGACGTCACCATGAAAGTGACATCTAACCTCCTAACAAACTCTAACCTCTGATCAATACAAACACTGCTATGCTAACTACTGCTATTACATTACATTACATAAAGACAGAATAAACAACTGCTGCATCCCTCCACTGCTTTGAACCCAGCAGTACTTGTCCAGATCAGCAATGCCTGACTCAAGGCAGTAGATTGAACAACAGAGCTTTAGTCTTTCATCAGGCCTTTAATTGATCAGCAGTTGTAGGTCAGCAGTTTACACGATCAGTAGATAGGAGGTCAGTAGATGTTGAAATCACTTTCAAGGGGAGGGACTTGTATGTAACATCTGCTTATTCTGGATCCACTGCTCTGATCCAGTTTTGGCTTTTATTATCTGTTCCTCTGGTAGGGTTCAATCCTAACAATCTCCCCCTGGAACAGATAATGCCAAAACTCTTCATTATTATGGAATTTTTATTGCCTCATCAACAGTTCCCTTATTTGCCCTTTAAGTTGTAGTTCAAAGGTTAAGGCATATGTATCATCGTCATCCCTGCTAAGTGGAAGATCAAGGAGATCCTGCAAATCTTCAAGACTTAGGCCAAGTGCTTGTTCCCTTGATATTTTCTTCACTTCTCCATCAGACCTGAACATAGTCAGTACATGGGTCTGTTTGTCAGTTTCCCACTTTAGTACCTTTGAGCCTGGTGGGTTTCTTGGGAGATTTTTATTTGAAGAGGTGTTTGGAGATGCTGGCCTATTCATGACTGGCTGAGCAGTACTTGCAGATTGTTCCAATTCAAGATCTTCTTTCATCATTAATCTAATGCCCTCTTTTACAACAGCATTTCCAGCATTTAGATCTTGAACTGTTTCAGCACCTGACTGGTTTTGACTCCTTCTTTTGTAGATGGCAGCACCAGCTGGAGCAGTAGTTCTTTTGACTTGCAGCTTTGGTGGTCTTTTTGAGACCTCTGCTTTGGAGTAGTCAGGCCTTTTTGGAACCGTTGGATCTTTCTTTCTAAGTTCCTCTAACTTTTTGTAGGTAGCCCTGTCACACCCCGACCACGTAAAACAACAAAACGTGGCGGAAACGTCGGGGAGTGTTGTAACAGAATCATTGTTTCATAACACATGGAAATTGAAATATTGTTTTATTGATTAAAAGAGTTACAATGTCTTGACAATCAAAGAAATATAACATAAATAACTAGTCTTGCATCTTTTATTGTCACTAAGGCCCAAGTCCGCCTAAGTGTATCTTGATAAATCCTATGCATCATATCCTGAAACACATGTGAAAATAGGTACGTCAGCATAAAAATGCATGTGAGATACATAGGTTTTGTGAAAATAGAAATCATGACTTATGTTTAAGAAAATGTTTAGTCATGAACCTTGTAATTTGCTTTGTCTTGTAAATCATTTGAAAAGTGATAAATAAACCAAATGATATATATGTATAAAAGAATAATACACGGTTAAGTAAATAACTAAGTAAAATGAGTTTGTATTAGATAAGTTGTTTGTAAAACAATGTATTGTGAAAAGTATGTTATTTGTATAAAATGTTATATGTCTAAATCGAAATGATTCAAGTAACGCTACGATATGTAATACCATACAAGCACTTATATATAGGAAGTACCAGCGGCGTATCCACCATGCTTGTATCATATTACACACGCCTCGTTACTTAAATCACTTACACAAACCAAACCACCAAAGTAAAATGTTTATGTATAATCAAATGTCAAAATGTTTTGTGTATATCAATGTCAAAATGTTTATGTCTAATGTAAATCATGAATTGTGTATATCAATGTCAAAATATTTATGTCTAATGTAAATCATGAATTGTGTATATCAATGTCAAAATGTTTATGTCTAATGCAAATCATGTAATGTGTATCCAAAATATCATGTATGGTAGGTGAAATATATCAACTAAACCATATGTAAAATGCACAAAAACAAGGTATTGAAGTAAAACATGGTTTAAATCAAAGTTATGTTTTGTGGAACAAATGCATGCTATACTGATTAAACATCTATGCGGTATTGTTATAATGCATACATTCAAGCCTTGTGACTGTAGAATAAACCCTAGCACAAAGTCTAAGGTCCACCTAGAAATGTATTCGGATTCGGTCATTCCTTCCTCCCAAACAAACCTAGGGTTTCAGGAATGGGAGTTGTCAAGTCCTATGGTACCACTACCTACTACCGAGCGGCATGATCGGTGTTAATGAATGTATATTGTCCCATTTAAACAAACCAACTGTCATACCAAAATGTAAGCATGTGATGAATAACAAATGTACTAATTATGCACACAATGGACATACATAGCATAAAATGTAATGTAAAACAATGTACTAAGTATGCACACAATGGACATACATAGCATAAAATGTAATGTAAAACGATGTACTAAGTATGCACACAATGGACATACATAGCATAAAATATAATGTAAAACGATGTACTATGTATGCAACAAAGGACATACATAGCAAAAACACAATGAAATCATGTACTATAAATGTACTAATGAACATAGCAAGTATATGATGTGAAAACAGGAAAGCATGAAAGTAACAAGTAGGCACATGTGTTTCACCACAAAACAGTTTGAAAACGGTAAAAGAGGGGTCTATGTACTCACTTGAGATTGCTCAATAGTCCTAGGATAACCACCATGCAATGCTAGAAGATCTCGGAATCAAACGGTACCTAATATTGGTAACTACATTAATAAACCGGACCTAAATCGGAGGATCGGATAGAATGAGGGCTAGTAAACCAAATGAGTATGGGAAACTCATGTAATATGGTTTAACAAAGCCCACATACTAAAATGAAACCTAACCTAAGTGCTTACGGCCCATTACGGCCCGTTTAGGTAGCTTATGCTACTTTAACGCGTCGTTTGCGTAAAACACGTTCGGAATGCCTAACTAGTCCTATGATAAGTAAAATATGCCTTAAAATGTCTAATATTGTTACCAAATCAGTTTAGATACCAAAAGTTATGTTATATGTGCTTAAAATGAATTTTTGAGTAAAACGGGTATTTTGGTAATTTACCTAAGGCATATATACTACTTATCATACAAGTACTCAAACGATGTGACCATAAGGTATAACATCGGAAGGTTATTCCCTATACAACTATGGTCACCTAATGTGTTTGGTCGAATCCTAATGATCGACCAAACGGGTCGGGTTCGAAAGTATAAGCGATTGTTTAGATCGCTTACCTTACGACCCTATATAAGCACTAAACTAAGAGTGACGAGCTAAGCATGTTAAAACATGCTTAACTAAGTTTAGAAAATAGGTTTGGTATCAAAACAAACGGTTTTGATACCTAAGAGTAGTTTGGTTACAAAATACGCAATAACACGCATTTTGGCTGAAACTACGACTCGTCACTGAGCCTAGATAACGTGGTAATCAGTAGGTATAGTCACTAGGGACTATAACCATCGTGATTACGCTCACGTTATGAAGTTCAAACGAGCTTCGCATTGACCATAAACTGGTCAACGCAGAAAGTCAAACAAAGTTTGACTTTTAACGCTAAAAGTATAAAAAGAACGAAGGAACACTTACAAAGGGTCCCCGAAAGCTAATCTTGATCCAAGTAGCTCAGGTATGAGATAATGGCTTCAACTTAGAGCTTTTAGATCAGATTTTGTGGGTTTTGAAAATGAATGGGGTTGGGTATTTATAGTAAATGGACAACCGTTAGGATCGTTTCTCGTAATCCGGGCTTTAATCTCACCCCTACACTTGTTGAAATTCCCATGGAACACCAAAATGGCCCCTCATCAACATGAAGAGGCAAGTGCAATTGGGTTTGGAGGGTGTGATAGCTGGAAACAGGCTGTTTAGAAGTTTCTGAGCAACTGGGAGGTCCTTACGGACCGTAAGGGTTATGGCTTACAGTCCGTAAGCCATCATCTTTGTTGAAATGACAGATTTGGTCCTTGCAGCTCCAAACTTGGTTTTCGATGCATTTTTGACACGTTTAAGCCCCGTTAACCTCATTTCAAATCTCTAAAATGAAGTTAAAGTATAGGGAACTTAAAATGTGCTCAAAAATATCTCGGATGTCGGTTCGTTTGGCCGTACGGTTATGTTGTTCGGTTAATTACGACGGAAGTCGTAACGAACGCAAAAACAGTCCAAAATGCGCGACGAATGGAATTTTGACAAGCCAAACACTAAAGCATAATATTATAATGCTTACATAAATTTTTGGATGTCCGGATGTATTCAGAAAGTAAGATATGCGTGAAAGTGCAAACTTGTGCACTTTTTGACGCTTTTAGTCCCTGAATGACCATAAAGTTTATTTTAGCATACCGAACCCCTCAAAGCCTATTTCTAAGATATTTAAAGGATATTTATGGTATGTTTAACTTATGGTCATGTTTCGGAATGTCTGTTACAGTTCAAATTGGCATACTTTCGCTGTTTGTCAACTTTAGTCCCTGTAGGCGATTTAACTTGATTTTGCCATACCAAAGCCTTCAAAACTTATTTCTAAGTTATGTAAAGGTTATTTAAGGTATGTTAAGCATATGTTGATGTTCCGGAGTATTTGTTGCATTGAATTGGTTATATTTACGCATCAGTGCTCGTATAACCTTCGAGAAAGCGATTTAAAGCTTGAAATCGAACAAGAATTGATATGTGCAAATGATACACATATTTATACAAGTCCCAAGTATGAAATACAATATTTCATTAGTTTGGTATTTGTTTGATGATTGAAGTGACACAGGTGTCACAGTCTCCCCTACTTTAGGAAATTTCGTCTCGAAATTTTATTTAGAGGAAACTTGTGAGAGTTTGAAACATGAAGTTGAAAAGACCAAACAACACTGGTTAGAGTTCTTGAACTTCTAGTAACTTTAAATAACATCAAGCTTGTAATGTAGGAGGGACACTTATATACAAGTCTATTAAGCGTCATTGGTGCGTCCACCATACCTCCTGTACATTGTTCACATTTCGTTATTGTTGCCACTATCGGTTCTTACACATAATAAATCTTACTGTGGTTTCCGTGCACTGAACTTCGTAATTATGTATGCATCCATAATCACGTAATTCCTTGCATAGTCACGTAGTGCATCTTAAAATGTGTAGGGGAAGAAAACAATGAACGAGCCTGTGAGGATTGTGACTAGACCACCATAGGGTCCCTTTTATTAAATCAATAAATGATTTTAATAGACAACCAAGGGGTCTTTTCAGCTTATATCATCACATGTCATTCTTAACCAGATTTTTGAATCAATCTTTTTTACTAGACCACTAAAAGGGTCTCTTATGAATCATGGAATGGTATTATATAATCCAAGGGTCTTACTATTACATAGAAGCCCATTAGGATTTAAGGTAGTACCTTTGGATATCCTACTATGAATCCTTCATATGAAGATATGGAAGGTTCTACGAGGATTTGGATAACGAAAATAAAACCACAAAAGGAAAAACATAACACAAAAACACATAACCACAAAATTGTTTATCTTGATCTTTAATTTGTTATCATCTTGTTAATTGTGCACATGCATTTAAAGCATACCAGGTATCAAATCCGTGGATTTTGATTGGCACTTTAAATATTTCCAAGGATCTAACTATAAAGATAGAAAGATCTTAAAAAAATGTCGATTTCGATTATAAGGAATCGAAATGTTCGAATTAGGGTATACAAGGAATCCAATTAAGGACTCGGATTTGAATGGAAATCATCCACAATGGTCTAATTGTGAAGATAAAAAGATCCCATGTGGATTTTGGGAATTGGAGAGCGGGAGGCGTTTCAAAACCTTGCACTAGACGTGCTTAAGTCAAAACATGAGGTAAAATTCTTATGAAGTTGAGATGCTCGATATGCCAAGGTGACATATGAAGCGAAATTTGAAGGTTAAGTCAATGTATAAGGAAAATATATATATTTTTTTGAAATCATAAAGTAAGTGTATTAGATAAGTATATTTATAAAATGTTTTAAAATCATGCGAGATGAATTTTGAAATTATGTATAAGGTTTTTGGAAATCATGAATGATGTTTTTGAAGTCATGCACTTGATATAAGTAATTATATGGTATTAATAACATTTTGAAATCATGAAGGTTGTTTTTGAAAACATAGACAATGTCCTTGAAATCATGGAGGTTGTTTTTGAAAACATATGTTATGCATGTTGAAAGAAATCAAAACGTAAATGGGTATGAGATTGAAAAATACCTTAGTTTTCTAACCAAGGATTCTAAGGTACAGATGTGCAAAAGCACGATTACTCATAATGTCACTTTATTTCTTGTACTTCGTCTCCTAGAATGAAACGAGTACTTAAAATGTTTCGAGGAAATCATGAGCGATCACTTGAAAGGGAGAATCACAAGAGTAGTTTGTAAAGAACATAGTTCTTTGATGTAGGTATCATAGGGAAATGGTATACACATATGTAACTACACTTGTACATCAGAATTGTAAACAACAATTTATTCATAAACTGAACACATTGTTTCCAAGTTCAACAAAAAAAAACAAAAGTAACAGATACAAATTATATAAAGCAGCAGCTTCTTCTAATCAGCCAAATGCTCATCCAAGGGTTGGATTTGCATCGACAATCTTTGGGCATTTGTTCCTGAAATGGCTCGTCTCTCCACAGTTGTAGCAAGTACCAGACGGAAAACGAGCTTGAGTAGGGTTGACTTGGAGTCGGGTAGCAGCAAGGTTTATAGCAGCTTTGTTTTGGATAGCAAAACGGCATATGCTAACCAAATGCCCCCACCGTCCACAGTAGGTACATTTGAAGCAGGGTAAGCGGTTTAAATGATGACGGTTACATCGTTTGCACCCTGGGGCAGCTCCTAAGTACGGCTTCCTAGCTGGTGGCGCTGCCACTTGGCTAGGTTCCGCTTGATTAGGTGTAACTGCTGCGGGTTTCCTTGAAGCCTTACGCTTCCTTGATTTTGGTGCAGGCTTGACTTCTGCTTCCTTCGGTGACTCTTGAGTGGCCTCATTGTTGAGACGAGACATGGCAATGCCTAAATCCACAGTCTTCAGAATCACTTCGCCTATTTGCTGGGCAAATTTGGCTGTTTGCTCGGACATTTGACCGTTGTTGTGGAGAAGAGACATTCTGGAGGAAAAGAAAGATATAGGAGGAAACAAATGAAATGTTATCGGCAAATAAAACAAAATGACAACGCATAGAAATTGCGATCATTTGTTTGTTACCTAAGGCAAACAAATGAGACGGTGACTAATCAAAGTAAGCGGGTCATATTAATGTATCGCGAAGACATGCTTTAGCCTATAAGTGTACACTCACCCTAAGAGTTCCCAGGTAAGAGTGATTGGTCCGATTATGTGGATTTGTACGAACACTCTAGCCTTAGACAGAAAACTCAGAGTACAGGCATCCACTCTTCCAGATTGCACGTGTTCACACTATAAGACCCAAACTTTGACGAGGTTTTGAAAATTCAAAGGGGTTCAAAACCTTATAATAGAGGGTTCAAAACCTAGTAATCAATCATCCTAGAACAGATGATTAGTTTTCAAAGCGGTTTTGAAATTTGTGTTCTTGTTGAGGTCGTCGCCTAAGGATAGGTGACGGTATTGTTTTATGACTAAACGCAAGTAAACTCGTGTTAGGGTCCTAGGAAGGTTATAGACTAGGTCAAAGCATTACTAATAACCTAATTCCCTATAACCACGAGCTCTGATACCAACTTTTCTGTCACACCCCGACCACGTAAAACAACAAAACGTGGCGGAAACGTCGGGGAGTGTTGTAACAGAATCATTGTTTCATAACACATGGAAATTGAAATATTGTTTTATTGATTAAAAGAGTTACAATGTCTTGACAGTCAAAGAAATATAACATAAATAACTAGTCTTGCATCTTTTATTGTCACTAAGGCCCAAGTCCGCCTAAGTGTATCTTGATAAATCCTATGCATCACATCCTGAAACACATGTGAAAATAGGTACGTCAGCATAAAAATGCCTGTGAGATACATAGGTTTTGTGAAAATAGAATTCATGACTTATGTTTAAGAAAATGTTTAGTCATGAACCTTGTAATTTACTTTGTCTTGTAAATCATTTGAAAAGTGATAAATAAACCAAATGATATATATGTATAAAAGAATAATACATGGTTAAGTAAATAACCAAGTAAAATGAGTTTGTATTAGATAAGTTGTTTGTAAAACAATGTATTGTGAAAAGTATGTTATTTGTATAAAATGTTATATGTCTAAATCGAAATGATTCAAGTAACGCTACGATATGTAATACCATACAAGCACTTATATATAGGAAGTACCAGCGGCGTATCCACCATGCTTGTATCATATTACACACGCCTCGTTACTTAAATCACTTACTCAAACCAAACCACCAAAGTAAAATGTTTATGTATAATCAAATGTCAAAATGTTTTGTGTATATCAATGTCAAAATGTTTATGTCTAATGTAAATCATGAATTGTGTATATCAATGTCAAAATGTTTATGTCTAATGTAAATCATGAATTGTGTATATCAATGTCAAAATGTTTATGTCTAATGCAAATCATGTAATGTGTATCCAAAATATCATGTATGGTAGGTGAAATATATCAACTAAACCATATGTAAAATGCACAAAAACAAGGTATTGAAGTAAAACATGGTTTAAATCAAAGTTATGTTTTGTGGAACAAATGCATGATATACTGATATAAACATCTATGCGGTATTGTTATAATGCATACATTCAAGCCTTGTGATTGTAGAATAAACCCTAGCACAAAGTCTAAGGTCCATCTAGAAATGTATTCGGATTCGGTCATTCCTTCCACCCAAACAAACCTAGGGTTTCAGGAATGGGAGTTGTCAAGTCCTATGGTACCACTACCTACTACCGAGCGGCATGATCGGTGTTAATGAATGTATATTGTCCCATTTAAACAAACCAACTGTCATACCAAAATGTAAGCATGTGATGAATAACAAATGTACTAAGTATGCACACAATGGACATACATAGCATAAAATGTAATGTAAAACAATGTACTAAGTATGCACACAATGGACATACATAGCATAAAATGTAATGTAAAACGATGTCCTAAGTATGCACACAATGGACATACATAGCATAAAATATAATGTAAAACGATGTACTATGTATGCAACAAAGGACATACATAGCAAAAACACAATGAAATCATGTACTATAAATGTACTAATGAACATAGCAAGTATATGATGTGAAAACAGGAAAGCATGAAAGTAACAAGTAGGCACATGTGTTTCACCCCAAAACAGTTTGAAAACGGTAAAAGAGGGGTCTATGTACTCACTTGAGATTGCTCAATAGTCCTAGGATAACCACCAAGCAATGCTAGAAGATCTCGGAATCAAACGGTACCTAATATAGGTAACTACATTAATAAACCGGACCTAAATCGGAGGATCGGATAGAATGAGGGCTAGTAAACCAAATGAGTATGGGAAACTCATGTAATATGGTTTAACAAAGCCCACATACTAAAATGAAACCTAACCTAAGTGCTTACGGCCCATTACGGCCCGTTTAGGCAGCTTATGCTACTTTAACGCGTCGTTTGCGTAAAACGCGTTCGGAATGCCTAACTAGTCCTATGATAAGTAAAATATGCCTTAAAATGTCTAATATTGTTACCATATCAGTTTAGATACCAAAAGTTATGTTATATGTGCTTAAAATGAATTTTTGCTTAAAAAGGGTATTTTGGTAATTTACCTAAGGCATATATACTACTTATCATACAACTACTCAAACGATGTGACCATAAGGTATAACCTCATAAGGTTATTCCCTATACAACTATGGTCACCTAATGTGTTTGGTCGGATCCTAATGATCGACCAAACGGGTCGGTTTCGAAAGTATAAGCGATTGTTTAGATCGCTTACCTTACGACCCTATATAAGCACTAAACTAAGAGTGGCGAGCTAAGCATGTTAAAACATGCTTAACTAAGTTTAGAAAACAGGTTTGGTATCAAAACAAACGGTTTTGATACCAAAGAGTAGTTTGGTTACAAAATACGCAATAACACGCATTTTGGCCGAAACTACGACTCGTCACTGAGCCTAGATAACGTGGTAATCAGTAGGTATAGTCACTAGGGACTATAACCATCGTGATTACGCTCACGTTATGAAGTTCAAACGAACTTCGCATTTACCATAAACTGGTCAATGCAGAAAGTCAAACAAAGTTTGACTTTTATCGCTAAAAGTATAAAAAGAACGAAGGAACACTTACAAAGGGTCCCCGAAAGCTAATCTTGATCCAAGTAGCTCAGGTATGAAGCAATGGCTTCAACTTAGAGCTTTTAGATCAGATTTTGTGGGTTTTGCAAATGAATGGGGTTGGGTATTTATAGTAAATGGACAACCGTTTGGATCGTTTCTCGTAATCCGGGCTTTAATCTCACCCCTACACTTGTTGAAATTCCCATGGAACACCAAAATGGCCCCTCATCAACATGAAGAGGCAAGTGCAATTGGGTTTGGAGGGTGTGACAGCTGGAAACAGGCTGTTTAGAAGTTTCTGAGCAAATGGGAGGTCCTTACGGACCGTAAGGGTTATGGCTTACGGTCCGTAAGCCATCATCTTTGCTGAAATGACAGATTTGGTCCCTGCAGCACCAAACTTGGTTTTCGATGCATTTTTGACACGTTTAAGCCCCGTTAACCTCATTTCAAAACTCTAAAATGAATTTAAAGTATAGGGAACTTAAAATGTGCTAAAAAATATCTCGGATGTCGGTTTGTTTGGCCGTACGGTTGCGTTGTTCGGTTAATTACGATGAAAGTCGTAACGAACGCAAAAACGGTCCAAAATGCGCGATGAATGGAATTTTGACAAGCCAAATACTAAAGCATAATATTATAATGCTTACATAAATTTTTTTATGTCCGGATGTATTCAGAACGTAAGATATGCGTGAAAGTGCAAACTTGTGCACTTTTTGACGCTTTTAGTCCCTGAATGACCATAAAGTTTATTTTAGCATACCGAACCCCTCAAAGCCTATTTCTAAGCTATTTAAAGGATATTTATGGTATGTTTAACTTATGGTCATGTTTCGGAATGTCTGTTACAGTTCAAATTGGCATACTTTCGCAGTTTGTCAACTTTAGTCCCTGTACGCGATTTAACTTGATTTTGCCATACCAAAGCCTTCAAAACTTATTTCTAAGTTATGTAAAGGTTATTTAAGGTATGTTAAGAATATGTTGATGTTATGGAGTATTTTTGCATTGAATTGGTTATATTTACGCATCAATGCGCGTATAACCTTCCAGAAAGCGATTTAAAGCTTGAAATCGAACAAGAATTGATATGTGCAAATGATACACATATTTATACAAGTCCCAAGTATGAAATACAATATTTCATTAGTTTGGTATTTGTTTGACGATTGAAGTGACACAGGTGTCACAAGCCCTGACCCTATCTTCTCCCCACTTTGTCACAGAATTCTTTGACACATAATCAGCTGCTATCAGCTCCTCTTTCATTCTCTTCAACTCTAAGATCTTATCAGCTTCAAATTGTTTGAATTTTTCAGGAGGAGTTTGCTTGACCTTATTTTTTATCATTTCTTGAATCCTGGCTGCCTCTTTTTCAAGCTCAGGAATGGTCCAGTTTTTGTACATGTGTTTCTCCCCCCTTGTATTTCTTGTAGGTCATGATGTTCTCAATGTAGTCTTTTCTCAAGGACTCATCTGCCCTTTCTGAGATTTGCTGACATACATTTTTGGCAAATTGCTCCATAGCTCTGACCTGTGTGAGTAGAAACTGATAGTTTTGCTGAAATTCTCTATCAGATTTCCCTTGTTTATTTTTTATTGAGATATCCTCTGCTTGCTTGGCCTTGAGTTTCAAATATTCTTCAATATTGTTAGGCATGGGATATCCTTCAACAGATGGCAAACTCCTTTTAGCTGGGTCATCCTCATAGTAAAAGGATTTGATTTCTTCCCTAATTGCAATGAGTTCAAGAGGAAATGAGACACCAGCAGGAGGTAATGGCTTTAGAATTTGAGCCGAAGAGAGAGGCATGGGTTTTGGAATTGTGACAAGTGACAGAGATTTTGAAGATGTTGGTGGTGGAGATGTGTCATCATCTTTTAGAATTAGCATTCTCCTTTTTGTTTGAGGAGGGACTGATGATGGTTTGGGTGGAACAGTGGTGATAGTTTGAGTGGTAGTGGTTTGTGGTTGACTAACAGCTGTTGAAACAACTGGTGTTTCCACCACTGTTGTCATTACAACAGATGTTGTAACATCTGTTGTCTTCTGCTTTTTGGTAAAAGATGATGGTGGTGAGGTTGTTTTTGATGGTAATGGTCGTGGTGGTAGGGTAGTGGTTGTGGTGTGTGTTGAAGTGGTGTGTGTTGAAGTGATAACAGATGTTGAAACCTCTGAAGTACCAGCAGGAGTTACAACAGCTGTTTGAGTGGAGGTTTGATGCTGATGGCTTTTGGATGGTGGTTTTGGAATATGCTTTGGAATTCTGGATGGGATGGACTTGGGTTTTATTTTTGGCTTAGGGTTTTTAGTATCCTTTGAACCAGAACAACCCTGCGCATACAACTCCATGTAAGCTCTTTTCTCCTCATTCCACCTTGAAATATCCTTTGCCGCTCTATCCCTTTTAACACTTGCTACTCCTTCATCAAGTGCTTCTTGGGTAGCATCAACCTTTTTACTACCATCTGGTAAGGGAATTTTTCTGGTCATAGCATCCTTTTCTGGTTCAATGTAAAGACCATCATCTATTCCCTTCTTTTTCCACTCCTGAATTTTCTCCCCCTTTTTGGCATTATCTGGGGGAAGTTGATCAATGAAAAGAACTGTTGGAGGAGCAGTGCCAGTGGTTTCCAATAAATGGGCCTTGATTGCCTTAATGTCTGCTTGAGTGTTCTTGAACCTAGACTCCATGATGTTTTTCAGCTTTTGGACATGTATTTCATGTTGCTTATCTGCCATTTCTTTTTGTTGTTGGAGAAAAGGTTGGAAGAGGTTCCAGAGCTCATTTGTAGCAGATTCTTGTGGTGGAGCAGGTGCTTGAGGTGGAACAACAGTGGATTGCATCTTTTGTACTGTCAACAACTGTTGAAGCATTTCTTTGATATCTGCAACTGAAGTATCCAGTTTATCTACACGTTCCGTCAATTCCAAATATTTTAAACCATCACCCAATTTAATGGGATCATCTGATTTCCCACTAGCAGTGGTTTTATCAGTGGTTGAGGTAGGGAGTGTACTCCAAACATTAACCACTGATGCCCCTTTTTTCTTGGTACTGGGGTCTTCTCCCTTCAACACTTGACAATCTTTTGATGTTGCCAGTGGTAAAAAAGAATCCACTGGTAGATGTCAGAGGTGCTATGGAAGGAATTGCCTCCAAGGAAGTCTTATTGATGTAACCACTGTCCAAATGTAAACCAGTGGGTTCAACATTTGTAGTGGCTGCTTCACTTGGAATACCACCAAGAGTTACTTGTAACTCAAGGGGTGTAACCTCCTCAGGTTGTGTTGGTGGGTTAGCAAGGATTGATACATCAGACCCAGTCATTTGTTGAGGTATATTCTCATCAATAGGTGATTGAGAAGGACTGGTTAGTGCCTGGTTCAAATCGATTGCATTCAAAAGAAGTTTAGTTGGTGGGGGAATTGTGGATGTGATGTTTGGTGTAGAAAGAGAATTTACCCCGGTCATTGGGCTGTGGATGATGGAAACGAGTGTTTCCAGAGCATCATATTGTGGAGTCCCTATTTGTACAACCTGTTCTTTTTTAGAAGAAACAGGAGGAGTTTCGGTTATGGGTTGAGATATTTGTACCAACTGCTGTGAGGAAGAAGCAGCAGTGGTTTCTTGTGACTTTTGTTTTGTCACAGGCAGTTGCTCTGGTATCTTATCCTCCAGAGATGCCTTTTTGATGGGTTTGGGGGGTTTTTGATTTTTCTTTTTATGTGGCTTTTTGGTGATTTTAGGTGTGGGTTTCAAAGCAGTTGTGTTGCTACTTTGATCATCTTGAGCAGTAGGCTCAGCAGCAGAAACCTGAGGAGCAGTGGTAACTGCTAAATTCAGCTCAGGCACCTCTGCTTGTGTTTTGCAAGGTGTTGACATTCTTGTAAAAGTTTCAGCAGTTAAGCTGTGCATTTGTAAAGAGTCACCTTGGTTTATTGCAGCAATATCATCCTTACTGAATTTCTTTTCAAAATAATAGCTTAGAAATCTTGGAAACAGTAAGAATGATTTTGTTTCAACATTTTTAACCAGATCATTAAAAATTTCCCGGGAATAATTAAAATTTTCTTCTTGAAGAATAGCATATCCCAGATTTTGAATTTTTAATGGTATTTCATTAAAAGCAGTGGTTTTGTTTGAAACACACATTAGAAGGGTATGAAATAAAAACCTTGTTGCAGAAGGAAAGTAGCATTTTTGTAAGGTGTCCTTTTTCACTTCAGCATTATACCCTCTTTCCAGGAAATCATTTTTTAACTCGTTTTTGGGAAAAGTAATTTTACCTTCCTGATCGTCGAGTTGAAAGACCTCTGAGATGGATTGTGATGTAATCTTGACGGCTTTACCCTTTAGAGATGAGTTGATGGCTATTACAGTGTCTCCTTGTTTTTCAAGGGTCGCATTTTTCCAGAACTCTCTTTGGGTTGTCAAGTATATTGGTGCATCTGCTGTTAACAAAGTTTTGTACTTCGATGCAGAGATGGTATCAATGATGGAGTTGAAGATATTTGTGGTGCCGGGTTTTGTGAGAAGATCCAGAAGATTGTGAGATGGTTTATGTGGAATTTCAGTGGGTGTTGCCTTTTGAGAGGCTTGTTTGGATGTTGATTTGGAAGTGGGTTTTGCAGATGACTTCGATTTTGTCATTTTGGAGATGATGATCGAAGAAAGTTGTGCAAGAATTTGAAGAAAAACTGTTTTGAGAAGAGAATTCAATTCGACAGTAAAACCTTGTTTTTGATGTGAAGTGGGGGTTTTATAGAGGAAAAAGTGAAGGCTGACGTGGCAACGGTTACAAAAGGTCTGACCACTATGTACTGCCCACATGCCAAACTCTGATGAAATGAAGGACAATACTTTTATGAAAGTTACTGATGAAGGCAATGGTTACAACGGTAAAATGGAAACAGTGGATGATTTTCACTATCAATGGATAGCATATCAGTGGATAAGACACTGCTTTTGAACAACAGAGTTTATCAAGGAAATGAGAGGACAGAGGATGGCTTTCAGCAGTGGACAGACTTTGATGTAGAGCAGACTTTTGAACAAGCAGTGGTTATGGAAGACTTTTAAGGATTTTAATGAAAACTTCATTTTTAGCTATTTTTAAGGATGGATTTTTGATTTTCTGAAAACATTTTAATGCTTTTATTCATAGAAAAACAAGATGTTGCTTGTTATTCCATGTTTAGCATGCTAATCCTAGAGACCAAGCTTTCAAAGGTGGCAGTATCTAATGCTTTTGTGAGCACATCTGCCAGCTGGTCTTTAGTTGGAACATGATGCAGAGAAATCAAACCTTTTTCATAGCAATCCCTCACAAAGTGATGTCTGATGTCGATGTGCTTGGTGGTTGAATGGGAAACTGGATTTTTGATGATATTTTCTGCTGCCTGGCTATCCAACATGAGTGGTGTTTTTAAGGCAGTGATACCAAAATCCAGCAACTGATTTTGAAGCCACAGGAGTTGGGTTGTACAGCTTGCAGCAGCAATGTATTCAGCTTCAGTAGTGGATGTTGAAACAGCTGCTTGCTTTTTGCTTTGCCATGAAACTAAGCAATCACCTAGAAACTGGCACCCTCCTAATGTGGACTTCCTTGTTGTGTTACATCCAGCAAAGTCACTGTCTGAAAAGCCTGAAAGCTTGATATTCCCATTAGCTGGATACCAGATACCAAGTGTGGGAGCACCTTTTATGTATCTGAAGATCCTTTTTACAGCAATAAGGTTGGATTTTCTAGGGGCTGATTGACTTCTTGCACAAACATATGTTGCAAACATGATGTCTGGCCTAGATTCAATTAGGTACAGCAAAGACCCAATCATGCTTCTATATAGAGTTTGGTCAATCAGCTCATCCTTTTCATCAGACATGACAAGCTTATTTGTTGCCATGGGTGTGCTGCATAGTTTACAATCATTCATATCAAATTTGTTTAAAAGTTCTTTAGCATATTTGCTTTGATGAATGAAAGTTCCATTTTGCAATTGTTGAACTTGGAGACCAAGAAAGCATTGCAGCTCACCCATTGCACTCATTTCAAACTCAGCTGTCATGAGTTCCCTAAACTCTTCACACGTTTTGTTACATGTGCTTCCAAAAATAATGTCATCCACATAAATTTGGACGATCATTAAATCCTTTCCTCTCCATTTTTAAAAACAGTGTGTTATCAATGGTACCTCTTTTGAAACCATTTGAGAGTAGAAAGGTGAAAAGAGTTTCATACCAGGCTCTAGGTGCTTGTTTCAGGCCATACAAGGCTTTGTTTAGCCTGTAGACATGATCTAGATAAAATGGATCCTCAAAGCCTGGAGGTTGACAAACATATACCTCTTCTTGAATTGTACCATAGAGGAAAGCACTTTTGATATCCATTTGAAACACCTTCATGTTGTGGTTGACAGCAAAGGCCAAGAACAGTCTTATAGCTTCCAATCTTGCTACAGGGGCAAAAGTTTCATCATAGTCAATCCCCTCTTCCTGTCTGTAACCTTGAACCACAAGCATGGCTTTATTCTTGACAACAATACCCCTTTCATCAGTTTTGTTTTTGAAGACCCACTTTGTGCCAATGGGGCTAACCTCCTCTGGCAGTGGTACAAGCTCCCATACTTGTTGTCTTTTAAACTGTTGGAGCTCCTCTTGCATGGATTCTACCCAGCTGTTGTCTTTCAGTGCCTCTTGGTACTTGACTGGCTGATGGAGTGATAGAAAACCAGCAAAAAGACAAATGTTTTAGGTTTGGCTTCTTGTGAGCACCCCTTCATTGATGTTGCCAATGATTTGATCAGGTGGATGAGATCTCAAGTAGATTAAATCTCCTTGGTATGGAATGATGGCATTTGTTGGTGAAGGCTGCAAATGTGTATCATCTGAGCTAACCACTACTGGGGACTTTGATGTTCCAACAGTGGCTTCAAAAGGTGGTGGAATGGGGGGTAATGAAGTGGACACATGCTGACTTTTATCCACTGTTTGGGGGACTTTTGTCAGCAGTGTTTGTTGATGTGGAAGAAGTGGTTAATGGGCTACTTTGGTCAACAACTGTTGAGGTAGCAGTGGTTGAGCTATGACAGCTGTTTTGAACATCTGATGCTCTTCCCATTCTGACAGACTTTTGAGGAATGATGATTTCATACCCATAGTCTGGTGTTGAATCCTCTGATGGACCTGCACTGTTAGTCTTAACAGCAGTATTTTCAAAAGTAAATTTATCAAGATCAAATAGATCTGCAGGATTTGCTGGGATTTTCATTGATGAAAGTTCATTGAACTTTACATTCAAGGTCTCCTCCACTGCCTTGGTCCGTGTATTAAACACTTTGTAGGCCTTGGCAGTGGTTGAGTATCCCAGATGATAACCACAATCAATTTTGGCTGCAAATTTTGAAATGGAATTTTTTAAGTTCAAAATAAAGCATGGGCAGCCAAACACTTTGAAGTATGAGATCAGTGGTTTGATTTTATACAGAATTTCATAAGCAGTCTTTTTGTGCCTGGGGTTTATTAAAACTCTGTTTTGGACATAGCAAGCAGTATTTACTGCCTCTACCCAAAAAGTTAATGGCAAACCTGAATCAGCAAGCATGGTTCTGGCAGCCTCAATCAAAGTTTTGTTCTTTCTTTCCACTACCCCATTTTGCTCTGGTGTTCTAGGGATGCTGTACTGCCTTACAATCCCTTTCTTCACACAGAAGGCATCCAACTCCTTATTTTTGAATTCTGTGCCATTGTCACTCCTGAAGACTTTTACTGGAAGGTCAAATTGCTTTTCAACCTGTGTCACAAAGTCTTGCAAAATGCCTGTAGTCTCATCTTTTGAGTGTAAAAAGAAAGTCCATGTAAACCTAGAGAAGTCATCAACAATAACCAAACAATATCTTTTCTTCTTAAGACTCATGACTTGAACTGGGCCAAACAAATCCATGTGCAGCATTTGCAAACAATGGGTTGTTTTGGACTCTTCAATGGACTTAAACGAGCTTTTATGCTGTTTTCCTTTTAAACAGGAAACACAATGCTCAGGACATGAAAACAATTTTTGTGGTAGGCCTCTTACCAAACCATTTTTTGAAATTTCAGTGATTGTCTTAAGATTTGTGTGCCCCCGTCTTCTGTGCCAAAGTTGTGTCTCTTTGTTAGAGGCAGCTGAGAACAGACAGGCATCAGCTCTGGGACACTCTTTTGACATATCAACGACATAAACATTGCCACTTCTTTGAGCAACAAGTTTTGTTTGACCAGTGTTTATTATTGCTTCAATTTTTTTGACCATTTCTGGTCCAACAATCCTACAACACTCCTTTGTGAAGAATGACCCATACCCCTTGTCACTCATTTATGAAACACTCAGGAGGTTGAATTTCAGACTGTCTATCAGATTGACATTTTCAAAATTTACATTGCCAGACTGTACTGTACCAGACCCCAGAACTTTCCCTTTACTGTTATTCCCAAAGGATATATCACCCCCTCCATGAATTTTGAAATCTTTGAGTAGGGCTTTACATCCAGTCATGTGCCTGGAGCCTCCACTATCAACATACCAAAGGCTATCTAAGCAGGCAGAAGCTCCCTGCACATGAAGTAAAAGGATTAGTTCATTAGGGTTTCCAAAGCCAATAAGGCTTTGGATGGGGTCTCAACAGTGTCTGGGATGGATGCACATTGATGGACAGTGGTTAGGTCAGGGGTTTGGACAGTTTTAGGACTGTTTCTTGCTAACCACTATTGGGGGTATTGACCAATCACCTGTTGGTACCCAAAAGGATGCCTGTTCACTTTAGGTTTAGAGGGCCTTTTGTAGGTCTCATAAACGTGCGGACTCCTTTGGTAAGACTGTTTTTCCTTACCTCTTCTGTATTGATTGGCAGGGGGTGCATCAGTAACCTGAACATCTCTTTTGACAGACGTTTGGTTCAGCTGTTTTGTGACAACTGTTTGAACTGGCACAAACAGTGGTTGGTTTTTGGTGAATTTGACAGATGATGTTGATGGACTCAATGATGTTTTAGCAATGTACTCATTCTTTTTCACGTCAAAGTTTTTGAGATACACACATGCTTGAGTTTTGTGGTTTGTTTTACCACAGACAATGCAGCTTTCAGCAGGAACAATGACGCTTGTTTTGTTTAAATCATATGCTTTTAAATGGAAACAGTCTTTTGTTAGATGATTCCTTTTCTCACAAAATTCACAAAACAGGTTATTGATCTTTTCTTTCTTCTTTCTCTTTTCGGACTCCTTTGCAACAGATTTTTTAACCTCTGTTGGGATGTCCTTGAGAGGAATGACTTTAGCTTTTGGAGCTTTAACACCATCAGTGGTTGTAAAGTCCATGGGCTTGAAATTTTCAAGAATGTCACACTCATCAGACCAGGTGGGTTTAAACTGGTATTTCTCAAGCTCCTCAAAAGTAGAGGATCCAACTGGTCTGTTGTCACACCCTGGCTTTGCGGAAGCGTGGTAAATTTTGGTGTGACTTCTTAATACCATAGCTTAATCATAACAAGCTATATGAATTTAAAAACCATGCAAGTCATCCGTTAAGTTTGAAAATAACATACAATACCATTGTTTGACGAGAACATACTCCAACAACAATAACCTTGTTCAAAAGACATAACAACTTATAACATAAACGTAAACGTGATTTAGGGACTGTGTCTTGTCCAGGTAAGAGACACATCCCCTAAACCCTGATGACTTCATGACAATACGCAGCGGAAAACGTTCCATACCGTGCCAGATCCGTTTAATTTCCTGAAATACATGTGAGTTGAAAAATCAACAATAATGTTGAGCGAGTTCATGTGTAAGTGAGTAAGTAAAACACTTGTACGTATAAAAGTTTCCTGGTATGTAGCAGTGTAAGAGGACTTGTGATCACCAATGGTTTGCAAAGCCATTAGCATGTTGTGATATGCAAGTAGGAAGACTCAAACCTAGCGGATTTATGCGTTGGGCACAAAGTCACCCCGAGGTCCGTTCTGTTTGGGCCTGGGGCTGGGCTCGCTACACCCAGATAGATCTACCGCTCCTGTCCCTCGGTCCTACCCTGAGGATTAATAGCCTCAAGTTTCCGCCTACCCATTCACATGATCTAAACCTCCTTACGTTAATCATACCGTGTATAAAGTACTTGTAAACAATGTAACATGTATTTCACCCCCGCGGTTAAGTAAACTGAAAAACAGTTAGAGAAAAGGGGGACATGAACTCACAGTGAATGCGCGTCTCTACCAAGTGTCTCCAATACAGTAAGCTGTGCAACGACCTACAAGTGCTAATTCTATTAGACGGATGGCCGTGCCTTAGCTTTACAGTTTATGTCTTTGGGAAATAGTTAGACAACTATTTCGTGTTTATGTTCCGTATACACTTGGTAGTTATACTTTTTCCCAAGGATGGGGGATACAATACATGTGCGTAAGTTACGTTTTATCAATCTTGTGGTAATGTAATTACCGGTGTAACTTATATGTTTGTGTAAGCGTTCGCAAAGTTTTGGAATCATTAACGCTTGTAAATATTATTCTCACTCTAAATAATATTTATGTATTTTCACAAAATAATCATAAACAGTGTTGTGACAAAAATATTTATCACGTTAATCTTTGTGAAAATCCCACCTCCGAATATTTAGTAAAATATAGTGCTGGCGAAATTTATGTTTCGAAAGTATGTCCAAAAATAGTTCTAACACTTGTTGTGTAAAAAGTCTAAGTGTTAGGTTTTTAGAAAATTTCGCCAGAGTTTCCTCTGTAACTGGAGGTGGCCACGCTTTCAAGCGTATCATTTTCTTTTAACAAATCAATTCAACAATCTTCTTTATTCAATCAAACAATTTCCGACACAACAAACTAGTCGACAAGTATGTAAATCGCATAATCGCATGAACTTGTAGTTTTTCCACATCTTTAATGTGAATCACTTTTATATATGTAGATCTTTATATAAAGTAACTTTAATCTTGTAGAAACCTTGTGACTAGAGAAATCCGTCTTGACAACTTCTAGTCATTTTTCCCAAAATTAGTTATTTGTCGGATCTTTTCATTTCACAAGTGTCTACACACTTGTGGTTTATAAAAATCATATTTATTAGTGTAAGATCCATCTTTAGAAAAACATGATTTCTTTAAAGTGTGGTCCTTCAAAAATACCACTTGCGGATACGTAGATCCGCTAGTTTTAAACACCATTTTACCGGTTAAATCACTTTTACACAAGTAAAATATTTCTACGCAAGTTCATGTATCTTGTGTGGTAGTGTTTCACCTTTAACCCTTGTATTTAGTCAAAAACGAGCTTATGTGAAGACACATGATTTTACAAAGTCGGGTTAAACGAAGATCCGAGCTACCACATCATAGATCGGGTCTCAATAATCTCATATTTCAAGTCCTACGACTTTTACACAAGTTATATGCTATTAACCTCCATTTTTTGTGATTTTACTAGACTTTAAAGTTCCAAAACGCATGTTTACGATATTTAACCGACGAAAGTTCTTTTATCCACTTTAGATAAGCTTAAAAACAAGTTTTAAACAATATACCTCTAGCTCGGGGCTAGGGAAGAATCGTGATGAAAAACGCGTGGATAAAAGCTAACGGTTGAGGTCCTTCGTGTTCCGAGTGCACAAGAGCTCCTAATACGCGACTTGTGATGTTTGTATGATCTTGGAATGATGAAGACAAGAACCGAAAATGGGAGTGTAGGTGGTGGGGGTTTCGGCCGAGAACCAAGAGAGCAAGAGAGAGCTTGGTTTGTTGGTGTGTGGAGTGAAAGATTATAATGTGTAATCTTGTGATCTTATAGGCAACATTAGATGCTATTAACCATTGGTAAATGTGTTCACTAGATACTTAACATACAATAATAAAATAATACACTTTGTACTCTTGTGTTCCCTTGGTTGGGCCGATTCCATTAGTGGGGGGGGGGTCTAGTTCGGTTCAAACTTGTTTAGTTAGGTGTTTAGTTTTGGTTAAATAGGTAGGTTAAGTGTCTAACCTTGTTAGTTGTATAAAGCGCGTTATGACGGGTGTTAGGGTAATCAGGGACCCTAACTGGCTCAGAAAAATAAAAATAGTGAAAATACTAATATTTTCATGTTCCGGGTATAGTCCGGTTGTTCGGTTGGATAGAAATCCGTTAAAGTCTTTTGTAACGCTTTAAAGTGTCGTTATTACATTTTCAGTGACACAATTAGTTTTCCCGACACTTTAGAAAGTGTCTAGTAATATTTTCTCATTTTCTGGCACTTTACTAGTCAGCTAGAAGCTGGTTTAATTTTTAAAGTGCTGTGTTTGGTACTTAAAGTACGTTTTTGGCACATCCGAATCAGTGTATCTTATCCCTAGAGACGCGGTACCATAACCCTTATATCCCTACACTCACTACCAGTGTAGTCAAAATATATGAGGCTCTTAACAGGCCTTAGAGGCAGTGTCTGCCTGATGCTGGTCATATCAGCATGTTTGCCGTGTATCCGTATAGTGCTACTGTGCTTTTTGTGCATCATGTTTGTCACTAAGGTTCAGTATGTAATTAATGTAGTGACAGCAAATAAAGTATGATGCAAGTAAGTGCATGTATCAGTATGCAGGTAGCAGTTTATCAGCTAGTTCAATCAAGCACAGTAATCAAGTAGTAATTAATCATTAATTAAGTTGTACGGATACCTGGTTTTGTGCGGGTTGTCACATTCTCCCCCCGTTAAATAAATTTCGTCCCGAAATTTAAGTTCTGCTTGTAGAAGCATGGTTCTTAGGAAATAAGTGGGGGTATTTCTCTTTCATCCGGTCCTCACGTTCCCATGTGAATTCAGGACCATGTCTGGCATTCCAACGAACCTTGACGAGTTTGACACTGCTCCGGCGGGTCTTGTTAACTTTCCAATCCGTGACCTCAACAGGTTCTTCAACAAAGTGGAGCGTGTCGTCAATATGAATCTCGTCGATAGGAATGGCAACGTCAATTTGAGTTGGACTTTTCTTTAAATTGGATACATGAAATGTATCGTGAACACCATTCAGTTCAGCAGGTAGGTCCAACTTGTATGCTACTGTCCCAATTCTTTCCAGAATTCTGAAGGGACCAATGTAGCGTGGATTTAACTTTCCACGCTTTCCAAAGCGTGCTACCCCTTTCCAGGGCGAAACCTTTAACAACACCATTTCTCCGACTTGGAAGTCCACATGCTTCCGGTTTGGATCCGCGTAGGCCTTTTGTCTGTGGCGAGCGGCTTCGATGCGTTTAAGAATTTGCGCGATCTTGTCTGTCGTCTCTTGGACGATCTCGGGACCAGCAAGCTGCCTATCACCTGCGTCAGACCAACATAGTGGTGATCGGCACTTGCGTCCGTATAGGGCCTCAAATGGCGCGACACCAATACTGGTGTGGTAGCTGTTGTTGTATGAAAACTCGACCAAAGGTAAGTGTTTATCCCAGCTACCGTCTAAATCCATAACACATGCCCTCTGCATGTCTTCCAAAGTTTGTATCGTTCGCTCGCTCTGGCCGTCAGTTTGCGGATGGAACGCAGTGCTCAGATTCAATTGTGAGCCAAAAGATTCTTGGAAGGATTGCCATATTCTTGACACAAACCTTCCGTCTCTATCAGAGATGATCGAGAGAGGTACTCCATGACGTGCTACGATCTCTCTCAAGTAAATTTCCGCAAGTTTGCTAGTATTGTCTTTCTCCTTGATTGGCAGAAAGTGTGCGGACTTTGTTAGGCGGTCAACAATCACCCAAATCATATCATGGCCTCTTGGCGTTCTTGGCAGTTTTGTAACAAAATCCATTGAGATTTGTTCCCATTTCCACTTGGGAATCTCAGGTTGTTGCAGAAGTCCCGAAGGCTTCTGGTACTCCGCCTTGACCTTAGCGCACGTTAAACATTTGCTCACGTAAACCGCAACGTCGCCTTTCATCCTAGGCCACCAATAGTAATCTTTGAGATCTTGGTACATCTTATCCGATCCAGGGTGGATAGAGTACCGTGATTTGTGCGCTTCGTTGAAAATAACTTCCCTTAATCCACCAAACAGAGGAACCCAAATCCTTTTCTCAAAACATAACGTCCCTTCCTCGTTTGGTACCAAAAGCTTCTCCATTCCACGGAGATATTCTTCCTCAAGGTTTCCCTCCTTGAGAGCTTCCTTTTGTGCGGTACGAATGCGCGAGGAAAGATCGGTTCGTATGATCATTTCCAAAGCCCTAACCCTTATGGGCTTGATTCTTTCTTTACGACTTAGGGCATCGGCAACTACATTCGCCTTCCCTGGGTGATACTTTATCTCGCAGTCGTAATCGTTTAACAATTCAACCCATCGTCTTTGCCTCATATTTAACTCCTTCTGGTTAAATATATGTTGTAGGCTTTTGTGGTCTGTGAAGATTGTGCACTTCGTACCATACAGGTAGTGTCTCCAGATCTTTAAAGCAAAAACCACTGCGCCAAGCTCTAAATCGTGTGTGGTATAATTCTTTTCGTGCACTTTCAGTTGGCGTGATGCGTAAGCAATGACCTTTTGGCGTTGCATCAACACACAACCCAATCCCTGACGCGATGCGTCGCAGTATACCACAAAGTCATCAGTACCTTCTGGTAGAGCTAAGATTGGCGCGTTACAAAGCTTATCCTTTAATATCTGAAACGCTTCATCCTGTTTGATTCCCCAATCAAACGTCTTGTCCTTCTGCGTGAGGAGTGTCAATGGTTGAGCGATCTTTGAAAAATCCTCGATGAACCTCCGATAGTAGCCAGCCAAACCCAAGAATTGTCGAATCTCGGTTGGCGTTGTAGGCGTTTCCCAATCCTTGATCGCCTCGATCTTTGTGGGATCAACATGAATTCCTTCCCCATTAACCACATGTCCAAGAAACTGGACTTCACCTAGCCAAAACTCGCACTTGGAGAATTTGGCGTACAGCTGTTCCTTCTTTAGCAGCTCCAGTATGGTTCTAAGATGTTGTTCGTGTTCGGCCTTTGTCTTTGAGTAAATCAGGATGTCGTCGATGAATACAATCACGAACTTGTCTAAGTATGGCTTGCAAACCCTATTCATTAGATCCATGAATACCGCAGGCGCGTTTGTCAAACCAAATGGCATAACGAGGAACTCGTAGTGTCCATAACGAGTTCGGAAGGCTGTTTTCGGGATACTTTCCTCCTGTATCCTTAATTGATGGTATCCAGATCGAAGATCGATCTTAGAGTAACAGCTTGAACCTTGAAGTTGATCGAATAGATCGTCGATTCTTGGCAGAGGATACCTGTTCTTGATCGTCAGTTTGTTCAATTCTCTGTAGTCAATACACATGCGGAAACTCCCGTCCTTCTTCTTGACAAACAAGACCGGAGCTCCCCAAGGCGAGAAGCTTGGTCGGATAAAACCCTTGTCTAACAACTCTTGAAGTTGTGTCGAAAATTCCTGCATCTCAGACGGAGCAAGTCTGTACGGTGCCTTAGCCACAGGCGCGGCGCCTGGAACTAAGTCAATGTGAAACTCCACTTGCCTCTGAGGTGGTAATCCGGGTAAGTCTTCTGGGAAGACTTCGGGATACTCCCTTACGACAGGGATGTCCTCGATTGTTGGCTCAGCAGCCTTCTTGTCTACGATGTGTGCCAGAAAAGCAACACATCCCTTCTGTAAACACTTCCTTGCCTTCAAGCAGCTGATAAATCTTAGTGGCGTGTCACGCTTCTCTCCGTGAACCACAATTGTCTCACCATCATCAGTTGGGATACGAACAACTTTCTCGTGACATACTATCTCAGCCTTGTTTCCGGATAACCAATCCATTCCTACCACCACGTCGAAACTTCCCAATTGGACTGGTAGTAGATCCAGAGTGAACTCGCGTTCTCCCAATTCTATCACACAACCTCTGATTACTTCGTCGGCTCCAACTAACTTTCCATTAGCTAATTCGATCGAGTAGGGAATGTCTAACTTAGTAGCAGCTAACCCAAGCATATTTTTAAATTCTAACGATACGAAGCTATAATCGGCACCAGTATCAAATAAAATGGACGCATAGCGTTGATTGATAGGGAACGTACCCGTAACAACATTTGGATCTTGGCGTGCTTCTCTAGCTTCGAGCTGGAACACTCTACCACGGGCTTGATTCAGTGTTGGGCAGTTCTTCTTAAAATGCCCGATTTCCCCGCAGTTATAACATCCGAGTCTCTGCCCGTTTCCATCCCCATTTCCAGCTGGGGTGTTGATCTGGTTGGCATTGCCAGCCTGGTTTGCATTGTTGCCTCGGTTTCTGTTTCCTCCAAAATTTCCTGGTAGGCGGTTTCCATTTCCACCACGGTTATCATTCCTATTTCCATATCCTCCCTGGCCTCCGCGGCCTGCACTAGCCCAACATGATTCCTTTGAGTGGCCCGGTTTTCCACAAGATTCACAAACTCTTACGTTACAAGGGCCAGTGTGGTGGCGTTGGCAGTTGTTGCATCTGGGCTGTGTGCCCTGGTACCCTTTTCCTCTCTTGGTACTGCCAGCTGATTTTCCCTTCTTAACTGCCATACTGACGCCTTGTTTGAAGTTTGAAAACTTCCTTTTGTTATCCCCTGAGGACTCAACGTGAGTCTCTGTTTTCTTTGCCTTGACTTCATCAAACTTGTTTAAACGAGTCGCCTCCTCGGTGAGAGCCACGCTCAAATTGATGGCTTCAGTGATAGTCGCTGGTTTGGAGGAGGTTACCATGCTGATTATTTGGGGAGCCAAACCCCAAATGAAGCGCTCGATTCGCTTGTATTCTGGCGTGACCATATAAGGAACCACTTGAGATAGGTCGTGAAACCTCTGGATGTATTCCGCAATCTTAGGTCCATCCATCTTTAAGTGCCAAAATTCAGTCTCCAACCTATGAATTTCTGCGCGTGAACAGTACTTTTTGCGCATTAGTTCTTTCAACTCGGCCCAAGTCAGGGCGTAGGCGGCAGCTTCGCCTAGTGTTTGGACTTGTAGGTTCCACCATGATAGGGCTCCGTCTAAAAACAGCCCTGAGATGTACGTGACTTGCTGATCCTCGGCACACTTGCTCATGCGTAACACAGAATCGGTTTTCTCAGCCCAGCGGGTAAAGGCAACTGCACCTCCTGTGCCATCGAAGTTAACTGGTTTGCAGTCTAAGAACTGCTTGTAGGTGCATCTTGCACGTATGTTAAAACATGTGTTTGGCATTAGCATCACCGCTAAAATCTCCAACTAGTTCATGGTAGGTTCGAATGGCGTGGTATTACCGTGAGGTGGATTGTTATTGCCTTGGTTAACACTTCCGCTCGCTCCTGGCTGAGATGCTGCGTACTGTGCTATGGCAGCAGCAATAATCTGCTGGAGTTCTGCCTCGTTTGTTGGCATGTTTGGTTCGCGTCTTGGCGGCATCTTCTAAAAGATGTTTCACATAGGTTAGGTCATAGCAAGTGAAGTGTATGTATGCATTCAACAATACCAACACATAACATCTCATGTTATCAACAAGTCAATCACATAACCTCTTATGCTATAGGACATAAACAATTGATTGAACATCGCATGTGGTGAGAATACTGCGATTGTATTGCCACAATTCGAGACCACAATGTAAAGCTCACAAGTACACCATTATATCATACTACATCAATGACTTAGTAGGGGACGACCCTAGACAAGTCGTGCGATCGCTGGTCATGTTCAGGAGTCTCTGGTTCGTCCTTTCTCAAATTTCAGGACTCCACGTCAAGTTTCTGAATTTCTGTCCTAAAACATCATTTCTTCTCAATCGTTTCCTTGAGCTCGTACCAGCTCAGTGCAGAAGTAGCATCTTGTACCAGGGATCTAATCCTGGAGGTTCCATTATGAGAGTGTGCCATCTAGAAATATCCCCGAGATATAGGTAACACTCTGTTGGGGCGAATAGTTGCTCATTCTTAGAATGGAGTTGGTCTCTTCGGACCAACGAACAAATGCATCGGTGCCTCCCGTTCCGTCAAAGTTTAAAGGCTTGCAGTTCAGGAACTGTTTATAGGTGCAGCCAGTTGAAGAGTTATTTCCAGTAATGCCATCGTTGTACTTAGAGTGGAGGGCTTCATGTCGTGCATTTATCTGTGAGATGCGTTCTTGCAGCTCGGCTTCTGTCCTTGGCAATGTACTGGTGTTTGTGTCACGCCTGGGTGACATTCCCCTTTTGTCGAAATAGCGTGAAGCGGGTTGGACAATGTTTCAATTGTCTATGGGGTATATATAGCAACGTAAGCCATCATGTAATCACCCCATTTCACACGCAAATATACTCACTGTATAAGTGGGGAATAAATTCCTGAGCCTTCACATAGGCTCGTCAATTTGGCTTGTTGCTTGTAATAGAATGAACTCGAGGCTACATCGCCTAGGTCATTTGTGTTTAGGTTATCATTAGCTTGACCTGCAGAGTCCACCAGGATTCCTGTGCACTACAAATCGTTATTACGTGGGCCCCCGTAATAATAAATTGTCTTGCACAGTTACCCCAAATTTTCTCTCATCCAAGCGGATGATCAATCAAGGAGCAACAGCCGGTGCATTGGCATGAACAGGGTCATACCCTAATGCGGGGTCAGGAGCAACGCCTGGCTCAGGGGCCACGGCTAGCTCCGAATCAAAAACTCCATCTCAAAATCAGCTGGATCAACAATCACAGGGGTTACAGGATCTCCCAAGGGCTTGTCTAAGTGCATGAACTCAATGTCATGGTCTGGATCAACACCAGGCGGAAAAACAGAATTGTCCTCATAATCACGATCAAACTCAAAACTGTGTGCGGGATCCGGTGCAGCTAGTGATGCCGTATCAGGGTCGGCGTCGTGTAAGTAGTGCTGCATTCCCTGTATGTGCGAAGATGCGGGTGTCAGAAACTCAAATGAGTCTGGGATAAGGGAATGGTCATAAGTTTCCCCTATAGGAGCGTCCGCATGTAGTAGTCTAATACCAGCAGTAATAAGGCCCTGCCCTCGAATGGGTCCTCCTCCAGTAGATCGTTATCGTCTTCAGAGGCCTCGTTGGGAGGGCGTATCATCAACAGGATAAGCGGCAAGGGGCACAGGAGCAGGGATCACCGCCAGTGGTAAAATCCCAACAAGATGGCCATCAGTAGGCTCTGCTACGACTTCAGGCAGTGCATAAAGGGCTGAAAGTCGTCATTGTCTGTGCCGGTAGTATCAGAAATGTACACCTCGTGCTTCGTTGAACTATGTCGTCTGATACTATGGTCATGGGGTTCGTAGTGCCCATCTTTCTAGTACTTGATGAAAGCATAACATTTGTAACACAAACACATATACGTATAATAATCAATCATATAATCAGTTAATCTCATAAGTCACCAAGTAAGGTATCACATACTTCTCCTAGTCTTACTAGCCAATTTCATCCAGTCTACAAGACTGCTCTATCCTTCACTTAAACCAAACCTCGATCCTCCAGACCGATCCTTAGCCCTCCAGGCTGAACCTTTTCTTCCTAGCCTTGCTAGCCCACTATCTTGGTCACCTAGACCAAGCCTCGATCCTCCAGATCGATCCTATAACAAACCAACGTGCTCAACTACCTTAATCATCTCGATCCTCCAGATCGATCCTCAGCCCTCCAAGCTGAACTTATAATTAATAAAATGTGCTCAACATTTGTTTGTAAAAAGTGTGGATCTGGACTTAAGTGGTATGCAGAAAAATGTTTTCGTGAGAGCCCTAGTGATCATAGTCTAGACTCGAGACAGAATCCTAGTTCGCTATGATCAGAGCTCTGATACCAAGCTGTCACACCCTGGCTTTGCGGAAGCGTGGTAAATTTTGGTGTGACTTCTTAATACCATAGCTTAATCATAACAAGCTATATGAATTTAAAAACCATGCAAGTCATCCGTTAAGTTTGAAAATAACATACAATACCATTGTTTGACGAGAACATACTCCAACAACAATAACCTTGTTCAAAAGACATAACAACTTATAACATAAACGTAAACGTGATTTAGGGACTGTGTCTTGTCCAGGTAAGAGACACATCCCCTAAACCCTGATGACTTCATGACAATACGCAGCGGAAAACGTTCCATACCGTGCCAGATCCGTTTAATTTCCTGAAATACATGTGAGTTGAAAAATCAACAATAATGTTGAGCGAGTTCATGTGTAAGTGAGTAAGTAAAACACTTGTACGTATAAAAGTTTCCTGGTATGTAGCAGTGTAAGAGGACTTGTGATCACCAATGGTTTGCAAAGCCATTAGCATGTTGTGATATGCAAGTAGGAAGACTCAAACCTAGCGGATTTATGCGTTGGGCACAAAGTCACCCCGAGGTCCGTTCTGTTTGGGCCTGGGGCTGGGCTCGCTACACCCAGATAGATCTACCGCTCCTGTCCCTCGGTCCTACCCTGAGGATTAATAGCCTCAAGTTTCCGCCTACCCATTCACATGATCTAAACCTCCTTACGTTAATCATACCGTGTATAAAGTACTTGTAAACAATGTAACATGTATTTCACCCCCGCGGTTAAGTAAACTGAAAAACAGTTAGAGAAAAGGGGGACATGAACTCACAGTGAATGCGCGTCTCTACCAAGTGTCTCCAATACAGTAAGCTGTGCAACGACCTACAAGTGCTAATTCTATTAGACGGACGGCCGTGCCTTAGCTTTACAGTTTATGTCTTTGGGAAATAGTTAGACAACTATTTCGTGTTTATGTTCCGTATACACTTGGTAGTTATACTTTTTCCCAAGGATGGGGGATACAATACATGTGCGTAAGTTACGTTTTATCAATCTTGTGGTAATGTAATTACCGGTGTAACTTATATGTTTGTGTAAGCGTTCGCAAAGTTTTGGAATCATTAACGCTTGTAAATATTATTCTCACTCTAAATAATATTTATGTATTTTCACAAAATAATCATTAACAGTGTTGTGACAAAAATATTTATCACGTTAATCTTTGTGAAAATCCCACCTCCGAATATTTAGTAAAATATAGTGCTGGCGAAATTTATGTTTCGAAAGTATGTCCAAAAATAGTTCTAACACTTGTTGTGTAAAAAGTCTAAGTGTTAGGTTTTTAGAAAATTTCGCCAGAGTTTCCTCTGTAACTGGAGGTGGCCACGCTTTCAAGCGTATCATTTTCTTTTAACAAATCAATTCAACAATCTTCTTTATTCAATCAAACAATTTCCGACACAACAAACTAGTCGACAAGTATGTAAATCGCATAATCGCATGAACTTGTAGTTTTTCCACATCTTTAATGTGAATCACTTTTATATATGTAGATCTTTATATAAAGTAACTTTAATCTTGTAGAAACCTTGTGACTAGAGAAATCCGTCTTGACAACTTCTAGTCATTTTTCCCAAAATTAGTTATTTGTCGGATCTTTTCATTTCACAAGTGTCTACACACTTGTGGTTTATAAAAATCATATTTATTAGTGTAAGATCCATCTTTAGAAAAACATGATTTCTTTAAAGTGTGGTCCTTCAAAAATACCACTTGCGGATACGTAGATCCGCTAGTTTTAAACACCATTTTACCGGTTAAATCACTTTTACACAAGTAAAATATTTCTACGCAAGTTCATGTATCTTGTGTGGTAGTGTTTCACCTTTAACCCTTGTATTTAGTCAAAAACGAGCTTATGTGAAGACACATGATTTTACAAAGTCGGGTTAAACGAAGATCCGAGCTACCACATCATAGATCGGGTCTCAATAATCTCATATTTCAAGTCCTACGACTTTTACACAAGTTATATGCTATTAACCTCCATTTTTTGTGATTTTACTAGACTTTAAAGTTCCAAAACGCATGTTTACGATATTTAACCGACGAAAGTTCTTTTATCCACTTTAGATAAGCTTAAAAACAAGTTTTAAACAATATACCTCTAGCTCGAGGCTAGGGAAGAATCGTGATGAAAAACGCGTGGATAAAAGCTAACGGTTGAGGTCCTTCGTGTTCCGAGTGCACAAGAGCTCCTAATACGCGACTTGTGATGTTTGTATGATCTTGGAATGATGAAGACAAGAACCGAAAATGGGAGTGTAGGTGGTGGGGGTTTCGGCCGAGAACCAAGAGAGCAAGAGAGAGCTTGGTTTGTTGGTGTGTGGAGTGAAAGATTATAATGTGTAATCTTGTGATCTTATAGGCAACATTAGATGCTATTAACCATTGGTAAATGTGTTCACTAGATACTTAACATACAATAATAAAATAATACACTTTGTACTCTTGTGTTCCCTTGGTTGGGCCGATTCCATTAGTGGGGGGGGGGGGGGTCTAGTTCGGTTCAAACTTGTTTAGTTAGGTGTTTAGTTTTGGTTAAATAGGTAGGTTAAGTGTCTAACCTTGTTAGTTGTATAAAGCGCGTTATGACGGGTGTTAGGGTAATCAGGGACCCTAACTGGCTCAGAAAAATAAAAATAGTGAAAATACTAATATTTTCATGTTCCGGGTGTAGTCCGGTTGTTCGGTTGGATAGAAATCCGTTAAAGTCTTTTGTAACGCTTTAAAGTGTCGTTATTACATTTTCAGTGACACAATTAGTTTTCCCGACACTTTAGAAAGTGTCTAGTAATATTTTCTCATTTTCTGGCACTTTACTAGTCAGCTAGAAGCTGGTTTAATTTTTAAAGTGCTGTGTTTGGTACTTAAAGTACGTTTTTGGCACATCCGAATCAGTGTATCTTATCCCTAGAGACGCGGTACCATAACCCTTATATCCCTACACTCACTACCAGTGTAGTCAAAATATATGAGGCTCTTAACAGGCCTTAGAGGCAGTGTCTGCCTGATGCTGGTCATATCAGCATGTTTGCCGTGTATCCGTATAGTGCTACTGTGCTTTTTGTGCATCATGTTTGTCACTAAGGTTCAGTATGTAATTAATGTAGTGACAGCAAATAAAGTATGATGCAAGTAAGTGCATGTATCAGTATGCAGGTAGCAGTTTATCAGCTAGTTCAATCAAGCACAGTAATCAAGTAGTAATTAATCATTAATTAAGTTGTACGGATACCTGGTTTTGTGCGGGTTGTCACATCTGTCAAGTGTGATTTTGTTACCAAGTTTATCAGTGATTTTCACTTCTTGGCCATTCTTGGTTGTGGGGATGAACTCAGTTGTTTCATCAGTGGTTTGAACAGATTTTTCAAAAGCAGTGTTTTCATCATCATGTTTTCTATAACCAACACCAAATTTCACATTGCTTTTTATCTATTTTTCAAGCATAACCTCATACCCTTTGCATGATTCCACCCATTTTTCACAGGTGATCTGGGTGGACTCCAACTCCTTTTTTCAAACTTGGTATTTTTCTACCATAGTTTGAAGTTGGGTTTTGGTTATGCTCTGCTCTTCTTTCAGACTGCTGATCTCTTTTTCCTTTTCAATCAATTTGTTTTTAAGTTCTTTTAAAGATCTTTCAAATTTGACTTCATCAGTTAACATTTTATCCCGAAGGTTTTCATTTACCTCTTTAATGTTAGCAAAAGCAATAATGCAAATGTCAGAACACAGTTTTTCAAGAACTTGAGGAGATACCTTGGCAGCAGCCATCATTGCACAATCACATTGATGATTTTCTTCATCATCAGCTCTAACTTCTTTCTCACCTGCTTTCTTCTCTTCCTCTTTTTCTTTATCCTCTTCGGACCATGGATCTGTCAGTGGTTCAATCAGGGTTCCTGAACTTTCTCCCAGCAGTAGTTCACCAGCCACAGCAGTAACCACTACTTCAGTCACCTCGTCCACTGTTTCAGCACTTAGCTGTTCCCCTTCAGTTTCAATCCCCTCTGGTATTGACTCTAATGCCATCAAACAAAATTCATCATTAGAAGGTTCATTAAAGGCATAGAGTGCAAAATTTTCATCACCAAGCTCATCAGGCATACTGCTCCAGTCAACAAAGCCTTGAGTGAAGAAGCTTTGCTGATCTGGTTGTACTGCTGCTGGAGCAGCTGTTTGAGGTGCAACAGTTTGCACTTGTGCCTGAGGGACAGGGGTTTGCACGTACTGAATTTGTGGAACAGTGGTTTGGACATAATGCACAGGCACAGGGGCAGCAGCATAATGAGCAGTGTTAACATGAGCTGCAGGGGTATATTGGGTATAGTGCACAGTGCTTTGATTTTGAGGTCTAGGGTTTAAGCTAGGATGAGTGATTATAGGACCAGTAGTTTGACTCCTGCATTCCTGAGCGAAATGACCTAGCCTATTGCACTTATAACACTTGATTTTCGATTTATCCAACCCAACCCTTAGATTCCCATGTAACCCTGGGAATTTTCTCCCTGTTCTTTTGTAGAATTTGCTTGTTCTTACACTAAGCAAAGCCAACTGATGCAAAATGTCCATCTCTTCTAAGTCAGTGGGATCAAAATGTTGCAAATCATTGAGTTCAAAGCACAAATTATCTGACATCTGGTTTTCACCGTTTGCAGTAAAAGCATAATTTGCAGAGTGAGGATCAGGGTTGTTAAAATTTCCACCAGCAGTTATATCAATGAAGTGATCATAACCCTGATCCTTACCACTGCTACCAGATTCTTCCTGACCAAAAAGAGCGGTGCTACCGAATGAATAATCATCAGCAACTTTTCCAGACTCTTGCAACTTCTTTTTCTGGTTCAACTCCCTTTCATAGGTCAGGAGTCAACCATGAAGTTGGGTCAGGGTCAGATCTTTGAACTCAACAGAGTTTCTAGTGACAAAAGCTATGGTGTCCCATTTTTCTGGTAGTGACCTAAGGAACCTGCTATTTTGAGTTGAATTTGGAAAAGTTACTTTAACAAGTCTTAGTTCACTAATGAGATAACTGAATCGCTCAAATTGCTGAGTCAGTGATTCACCCTTGATGTGACAAAATGTTTCATACTGCTGATTCAGGATTTCCCTATTGTTCTCAATGACTTCTTCTGTCCCCCCAAACTGTTCCTTCAACGCATCCCATAGCTCTTTGGCACTGTTACAGTGTAACAGTCCAGCATAGATCTCATTGGGTAATGCGGATGCTATGATGCTAAATGCTTTGGCATCGAGTTCGAACTTTTGAAAATCAGTTTCAGTATAGTTTTCAGTTGGTTTAGGAACGAACTTCTTTGCGTCCTCAATACTTGGCACCATAGGAACATGGGGACCAAAAACAACAGACATCCAACATCCAGTGTTCTGTTGAGCAAGGATGTGACCCATCCTTCTCTCCCAGATGTTGTATTCATTACGTTTAAGCATAGGTGGTTTAAAAAGCGAGCCAATGTTATTCTTATCATCTTGTGATTGTGACGTCATCCTGGTTGTTTTACAGGCACTGATTAATCAACTTTAAGGTTGATTAAACCTTACTCTGTTTTTCAACAAACCGAACAAACTATTGATATCAATGATTTTGAGCTGAACTATTTATGTCAAAATGATTGTTAAATCAAATTTGACTGTCCAAGCTCTGATACCAATTGATGGATCTGAGTTTGGTTTTGATTGTATTTTACGTTTGAATTAGAATGAAGATGGATAAGTTGTGCAGCGGAATTAAGATGGAAGCAAACTTTGCATACAATCAAACGAGAGTATTGCTTTTATCAAACACTTTTCACAAAGAACCGAAAGATTGAATTTAACTTCAACAACGATTACAATGCAATGTTTAATACAAACTCCCCCTCAGCCAGAGCTCAGTGTTTGTTCGTGAAAAGAAGACGGTATTGCAAAGAGCTAATAGAACAGTACAGAGCACTATTCTATTTATAGGCACTAGCAAACTACTGAGCATCTAAGCTGACGTCACCATGAAAGTGACATCTAACCTCCTAACAAACTCTAACCTCTGATCAATACAAACACTGCTATGCTAACTACTGCTATTACATTACATTACATTACATTACATAAAGACAGAATAAACAACTGCTGCATCCCTCCACTGCTGTGAACCCAGCAGTACTTGTCCGGATCAGCAGTGCCTGACTCAAGGCAGTAGATTGAACAGCAGAGCTTTAGTCTTTCATCAGGCCTTTAATTGATGAGCAGTTGTAGGTCAGCAGTTTGCACGATCAGTAGATAGGAGGTCAGCAGATGTTGAAATCACTTTCAAGGGGAGAGACTTGTATGTAACATTTGCTTATTCTGGATCCACTGCTCTGATCCAGTCTTGGCTTTTATTATCTGTTCCTCTGGTGGGGTTCAATCCCAACAACTTTGAACAATGATAAATGGTTGTACTTTTGGATCTTGTGTTGGTGGTGCTGTTTTAGACGAATTATGCTTGAAACTTATTTAATCTATATTGAAATTACTAGTGTTATGGAACCTTGTGAGCAATCTGAACGCTTAGTGCTCGCACCCCGATGTTTCCGCCATCGGTTGGGGTGTGACACACCGCCATTAAACCTAAAAGGAGGATACTTTTAAGATTCAGAGATAGTGTGCAAGTACTACTTCCATCTATAAGTTTCTTCAAAGGAAAGTCTCACTACAAATTTAAGTCATTAACTAGGCATGAGCATCGAGACTATCTATAATTCAATGGGACAGCTGGCTAAGATAAGTAGTTAGATATTTATGATATTTAATTCTGCTAATGATAATATTCCAATTAACACATGATGGGTTGAGTCTAGTTCTATACATTTATTTACCATAAATCAACAAAAAATTAATATGAGAGTGAGTGGCAAAATTTTATTTTAAGACTATAAGAACCATAATAAACTGTTTTATAATTGGGCTTTATGATACCTTATATATTCTGTAGATTATTCAGAATTTAGTATCAATATAAAAGCTAACAAAGTCACTTTTACCTTAAACTCTCATATTATTTGTCATCTCAATCTGGATAGAAACCTTATAAGATAGAACTTGATGATGCTACACTTTTTCACAACCTTTTGTTATCATAAAAATGCAAATTTAACAAAAGAAAAATGAGACCTACAGATTTCATCCATTGAGACCAATTTTGAGAAATCATGACTAGGTTAATGAAGGATGAAATATTATCAAATCTCATTCTTAGTGACTTATGAGCATGTGTTATAAGCCTTAATAATTAACTGGCTAAGGGAATAAATCAAGTTCAATCAGAAATTATATTCCATTGGAACTTATCCCAAAATGGAATATTCAGACATTATTCATTTATCATAATATATACTTGTGTCTAATATGTCCCTTATGGATCAAGGTATTAAAGAAATTAATTCATATATACTACGATTCCTTCTAAATATGTCCCTCAAAATTTTTATAACATCTGGACATTAAGGAAATCAAGTCTAACATATATGACATGTTCCCACTGCACGTACATCATTGAAACTTATCTTGTAGCATTCATAGAGATCTAAAAGGTTAGTGGGAGCATTAAGTGTCTTAATCTTAATTTGCGAGAGTTGCAAGAGGTAGGGGAGTGAAAGTTGTTACCTCAATTTGTACCTCCTGTATAAGACACTGCTCCTTCACAACTTTTCTCTTTAAGAATATACTGTTACTTTAACAAAAGTTTCATTGTTGCTTAAATGTGAGGACACTTAGATTTCTTGCCAAAATTATAATCCTCAAAGAGAGAAACTACAATGAGTTACATCATTAACTTGTTTCTCTATTAGAATCTATTGTCCTGCTAATGTTAACCATAAGCATGCTAAATTTCTAACGATTTCTAAAATTAGTGGGAGTAGTAAAAGTCCTTATCATAACTTGCAAGAAGTACAAGAGGTGGGGGAAGAGACTTATTAAATTTTACTCCGATTACACCTCTTGTACACCATACTCCACAAACTCTTACACACTTAGAATCTTGAAAGTGATAGCAACTTAATCAAGAGCTAATCCATAAAACTAAAACTCATAATAAAACCTAATAATCAACTACGGAGGTCATCTAGGTTTAACTTTGATGATTATGTATCCTCCTTGACTGAAGTTGAAATGGATATTGGAAAATATACTGGTCATACCTCTTCTAATTAAGCCATTAGCATCAATCAATTTTCCAAATGGAATAAGAATTGTTATTAGCAAATTTGATTTTATTTGTTAGAATAACGTTTGGGATTTGGTTGAATTACCCAAGGGTGCTCATCACTAAACAAAATCTGAATGCAAACGTTAAGACACTAAAAGTATGATTGATTGTTAAAGGTTATGCTCAGAAGAGAATTATTTATCAAAGAATTATCTTACACTTCTTACAAAATGTTTCTTTGAGGATCATTGTTGTTCTAGTGGCTTATAATCTTTTAGAGCTACATTATATGAACATTAAAATAACTTTCTTTAAACAAAGACTTACATGTTCATAAAACAACCTGAAAGTTCTAAACTGAAGGTCAAGAACACTTAATTTATATGTCAATAACTTCCATGTATGGGTTGAAGCAAACATCAAAATGTGACGAAATCTTCATGCAATTCTTTTCATCAAGAGTTAAGTGGGTTTATGTGTACCTACCTCAAGATGAGTGGGAGCAACTAATGCAATTCTCACACATATTTTGATATAATGAATCTCGGAGATACCACTTACGTGAGAGATATCAAAATATACCGAGATAGACCCAACGAGACATTAGTTTCGTGCCATAAGCTTTACTCTAAAGCGGGTCCTTACATATGTAAAAAACAATATTGTTCTCATTAAAAAGATAAAATGATAAATGGGATTACTTACTTATGCTTCATTAATTAGAAGTCTTATGAGTTCAAGTCTATATTCGTTTAGATATTGCAGACATTGATGAACATTAGACCACTCTAGATTATTGTGAAGCATTTTGCAATATCTTTTAGAAACGAGAAAGACTATAAGAAGAAGTGAGAACTCAAACCGGTTGATTGCTCTTACTTTGAATCAAAGGAAACGAAATGTCAATTTCGGGGGTATATCCTTATGTCAGCAAATATAATTGTCTCATGGTGGAGTCATAAGAAACTGATAAAACAACATAAGTTATAAGGACATAATATGTTGTTAATTAACAACACAATTGTCAATAAATGCTGTTGAAAAATTTATCAGTGGACTCATAAACTTGTTAACTCCATATAAATACTAAATTAAAGACTTATTGTGAAAAGTAAGCCACTTGTTTCCTTGAACAGTAACAGTTCGAGAGGTGCTGCATTAAAATTCGATACAAAATTATTGTTCATTTATTAACAAGTAGAGGAAACTAAACATTTGTATCAAGTACCTTTACATTCATGACATGCTTACGGATCCGATAACAAAGGTCTACCACCCAAAGTCTTTTAAGAGCTCATAATAAAGACGGGTTTTTACTAAAGGCCTTACATAATAGCATATCGTACTTACGAATGATTAATTATTAAATTTCCTCATTTATTTAAATTTGTTTGTTTATAAATACGTATATGTGCACCTAATGACGTATAGACAATAATTATACAAATTAATTAAAGGGCTTATCTCAGTCATTTTGGTCTTAAATTTACGTATGTTTTGATTTGGGGTTGTAACATAATTAATGGGGGTCTTGAGTTGACAATAACTCAATGACTGTATTTTTCTGTTGCAGTTTCAATTTGAAACATTGATTAATGTTTTTACTTGGCCAAACTTACTTATACTTATCACAAATGATCACCCGGCCAAGTGGGAGAATGTTAGAAATAACCCGTTGATGTAGCCTTACAGATCATTTGGTAACATTACAAATATGACATAACTAGTCCCCGACAATTACTTGATGGTAGTAATTGTAAATATTGATTAGTCCATGGGGCAATTATGATTTCCCTTTAGGTACGATTAATAGAGAATACATAGAGTTTTATAACGGGTCACTATTTATGACCATCATTCATTGATCTTTATATATTGATGGTAAGTGATCAAAAACTTATGAAGAACACCAATACAAAAATTCTCTCTAGTGTGATCCATCAACACAAGGTACCATAACGAGAATCATGGCTTTCATCTTTATCCTCAAAGATAATCATCCCTACAAGTAAGTACCTCTAACTTGGTATCTATATTTAAATTATGATTGAATAAACATGATTAAGTTCTATAATTTTGACCCATGTTTATAGATATAATCAACAAGGGTTCGTACAAAGAAAACATGCATATCTTCATAACACGAGTCTCATACACTCATGTATAAATTGGGTTAATATGAATATTTAATTATATAAAGAGTAGGTTAATATGAGTTTCACGAGTGTATGAACCCTAGGTTAAGTTAAACATCTGTTTTTAATTTTTTTTTTTTAATAAATAGTAGGTTAAACTTATTAACTGTGTTTTTTTTTTTTTTTTTTGAAAAAGTGTTTTCTCTTTTAATTAAATAGTAGGTTAAACTTATTAAAGAAAACGTTTTTTCTATTATTTTTTTAAATAAATTTATAAAATTTGATTTACAGAAAGTGTTATCAAATATTTTATCTAAAGAAAATTATTTAAAAATAATGATTTTTGGTGAATATGACAGGTTTTATTTGGCTTATTATGCACATCATCTAACGTAATTTATGTATCTTCTATACATAACAATTCTCATTCCTTATCTAGAGTACAACGAAATTACCATTTTGCCTTTGATGCAAATACATTATTGACCTTCATCTTATGTTTTCTTTTTTTACAAACTAGAAATAACTCCCTGCTTTGCGGGAACGTTTTTTACTTGACTTGAGTGTAATGATTATTTTAATTACTTGTCAATTAAAACATAGATCAACTGAAACGTCTAACAAAATATGCACGAAAACACAATTAAAACTTAGATCAACTGAAACGCCTAACAAAATATGCACGAAAACATATTATATTTGACATGACTTATGAAACTAAAAGTAACTCGAAATTATACCGTTAAAACGTATTATATTTGATCCAACTTGTTTCCGAACAAAATTTATGTCAAAACATAGACAATTGAGTAAAAAAAAAGCACGAAAACGTATTATCGGAGAAAAGCGTAAAAAAGCCACGAATTTAAGTGACTTGTATGACGTAAATCGTAGACAAATTCGAGCTTATACACATATAAGAAAGTTATGGGGTCAAGGAGATATTCTATAAACTTATTAGAAGGGGGTGCAGGAGACAAAAGTTTCAACTTTGAAACTTGAATGGAAGGGAAAAATCCTTCACTAAAAGACAAAAAGAAAAGTTGAGAGACCAAAACAAGAAAAACGCTAAAATACACAAATTTATAACACCGAGTGAGTACATGAAGTCAACCTTATACCAACACATATTACAACTTTGAGGGGGTCATAGAAACATTGAAGAAATCAGGCAAAAGTGACAATTTTGAAACCTAATGGGCCCTTTTCACTAAGAGACAAAAAATCAAAACTACTAAGACTAAATTTGACCACCAAACTTTAGTGTTCAAAATCAAAACTCAAAAATTTGGTTGTCGAAATCAACACTCAAAAAAAAAAAATATTGTGTTAACAACTTGTTTGTTTAGCGGTCAAAATTAAAACTCAAAAAATTGATGGTCAAAATCAAAACTCAAAAAAATATCATGGTCACAACAACTTGTAAAATTATATATATAATAATAATAATAATTCTATCTACAGTCTATAGATTCCTGTCTTGCCTAACCCAACAGCCACCGTCGGGCCGTCTCGCGATAGATTGAAGAACGTTGGGAACAAGAAAAAATGTCTATAATTCGACAGGTCATCGCCATCGCTTGAATCGGTTGGTTTTCGGTCGATTGAGGTTGTTGTCGCCGAATAAAGTTGATCATACGTTACGGTGAGTGGCGGACCTAGGAATTATTTGCTGGAGGTGCGGATGAGGCGTTTAACCATATTTTCAAGGGGTGCGGTCAGGTTTTTTTGCCTAAAATATACACTAAGTTTTTTTTCAAGAGGTGCGGCCGCCACCCACGACTATGGGTATGTCCGCAACTGGTTGCGGTTGTGGTGTGGGAGGTGGTACATACCGGCATTGTCTTGAAAGAAGGAGAGAGAGGTTGTAGATAATGGAGTGGCCGGCCACCGTCATCTTCATAGAAGGAGATAGATAGAGAGAGAGAGATAGGTTTTACAAGAGCGGAATAGCCGGCCACTGCATGCGGCGACACCAAGAATTCTGGCGTGTGGACTACCGTAACCTTAAGATCAGAGGGTAAGGTAGTTGTTGGTGGTGTTGGTTTAGACTGCATGCGGCGACACCAAGAATTCTGGCGTGTTGGTTTCACTACTAGAAAAACTGGTATTTGCTACGGTCAAATCCGTAGCAAATCCGTAGCTAACACCCATTTTGCTACGGATTTGCCACGGATTTGGTCCGTAGCTACAAGTCTCGTCGCGAATTTATTTGCTACGAACTTTGCTACGGAAAATTATATTTGCGACGGGTTTAGCTACCAAAAGTGACGTCGCTATTTTAGCTACAGATTCGCTACGAAAAAGTTTGCTATGGTTTTTTGCTATGGTTTTTTTGCTACGAAACTTTGCTACCATTTTTTTGCTACAGATTATTAGCTACGGAGTCTTTTTGCTATGGATTTTAGCTACGGTTTTTTAGTTACGGAACTTTGCTACCATTTTTTGGCTATGGATTATTAGCTACGGAGATTTTTTCGCTATGGATGCTAGCTACGCTTTGTCGATGACAATTTGCTACGACTTTGCTACTATTTTTGCCACGGATTTGTTGCAATTTGGCTATGAAATTTGCTACATATATGCTAGGGATTGGCTACGGAAATTTGCTATCTTTTGCTACTCATTTGTTACCGAATTTAGCTACGAATTTCATTTCAATTTTGCTATGAGTATAGCTATGGGTTTTGCAAGGTTTTTGAAGCAGATTTAGCTACACATCTGGTCTTAAATTTTCCAAGCATTTTCGTTTTTTATATTGTATACTACTTTTTGCCACTAAACATTATAATCAAATCTCAATAAACAAAAAAACTATACCAAAGATAAAAACTCAAAATCAAATAGAAAAATAACTCAAAGTTTCAAACATAACCAAAGTAACATGATAAAGATCCAAGTTATCCCAAGTCCCAACGCAACAATAAAGATCTAAATTAACCCAAAGCAATGATAAAGATCCAAAAGAAATACAATAAAGTTCAACATATCTAAGTTGGTGGCGGGTTTTGTGAAAGCAATTGAATTCTCTCGTTCATTTCGGCGTACAACCTCGCACTTTCTTCGATTTTCTCCATCACAGCATGCTTCTCTATCTTATCTTGTTCCAACTCCGCAATTTTTTCCTTCAAACGTTGCACCTATAACGTCCAAAGCAAACATGACCCGTTAAAATCCATTATCACGTCTTATAACATGACACATTATATGAAGTTCATTACATATTATATTTAGAATAATTTATCTAAAATTTCCAGATTTTAATTCTAAAAATAGGATTTAATGTGAATTAAGTATGCTATTAAACTGTTTTAATATTAAAATAGGTAGTTTTATAAATGAAATAACAGATTTTATATATTTTTTTTTACAAGTAATAATAGTTAATAAAGTTATAAAAATTATTGAAATGGGAAAATGTTAAAAATAAATAAACAAGAAAGGTCTGAAAGTGTCTGGTTAAAATTATATATTTTTTTTGTATAAGTGATAACAGTTAACAACACACACAAATACTGTTCATTCATCTTCTCCAAACATCAAGTCAAACAGAAGGTCAAAGGTTAAAATTAACAGGGAAACGATGTATAATTATAAAGAAACAAGTTGGAACAAGAATAACGAACCGATATTGACCGAATCGGCGCAACGCGTAATTCCGGCGAGATGTTCCGGTAGTTGCAGGTTCGAACCGAGGTGGATTTCGATGTGTTAGAGAATTGTGATGTGGGGTTTTTTTTATTTTATATTAATATTAAATTATTTGGTCTTCTACCTTATTACTAACAAAACCCAGTCCACCCCCTGTTCTATATCCAAAGTTTCGAAGACTTTATGATTTTATTTCATGAAAAATTCAAACAGTTTGATAAATAAATCATGTTTTAACTTCCTAATAATAAGCTCGTTATTGTTTCCAAAGTTACAATTGTTTGATAAAGTTTTGAAATTAAAAACCGACAACGTGTATCTTCTTCTTAAAAAAAATACAAACGTGAACTGTTATGTGTATAGATATTTTTTTTCCTTTTCTACCACAGTTGGGTTTCCGTTTACGTAAACAAGAACAAGGAACGGATACTAAAAATGAAATAGGTTGAAGAAAAAAAGATGGTATACCGAAACAACGGTTGACGCGTCTTCGTCTTGCTCGGGTTCCGGTGAGGATTGCGGTGTCGTCTTCGAGCTCCGACGTGAAGATACGAGTCCCCAGAGGGTGTCGCGTTTCCGGCGACGTACTCGACTCTCCGATGCGAAGACTTGCAGGCTTCCGTTGGGAACTCCGGCGAGATGGTTCTTCGGTTATGCAGATGACAGCCGATGGCTTGTGAAGTACAAGAAGTTGTTTCAAATGGTGAAGGAAAGGAGATTATTTGTGGTGGAGAGGGTGTCGATATGTGGGGATATGAATAGGTGGTTATGTGAATGCATGAGGTCAAGATGTTGGATTAAGTTCTTGATTGATAAATGGAATGGAAATACGGTCAATCAATCAATTACCGAACAATCAGCGGCGGTTGAAAAAGGAAATGATTCTCCTTCGATGTCAACAGTGAGTGGCGGCAACAATCTTTCAAAAGGTTTTCGATCGTTTCGCGCCTATATGAATAAATGCTGTGCTGCTAATAACAACGAAATAAGTGGTGGAGTGGTAACTGTGCGTGTCTGTGCATCAACCGTTTTGGATTTTGTCATTTTTTGAGGTTTTAATAAAATTACCATTTACACCCTTAACTATTAAAGACTTGTTAACTTAGAGAGGTTAACATGGTTAGTTATATAGCCTTAAACCTCTCTTTGAAAACTTAACAAGGTTAACTAGGTTATTATTATTTTTATAAAACAAACAAGAATTTTAGTGTGAATTAATTTAATTAAGTAAACAAATAAAATAAGTAAATAATCATATTTATAACGGATTAAATTAACGATAAAAATCTTTCAACAATTACTCATTTCGCGAAAAATTTCTGGGGTTTCAAAGTTTAGGATTCAGATCTTTCAAAACGGGTCGGATTTTGGGAACCATTTTGACGGATGTTACAGTCCCCCTACTTTAGGAGATTTCGTCCTCGAAATCTAAGAGGAAAACTGATTAAAAAGAAAGAATAGATGACCAAAGTGTTAGTTTCTAGAGCATTGTTTGGTGTTGATAATTTTGGGGAATTTACGAGAATCGTTGTATAGAAATTGTTTTGCATGACACTAGATTATGCATAGGTATAGGAGGTTGGTGCACTCGTGAAAAAGGGCTGTGTAACCTCTTCATTGGTATAAATACCTAGACGAACAGCGAATTCTGCTAGGGTCATGTTATAATGTTGTCCACCAAGCCGGAAATGAATGGACTCCTCGGTAAGACTTCTACTAAATTTATAATAGAAGGAAAGGAAGAAGGAAAGAGACGTCACATGATGTTGCTTGTTGTTTTTCATCGGTCAAAGGTGGGCGAGAAGAAAACAAAAGGGTGGGAAGAAAACAAAAGAGTTGGAAGAAACCAAAAAAATTCGTCGGCACAATAATTCCGCGGGAAAGAATAGGGATCGAGTGGTGTAGGGGTTATTAAATTGAAATATGATTAAGGTTCATTAAAGTAGATTGCATTCAAATCCAAAAGAAAGTTCTTAAACATAAATAAAATACAACATAACAAATAAATCACAATTACATTTGATTTCGGATTTATTCTAAGGCATAAGTCATTTCAACTACCATTGAGACCCTCCCATGAGACTTTTCAGGGGATTTGTTTGTTGACTAGAAAAATACCCAGCAAGCTCGTGGGCAATATTACAAGGAACTCGCTTGAAAATACTATATAGATAGAAGACCTCGGGGGTACTAACCCTTTGTTGATTAATTTCGAGCCCCGTGATGAATTCCTGCTGCATTTGAGGATTCAGCATGCGCTACTGGGAAGTATGCCATTTGAATGTTGGGTTTTGTTGAACTAAGAAGGGTTTGAGTATGGGTTATTTTGGGTACCTCAGGCGACGGTAGTGGGTTAAGTCGATACAAAAAGGAAGTCTGGGGGTATGTGAAAGGAGTTGTCTGGGGGCAGTGGGTTAAGTCGATACCTGGTATCGTACCGGTACCAAAAACGTCAAAAGCCGGTACTAAATATATTCGGTTCTGGTACCCAACACCATTTGCTCATACCTATGCTTAATTTGGTACGTATTATTTGTATGAGATAGTTATATTAAATGTATTTATGTTTACATCAGTCCGTGTAAAATTGACCTTTTTTTTAACAATTTTTAAGTAATTAATATTTTTGATTTTGATTTTTGTATAGTGTATATTATTAATTATTTTTTATGATTTTGCTATAGTATATATTATTAATTATTTCATCAATTTTGCAACGGATTTGCTATGAGTTTTGCTACGAAATTCATTTGCGACGGAATTTCGTAGCTAATTCGTAGCTAATCCGTAGCAAACTCGTAGCAAAATTTGCCACCATTTTTCCGTAGCAAAATTGCCCACGGATTTGCTACGGATTTTGCTACCGGTTTTGCTACATTATTTGATTTATATTAATTTTGTCACTTTTGCTACGGATTTGCTACGAGTTTTGCTACGAAATTCATTTGCGACGGAAGTTCGTAGCTAATCGGTAGCTAATTCGTAGCAAAATGTGTTTGTAGCTAATCCGTAGCTAAGTCGTAGCAAAATCTGCCACCACTTTTTTCCGTAGCAAAACTCCGTAGCTGATGCCTGTTTTTGTAGTAGTGTTTGGACCTGTCACCGCTATTGGTAATAGCGGCGACATAAGGGGTCTTTAACGACGACACCTGTCGCCCCTATTGCCCCGTTTTCTTGTAGTGCGCATCACACAGTGTTCGCAATACAAAGTATCATCTCTGTCACATCGCGCAAGCACCCAACTAGCAATAATATAACTAAGTTCAAGTTTATATATATCCAATAGTGACCAGACTTGACCCAACAATCCCTAGCTATGTGCCCATTGAATATATTCACAAACAACTCACCATATATATTCGTTTAATATTTGGTTCAAAGTTCATTACATCTCAAAAATAAACATTGTATACAATCATAGGTATGAGGATAATGTTGCATTTATTTTTGACAAGGTTTAACCTTTTACAAACCACAATGAGAATTTCCTTTTGCTGCAGTTATCCAATTGCATACTTAACTAAGCCAGGGTAGTGTGCATTCATATAGTAGTCTTCCCAGTTAATAGAACTCGGATCAAAGAAGAATAGTTGTTTCTCATCATCAGTATTTTCTTTGCATATGTTATGCAGTTTCTTGAGGTTCACATCATCATAGCTACATCATCATAGCTGTAGAAGTTAAACAAAAATGGAAATTCCAGCATTTCAATTTCTCGGTACATGAGTAGATAATGTACATACATTGCTTTAGAGAAAGTGTAAGGTCTGAAAAGATCTGCATAGTGAGTTCCAATCTTTAGCTTTCGGCTAATATCCATGTATAAACCATTAAGAGCATTGCAGAGTATTTTGTTGGCGATCTGGAGTCCCAAGTAAAATATTCGATTCACGGATAGCTTAATTAACATGTATATAATTCATGGATAGCTTAATTAACATGTCTAGAAGGAAAGAGAGAAGATTATTTTGTAAGCAAAAACTAGAATTCCGGAAGATCTTGAAGTTAGTTTTTCACTATTAGTATTATATGATTGAAACTGCACTTAATTGAAAGCTTATTACTATTAATACTATTACTATTACTATTACTATTACTATTACTATTATTTATCAAATGTACATCTACATAAAATGAAAATGAAAACAATAATCTCGTCTAATAAACCTTTAAAGGAATCCCGTAATGAAATTCCATATATTTCTGAAAGCTTTCCGGGGAGTTCAACAATTTGAACTTTCCATATCTGATGGGCATGCCCTTGTCGTTTATGTATGGATGTTTGGTGAAGTACTGAATCATCCAATCTGCAACCTGCTGTAAGTTAATTGGGTTTGAATGTAACACCCGTCTAATTTTACTTGAATTTAATAATAATTCATGCCATTTTTATATAAAAGATACCAAATTAACTTAAGTTTCATAAATCAAGTTCATAAGTAGCATAAACCTTAGTCAACTACCGACTAAGTTAGAACATTCAAAAGTTGTTTAACAATTTGTTTACACCCCATAAACATAGCCTATTAAAGATTAAAACATTGCGGAAGATTATAAATAGTGTTCGGTTCTTCAAAAACTTGCTCGATCATCTTCCGGTTAGTTTCCAACATCACCTAAGATCAAAACCACATCAAATGTTAGTTTTGATAATGTTACGATGCATTTAAACAAGTTCCATGGATCAACATACAAGAAAAAAAATAAAATTTTCCGGAATGGGGGCGTCGCGTGACGCCAAGGGGGCTCGCGTGACGCCTAGCCCCTGTTTTCACAGAATGTTGTTTGTTGCTGATGCTGTACAAACCCAGCTCTATGTTTATTCAAGTCCCAACTTAAAATGGTCATAACTTATGATCCGTAGGTCCGTTTTTAGTGATTCTTTTTCCTATACGTCTGTAATTTCATTACCAACGTGCCTATTACAATTGTCATACCAAAAGTTTAACTTACGGACAGAAAGACTATATGCCGTTATGCATTTATTCAACCCATTTCAACTTGACACAATTTACTACCCTTTTTGCTAGTAATCTTATGATACTTTTATACCCAACATCCCGGGCTTATCATCACTTGCATTTCTTTACCAATCTTATGGTTTAATGCTCTTGTGATTTGTATCTCCATTTTGACTCTCTAAAACACTAAAATGACAATTTACACAATTAATTGACCAATTTGGCTCATCTTATGGAATTTCCCAATATGATGACTACCAAACGGTTCTTTGTCACTCTTAGACTAGTATTTCAATTAACGATCATGGTCGCTACAATCGACACCGTATTTATCCTAAAATGAGACTTCGCAAAATTTAACAACAATTCTTTTAATGTAATGGGTCAAGTTACATACCTTTAGTGCACGCCCTTCAACCGCAATTCACCGCCGGCTTGTCCACTTGACGTTCCGGTATTCTTTCCTATAGAGTTCATTTACATCATGTTTAGAACTCTTTTTAATCACATATCGCATAATAGTCAAAACATCACAATTAGGTGTTTTAACTTCAAAATTCTAGTTTCAAGCCTTCTTTGAGGCATTTCAACAAACACCTTAAAGGCAGAATTTTTTACATGATTATATAGTAAATTCCTAGCTTATCATCTAGCCCGAATTTCACATAAATCAACCCATTTTACACAATCGTCAGCTTCTAAAATTCTGAAGTCACTTTACAATTGTCAAATTACACTAGAACAACACCCAATTTCCTAGTGTTTATCAAGTTCTACATAACCCACTAATAACCTACAATGGTGTTCATGGATATTACTAAAATTTCACATGATTTCAACTTGTATTGGTCTAGGGTTTGTCCCTAGACATTGTATTGTTCCTAATTCATCATAAAACTAACATGCAACCATAAATTTCAGAAAATCCCAATTTCATGAGAATTTCGAGTTGAGAGTTTTCATCAAATTTTACATACCTTGTAATCCTCTTGCGATGAGGATCAATAATCTATGCTTTAATTTCGATTTCAGCTTGGATTGAGCCTTCAATTTGAAAGTTTAGTGATGTTTTAGGGTTTTGGAGAGTGGGGATCGCCCCTGCTTGTTCTTGTACGACCAGACATCCCAAATGGGGTGTTTGGTTTTGTTTTTTATTAAAAATGATAATATAGTTTCAATCTTTACAACTTAGGCCCCTCCACTTTTGTTCAACATATAGTTTGGTTATGTTAACCCTATTTCAAGTTATTTCTATACTTATAGTTAACTAGGTTATAATTTCCTAGTTAAATAATATTCTTGTTTATTTAAACTTTATAATTAGAATTATAAAGTTTTATATTTCCGGGGTGTTACAAGTCCACCCCCCTTAAAAAGGTTTCGTCCCCGAAACCAAAGTACGTACCAAATAATGTAGGGTGGAGACGTCGCATCTCCTCTTCGGACTCCCACGTAGTGTCCGAACCTTTCATATGCTCCCATTTGACCTTGACTTGCTTAATCACTTTGTTCCTCAAACTCTTCTCTTTACGATCTAAAATCGCAATTGGTTTTTCTACATAATTGTGGCTGTTATCCACCTCGATATAATCGTAGTGGATACGAGCAGTTTCGTCTACTAAACATTTTCGGAGATGTGACACGTGGAACGTGCCATGTATTCCACTCAACTCTTTCGGTAGCTCGAGGCGATAAGCCACCTTGCCAACCCCGTTCAATGATTTTAAATGGCCCGATAAACCTCAGGCTTAGTTTCTCTCTTTTTCTGAATCGGATAACACCCTTCCTTGGGGAAAACTTTTAGCATAACTATATCACCTATTTCCTATCCTTTGTCACCCTTTTTAATCAGGTTGTCCTTTGAGCATTCAGTCACTGAGTCCGTCAACATACTTACTTGACGCTAGTTTTATATTAACAAGCGTTCTACATAGGTCACAGTATTATTTAGGCTACAACTTGTTTTATTGCCTAAACTAATTGGTCACCATTTTACCTCATACCTCGTCATTGGGGTATGCAATATTGCCGTCATCGGCCCTTTGCGTGCTTACAATTTCATATCTAGTCATTCACACTTTAACGTGATTACATTCTATATTACTTTTGTGTCCGTGATCACATCACGTCATGTTTAGTTTTACATCGACTTTTCATTCTTAAGAATCTTTCATCCGAATGCATCATCTTACAGCTTTTGGCGTTAGACCTATATTCTTTAGTACTAACCATTTTCTTATTTCTCTCTCGGTATTCATAGGTGTTAGAATATCGTTTCTTTACTAAAACTGAATTTTAGTTTAATGTTTTTCTCTTTAACCATGTCGATTAATCATATCAAGGAATTGACGACAAGGATTATTCTTCGGGATTATCATTTTACGCGAGAAATCATAATTGGTTCTTCACGCTTTATATTATCGACCCGTAGGTTCCTTTACTTAGCCTTGTAGATTATTCTATTAGGTCTTCACCTTTTTAGGGTGAGACCCCCCTAGCATGTTCCATTTGTATTTGCGACCCAATGGTCATTTTGTTCCCGTAGGCCTTTACATTGTTTATAATTTGGAGGTTATGGTGATCCCATGGATCATCTTCTATTCGTTTGACCTTAACCGTAGTCTAAGGCTACACTCATTTTCTTTCAGATTATCTTTCCGACTCTATGACTTCTTATGTGTCCTTCGCGTTGGTTTATTTTACTCATACCGTTATTTGGTTTATGCCTCTATTTCCTTTCAACCCGTTACCCGGGTTCTTGATCTTGATGTTTTTAACACTCCGGTTTCATTGGTTTGCATTTTCCCTTTCATACTCTTTTATGATCTATCCCATAGATTCAATAATATTTCACGCTTTCATTATCCAGGTTGTGCTTACTTGGGATATCAACCACTATACTTTATTCAACCCACCGAACATTAAAGTAGTTGAACATGACTATCGAAATTTCTGATTTTGCAAAATTTTATCATTTTCTCAGTCATAACTCTTAATCCGAGTCTCTTGACTTTTAATTCGCGTTCTTGACTGTTGGTTACGCATTTATCTGAAAACATACCTATTAATTGAGTATTTTATCGATATTATTTTCATAGCAACCCTTCCGGCATTCCTTAAGACTTTGTTTCTCGATTTATTTGGTCGTATCAGCAAAATCCACCGCTTTTACTCAACCAAGTATTTTATTCTTCCACTCGTCTGGTTTGACTTGTTCGTGTGAGTTCCATCGTCTATGACAGTCAATTTTATCCTTATGCCTTGACATTCTAAATTGTCGACTCATATTTTCGTTTACTTGATTCTTATCCCTTCCCTTGGGCTCATTATCTTAATGTAATATGCTCCCCTTATCCGGCTTCCGTTTACTTTTATTATCAAGCACTTTACTTAATTAATCCGTACACCACCTTTCTTTTGCCAGCGACCCTTAGGTCTGTTTCTTTTACAAATGTCCCGAAGGCCCTTGTCTCAAGTCTTATTTGGTAAACTACTGTTATTGTTATTCGGCCTTTGGGGTTTACTCGTTCTTATCCTAACGCTTTCATAATGTTTGTCTTACTAATTCTTTTACATATTCACCCTCATCAAGGTGATTATCGTTCTTCCTCAGGAGGAATTTATTAATAACATGTTACTTGGGTACCTACCCATACCTGAGCTTTTAAATCTAAATTTATAGGTATTTCATTATTTACAGCAACAAATAATACATATTGTCCATTTAGTTTCTTTTTTGAGGATATTCCTACCCTAAAATCTTAATCTCTTGATTTCCGATTTCAACCCATTGTTACAATAACAAAATCTATTTATTTCATGTTATTGTTTCATATCGTTGTATGGAATTTATCCACATCGTTTGTTGACATAAACGATGTTTCTATCTGTTTCATTTAGTTTGGCTTAGTCTATAACCATGTCCTCGTCATCTATTACTATTGTAAACTCCCAGGGTTCGGGTGTTATTACGCTCCTCCCTATTATGACGCTTGTCTTTCATTACGTTCTTGGGTTCGAGTGTGCGCGCACCCCTTCCCAAGGCAATATTTATCATGATTATTTTTACTTCGATGCTCAACGTACAGTTTCAGCACCTCTTATAAACAATAGAACTTTTATTATTACCTCTTTCTATTTTTCAAAGCCTTGGTAATTTCGCTAACACTAATGTAGAATGTTTAATAAATCGATATAAAAAACGATTTATTTGCACTCGTAATAATTAAAAATTCATGCTGAAATTAAATTTACAAGAGTATACCTGAGACGTCATCAGGTTCAGCTTTAGCCTCCGTGGCTGTTATATAAAACAACTTTGTCCTTGATTTCTGGGCATCATACTTTGTGTCGGTTGTGTCTTTGGTTCCAAGCCTCTCTGGATATTTAGACTTTTTATGTCTTGGCTTACCACATGTGCCCTTGTGAATTTTTCCACAAAATCTACACTGATGTAACACACTTTTTGTAACTCCCTTCTTGGGAGCTTTATTAGACTTGGACTTCCTTACGGATCTTGGATTCATATCCAACACCCTCCTCTCTTCTATTTCTTGTAGTATGCTGTCTTTCAATTCAGCCATCATATCATTCACCACCGGCACAATTGTGGTTTGTAATCTATCAATATACTGTGATAGACTATTTTCTAGAGCTTTTCCGACCTCTTCGGAAATCTTAGCTTTCATTTGTTCAGTCAATTGAGATGTAGAATCATCTCCGGTTACCCCAGACATTTCTTTAACTGAAACATCCTTCACGATTTATCAATAATTATTTAATTCATTTCCATCTTATTATACGGAAATTTGTATCACTCTCACTCAATCATAAATAATGTGTTATTCTTTTTCGGTTTGGTCAAGTATATATCTTGCCTTACCTTTCTTACTTAGTGTATTTTCCCGGGTTCGAGCGTATTCATACACTCCTCCCATCCTTCCGTCATCTTGAAATTGAAATGTTTACACTAATTGTTAAACATTTCATTTATGACATATGCGTCATTCATTTTGATCTAGCCAAGTTCACCACTTGCTTAAACCATTTATGCTTAGTGCACTTCTCCGGGTTTGAGTGTGTAAACACGCACTTCCCGTGTATATCAATTCAAATTTCCTTTTTCTAGTATTCTAGTAAGTCTACTAAAGCAATTAATTCTTACCGGACGATCGATCAAGCTTGAACCGAACACTTTGTTGACAACCTTAAGTTCTGATTACCAACTTGTAACACCCGTCTAATTTTACTTGAATTTAATAATAATTCATGCCATTTTTATATAAAAGATACCAAATTAACTTAAGTTTCATAAATCAAGTTCATAAGTAGCATAAACCTTAGTCAACTAACGACTAAGTTAGAACATTCAAAAGTTGTTTAACAATTTGTTTACACCCCATAAACATAGCCTATTAAAGATTAAAACATTGCGGAAGCTTATAAATAGTGTTCGGTTCTTCAAAAACTTGCTCGATCATCTTCCGGTTAGTTTCCAACATCACCTAAGATCAAAACCACATCAAATGTTAGTTTTGATAATGTTACGATGCATTTAAACAAGTTCCATGGATCAACATACAAGAAAAAAAATAAAATTTTCCGGAATGGGGGCGTCGCGTGACGCCAAGGGGGCTCGCGTGACGCCTAGCCCCTGTTTTCACAGAATGTTGTTTGTTGCTGATGCTGTACAAACCCAGCTCTATGTTTATTCAAGTCCCAACTTAAAATGGTCATAACTTATGATCCGTAGGTCCGTTTTTAGTGATTCTTTTTCCTATACGTCTGTAATTTCATTACCAACGTGCCTATTACAATTGTCATACCAAAAGTTTAACTTACGGACAGAAAGACTATATGCCGTTATGCATTTATTCAACCCATTTCTACTTGACACAATTTACTACCCTTTTTGCTAGTAATCTTATGATACTTTTATACCCAACATCCCGGGCTTATCATCACTCGCATTTCTTTACCAATCTCATGGCTTAATGCTCTTGTGATTTGTATCTCCATTTTGACTCTCTAAAACACTAAAACGACAATTTACACAATTAATTGACCAATTTGGCTCATCTTATGGAATTTCCCAATATGATGACTACCAAACGGTTTTTTGTCACTCTTAGACTAGTATTTCACTTAACGATCATGGTCGCTACAATCGACACCGTATTTATCCTAAAATGAGACTTCGCAAAATTTAACAACAATTCTTTTAATGTAACGGGTCAAGTTACATACCTTTAGTGCACGCCCTTCAACCGCAATTCACCGCCGGCTTGTCCACTTGACGTTCCGGTATCCTTTCCTATAGAGTTCATTTACATCATGTTTAGAACTCTTTTTAATCACATATCGCATAATAGTCAAAACATCACAACTAGGTGTTTTAACTTCAAAATTCTAGTTTCAAGCCTTCTTTGAGGCATTTCAACAAACACCTTAAAGGCAGAATTTTTTACATGATTATATAGTAAATTCCTAGCTTATCATCTAGCCCGAATTTCACATAAATCAACCCATTTTACACAATCGTCAGCTTCTAAAATTCTGAAGTCACTTTACAATTGTCAAATTACACTAGAACAACACCCAATTTCCTAGTGTTTATCAAGTTCTACATAACCCACTAATCACCTACAATGGTGTTCATGGATATTACTAAGATTTCACATGATTTCAACTTGTATTGGTCTAGGGTTTGTCCCTAGGCATTGTATTGTTCCTAATTCATCATAAAACTAACATGCAACCATAAATTTCAGAAAATCCCAATTTCATGAGAATTTCGAGTTGAGAGTTTTCATCAAATTTTACATACCTTGTAATCCTCTTGCGATGAGGATCAATAATCTATGCTTTAATTTCGATTTCAGCTTGGATTGAGCCTTCAATTTGAAAGTTTAGTGATGTTTTAGGGTTTTGGAGAGTGGGGATCGCCCCTGCTTGTTCTTGTACGACCAGACATCCCAAATGGGGTGTTTGGTTTTGTTTTTTTATTAAAAATGATAATATAGTTTCAATCTTTACAACTTAGGCCCCTCCACTTTTGTTCAACATATAGTTTGGTTATGTTAACCCTATTTCAAGTTATTTCTATACTTATAGTTAACTAGGTTATAATTTCCTAGTTAAATAATATTCTTGTTTATTTAAACTTTATAATTAGAATTATAAAGTTTTATATTTCCGGGGTGTTACATTGAAGCAGAAGAACTCACATGATAAATGCTCACTGAATTTGTGCGATTTATATTAGTTGCCATTGCAATAAGCATAGAATTCACCACCATATCTGCTGGTATCTACATCACCGAGTTCAAATAAGTAAATGTTATTCAGAATTAACATTAACGCACACTAGATGAGGATACTAACAATATCCATTATACAATCAGGATCTCCTGGGAAGCATGAAATCGTTCCTTTTATGTAGCCAGCACATACACTATCAATGGTTCTGTAGATGACAAACAATAAATTTGTTAGCACTTAGCAAATAGTGCACCAAGTGTTAACAGGGTTTATATATAATGAGGTATCTAATGATGTATACAAACAAGCTTGTGTAGAGTTATTACCTGATACCTTCGATCCATCCGGGAAAGGGTTCTTTATAGGTGCTGGTGACGATGGAAGGGCGTAGTATGACCAAGGGCACATCCTTCCTCAACTCTCCAAGCAACATCTCCCCCATTGCTTTTGTAAATACATATGTATTTGGCCATCCATGATGCTTAGCCCTTCCCAGTTGTTAAACATTATTAGTCAATACAAACAACTCATTATCCAAACAAGTTGAGGATGCTAAAAAGATTTCAAAAACATATAACCCTATGCAATCTAATAATGAAAAGATTGTATGAGGGAGAAGTAATGAGAAGAAAGTAGAGAGAAGACGGAACCTCTTGATACCCAAATCCTTCATGAAAGATGCAATCTCTTTATTCGTAGCCTTTATAGTCGTCAGTTGCTTCAAATTCTCCTCCATCAGTTCTTTCTCTTTGTTAATGTCCACTTTAGTTTTCCCATTGATGGACTCACCGGATTTAAATTGCTTTTCCAATATAAGCCCATCGTTTTCACTGGAGACATAAGCTGAAAGGCACCATCTTAGTTTACATTTCATTATGTTCCTAATGTATGACACAAATTTTGTTCAATTACATGCACGGTGGAGCTCTTAAATGTTAAGAAACTCCCGTTTTAGTTTTAAAACTTTATCTTGAAAGCAATGTCCAAAAAATAGTATATCCCACCATTTTCTATATCACATTTAATCGTAGTAATTTTAAAAATTAATTGTGAACTTGGGACTAATACATTTTCAAATTCCATCAGTTGTGCCTTTGGTACTATTAATTAAATCTGATTTTTACTAATCATAGGGGTGTTATTTTACACAAGCACAAAACAACTAATATATACGAGCGAGATTTGAGATTCTTTTAAAACAATAGCATGGGAGTTGGGAGTTCTCATGGTTCTCTCGACTCGGATGGTTCTCAAATGATCTTGATCATATATATATGAGCTTGGTTTTAAAATGCACACAACACATGATGCGGTGGGGAGATCGCGTCGCACGATGCGACTTCATGATGGGCACATCACATGATGTGGTCTGAAAACGTCTAACCATCGATTGAGCAATGGGTTTGAGTATTTGAACAAATCTGACTAGATATGATGAGATTATCTTATAGTTTAGCATTTAAAATTTATCCATAAATCTTTATTAGATATTTTAATAACCAAACCTTGAAAAGTGATGTGTGTGCTTCGTGCATCACACATCGGCTTTTGGAATCAAATTGAATCAAATTGTCACACGCTTTTTAAAACCATGTAGACAGATGGATATTACTTTTTAAAACGTGTTGATATTGAGGGCCAGATCATATCTACAATAAGCAAACGAAAGGGTTTAAACCGTCATTAGGATATTACTTTAATAATATCATGGGCAGCTCAAGATGACAATTTAATCTTTCAGATGCCATTGCAGGTCTTAAAACAACTGCTAATAACATAATCATGTATACAAACTGTTAAAATTCCTGTATATTTCCAGTATAAATGTGCCTGTTAATTACATATTTTATTTATCATAAGTCTTTTATATTTAGTCTTTTATATTTTTCTCTTATCTCAGCCTTTCCTTGTTTCTTTGTTTTGTGAGGTTGGGCTTGTTGGTCTGCTCTCTTTGGGCTCTCCTCTTGCTTTCCTGCTGGGCTCCTTCCTTTGGGCTTGTAGCCGTTAAAGACAGCTGGGTGTTAGCTGGTGCATAGGGTTTGTAGCCCATAAAAAGGGCAGAAGGTTCCCTTCCCATTCATTGGAGCTCCTCATTTTCCTTTGCTCTTCACTTTTGATCGCTGCTCTTGTTTCCTATCCTCACACGTACATTCGTGAGTCTAGGGTTTATTTATTCTTGTACAGATCATCCATTTGGAGATCTTTCCTGTTCTTTTGTTTGGTTACAAATCTGTGATGACAAATGTGTTTTGTTCTTGTACTTGATTCAAAGATTCATAATAAAGTTGTTTGATCCTTGAGTTCTGACATGGTATCAGAGCCCCAAGGTCTGGTTCCTCTTCCACTGCGGTATAAGGTTCCGTCTAACCTTCTCTCTTCCGGTCTAGGGTTCCTTCGTTGACGGCACTCTGTGTTATTGGTCCCTGTTACCGGAGTAATCTCTTGCTCAGAGGAGACGGTGTAGATCTAAAGGTGTTAAACCCTAAGTTCTAGGGTTTGGGGTTTTTTGGTTGGCTTCTGGTTTCCGGTGACGGCGCTGCTGGGAAACCCTAATTTGGGGTTTTTCCCTTTACTGGAGAAGAAGATCCTCGTTGGTCCCTTTTGGGCAAACCAACAGGAATTTTTGGGTTTTCGGACCTGTGGCTTGTAACCCTAAGTGAAGGTTACAGACTTGGTCCCCTTCTGCTGGCACCCACTGTGAGTTCGTTCCTTCCTTATCTCTTTATTTTTTCGTCCTACATCACTGAGTCAGTGTGTCTAGGCATCCACTGTTTACCGGACTAGTTGGGCCGGCACTTGATCGAGTCTTATTTGCTTATCTGTTGCATTTGTGTCTAGTTTGGTTCTTTGTGTGCTTATCCGTTTGTTTGACTATTCTGTGTTTCTTTTCGTGCTATTATGACTGATAAAACTGAGTCTGTTGTGACTTTGGTTAGCAAACTAGATGCTAGTGACCTATTATATCTCCATGCTAGTGACTCTAGTGGGCTCACAATAGTTAGCATAAAACTAAAAGGGACTGAGAATTATGTAGTCTAGTCCAATGCTATGAAACTTGCTCTAATGGCTAAAAATAAATTAGGCTTTATTGATGGCACTTGCAATAGATCTAAAGATAATGATGTTCTTGCTAGTCAGTGGGATCGTTGTAATTCTATTGTGCTAACCTGGATTCTGAACTATGTTTCTGATGAATTATATGTTGAGCAAGTTTATTCTAAACTTGCCTCAGAAGTGTGTGATGATTTAAAAGATACCTATGATAAAGTTGATGGGTCTGTTGTGTTTATCTTATATCAAAATATCAACTCTGTTAGTCAAAATGGCTCTAGGGTGTCTGAGTATTATCATAAAATCAACACTATGTGGAAACAATTTGATGCCATGTTACAATTACCTTCTTGCACCTGCAATGCTTCTACTAAGTTCAATGAGTTCAGTAAATAATCAAACTTATGCAATTCTTAATGGGATTAGATGACGTTTATCAACCTGTTAGGACCAATCTGTTAACAAGGGACCCTTTACCAACCATCAAAACTGCTTTTTCTATCATCTCTAGAGAAGAATCTCATAGAGGTTCAAACAATTCCTCTAAAATCCCTAATGTTGGTATTGCTACTAAATCTAACAACTTCAATGGTAACAAGAAAAAATTCAACAAATGTCCCAACCCAAATCTAAAATGTTCTCATTGCAACAAGATTGGACATACGGTTGATAAATGCTTTGAACTACACGGTTATCCCTCAAACTATAGATCAAAACCCACTCAAGGCAGTTCTCAGTGGGCTAGGTCTAACAATGCTGCTAGTAGTGGTACTGGTTCTTCTATGAACAATACTGTTAATGATAAAAATACTAGCTCTTTGAACTCTTTAACTGCTGATCAATTTTCTAAGTTGCTAGGTATGCTTAATGAGAATAAGACAGAGGACACTAACAAGTCCAATGTAGGAGGTAAATGTTTCAATTCATTCTCTGAATACAAAAATATTTTCTGTTTCAACTCAAAATTGTTTTCTTCACAACATCAAAACTGGATTATTGATTCTGGTGCAAACCAGCATATGGTGATGTCTAGCAAAAATATGTTCAATCTTGTTGATGTATCTAAATACAATATAACTGTTAAACATCCAAATGGTACTGATGCTAAAGTCACTCAAATTGGATGTTTTAAGCTTTCGGACTCTGTGATTCTAAAAGATGTGTTTGTTGTTCCTAAATATTGTGTGAATCTTATTTCTGTGTATAAACTAGCTAAAGACAATAAGCTTAAGGTTGTGTTTGATGAAAATTCTTGCTATATTCAGGATTCATGCTTAAAGAAAACCCTGGTGACTGGTAGACAAACTGAGGGTTTATATTTCTGTGGTAACTCTCTGAGTTCTAGTTTTTCTTGTCTTAGTATGGCTGAAAAAGCAAAGCTCTGGCATTCCAGGCTGGGTCATCCAGCTGAACAAGTGTTAAATGTTCTTCAGCTTAAATCTGAGTCTTCTTCTAACCCATGTGATATATGTCACAAGGCTAAACAGCATAGGTCTCCCTTCCCTCTCAGTGACCATCAATCTACTAAGGTTGGAGACCTTATTCACTTAGATGTTTGGGGTCCCTACAAGGTCACTAGTGTGGAAGGATACAAATACTTTCCTACTATTGTAGATGATTTCACCAGATCCGTTTGGGTTTATCTGATGAAATCTAAGTCAGAAGTTTTTGAAAACATAGAAAGTTTTTACAATCTTGTTAAAACTCAATTTGAAGTTAACATCAAAGTGTTTAGGAGTGATAATGGATCTGAGTTCACCAATTCTCAAATGACTGCCTTTGTTAAACTAAAAGGTATTATTCATCAAACTTCTTGCGCCTATACTCCACAACAAAATGGTATTGTGGAGAGGAAACATAGAAACCTGTTGAATATTGCTAGAGCTTTGCTATTTCAATCCAATGTTCCTCTTAGGTTCTGGTCTGAATGTGTGCTTACAGCATCTTACTTAATCAACAGGCTTCCTTCTTCTGTGTTACATGGCTGTTCTCCTTATGAAAAATTATTTGGTTTCAAACATTCTCTTGATCACTTGAAAATCTTTGGTTGTCTTTGCTATTTTACTGTTTTAAATAACCCTGATAAACTTGAAGAAAGAGCTGAAAAATGTGTTTTTATGGGATACTCTAATCTTAAAAAGGGATATAAGGTTTGGAGTCTAGAAAAGAAAAAAATCATCTTCTCCAGGGATGTTAGTTTCCATGAAACCACATTTCCGTTTAAAAATGAATCGCACTCTGCTCTAGAAAGTCCAAATAACTTAAACCAATTAAACTTTTTTTGATAACTTTGAGTTTTCAAGTGATCTAAATCCCAATGATGAAGAGAAGGTCTCCACTGACTCAACTACCCTGACACAGCAACACAGTGATGAGGTGGAATCACCTGAGGATAGTAATACTCAGCAATCATCAGGGACTGATGATTTATCTGAGAGTAATGAGTCCTTATGGAATGAAACTGATCCTGTGAGGGCAGAGTCTACTAGTGTTATGATGAGTCAAACCTTCCTGAGGGTACCATTCCTACTAGAAGATCATCTAGATCCTCCTCTGCCCCCAAACAATTTGATGACTATGTTGTTGGCAATGTTAGATATAGCTATGATAAGTGTGTCAATTATTCTAACTTGCCTATTGATAATATCTGTCTTGCTGCTAATATTAATAAAATAGTTGAGCCTTCCACCTATAAAGATGCTATTAAAGATAAAAGGTGGATTGATGCTATGAATGATGAACTATCTGCCCTTTATAAAAACAACACTTGGGATATTGTTGATCTTCCCAAAAATAAAAAACCCATTGGATGCAAATGGGTTTTCAAAGTTAAATACAAATCTACGGGTGAAGTTGATAGGTTTAAGGCTAGGCTTGTTGCAAAAGGATTCAAACAACGTGAGGGAATAGATTTTGAAGAGACCTTTTCTTCTGTTGTTAAGATGGTAACTGTTAGGTGCGTCATTAGTCTCTCGGTTCAAAATAATTGGCCTCTATATCAACTTGATGTTAACAATGCTTTCCTCTATGGTAATCTTAGGGAAGAAGTCTACATGACTTTTCCTGATGGTTTGAATATTGACAGTAAAAATCAAGTTTGCAAATTGAATAAGTCTCTATATGGTCTAAAGCAAGCTCCACGCATGTGGAATGAAAAACTTGTTCAAGTCTTAGTAAAAATTGGTTTTGTTCATTCAAAATGTGATCACTCAATGTTCATCAAAGCTAAAAACTCAACCTTTATTGTTCTCTTGGTTTATGTCAATGACATCGTGTTAACCAGGAACAATGAAGGTGAGATAAAAAGAATCAAGCATCTCTTGAAAAATGAATTTTTAATTAAGGATCTTGGGTTACTTAAATTCTTTCTTGGTATTCTAGTGATTAAGGTTAATGAAGGTGTGTGTCTATCCCAAAGAAAGTACTATATGGACCTTTTAAATGAATATGGGATGAGTGGAAGCAAACCTTCTAGTTGTAACATAGAACAAGATCATGTCTTAACAAACCTAACTATAAAAGAGTCACAGGCTGTTGATGTAACTTAATGCCAAAAACTGATTGGGAAACTCATTTACCTGTCACACACCAGACCTGATATTGCTTATTCTGTCCACTATTTGTCTCAGTTCATGCATAAGCCAACTGAGGCTCATACTCAAATTGCTTTCAAAGTGTTGCGATATCTTAAGGGTGCTCCTGGCACTGGGATTCTATTTAAAAAGAGCGATACCTTTCAGTTAACTGCCTTTGCAGACTCAGACTGGGCTAAATGTGTGGACAGCCGTAGGTCTGTCACTGGTTTTTGTATATTTCTTGGTGGATCCTTGATATCATGGAAAAGCAAAAAACAAAGCGTTGTTTCAAGGTCTTCTGCCGAGGCAGAGTACAGGTCCATGTGCAGTGCCACATGCGAAGTATTGTGGCTGCTAAATGTTTTAAGGGAACTACAGCTTGATGTAAATATTCCAGTTGTGTTGAAATGTGATAACACTGCAAACCTGTCTATTGCGGCCAATCCAGTTTTTCACCACAGAACCAAGCATTTCGAAGTTGACATGTTTTTCTAAGGGAAAAAGTTGCATCCGGATTGATCAAAACACATGGGGTTAAAACCGAACATCAGCTAGCTGATATATTCACCAAAGGTTTGCTGCCAAAGGCCCATACTGTGATGTGTAAGTCATTAGGCCTTTCTAATTTGTTTGCACATTTACACTGAGGGGGGGGGGGGTGTTAAAATTCCTGTATATTTCCAGTATAAATGTGCATGTTAATTAATTATTTTATTTATCATAAGTCTTTTATATTTAGTCTTTTATATTTTTCTCTTGTCTCATCCTTTCCTTGTTTCTTTGTTTTGTGAGGTTGGGCTTGTTGGTCTGCTAGCTTTGGGCTCTCCTCTTGCTTTGCTGCTGGGCTCCTTCCTTTGGGCTTGTAGCCGTTAAAGACAGTTGGGTGTTAGCTGGTGCATAGGGTTTGTAGCCCATAAAAAGGCAGAAGGTTCCCTTCCCATTCATTGGAGCTCCTCATTTTCCTTTGCTCTTCACTTTTGATCGCTGCTCTTGTTTCCTATCCTCACACGTACATTCGTGAGTCTAGGGTTTATTTATTCTTGTACAGATCATCCATTTGGAGATCTTTTCTGTTCTCTTGTTTGGTTACAAATCTATGATGACAGATGTGCTTTGTTTTTGTACTTGATTCAAAGATTCATTATAAAGTTGTTTGATCCTTGAGTTCTGACACAAACACTTGTAAACATAGTTAAAGTTTATTAATGTTGTTAAGTACATGGACGGATGTGTTATTTTCTCTGTCTCAGAGTTTGTTCCCGAGTTTACTAATGGGAAGTGAAAGAAAGTTGAAAGAAAGTATAAAATATGTGTGTTACAAAGTTTTATTAACGGAAGGAAAGTGAAAAGAAGTGGGAGAAATATGTGAAAGAAAAATCTTCCCTTATAACTTTTCTTCCAAAATGGAAGCAAGTGAAACGTACACAAATATAAAGTTTTACCATTTTAACCCTCCACTTAACCTATTATAAAACCTAATGAGGATATAGTGGTAAAATTGTACCTTTATTTTCTCTTCCTTTCAACTCTACAAACGTATAAAATTTTTACTGTTTTTCCTTCGAAACTCGTATCTTTCTCTTTCCCTTTTCCTTCATTTGTTTTCTCTCTTACATTTACTTTATGTTTTTTTTTCTTTAGTAAACTAAGAATAGATCATTAAAGTACCTTAACGTTAAAATATGTCAACACACAACCGCACACATACATTGGGAGAGGTTTGTCAAAAACAAATCACAAAAAAGTTGGGAACACTAGTTTCGTATGTAAAAAACTCATTAAAAATCATTTGTGCATAAGTTTTTTTTTCTAGAGCTTTTGCATATAAACATGTATAAGATATTCAAATAAAAAATATATTTTTGTAAACAAAAATCACTTTTTTAAACTGTTTTTTCTCTTTTTTTAATATTTTTAATTTCTATTAAAATGACTTCTATATGTGTTTTTTAAGAAAAATACATATTTTACATGTAAATGAAAATGATTTTCTTTTATTTGTATTTTTAAAAATCTTACCCATGGTTTCCGGTTCTCCACTATTTTTTTGGTTTCACAATGAATTCACCACTACACACACGGTCAAGATCTATTGAGAAGAAAATTTAATGCGAGAACAAAAAGAACAAATATTAGCCATTGATGAAAAGCAATCAATGGATATGATAAAATAGAAAACAAATCTAATGTTAGTGTAACACCCCGAAAACGGGTTTGGTAATCAAACCACGTTAATACTAAAAGACGGCTAAAGTACCGTTAGTGGTAAAAATTAACCCGGTGAATATTAGGATTTAAATAAATAAACCTAATATTAAATAAAAGTTGAACCAAGGCTTTTGAGGAAATAAAGTTTATAAAAGGCCTGAGTTAACCGGACTTAAAATAAAATGAGTTGTAACCTCCCCGAACCTACTAAGTTAACTAGGAATGTTTAACCTAGTTAATAAGAGGGAATATTGTTGGAAATAAGTAGGTTGTAGCCTATTTAATAACTAACCAAACATGAAGGGCCAAAGTTGGATAAGTTGAAAGTTTATTTAATAAAAACAAAACACACACACAGTGTGTGTTCTGTTCGATCTCAGGAGAGCTCCCATGGAGCAAAACCCTAGTTCATGCAAAAACCATCAAATTGAAGGGCTAAACGAAACTCAAATTCACAATTGAACGCGAAATAATGATCACCCAGGCTAGGGGATCATAAGGTATGTAAAATTTTGATGATTTGTGAAGTTGTGAAATTTGATGAACATCATAATCCGTGAATTATAGAAGTTATGGCCGAATTGTGATGTATACTTCCTTAGGAACAAAACCCTAAGTGAAAATTAAACATATATTGCCATGAATTGAGTGTTAAGATGATTTATCACACTAGGATAAATGGGTTTTAATTATATGATGAAATTGATAATATAATTATGATTAGAATCATCATACATAATATTAATAAGAAGATACTTGAACAATTTAGGTGTTTGAGCACATAAATCATACTTGCCATGAAATGGGTTTTGTATAATAAGATGAAAATGATGATATATTCATGTTAAAATGATGTTGATATCATCATGTGTTAAGAATGATTAATGTTATGTTAATTCAATGAATTATGGTTACAAAAACTTGGTTAATAAAGTGGATAAAACGGTAGCATAAGAGTGATGCTTACCGGATAATTGACCAAGTAATTAAACGAGTAGTTGAGCTACATCGTGTAATTACTTACGTTAATAGGCAGTTGACTTTAAAAAGTCAAACTGACCAATAATACGATCGAATGATAATTTCGACATAAAAACCGTAAGATGGAATAGTCGTGATTGATTATGACTAATCTAACCATCTTACAAATTACAATGATAGTTTGACGCTTGACAAGCTAGGTGGAAGCTTGGGAAGGAAGCAGGTCAAACAAATCGAGTATGAAGGAAAAGCATAATTTAGATGCAAGGTAAGTAAAGCTTACACTCCTTTTAAATTTGTAAAATATTCCTTTATCGTATTGATTACGAAAAAGATAATTTAGTATTTAGATATTGAAGTTTATATAAACTTGATGTCAATCAAAAGATGAAAACAGTGACCTTTTGTTGATCTATTAAAGGTTCGCTGGTATGTAACAGGTTTTTGGAGAGGGAAGTGATCACTCTGTTCGATTTTGGGTTTGTACCGGTTAGGGTCGTATATTGTCTGTTTGGGACCTGTTTTAACCCTTAGACGTGAAGCCTAAGTTTGGAAAGGCCTAGAAAAAAAATGATGATCTACATGGGCTTCAATGCCGGTAGATATTATATGTTTGTGTTAAGCCACCCGCGAAAGTCGCGGGATCTTAGGCTAGTAAGGGTAATATGTTAATTCAGTCATGCGATGACGATAAACGTTAGTTTTGAAAGACACCTTATGGCATAAGCCGTGATGGGTCAAAAAGGAATTAAGAAATAACTTATAAGTAATATGAGCATACGGTGTAAACCGGAGTGAGTCATGTGGATGAGAATGTAAATAAATATCGTATCGCAAAGATAAACGGTCACTTAGACCAAACGGGTCAAAAGGTGATGATATCACCCTTTGACAATATCGACTAATGATTATTTGTCGAGTTATATGCTTACAGGAGTAAATATCGAATGGATATTTGCATCGCTATTAATTAGCGGTTATTAAAGCAATGTATTAAAATGGATCTATACTTTGGTCTGAGCCAGGTATGTGTAATTAAGATTATAGCAAAAATGTGCGATTTTGGTCAAATATGTTGTTGAAAGTCCTTCGTTGTAAAAGAATGGCTAAAGTTAACCAAAATGCCCTTGATCGATAAATCAAGCAAACGACCCTTACGGGTTGTTTAAAAATAAGCATTTCGATCAAATAAATCGTTAGGATAAGTATAAAAGCGAAAGGCATGATCCTTGTGAGTCAAATGCCTTAAAATGAGTCTTTTCTGTAAAAAGATAAACCGAGGGGTAGAACTCGGAATAAATAGTTTACCACATTAAATCCACCATAATTATAGTTGTGGTGGAAGACCATTTGATAAGCAATGTGGAAATATGATGCTAGCAAGGAATGAGCGTGATTTATGCTTAAAAGTGCTCAAATACCCTTAACGGGTCAAAATAAGCATATAAGCAAAAACGGGTTAAGAATGCATAAAAACCCATGGTTTGAACCTTGTATAATAAGAAATAATTATAACATGATGTTCATGAGAGTTTGAATGCTACAAACAAGTTTGTGTGATAAAATCATGAACGGGTCAAAAAAATTGTAGAAATATAAAAAGCCGAAGGCTTAAAGACTTAGAGAATTGTTATTCCAGATATCGGATTTTTACTCCATATGAAGGAAAATTAAATTACCATCACGTAGGAAGAAATGTGACGCAAAACAGGTCAAAATGAGAGTGTTATGTCCGTTTCGGTAAGAACTAGTTTGGCTGGGAAAAGTGCAGAGCTGACACGGCCGGGTGGACACTTGACACGGTCGGGTGAAGGTTCTGTGAAAAATGTATGTTTAGCTGACACGGCCAGGTGGAAACCTGACTCGGACGGGTGATGGGGCTGAAAAAAAAATAACAATTTCTTGTGTTTAATTCTTTTGTTCAAATGCTTTGATTTCTAATCATTTGAATGAAATTGTATGATATGTAATGATGCACTTTAGAACTCGGAGGATGATCAAGCCATGTCAAGAACCAAACACACAATCTAGCGAAGCTTCGGCTAGTTTAATAGTCTCTTTTGTTACCAAACTTATGTAAAACTATTATAACCATCTTTTGGATGTTTTAAACTTATGTAAATATCGTTTGAAGGTTTTGAACTCTATGTAAACGTCGTTTCATCTATGTTTTGGAAAAACGGCGTTTAAAATGCACTATATATTATATAAAATATTCAATAAATGTAAGGGTCTTACAAGTTGGTAATCAGAGCTTAAAGTTAAAGAGTAAAATGTTCGGTTCGAGACTTGATCGCATAATCCGGTAAGTTATATGGTATATTAACAGTCTAGCATGTTAAAGTGTTAAAAACAACACATAGGGTTATCGTGTAATGCACGTTACCCTAAATAAAGTAATAAAAGACCGATATAGTTAACAAATTACGTGTGTTAACACGTGTCGTAGAAAGCCTTGTAAATGTCATTTGAAGGTTTAGAACTCTTTGTAAACGTCGTTTCATCGATGTTTTGGAAAAACGGCGTTTAAAATGCACTATATATTATATGAAATATTCAATAAATGTAAGGGTCTTACAGTTAGTTACTTTAATGATATAGTAATCAATTTCTCGGTGGTGTATGACTTTAATGACAAAATAAATAAAAGAAGTGATTTTTTCTTAGTCAAGGTGTCCTCTAATGTTTCTCCTTCAACATTCAATTTTCCACTAATACCTCTCTTCTTAAATCAAACCAAATATATACTTTTTCAAATTCCATGAAATTTATGCTACACAAATTATTTAACAAAGTTTGTTGTTTATACGTAGGATTGTACTATTTTTACGTAGCTTTTAAATCATATGAAATATTGTTACGTGTTGGGGTATAGGTTGAAGTATAATTTTGTAGGTATAATCATATGGAATGATATTATGTATAGGTGTGTAGTTATGTAATTGTGTAACTATAATAATGTCGTAGCCTATACAAAAATCATGACAATTTAAAATTTAGCAAATCTTGATTCAAATTAAGAACCAAAACGGAGAAAAACTCAATTATCTCTTTTTGTGGGGTGTAACGAAGAGAAAAAAGGATGGCACTGTTGTGATTCGACAACCGGGAAGAGTTATATTACAAGGCATGTTGTGTTCGATGAAAATTCATCATGGTGGTTTAGTGAAAAAGAAGTTTAACCGGATTCTATATAGCAACGTGAATATCTCGAAACAACTACAAAACAACTACGTTAGCCTTGGGTTTTGATTACAAAACCGACCTAATTAATGAAGTTAACTGAACTAGGTCTGAGTTCAAGTCCATGTCACAACTCAAATCAAAACCCAAGGCAAACAGGAACTCATGAAGTATAACTTGGAACCTACGAATAAGCTTCCAATAAGGTTGAATGGATTTGAGCCATAAAGTCTGAAACCAAATCCCTACATAGAAACGTAACATGGGAACTTGTCCCAAAACCAACCGGTGTGAAGGATGTTACTAACAAATGGGTGTTTAAACTAAATAAAAAACCCGATGGGCCGGAAGACTAGTAGCTCATGGTTTCTCTTAGCAAGTTAGAATAGACTATGATGAAACCTTTATTCCAGTGGCTAAGCTAAACAAAGTATTCGTCACTCTCGCCATTGCAACGTGGAAGTCTTAGAACCTTTGGCAAATGGATGTTAGTAACACTAGTATGAACAGAGACTTGGATCATGCAATTCACATGGAATTAATAGGGGATTCGAAAGCAAAGAACATCCCAGTTATGTGGGTAAACTAAAGAAAGCCTTATACGGGCTGAAGCAGTTACCTAGGGCATGGTTCGAGATGATAAGCGAATTCTTACAGCATAATGGTTTTAATATGGTGTCAGCCAATGCTAGTTTGTTTGTTAAGACGATAAGAACTAAGTTTGTGATTGTCCTTGTTTGTGTGGACGATTTAATTACAATTCGAGATTGTGAAGAAGTAATCAACCAGTTAGAAGAGAAGTTGTGTGCACGGTTTAGTATGAAATATCTTGGAAAACTAAGTCACTTTCTCGGCTTGGAAGTTAATCACAACGATGAGCTAGTTCTTCATTAGAAACGGTATTATTATAACTTATTAGTCAAGTTTGGTATGTTGGACTACAAGTCATTGAACATTTCTTTAGATACAGCCGAGAAGTTGTGTGTGGATAAAGGAAGGTACCTAGAAGATGCCACCATGTATCGGATAATAGTAGGTAGTCTAATCTATCTTACCGTGACAAGACCTGATTTAGCCTTTGTTATAGGCATATTGAGCCGGTTATGCGGAATCCACGAAAACCACACATCTAAGCTGTCAGGCAGGATTCTATGGTATGTGAAAACAACCATGAATTATGGTATTAAGTTCAAGAAAAATTCAAAGCTGGAACTTGTCGAGTATAGTGATGTAGGTTATGTTGTCGATTTTGGATACAAGGAGGTCCACAACCGATTTCGTGATCACGTTAGGAGGTTATGCTATCATTTGGTGTAGCAAACGACAAACTATGGTGTCACTGTCTACTACTGAAGCAGAGTACCGAGTAGTTTTTATAGCTACTCAAGAGTTAATGTGGCTATGATTACTTATGAATGATTGGAAGCAAGAGTTTGAAGATGAGGTAACTTTTGTTTTATGATAGAATGTCTTCAATCAAACTAGCAAACAATCCAACCTTTGATGCAGAACAAAAGACATTCAGGTGCATTACCACTTTGTGTAGGACAGAGTGTGCAAAAAGAGGTGAATCTGAAGTATATAAGTAACCAAGACCAAGCAACGGATATGTTTTCTAAAAGCTTGCTAGGACAGAAGTGTTAGTGCATTTTGGGATGTTCATTGCTGTTCGAATAAGCTAGATTTAAAGCGTGTGTTGAATAGTGTGTTTGTAAGCAAATGATTAGGCAAATTGTTTACATTGTAAACAATTAGGCTTAATGTTTAAAGTGATTAGCCTTAATGTTTGGCCATCACTAGAAATAGCCTAATCATTTGCATTTCTTATCAAGCTTATAGTCAGATCTTTCTAGAGATGGTGTCTAAGTTTGGGGAGGAGATCACAATGGGTGATCTCTTAAAGTGTGTTGTATACTCTTTTGGTATGAATTAAATCTGTGTCAGTTTATTCGTTAATATTTATCAACCGATTTTTTATCTTATCAAATTCAATCAATTCGATCTGAATCATGGACTTACACCAAGCTAGTTGATTTTTGCAAAGGAATAAACATGGAAGTTGATGTTGATAGGGGTGATAAAGTTAGGACATCAAAGGGTGATACGATTGATCTCAAATGGGTGGTTTGGAGGAGATCTAAGTCTAAGGACTAATAGTAAAATGAGTTTTAATTATGGAGTTTTATTAAAATTATAAGTTGATTATGATTGTGTTTCCAAGTTTAAATGTCTTCTTGTCCTCCAAGTAGTTTACCTATATAATGGGTGGTAGGTTTATTTGTTTTTATTTCATTGTAATTCTTCTTTGATTAACAGAAAAGACTTGAACAAGTTGTTCAAGTTGTTTGTATTCTTCGTGTGATATCCGATTGTTTGATTTTAGCTAACAAAAGGAACCTAGTGAAAAAAGTTCTTAGATCCGCCACTGAGCAACCAAAGATCTTTGACCTCCAACATAAGTTTACATCTTCTTATTTTCGTTCGTCAGATTATTTCTTCTTCATTTTGTGCCGATTATTCATTCATTGTGATTCAGGTTCCTAGCTAGCAAGCATCCAATACTCATGATATTATTTGAGGAATTTGGTTACTTAGATTGAGGAACATGATCTGCCGGCATAGAAATTGGTCGACGAACATGTACTGAGGTCAAGGAACTATAGCTCTGGTCAATCGGTTCAGGTTATAAGTACCAAAACATCTTTGAATATGTTTTAACTATTGAGATAATATGTTGTCCGCATAGGGTCCGACTGTTGTAGTGATATATGGTAACAATTATAGAAGCAAAAAAGCTAAAAACACCAATGCTAGTTATGTATTTTAAAACTATCGGGTTCATAATTTTAGTATACACAAGACCCATGGATGTGATGCAAAGAATCCATAAAAGTACCACATATATTGATACCACTAGGATGAACTTCCTTATGTAATTATGCTTATTTCAAATCACATATATTTTTTTAGTTCACATGTTCACTAACATTTATAAAGTGTTTATAAGGCCACCCGGAGTGGTTAGTGATGACTGAAACATCACGCATGATTGTCCATAAAACACCACCACCACCAACATCTACAACGCATCAATCTTTCAACGCGTGGTATTTTTGACGCATGATGGTTTTGATTGTTTGAGGGAAATTGCTGGGTTGTGAGGGAAAATTGTTGGGTGTGGTGAGTGATTGACATTTCCACTAAAATCCATCACTAGTGATGACATGGAGAAATTTGATTGAAAGTTATGAGTGAGTGATGAGTGATGACCACCCCTACCCCTAAAGATTAAAAGTAGGGTAAATTACATTTTTCGTCCTTTATGTTTGTATCAGATTGCAATGGATACCCTTTAACTTTAATAATTACATTCACAGTCCTGTATTTGGAAAACTCATTACGCCTTTCGTCCTTCAGTACTAACCCAGCTAAAATTATCATTTAAGTCTGGTCATGTGCAAGACACATGAGGGTATTTCAGTCATTTTACCCTATCATTTTATTTTAAAGTATATTAATATTTATAAATTAAAAAATAACATAGAAATAACAAAAATAACAAAAATAAAAACACAATAAAAAAGTATAAAACCCAACCTATTGTTCTTCTTCACCAGCCACCACCATAAACCCATCACCACCACCACCATTACTGTCACCTCCCATCTCACCTCTCTCTCACTCTTTCTCCGGCAACTGGAAATTCGAACCGGAATTTGGTTCACAGGGTAGTTGTTGGAGAGAACGAGTTCTTTGAGCTCCGATAGTTTTTCGATCGATGGAGAGATGGATCCTCTCAGGCGGCGGTGGTTGAGGACAATTCGGGTGACTTTGAGGACGGTGGTGGTGTTGGAGATTCTCCGTTCACAGAATATTCCGGTGGTGTTGCAGATGCTGGTGGAGTTAGTTGAGATGCCTAGGGCATTGTGGAGTGTTAACAGAGCTTTGTGGTCGGTTGGTTCGAGGATTAATCTGGATTGAACTGATAAGATGAGAGTGATGAAGGTGAGGAGGGAGAGGTGGCGCACGGTGGCCATTGCCGGTGGTTGCCGGCGGTGGTTGACTGAGATGAACGATGGTGGGATATTATTATTGAAAAACACTGATTTACTCTATATATGATGATGGGCTTTCTATTGAGGGTTGACTAGTGACTAAAATTGGTAAGTTTCCTGTAAGTTGCTACACATGAATTTTCTGTATTATCCTCGTCTTTCCCCGGGATCGAGTGTCCGCTTGGTGCTTTGTTCTTGAATATTCTTGATGTTCATGTTTGCAGTTCTGAGCCAAATAAACACACTTTGTTCTTGAATATTAATTTAGTTCAGAGGATATGGTTTTTAGTTCAGAGGATATGGTTTCAATCTAGGGTGCTTGGTTTTATAAATGGGCGCAGACTGGTTGAAGTTGACCTAAGCTGTTCAAATCCATAAGGGTTTTTTCTTCAATTCTTGATTTGTGGTGTTTCAGATTGGGGGAAACCCATATGTTTATGTTGTTTAGAGGGAAGGAGGTGTGAATTTAATGTTTAAGGGATCATTGATGACGGATTAGCAAGAACTGATGTCCACATGATCATAAGGGTTCTTAGGGATGGCAATCAAACCCGAACCCGTTGGATAAACCCGAAACCCGACATATTTGGGACGGGTTTAGGGTTGGTTAATCGGGTTTGGGACGGGTTTGGGAATAGTTTTTATTTTTTTCGCGGGTTTGGGACGGGTTTGGGATTTAGTGATATACCCGTTTACCCGACCCAATTACCCGATAAAGTGTACCCGTTTACCCGATTGTATACCCGATATAATTTCTTTTATATTATTAAATATGTATATATATGATACATCCATTTTTTACACATATAGCTATTCTATTCCGTATACGTTGTAGTTATTTGATATATATTTTTATAATGACAATACAAAATGTAACCGGTTAGTAGTTACATGATAGATACCCAATGAGTTTTGAGATGAGTATACCCAACGAGTAATCTTTTTAAATTAACGGGTTTACCCGAAACCTGGGGGTATACCCGATACCCGATGGGTATTTACCCGCTAGAAACCCGACGGGTTTTGGGACGGGTTTGGGACAAGCTTATCTAACCGGGTTTGGGTTTGGGATTACCTAAACCCGTCCCAAACCCGACCCATTGCCATCCCTAAGGGTTCTAGAGAGGAGATGTTTATGGTATTTATTTTTTTCTTTTTGACATAAATGCCCTAACATGATGTTCACATGATCAAACTTAACTTGAAATTTAAACTGGGTTAGTGCTAAAGGACGAAATGTGTAATGAGTTTTCCAAATAAAGGACTTTGACCGTAAATATTAAAGTTAAAGGGTATCCATTGCAATTTGATAGAAAATAAATGACGAAAAATGTAATTTACCCTTAAAAGTATTAAATTGAAGATGGGTAAGTGTTCAAACTTACGAGTGCAGTGACTTTAAATAACAAGTCACGAGATGGAGCTGATCCATAGCTGGACCCATTATATATTATATACTAGGTTATCACCAGGGTGCTACCCGGGTTGGAGAAAACTATTAAGATAAATATCAAGTGTATAAATAAAATAAAATACAAAGTCTCATATTACATAAATTAGTGATACAGTGGATATACAATTTAAAGATAGTCGAGTCCCTTTGAAGATGCATATCCTTCGAGTTACCAAAACCTTTCCCTTAGTAAATTGAGTTCCCTCTACAAAAAAAAAAAAAAAAAAAAACAAATTATAAGTGTTTAAATATATAATATAAACTTTAGTGTCGATACTATATAATATAAACTTTGGTGTCGATACTAAGCTTGTTGAGATATTTGTTGATTTATATATATATTACGAGTTAACGTTATGTCGCACATCCATCATCACCACAATAAAGACAAAACTTACCATATTTTAGTTGCTTTTTTCCATTTTATCACATATGAGAACCCAAATCCTGATTCTTGTAAATTATGAGCAAATTTGTCAATGCATTTAGATACCTGATAAAAGATTAAAAAAAGTAATACAAATGTGTTAAAATGAGTCGAATCAACCTGGCCCATAATAACCTAAATCCCTTTCGATCTGTAAGCCAATCCAACCAGTGGAAATAGGCCCAAACAACAAAAAAAGAAAAAAAAGATTAATTGACGAATTTGTGAACCTCAGTGTTCTTCAAAGTAAATACAAGGGTGTATATGGATTTCTGAATCACAAGACTTTGTAAATCGCTTATTTGGTAAGTACCATAATTACCAGCATGCTTTCATTAAAACTTCCTTCAATCTAATTTTATTATCAAACGCTCCGTTGTAATCGCACATCTTATATCTTTAATATTATACATGCCTTTTCTTTGAAAACAAAGGATTATTCTTGTAAATGGGTAAGGAAAAGGTGGTTTTTTAATTTCTTGTTGCATCTATATTTCTGCAGTTTGTCCGTACTTCATTTTTGGTAGCTATAGTGGTGTTTTAAGCATTTTGGCAAGAACAATGGCTAATTTGAAAAAAAAGTCTAAGTAAGTTTGTTAAAAGGTTCTCATCACTGCAACTTCAAGTCACACTAATCAATTATGGTCCTATGGAGTTATGGATAACCAGTTAATAACAGCTGCAACAAACCTGATTATCTTAGGGTAAATTCACTTTTATACCCTTCCTTATAAAGTAATTTGAAAAGCTTCTACTCCCAACCCACAAGACTTCTCTCATTTTTTCACAAAAAAAATGTCCTCTTTAATCATTTTATTAAAAAATGCAGGGTAAGGATGTGTACATCAGCACCAACGTTTGCGAGAGCCTCATGCACCGGGTTTGCCCTTTTTTAAATAACCAGGATTCGTTGAACACTAAAACAACTTAATATTTCATATGATTCTCATATATCACATAGCAACTTTAAAAATGTTAACCTCCTATAGGTCTTAGGTTCGAATCCAACTTCCACTGGTTTCTTACCTTAACGTTAACCCCTTGAAGGTCACCTAATTAGGTATAGGTGTGGCCCATGAATTTCCTTAACGGGTTATGATGGTTTACCAAAAAAAGAAAAAAAACGTCACAAGGTTAGAGTATCACCTTATCTAAAGGAAGTCGAACACCGAAGTCAAAAGAAGTGCACTGTAGATTTGCAAATCGTCTCAAGTCTCTTTCGGCAATTATAGCAAATGATCAAGAAATACAGACCATAACAAAAATATGACATGTTAAAATATATCTTTGGACCATTTGAGAGTCAGCTGAATGGCATTTCGGTTTGAGGTATGCATCCATCACTTGCTGAAACTGATGATACGTTGGTAAATTACTTTTATGCCCTACAAAAACACACATGTCGAAAATCAAACCACTCTATCAAAGATCACAAAGGGTCCTCTTTCAAGCTAAAGATATAAGGTTACAAGTTATTGTTCAAAAGATTCTATAATCTTGCCATTAAGGGCATAAAGGTCATTTAGTTATAGTCAAAGTCAATCACTTGAGCAATGTACCAAGAAAATATTTAATAATTATTTTTCATAATGAGAAATATAACTTACTTACCTATAATGTTTGAATCTTGAGGCGGTATGTTCTCTTTATTGTTAAAGCCGGATACTTGATTCTGTTTCTTGAAACACTTAGCTTTCTTTTTAAGCAACAATTCTTGCGAAGCAAGTCGTTGAACAACCACAGATTCACCAAAAGATCTAACAATCTGGCATGCCAAATCCTGCATATTAGTTAGTCCATATAGATATTAGTAGCGATCAATGAAAATTAAGTGACACAAATAAATGATAAAAATTTTAAACTTACGGGACCGATCCCACGCACACCAGGTGAGTAATCACAACCAAGGACAGCTAGAGCAATCTGAAAGTCATAGTAACTTAAGTGAGCTCAAAACCGTATGGCAAAATATGCAACGGTTAATTGTTTAGTTAGTTTTGTATCTAGTTTACCTTTTCTGACTAATAATCGTTATTTGAAATTTCTTACAATTATTTTGGCAAAAAATCTATTATATTATAATTGTTAAGGGGTATTTTCGACATTTGGTCAACAGTCAATTAGTCATACATAACTCACCAATGAGTTTCTTCCGAATCCAAGTTTTTTTTCTCAATGTCATCCATTTCATAACAAATAACATAACCACCACCTGCAAAAAAAAATAATTAAAAATAAAAAAATAAAATACACTCATGATCTCTAAGTTTAAATTTAACAAAAAAAACAGCTAAAAAATAAGCGAAACAGAAAGTTATATATGCTAACCAGGGCATATATCCATGTACACTGTTCTTGCTCCAAAGAGAAAGATATCCGAGTCTGAAGAGAAACTTCCATAGAGAAAAATCACAAAAGATTGTGGAATATAAGCAAAACTTCAAAGATACATGATATTATAAATGATTATATCTTGTTTTTGGTTACACATAATTAATGACTCCGAATCCAATAGTGCACACTGAGCTTCACCTTCCTCGATACTGAATAGCACAAAGTTCAAAAGGTTAATAAAAAGCCTAATTCTATTGCGTTTAATGTTTACATGATGAAACATCTGATCAATGTATGAGCTCTAGTAAAAGTAAATATACTTAAACTATTCATAGTGATTACCTGTCTAAACATGGAACCCCTAATGTTGAGGCAAGAATCTTGGCCTCTTTTATCATTCACGAGAACTCAGAGCCCATATTCCTCTGAAGTGAAGTATTTTTGTTTGAAGAAGATTCGTCTTGAGTTCCCTATCATACACAAATAAATATAAGATCATATTAAATGAATAAAAAAATGTGTTCATCTTCATTTGTTTACTAAGTAAATGAACATAAACGAACTCCCTCTCGAAAGAAGATACAAGACAAGGCGAGACTTTTTACCAAACACCGAAAAGAAGAGCATGAAAGCAGCTGATATTTGAATCATGCGTTGACTTTCAACTTTAGTTAATGCCAATGCACCAGAGTTTTCCCTACAAATCACCATATTCGTAAAAATACGTATTCGATGTCATATAATCGTTATAAACAACGTTAAATTAAGGTCGTTACACTGATGCAGCAAATCCGGTTACCGTACCACACATGCTACCAATGAAAGTCCCAAATCCCTACATAAATAATATGTTTTCTTGAATAAAAAATGTATAAAAAACTGATAGAACTTATGCACACATATAATTTCAGTTACAACATACCAGCCACCCGATACCGCGACTTAAAACAGAACAGAAACGAACTATACATTTGTAATCGCATAAACCAAACTGAAATCCAAAGACAAATAAAAATATTGCCTTTTAACGTTTACAGATCAACCATCAATGAATTAAAGAAAAAATATCAATATAACAAACAATAATTTGGGGATACCTAAACACCATGGATTCTGAAGCGAAAAAACGGATGACTAATGACCGGAACCCTAGCCGTCATAGCTGAAGGGGCGGCTAGGGCATTTTGTCCTAGTTTTCAGATCTGTAAAATAAAACCACACCAAGAAAAAAGCTGATAAAAAAGAGTACACAATGAAAATAGAAAATAACGGTAACCGGAACTCACATATTTTTAAATCGGGATTTGGATCATGGTCGTCGCTAACCACCCTATAGCCACAATAACGCCACCACCGTTGTTCCACGTGAAAACCCTAACATCATTAACATAAATCGACAACATTTAAAGGACACACATAAACTAAATCTTGCAAATCGCAAACCTGATTACGGAATCTCAATAGCCTTACTGTCTCCAATCGATTTGGGTAGCAATCAAAATTGTAGAGCAATGAATGAAAAAAAAAACCCTAGATCAATACATGTCAGAGATGGAATCCACCTCCTACATCTTCTGAATTTCCGGTATATAAATCTCCATTAAAAACCCTAAATCTAAGAAATAGGAGAAGATAATAAGATGAACGATTTGATTGCTCTTGATGGATTTCACAGGAAATCACCGTTCGGTTGAGAGAGCAATTAGGGTTTGATCTAGGTAATGAAAGATGGAATGAGAAATTTGTCGGATAGAAATGTATTTAAAGGATCCGACATTAATCAAACGGGTCATCAAAGTCCGGTTCGGATCCCGCGTTTTCTCATAAGATTTAACACGGAAGTTTTTGGAGCCAAAACCAATTTCTAGATTGTCTTAGGTGATGCCACCTCATTTTCCAAGCCCTCATAACATGACACATAAGCCCTTATTTATCATGTTTATATATATATATAGATATATATAGTTTTCCAAGGATGATGAATAATAATTTTAAATTTAAAATAATATATAGCTTTTTAATATTTTATTATATTAATATGTTTTTTTAATATTAACTTTTAACTTTTAACATATTTTAATTTTTTCTATTTACTTTTAGCTTTTAACGTATTTTTATTTTTCCTTTTCTAAAACCACATTTCCTTTATAATTTATTTTGTTTTTAATAATATTTTCTACTTTTTTTTTAAATTTATCTTTACTTCATCAATTAATTTGATATTTTAATATTTTATTATATTAATATATTTTTTTAATATTAACTTTTAACTTTTAACATATTTTAATTATTTTCTATTTACTTTTAGCTTTTAACGTATTTTTATTTTTCCTTTTCTAAAACCATATTTCCTTTATCATTTATTTTGTTTTTAATAATATTTTTTTTTAAATTTATGTTTACTTCATCAATTAATTTGATATTTCTTTAATAAATTATGTTCGTTAATTTTTCTTCTATAAACTTAAGTACATAGTTGAGCTTACTTTTTACCCTCGATTAATATAAGTTTTATTAAAAACGAATTTAGATTAAAAAATAAAGTATTTATTTGCTATCATAAAATGATACAATGATAAACTGAACCGATTCTAATGGTTTGACTTTCTAAACAGCATGCTACATTTTATATTATCATTTGTTCCGTTTCGCTGCAATGCGCGACTGGAAAAAATATCTAGTTACCTTTATTGTTTAAAGCTGGTAAGTTTTTTTTTTTTGAATGGCCAACGAATCCTTTAAATGGACTACTGGATAAATTCACCATATCAGGATACACTCGCCTCCGAACCGAGGAAAACCCTCACCTAGGGTCGGAACCCGTGACAAACTCGTCCGAAGGCACGACAGTGCGATGAGGTAAAACATGCTCAGTTCAATAATCGAACTAGCGATCTCCACCTATTCACCTAGTCTCCCACTTTAATTATCAAATTTAGGTTGTGAGAGAGAAATACTATTCAACTTATATGTGTTTGAGAATAAAAGATGCATGCCTTTTTAACTTTCCTTTTATAAAATAAAGTAAGTTTTTTGTTTTGGATTAATGGTATAATAGAGTACGTTTAGATTAAATAGTCATTACCCCACTTTAATTATCAAATTTGGGTTGTGAGAGAGAAATACTATTCAACTTTTGACAAATCTTTAAGCTTATTCACAAGTTCATACCACATTCTTCTTTCTTCATTCTTTTGTGCAGATTAATTGGTCCACGCCACCCCCACCATCACCCTTCTCTTTATTATAAATCTATTAATAACATTGAATTTATATTTCCCTTGAGTAATTACATTTTAGTTAATATTTAATGTGACATAATAAAACTTAAAGTTAATTATCAAATTTGGGTTTTTGAGAGAGAAATACTATTCAACTTTTGACAAATCTTTAAGCTTATTCACAAGTTCATACCACATTCTTCTTTCTTCATTCTTTTGTGCAGATTAATTGGTCCACGCCACCACCACCATCACCCTTCTCTTTATTATAAATCTATTAATAACATTGAATTTATATTTCCCTTGAGTAATTACATTTTAGTTAATATTTAATGTGACATAATAAAACTTAAAGTAAGAAGTTCACACAGATATCTTTATTTTAGGGATAATTGCATATTTTCTCTTAAAAAACTGCTTAATTGCATATTTACCCAATTTAAAATTAAAATTGTATATATCCCATTCCTTAACTATTAAAATTGCATATATCCCATTCCTTAAATAATATGATTGCAAATTTACCCATTTTGATTTATTTTATTAAAAACAAGTTATATAATGACTTTTTTATCCTTATTTTTACTAAAACTTAAAAAAATACATATTTATTCATTTTTACTAGTTTTTGTAGATTTTTACTACTTTAGCGGTTTATTTCAGTGTTTAAGTTTTAGTAAAAATAGTAAAAATGAATAAATATGTTTTTTTTAAAGAATTGTGAAAAATCCACAAAAACTTGTAAAAATGAATAAATTTGTATTTTTTAAGTTTTAGTAAAAATAAGGGTAAAAAAATCATTATATAACTTGTTTAAAATGAAATAAATCAAATGGGTAAATTTGCAATTTTATTAGTTAAGGAATGGAAAATATGCAATTTTAATTGGGAAATTGGATTTAAATAATCCGAACTTTCACCTGTTGGCCAATAACACTCCGAACTTTCAGTTTGGCCAGCAGCACTCTCAACTTTCATCCTATTTTCCCAAAACACTCCCAAACTAACATATTACTAACCAAGTTAGTTTCCATTGCTGATGTGGACATTTTGGGTGACTGAAGTTAGTTTTTAAGTTTTATTTATTACACAAACAGTCCCTGTAGTTATAAAAAAAATCATAAAAATAAAAAAAAAAATCTAAAAATTCAAAAAAATTCAAAAAAATCATAAAAATTCAAAAAAAATAAAAAAATTCTAAAAAAATCAAAAAAAAAAATAAAAAAAAAAAATCATAAAAAATCATAAAAATTCTAAAAAATATCAAAAAAATTCTAAAAAAATCATAAAAAACCGTTTCGACCCGTACCGTTTCGACGCGAACTGTTTCGACGCGTACCGTTTCGACCCGGACCGTTTCGACCCGGACCGTTTCCACCCGGACCGTTTCGAACCGTACCGTTTCGACCCGGACCGTTTCGAACCGTACCGTTTCGACCCGGACCGTTTCGACGCGTACCGTTGAAACGGTACGGGTCGAAAACGGTACGGGTCGAAACGGTACGCGTCGAAACGGTTCGCGTCGAAACGGTACAGGTCGAAAACGGTACGGGTCGAAACGGTCCGGGTCGAAACGGTACGGTTCGAAACGGTCCGGGTGGAAACGGTACGGGTCGAAACGGTCCGGGTCGAAACGGTACGCGTCGAAACAGTTCGCGTCGAAACGGTACGGGTTGAAACGGTTTTTTATGATTTTTTTAGAATTTTTTTGATATTTTTTAGAATTTTTATGATTTTTTATGATTTTTTTTTTATTTTTATGATTTTTTTAGAATTTTTTTGATTTTTTTTTTTGAATTTTTATGATTTTTTTGAATTTTTTTGAATTTTTAGATTTTTATTTTATTTTTATGATTTTTTTTATAACTACAGGGACTGTTTGTGTAATAAATAAAACTTAAAACTAGTAAATTATAACTATAGGGACTGTTTGTGTAATAAATAAAACTTAAAAACTAACTTGGTTAGTGATATGTTAGTTTGGGAGTGTTTTGAGAAAATAGGATGAAAGTTGAGAGTGCTGCTGGCCAAACTGAAAGTTCGGAGTGTTATTGGCCAACAGGTGAAAGTTCGGATTATTTAAATCCAATTTCCCATTTTAATTTAAAGTTGGGTAAATACGCAATTAAGCAGTTTTTTAAGGGGAAATATGCAATTATCTCTTTATTTTATGATCAAGTTTGTTTATAGGTATATAATAGAAAAACTTAATATTATGATGATATATTTCAAAACTTAGATATAAAATATCTAGAAACTTGAATTAATTAAAAAGTATAAACTACATGTTGTTTTTTACTAATTGTAGTTCTTATTATTTTAGTAGATGTTTTTATTTTAATTATAATTAAAAGAGTTATATCAATGGGGTTTTTAAACATTTACTAATTTAGATGTATTAAATAAGATAATATGAAACTGTTATCACCGATATCCATTTTTCCTAGAAAAATTACAATTATCAATATACATGTTGCATTTATTTGTTTTGTTAAATAAATATTTTCTTTCCTTTACGTTTACATTTAGACGTTTTTATTTAACTTTACGACTTGTTTACTTAAATTGGACTAAAAATGTTTCTTCTATCGTCATTTCGATGTCAATTTTTTACATAGGTTTTGTTATCGTTTCGACTTAGTTATTCTTCTCTATGACAACGTTTTATGTTATGGTCTAAATTTGGCGAGTTATCATCCCGTACCGTGCGTGTGCGGCTCAACATCTTTATGTCTATTTTTTGTTTTGTCTGGTTTGACAGTACCGTCGCAACGCACGAATCCTAAAAACTCATATACATAATTTAATACTTTCTTATCACTCACAAAATCACTATTCATTTTTTTTTTTACTTTTTAACCCTTAATCCGTATACTTGTATATGCTAAAATATAACTTGTTTATTATAGTTAACACTTTAATTATAAATAGTAAAACAAAAATCCAATATCGATTAAAACAAAACAAAAATCCAATATCGATTAAAACAGAAACACCAAAACACGAGATAGAATGAATAAACTCGCTCGACTTTATTTTATTATAAAATAAAGCACACCATTATAATAAACCCTAAACCATTTATATACTCAACCAACATCTTAGAAAACAAGAAATATAAACCATTTAAATAGGAAACTAAATAATGACTCTTATATTTTTATCCAAAATAATATGAATAAGACTTACTAGTTAACCCCTCTAATTATTAAATTATAACAAGAACATGCCAACATGATTAAGTTTGGTGTGCTGTGGTTAGACTAAGAAAAACTTCCAAAGGCATTGGGATATATATTAAAAAAACTTCAAAAGGCATTGGGATATATACTAGCATAGCAAAGTCTACTCGAGAAAACACGGTTTTCTTGTTTCTCAAAGAGTAAAATGCACGGATAGTCTCTGTGGTTTTGCAAAATAACACATATAGTCCCCAACTTTTGAAAATTACAGCGGTGCTCCCTGTGGTATGACAGTTTGTTACTCGGATAGTCCTTGGAGTGTATGGCAGTTAGTTTTCTCCGTTAAGTGGATGTGAAATGACAAATTTACCTTTCATCTTCTCCACTCTATGAAAACAAAACAAACCCAACTCCGGCCAACTTCCACAGCCACCCAACTCCGGCAATCACAACGGTACGACATCGTTTCCATATCTCAATCCCATCTTTCTCCCCCATTGCAATCTTTAACAACACCCTTTTCAAATCATAAAACACCCACCTCAGATCTCAAAAATCTAATCATATTAATGGCAAATGCACATTAGTCAACATTAGCAAACATACAGAATCTAGATCCAGAATTTCCTGCACAATAATTCTAGTTTGAAATTTACAATCATGATCAGAAATTAAACAACAATGAAATGAAATGATGATTTACCAACGTCGTTTGAAGAACAAAACCCAAATTCTAGTTTCAAAACCCCACTTTAACTCTCTCAAATTCTTCAAACAAAACCTAAATTCAACCTTCAAAACCCCATTTTAACTCTCTCAAAATTCTTCAAACAAAACCCCCATTTTCAACCTTCAAACAGATATACTCTTGGTCTTGGTAGTGACGACGAACACCGGAGGAATTTCGATAACTCAGTCTGCGATGTCGTTTGGACTGTTGCTACTGCTATTCTCATTTCATTTGTATGTTTGTTGTCATGGCTCTTTTCGAAACGTTTCTCCCTTTATTAATATAATACATATTGGTTTTTTAATTTTTATAGGGAGGGGTAAATAAGTAATTTCACATCCACTTAACGGAGAAAACTAACCGTCATCCACTCCAGGGACTATCCGAGTAACAAACTGTCAAACCTCAGGGAGCACCGCTGTAATTTCCAAAAGTTGGGGACTATAGGTGTTATTTTGCAAAACCACAGGGACTATCCGTGCATTTTACTCTTTCTCAAATTATAAACTATAAATTATTACCAACAAAATGCTGATTTATGGAGTTGTACCTTATGCATAGGGAGTTTAAAAAAATTGTCATTTCTAACCCAATGTTTTTTATATTTTGCAATTTAACCCTAATACTTTTTTATTTTCATCTTTGGCCCCTCATAATTTTTATCTTTCACAAGTTATTCGTCTTACGTTTCGTTCCAAATTTTGCAAGACACGCCGCAACGTGCGTGTGGGGTTCACTGTTTTTGAAAACGCTTGATGGCTTCTTCTTGGTCACAAGCTCTAATAAGAAGATAGAGTTTTCTCACGTTCGGTTGAACTCTTAGTATCTTCTCCACCATAACTGTAATATCAAGAAGAAAAGTCATGTCTACAAAATAATTGAAGGAGAATGAGAGGGAGTGACACAGAGAGAGATAGATAGATAGATAGATAGATAGATAGATAGATAGATAGATAGATAGATAGATAGATAGATAGATAGAGAACCTTTGGCCAGAAAGCCAGTACCACCAGTGACTAAAATGGTCCTATCCTCAAGAAATTGCATTATGTTATTCACTTCCATTGGGAGAGAAGCGAGTTCAACTTAAGAGATGCAACTATACATTTGCGTATGTGCACCTATATATATATATTGGTGGGATCCGGAAAATCATCATTAACTGCATTATTTTCAAAGGGTTCCCACATGAAATAAAACTGGGGCTTCGTATTAGACTACACGGTATGGGGACCGTCCTCCTTGCGTCCTGGTCCGGCGCCGTTCCGCACACCGTCCCCCCCCCCCACCCCATCTGCGCCGTGACCGTCTCTTTGTAGACGTTGGGGACGATCCAAAAGACGACAAAAAAAAACCCCTTTTCAATGCTTTTGACCGTTAAAAATAAAAAAAAATAAAAAATTTCCCCTTTTTTTAAAAACGGCTAGAAATTCAAACCACACTCCAAAACCTTCAAATTTTACATAAACTCAACCTTTTTATCACATTTTTTACCCACTACCACCCCATCTCTCTCTCAACTTTCATACTTTTTATAAAAAATTAAGGCAGGACCTATTTGGACACCCTCCTTGCCTATTTGGACACCTTTAAGCCCTAGACGCCTCGTATAGGCCTATACGAGGCGTATAGGGTTACATCAAAATCAGTGCCTGACTCATGTCACTTCTGGTTTGACCCCTTCAAGACGCCTCGTATAGGCCTATACTGGGCGTATAGGACCCTTCGTATAGGCCTCATATGTGACCCTTTGCCCCTTATATGCCTCGTATAGGCCTATACTGGGCGTCTTGAAGGGTTTTTTTTTTTTTTTTAACAAACATTTTATACAATATTAATCGTTTTAGCAAACTTTTATACAAAAACAAGTATTTTTATTTTAAATAATTAATATTAGGACCCCTCGTTTTTTTTTAGTTGAAAAATAGATGTTTTGGTAGGGTAATTTGATTGTTTTTTGAGGGTGATGTTTTTTGAGTAAAAAAATGGTGTATAGTATAAGTCTAGTATAGGTCCCATATAGGTCTTGTATAAGCCTATAGGCCTAAACGGGACCTAAACCACACCTATAGTCCTATACGAGTGTTGTATCTTATCCAATAGTCTAATATCGTATTGTATTGTATCGTATCATATCGTATCGTATAGTATAGTATAGTGTAGTATAAGTCTCGTATAGGTCTTGTATAAGCCTATCATGTTGTATCGTATCGTATAGTATAGTATAAGTCTCGTATAGCTCTCGTATAGACCTATATGGGACCTATACGAGACTTATACTACACACTATACGATACAATACGATACGATACAATACGATACTATCGTATCATATAGTATAGTATAGGTCCCTTATAGGTCTTGTATAGGCCTATCGACGTATACGGGCGTTGTATCGTATCGTATAGTGTATAGTATAAGTCTAGTATATGGCCCCTATAGGTCTTGTATAAGCCTATAGGCCTAAACGGGACCTAAACCACACCTATAGTCCTATACGAGTGTTGTATCTTATCCAATAGTCTAGTATCGTATTGTATTGTATCGTATCATATCGTATCGTATCGTATCGTATAGTGTAGTATAAATCTCGTATAGGCATTGTATGGGCCTATGGATGTGGTATCGTATCCTATAGTATCGTGTTGTATCGCATCGTATCGTATAGTATAGTGTAGTATAAGTCTCGTATAAGTCTTGTATAAGCCTATCGTGTTGTGTCGTATCGTATAGTATAAGTCTCGTATAGGCATCGTATAATTAATATTAGTGTTATTATAATTAATATGAGTTTTTTATAATTAATATTAGTGTTATTGATATTAATATGAGTTTTTTTATAATTAATATTAGTGTTATTATAATTAATATGAGTTTTTTATAATTAATATTAGTGTTATTATAATTAATATGAGTTTTTTATAATTAATATGAGTTTTTTTATAATTAATATTAGTGTTATTATAATTAATATGAGTGTTATTATAATTAATATGAGTTTTTTATAATTAATATTAGTGTTATTATAATTAATATGAGTGTTATTATAATTAATATGAGTTTTTTATAATTAATATGAGTTTTTTTATAATTAATATTAGTGTTTTTTTATAAAAAGAGAAAAAAAAAAACCCTTCAAGACGCCCAGTATAGGCCTATACTGGGCGTCTATGTGGACCAAAAGACCATTATACCCCTGAATTAGGCCTATACTGGGGGCAATTCAGGGGTTTAATGGTCTTTTGGACCCTTCGTATAGCCCCAGTATAGCCCTATACTGGGCGTCTATTTTTATTTTTTTTTTGTTTTTTCTTTTTAAATATTAAAAAAAGAAAACAAAAAAAAATAATAGACGCCCAGTATAGGGCTATACTGGGCGTATACGAGGGGTCCAAAAGACCATTATACCCCTGAATTAGGCCTATACTGGGGGCAAATCAGGGGTTTAATGGTCTTTTGGACCCTTCGTATAGCCCCAGTATAGCCCTATACTGGGCGTCTATTTTTATTTTTTTTTTGTTTTTTCTTTTTAAATATTAAAAAAAGAAAACAAAAAAAAATAATAATAGACGCCCAGTATAGGGCTATACTGGGCGTATACGAGGGGTCCAAAAGACCATTATACCCCTGAATTAGGTCTATACTGGGGGCAAATCAGGGGTTTAATGGTCTTTTGGACCCTTCGTATAGCCCCAGTATAGCCCTATACTGGGCGTCTTGAAGGGTTTTTTTTTTTTTTTTTTTTTAAACAAACATTTTATACAATATTAATCGTTTTAGCAAACTTTTATACAAAAACAATAAAACTTTTTTTAAAAAAACAACTCAAATTACCCCACCAAAACACCCATTTTTTTTCTCAAAAAACATCACCCTCCAAAAACAATCAAATTACCCTACCAAAACATCCATTTTTCAACTAAAAAAAAAACCAACGAGGGGTCCTAATATTAATTATTTAAAATAAAAAAACTTGTTTTTGTATAAAAGTTTTGCTAAAACGATTAATATTGTTAAAATGTTTGTTAAAAAAAAAAAAAAAAAAAAAAAAAAAAACCCTTATATACGCCTAGTATAGGCCTATACTAGGCATATAAGAGAGGCAAAAAAGACCAATTTACCCCCAGTATAGGCCTAAATCAGGGGCTAAATGGTCTTTTTTCCCCTAGACGCCCAGTATAGGCCTATACGAGGCGTATACGAGGCAAATAAGACAAAATATGACATAATCAGAGATTCTCTTGGAAATTGAAAAAGGCTATACGCCTCGTATAGGTCTATACGAGGCGTCTTGAAGGGTGTCCAAATAGGCAATAAGGTGTGTAAATATGTAGACCCAAAATTAATCATGTCTTCATCTTCGGGTGAGAATGAAGCATTTTTCCAAAACATGATTATGTACGCGGCTCAAATGTTCATGCAGGAGGATGAAAACTCTAAAGCGTCGTCCCAACGGCAAACTATAGGAGAGCCAAATTAAACCGTGACAAAGAAGGTAATTTAATTTTTTTAGAGTATGTTTATTTAAATTTAATAATGAATTTAATTTATTTTTCGTTTTAAATACATAGCCGCCCACGATAAACTAGTGGCCGATTATTTTGCCGACAAACCTGTGTACACGGACGAGATGTTTCGACGTGTCGGTTCCGAATGAGTCGTCGACTTTTTCTACGTATCGCAGACGACTTGGCCCAGTCTGATCCGTTTTTCACACTGCGATACGACGCTGGGGGCAAAGGGGATTCACTACTTTACAAAAATGTACGTCGGCCATTCGCCAACTAGCATATGGGTATGCACCCGATGCGTTGGACGAGTATTTAAGGATGTCCGAAAGAACCGCACGTGAATGTTTGCACAGGTTTTGCAAATAGGTTTTCAAATTATATAGCAAGCGATACCTGTGGAAACCAAACGCAAATGACGTTCAAAAATTATATCAAGCACAGGAACAAAGATATGGTTTTCAAGGAATGCTCGTGAGCATTGATTGCATGCACTGGCCGTGGCAGAACTGCCCTACTGCTTGTCAAGGTCAGTATACTCGGGGAGATCATGGTCATCCCACTATTATTCTAGAGGTTGTTGTGTCACAGGATCTTTGGATCTGGCATTCTTTTTTTGGTCTACCTGGTTCACTTAATGACCTTAACATCATATATCAGTCACAAATATTTGACGATGTAGTGGGGGGAACAGGTCCAGACACAAGTTTTACGGTTTCGGGGGTGGAATACACGCGGGGTTACTACCTTGCAGATGGAATATACCCAACTTACTCGACAATCGTTAAAACTATTCCGCACCCGACATATGATAAAAGAAAGAAATTTGCTAAGTATCAAGAGGGTGCGAGAAAAGATATTGAACGGTGTTTTGGGGTTCTACAAAAAAATGGCATATCATTGAACATCCAGCACGTTCTGGTACACCAAAGAGGTTACGACACATTATGTACGCTTGTATCATCCTTCATAACATGATCATTGAAGACGAAGGTAGAGCGATATGTGAGTACGACGAAAACGCGTCTAACGGGAATTCTGTTCCAGTTAGAGTTAGTTTGGAGCAACAAGATTTAAACATGTTCTCTCTACGTAACGAGTACACACATCATAACCTACAAGCAGACTTGGTGGAGTACATTTGGAACAACGTACAAAACGAACCTGACGACCACATGCCGGATGAAGACTAGTAGTTTTTTTAATATTTTTTTAAGTTATTAGGATGTTTTTAAGTTTATGTTTTTTTTTAAGTTTATGTTTTTTTTAAGTTATTAGGATTTTTTTTAAGTTTATGTTTTTTTTAAGTTTATGTAATGTTTTTTAATATTAATGAAATTATTTTCCTATTTTATTTGTTAAATGTTAAAAAAAGTGGATGATTTAAAAAAAACTAAACTAGTGGGGTAAGATCATCCTCTCATTTCCATTGATTTAGTGTCTTGGACCATCTTCAAAAGGACTTTGATGTGGCGCCTAGGTGGCGGATCATCCTCCAAGGTAGGATGGGCACCATACCATGTAGCCTTAAAAATAACTCAGAGCATCGAATTTCGATGCATTGTTTTAATTACTGTTCTAATGTCTTTTTCAAACAACGAATTTCGATGCATTGTTTTAATTACTGTTCTAATGTCTTTTTCAAACGGATGTGTAAGAATATATATAAACTATAGAGTTAAATGCCCGGATAGTCCCTATGGTTTGGCCTTTTTCACATTTAGTCCCTAACTTTCTAAAATTACCTTTATAGTCCTCAACTTTTCAATTTTCGATCCCGAATAGTCCTTGAAACGGATGGGGGTTAGTTTTATCAGTTAAGTTGGTGTAAAATGACTATAATGCCCTTAATATAAAAAATAACTATTAAGTCATTAAAATAAAATAATTAATATATTAATTCAGGTGGGACCCAAACACTCTCACCTACACACATAAAACCCAGGTCATAAACTTTCATCTTCTTCACATGCCAAAGCAAACCCTAACCCCATCTCTCTCTCGTCTGTATGATTCCAACCCGGCGACCGGAGAGAAGTCCGACCCAAGCCGGCCATGTTAACCGGTTGACAACACCCCCTAAACCTCCCCACTTCATCACCTTTATGTACCAGTTCACACAAACCTCTGATTGTAGAGAGAGACTGTTCGAAGGAGAGAGTGAGCAGCGGAGATCGAAGACGGGGAGAGGGAGATCTGGCGGCAACACCGCCGTCTGCGGCGGCTGCTTTGATCGTTTTTCGGCGACTGATGTTGAAGACGACGACGGTGATGGTGGATTCCGACGAGTTTCACGGTAAAATCCCCCCGTCTCCTTTTAATGCGTTCTTTTTCTTCTTTTCTGAAGATTAATGACGTTTTTTGTGGTTTCTCATAAAATCTGATGATGGACGCCGGAACAACGTCGGGTTGGTTATGATGGTAGATGATGATGGAAATAGGTGGTGATGATGGTCGTGGATTGTTGTTAGGGTGGAGAATATGGTAAAGGTGGAGGTTTGCGGTGGTTGGAAGTGGTTGGTGCATCGGAGGTGGGTGGTGAGGTTTGTAGGAAGTGAAAGGGGATGAGTGGTGTGTCGGAGGTGGGTGGTGAGGTGTATCGGAAGTGAAGGTGGAATGGTGGCTGATGGTGAGGGAAGGTGGTGAGGTGTGTCGGATGTGGGAAGGTGGTGAGAAGGTGGGAAGGAGACAGGTTGTGTTTCAGGTTAGTTTCAGATGGTAGATGGTAGTGTATGGGTATCAGGTTGGTTTTAGGTGGAGATGGTGAAAGTGAAGAAGATGAAGTGGGTGGGTGGGTCCCACATAAATCTCTAAGTATATCTCTTTTAACTTTTTAGTATTAATTTAACACTAAGGGTATTTTTGTAATTTTCCACTCACTTAACACCAAAAACTAACCCCCATCCGTTTCAGGGACTATCCAGGAACGAAAATTGAAAAGTTGAGGACTATAGAGGTAATTTTAGAAAGTTATGGACTAAAGGTGAAAAAAGACCAAATCACAGGGACTATCCGGGCATTTAACTCTAAACTATAAATTCATATCTCCATTATGGGTAGGGATATAGATGGGCATATCGGAACCGGACCCAGTTCTTGTTAGAGTGTGGGGGAACCAGTTCTTGTAGGAACCAGGTCTAGTTCCTAACCGGGTTTAGAGCTTTAATACTGGAACCGATAGTAACCGATCCCGGGTAGGGTTAGAACCGGTTTCTCTGAAGAACCGGTTCCATCGGGTAAGTCCTTAAAATCGCTGAAATGTTACTGTGGAATCGGTTCTTAAAAAAAAAATCCTTATATTGAATAAAATACTACAATTTTAAAAAAACATACAAACATATTAAAGAAAATACAAACATATTGTATTGTAGCCGGTTTATTTCTTTGACCGTTTACTTGTCGTGGATGCGTCCATTTGACTTGTGGCTCGCTTTGGTGGTGCCACTTCGGCACAATCGGCTTCCGAATCATTCGTTTCTACTTCTTCATCAACTATCTTGTTCTCTAATTCCACTTCCTCTTCTAGACTTGTCTTATCTTGAATACGGCCACGGCATCCAAATGATTCTTTAGGAAAATTGCCATCTCTATTGATTCCGGTGTTAGTCTTGTTCTTCGTATGGACAATACCCTTCCACTAAGAGAAAACGCACTTTCCGAAGCTACGGTGGAATCTTGGACCGTTAGTATATCACGAGCCATGGTGGCTAGAATCGGGAATTCCGATTCTTTTGATTTCCACCATGACAAAAGATCAAACTTTTTATTCCTCGGCAGTTATAGTACGCGAATAACATGTTTCTTTATATCTACCAAGTTCACTTAATGGGGCGTTACCTCTATGTTGTTTAGCCATTTCATCTCTAACGGCATTAAATATCATTATGAGTGGGTCTCCATTAGTAGTCGTACGACTAGATGCCGACGATCGAGACTCAAACATATTACTAGTATTTTTCCCCATATTTTTGTAAATAATGATCATAAGTTTTGATAAACAAGTGTTAAAATTCTTTTTGATTTTTTCTCTTAACCTTGGATCCTCCTCATGCATATCCAACTTTTCGTATATTTCTTCAATCAAAGCTTCAACACTCGGCACACTTAAAATTGGATTTAAAGTGGCGGCATGTAACGCCCCAAAACCCGAATGTTTATAATTGCCGTATGTTCCTAAAGGACATGTCATGAAATAAATAACTAGGCTATTTAACCTAGTTAAGGGTATGGTCAAAAGTATTAAATGACGAAAGTTGTACCAATTATATTTAAGTGGCGAACACGAGGGGCTAAATTGTAAACATGAGAAACTCATGTTTTATAAAACAAAAACATAACACACAACACACAAACGTCATGTGTGTGTGCATGGAATGCTCTGGAGAAGAACAAAGGGGTGTAAACCCTAGTTCTTAAAGAAGCTCGAAATTGAAGGTTGAATCGAGGCTCAAATCTATTAAGGAACATGAATTAGTGATCACCTAGACAAGGGGATCGTGAGGTATGTCTTGAAACTTAGATTGATGAACTTGTATGAAGTGGGTTATGTTCCAATCCGCGAATTGGTATGAAATTGATCATGTATATGTGTTATAATCATAATATAGAACATGGATTATGCATGGTTTGGATTAATTTGATGTTTAGAGGTGAAACCCACTTGGTATGGGGAGGAGGATGACTTGAATGATCACCCATGTCCAATTCTTGATTAATATTGATGTATCATGATACGTATGATGGATTCTTGTTAAAGGAATCGAAATAAATGTGATGCTAATATGTTTGATGTTTAGGTATGAATGATTCATGTTGATTAGAAGGTGGATTTGATGAATTATGTATGAGACCAGAAGTATATGCATGAATTGATTGTACACTGTGCTTAGGAAGTTGTATGCACACTAAGTGTAGGATGAAATGTATATAGAACCGTCCGTATAGCCTATTATGACGATACGAATACATAAGAATAAGCCGAAGTTCATAGGAAGAATTGTTGACTTTTGAAAGTCAACTACGCATAAGAAACATGGATTGAGTGTTGTCGTAAGGGTATGATTATAGGAAGTCGTATGGTACATGTTATATTGATACGTGTTTAATGCGATGACATGATGAATTACATGAGTTAGTAAGGATATGAATTTAGTTATATGTCTCATGCTTGTTAAAAGTGACCGATGAAGGTCAAATGTGAAATATGCGATTTATATGATCGTTAACATGTATAATCGTGTATGCTAACAAGAATGTAATTTCGATGACATGAAAGTATAGGAATCATGTGGAGACGGAATCAAGCACGGAAGGTTAACGGGTCAAGAAGAAGCAAGGAAGCGGATACGAGCATGGTCGCATAAGGTAAGTGATTTCCGGAATCACTTTTTAGTTGTTTAAGTAAGGTAGCGTTATAGATAATTAAGCATGATGTCTGACGTTAAATATGGTTTTGGTGGGATGAAATCTATTATTTTCGCTAAGTAGACCGAACGGGTCAAAAATGAAGTTTTGTAGTTATAACGGAATAAAGTGTATGAAATGGCTATGGTATAATAACCGGGTAATGATTAGAATGGCACACACGTACGCTAACCGAGAAATGGTGACGCGGATTAATCAATAAAAGACTCGGTAGTAAGTTAGGATTAATGGGTAACCAAGTTCGTGAGTGGAACTTGGATTAACTAAGTTGATTGCGTAAAATTGAATAAATGAATGAGTTTAACGCATACCGGGTATCGGGTGCGTAAACCCCAAGTACGAAACTCCGGATAATGTAAAAGTATTATGGTTATAAGGTTCATGTAAGTTTTGGGCTAAAACGAATGAGATGTTTGATGAAAACATGAACGAGTCGAATAATCGTAAATGAATAATAAGCCGATAGCGTGTAAGTTAAGAATTTCCTTAATCTGGATATGGGATTTCAAGTTCACATGATATAATGTTAAATTACGATCATGTAGGAAGAAACGGGAGGTTAAACGGGTAAACGGTTCAAAAGTTATGCGCGTTTTAGTGCATACGGACGACGAAACGAACATGTAGAAAAAGGCAAAATCTAGAGGGCGTCGCCGACTGCCTTAGGGGCGTCGCCGACGGGGTCTAGAAAGTCAGTTTTCTTCCGACGCGCTATTTACCTGTCTACGTGATGTTTTAGCGACGCGATAAACCAAGGGTCGTCGCCGACGGCCTTAGGGGCGTCGCCGACGCCCTCCCCATGTCCCAAAAGCTGAAAATTGTTATCTAAGTTGATTTATAGGTCGTGGGCTTCGGTATGTTAACCGTGGACTAAGGCGGGCCTCCCAAACATGGTTCTGATCGTTCCTTTGATGATTATGGGTTATAAAGACCCACGTAATTAATGTTACTCCGCGCGTTGCGGCGGGTTGTTGATTAAGAAAGTTTTTTCGACCCCACGTGCTGCAGCGGACCATTAAACCACACTAAAAATAGGCGTACAATGTTGAACCACGCAAGCGCGTCACCTAGTGTTATGTAAAATAATGTCATAAAAAGAATAAGTTAGTCGAAACGATCGGTAAGATGAAATTGAGCGATTGCAAGAAAGTAAAGAAAAAAATCAGATTAAGTGTGAGTGTAATTGTAAAATTTCAAAGATTAGTTCCGTTCATTGAGACCGGTGCCTCGTATAGCAAGCCACTTAGAAAAATGATAATTATAAAGTCCGAAATGCGCCATAGCAATGGAAAGAGTTATTGGTTAAAGAAAATTACCACATCCAGATCACCCCCAACATTTCTTTACCCCAGATAAAAACCATATGATATTGCTAGTTGCTACCTACAATTCCTGATCATTGTTTTGAGAATAGCAAGCAAAAAAGTACAATAATGAAAAGGCTCATTCTATACGCACCCCCCCTATTTCCTGATTACACCCCCTTGTAAGAGGAAAACTATCGGTCCCACGCAGGCCCCATCTGTAAGTATGTGAGAGGAGGGGGGTGAAAAAAGTAAATAGGGGGATGTGTATAGTAGCACCCTAATGAAAAATAAATAAAAACCTGTATAAAACATTAGGACAGAGAAAATCAGATATGTAGATAATTAATAAAAATGGATAAATTTAAAACTCAATCGTTAAAAAGGCTCAGATCTGTAGAAGAATAATGGGTACAGGATAAAACCTCCCTGGTTGCAAGAATCAAGGCGACATCGAATGTATCTACCACCGGAAAATTGCCACTCCAAGATTTGCTAAATCTCAAGCACCGATTCACTCAGACGAATAGAAATGCATCATCATTTCCCTTAGTAAAAGAGTTAAATGCACAAATGGACCCTGTGGAAGACACTTATCCGTACAGGTACCGCAATGCACAAACGATGCCACGTGACATCACGATATTAATCAAACTATTCTTGCGTTCAACAAAAGGAAGGAAGAATCCGAGCTGAAATGGATTTTTCTTGGAACTGGAAGAATCCGATTTCTGACCCTGAGCTGGTTTCTAACCTTCAGCAGCTCTGCGCCTTGTTGGAGTCGGTTCAACTTTCGGACCGGGGAGACAGATGGAGATGGTCATTTGATTCGGATGGTATTTTTTCTGTCAAAAGTGTTAAAAAGCTTCTTTATTCGGCCACGCCTAGAGGTAACAATTATTCTTTCGATTGGTGTAAATGGGTTCCCGCGAAATGTAATATTCTAGCTTGGAGAGTGGGAATGGACCGGGTTGCTACTGCTGTTGCATTAAGGAAGAGGAATGTTCATGTTGGCGACACTTTTTGCCGGTTATGTCAATCAGATGACGAGTCCGTGGATCACTTGTTTTTGGGTTGCTCGGTTGCGTCAAACGTTTGGCACGGAATAAGCAATTGGTGTAAAATCCCTAACATCTTTGCCTTCGATGTTAAGGATCTATTTGGAATCTTCAAGGATATCGGGGCTTCGGAAAGGAAGAAGGATGCGGTTCAAGGTATCATCATGATAGCGTGTTGGAGCTTATGGTGTGCTAGGAACAAATTGGTTTTTTCGAACTCTCCTGTTAGGATAGATAAAATTCTTAGCGAAGTGAAAGCTATCGGGTTTCTTTGGTTTGTTAATAGATCCAAATACAAAGCGATAGAGTGGAGGGAGTGGTGCTCCTTTGTAAATATGTAGTTCTGTTGTTGTGTTTGGCTGGCCCGGTTTGGGTCGGTTGTTGTTAATGAAGTTTACTTTAAAAAAAAAAAAAAGGAAGGAAGAATATCTGCCCATCATCAGTTTTTTTAACCAATTCGATCTTTGCATAAACATAGGGCGGGGATCCAAAATCCGAAATGTACATACCCATGTTTATGTTTAATTTTGCATTCAATCAAACAGTACATACCCTGTTTTTATGTTCGCAACTCAATTTCAAATCCAAAATTCATAAATGAAATTTAGCGATAATCAATCCATACAATTGGTTTATAATCACCTCCGAAACAAAAACATCATTGTTGATTATCGATTTAATCATCAGATCCAAATCCTAAATGTTCCAATCAAGGGTGTGGAAAAGGAAAAATCAATGGGACCGATGTGAGTGGGATTCGAAGAGGCGTCAGTGGGGCTATAACCATCCCAACAGATGCATATATAATTAATTTTCTAACCGACACGACTTTTAAACGAAAGGGTATGACCAAGTTTATAATATAATTTTATAACCGACACAACACGACTTTTAAACCAAAGGTATAAAATAATTTTCGAACCAACGTGACTTTTAAACGAAAAGGTATGACCCAAGTTTATAATATAATTTTTTAAACGATGCGACTGTTTAACGAAAAGGTATGACCCTAGTTGGTAAAATCACACCTTTTCAAACTGTATGGATTAAAGTAAAATCACACATTTTCAAAGGGATGTGATGTTTAAACAAATGAGATATAACCCAAGTTTTTTTTAGTTATATCACACCTTTTCGAAAGGACGCGATGTTTAATCATACCCCAAGTTACTATTTGTATAAGAGTATAATGTAAGAGGTATGTGAGAGCTTGTATTTGTATATATGGGTGTGTACATCTGTAGATGTGTATATATATGTATGTATGAAGGTACGTCTGAGTGTATGTATGTACATGAAGATATGGGGAGGTATGTATGCATGAGTATATAAGGGTTAGGTAAGATCTTGAATGTGTAAATATGGGTATGTACGTATGTAGATGTGTATTTATGTATATATAAATGTACGTATGTGAGTATGCATGTATGTAGAGACGTAGGGACGTATGTACGTATGTAGATGTGTGTTTACGTATATATGAAGATACGTATGTATGTATGTATGCGTGTATGTAGAGATGTATGAATGCATGTAAGTATGTAGATGTGTATGTATGAATGTAAGTGTGTATGTATGCATGATTTCGATACGTTGAGGATTAACGTTATTAATAGTGTGCCTGGAGAATGAACATTAATGCAGGTACTTTATTGAAGACTCACCAGGGAATGGATTTGTGGATGTAATGCCTAAAGATAGATATATAATTGAATGGGAAGTGTACATATATGAATCTTGTATATATATAATGTGTGCTAATGTTATGAATGAATGTGGTGAGTGCAGGTTGTACAAATCACGGACGATTATCACGAGGAATAGAGATCGAAGACCGGGTCACAAGATAGATTGTACGGGAATAATTGATTATGTACCTTAGCAAACAGAAGTTATGCTTATGTTTCGTAAAAGAGTTATTTTAAAAAGGATTTTCAAGTAAGCTAAGACGTTTGTAATGAAAGAAATTTTATGGCACGAATTTCCGCTGCGACTTTTGTCAAATACGTGTTAGGGTCTTACAAGTTGGTATCAGAGCCCTGGTTTGAGGGAAATCAAGTACGATAAGGTAAGTACTTAAACTCAGAACTATGTGCTCTTATGATAAGAAACCCGTACAATCTAAGACTCGGTCAAGATCCCAAAGGTAAAAGCGAATGTAAGTAAGCACTTAAGTATGCATATAAAGAAACTAACGGTACGTTATGTGCAAGGTAAGCATAAGTGTTTGAAGAGGATGAGTAAGGCAGACAAAGATGCAAATAGACAAATGGACCCAGGTACACAATGTTAATATGTATGGGTACCAGTGTTAAAAGAAAAATTAAGAAATCTCCTTGAGAGGGTAAATACTAAACGAAAAATAACGATGTTGCCTCGGTAAAGTTTTAAGGATGTTGCACGTGACTGATAACTTTTTTTTCGGACATAAGGCGATGATTACATGAAGGCACGAAACTAGTATGTGGATTGCACACCTGGCCAGTACGCAAGAAACATATGACGTTCGTGAGGCCGTGGTAATTATCGCAGGTATGTCCGGGAGAATTGGGTAGCAGGTGAGGCGTGCGGGTAAAATGAGTAGTAAGACTCTCAGGAAATTGAGAGTATTATACAAGAATGAAAAAGAAGAAATGATAAGGATGAATGATGTTGTATCCGTAAGTAAGTACGGATCGGCAGGGTATGAATGACGTGTTTGAAATCCGTAAGACGGATTCAACACATGTAAGGAATGAAAGATATGAATGGAATGTTTGAATCCGCGAGACGGATTCAAGGAATGAAAGGCATGAATGGAGTGTTTGAATCCGCGAGACGAATTCAAGGAATGAAATGCAGGAATGATATGTTTGAATCTGCGAGACGGATTCAAATCATAGAAGGAAGAAAATGTATGAATGGTAGGTTAGAAACCGCTAGACGGATTCAAAATATAGAAGTAATAAAAGGTATGGATGTTACATTTGAATCCGCGGGATGGATTTAAAACATATAAAGGATAAAATTTACCCACATCGGAATTGTGTCAATAGTTGACCGTAGTTATGTCAAACGAGTCCTATGAGTAAAAGTAAAGTAAATGAACAAAAGAATGATCGTAATGGGCACGCAAACCTAAGTTTTAAAATGAAAGAAAGAAGTTTTGAACCTGTTATGTGTTAGATGTGTTAGTAATCGACTCGTAGGAGTCATAATATAGGGCGGGCTACGACCCGGACAATAATTTATGTATGAATGAGAAGGGTAAGCTTGGTCATGAATACCGAAATAATGTAATGAATGTCTTTGCAAGTAAGCATGAATGGAAAGAAGTACGAACGTGTACCTCGATGCGTCTATGATAAGTAAGAAATGTCAGTCGGACTTGAAAAGTCAAACCACAAAGGTTGACGAAATAAGTAACCAGAGTAAAAGAATTGTATGTAAGGAATGAAGTATGGAATGTGTTATAGCATGTACGTAGGAAGTTGTAGAAGAATTATGGGTAAGTAATCACCTAGTAAAATAAATGTTTGAATGAAATGTGCACGAGCGGAAGCTCATTACAAGGATGAATGAAACATGGCCGGGTACGGTTAGTACTCGTGAAGAGGCAGATCGATATGGTTTACGGATCGTTGAGTTATGAAATGAAACCGAGGTCAGTAAAATGTTTAGCTTATTGTTAGTGCACTATGTCTGTGGACTTCGTCTTGTATCGAGTCATGTAATAGGATGGGATAACCAGTGCTCAAGGTGCTAGAAACTGATTTTCATGAGTTTGTAGCTAATTCCGCATGAAACTGTCAATGACCATTTCAAACGGAATTAACAAAGTTAATTCCGCTTGAAAGTGTCTTTGGTCGTTTCAAACGGAATTACAACTAGTATAAATAGGAGCACTTGGTGTGTCAGTTAAAAAGGGAATTAGAAGGTGTGATTCGGTAACGAAGTGCTGCCGAATTGTCTCCAGGTGCTGTAAGACTATTAAATCAATACAAGAGACATTATAATTGATTTGAGCGTCCGTGTCATTGATTCCGCTTTTGATTCGGATAAACAACTCTTCTGATCGACTCATTCGGGTCATACAACGATCCTACAAGTGGTATTAGAGCTCAGGAAGAAGAGTTTAGCTCGATTTCATCAGTTTTCTGACTTCTACACCTTCTTTTTCACAATTGAACAAGTTTTCATGGACAAAATGGACTGAATTTCACACATTACATGCGAAACAGTGTTTTAACAAAGCCTTGAGAGAATTAGACCTATATTCAGCTTAAAAGTGACTAAAATGGACCAAAAACCTAATTTCGTTTGAACGAGTATACTAATTCCGCTTGAAAAGTTCATCTGATTTCGCTTCAAAACGTAATTCCGCTTGAAAGTACACCTGATTTCGTTTGAAAGTGGAATTCCGTTTGAAAATCGTGATTCCGTTTGAAGTTTTGATTTCGTTTGAAGTGTCATCCAGGGATTTCGTTTGAAAGTGGTTATCTCGCTTGAAAGTGCAATTTCGCTTTAAACCTTATTCCGTTTGAAAGTGGATTTTTCGCGTCAAGATCATTTCACGTCAACCGAGTGTCAGTTTATTTCAAGTTGCTCGATATTGTTTAAACTGATTGTGTTTGTTTGATTGTTTGTTCCAGGTACATTGATTCAAGAATTTTCATCATGGCTGAAGAATTTTTCAATACTTTCTACAACGCGTTTACCTCAGATACGTTGGAAGCTTCAGATGTTACACCCAAAATTATAACAAAATCAATTAAAGACAATATTAAACATGACAATTTTTATGGAACCTATTCGAAACCACCTAAGCTTGATAATATTGAGGATTATGTTTGGTGGAAGGAAAGGTTTATCAACTGGACTAAAGCGTATGCACATGAAAGTTGGTTTTGCTTGGAGTTTGGCTATGATAAACCTACTGATGACAAAGGAGAAGAAATCTTGCTCAAAAGTTTTACAGAAGAAGACAAACGAAGATTTTCATATGAGCAGAAAATGATCGCCTTGATTCAACAATCGATTCTAGATGATATTTTTTCGTTGATAAATCATGATGAGTCTTCAAAATCTATGTGGGAAGCTTTACGGGTGAAAGCTGAGGGGGGTAAACAAATTAAGAAAAACAAAATTGCGTTATTAAAAAAGGAATTTGATTTGTTCGATAGTTTGAAAGGAGAGACTGTTAAACAAATGATTGAACGCTTTTGTCACCTAAAAATTGAACTTGAAAGGTTTGGAATTGTGAAAACAAGAGAAGAAATAATTGACAAAGTAATTGAAGCGTTACCATGAGCTGATCAGTGGTAAACGTTTGTTTTTATTTTGAAAAACGATGTTTTATATGATTCAATTTCTCTTGATGTCTTGTTACAAAAAAAAATGAGAGTCATGACCTTGAGTTACAAAAGCAAAGCAAGATGAGCAGTTTGTCGCATCATCAGAATGTTGGTCTATATTACAAGGGCAATTTACCTTCGGTGAAAGCTGATAGTTCACCAAAGACAGCAATCAGTGGTGAGAAGATGAAAGAACCACAAACAAACTCATCAAGCTACAATTCTAGATATCATTCATCTTCAAAAGCAAGTCCTGAAGATTCCGAAGAAATTCTTTGCAACATTGCTCTCAAATTTAAAAATTCTCCGGCAATGAGCATCAATGCAGCTAAACAACAAATGAGCTTTCTAGCATCAGTTCTAGAATCGTATGAAGGTCTAGTTGCAGGAAAAATCAGAAATTCTGAATTAACCAAAGAAGACTATGACCAGATTGATCCAGAAGAAATGGAGCTAATAGACATTCGTTGGTGTTTAGCAAGTTACATTCGAAGAGCACAGAGGTATATGGAGATTACTGGGAAGCAATCTTTAGGTGGTCCGTCAACAAAGCTTGGATTCGACAAATCCAAAGTGACCTGCTTCAGATGCAAGCAAAAAGGTCATTTCAAGAGAGAATGCAATAATTCTGCAGTCGGAGGAAATGAACGTCCTTTCAATGATGATTACTACCGAAAGGCAATCTACCACCGAAGCAAAGAAGAGCCGAAAATGATTGAAGATAAACCCAGAGAAAAGTTAAGAGCTTGTGCAGTTTTTCATGATGATGAAGGATGTGACTGGAGTGAGATTTGTCAAGAAGAAGATCGTATTGATTATCGATTCAAAATTAGAACAAAGGAAGATGTAGAAACTCTTCACAAACATGATCATTATGCTTTTGTTGCTGAGATAAAAGAGAAAACTCGAGAAGAGATTTTGAGAGAGAAAACTGAGAGAGAAATTTTCATTGCTGGATGCAAAATGGAGAAGATGCAGGAAGAATATGAAAATGTTGTTCGAAACAAAAGATGGGATAAGAAACAAGAATGTTTCGTCAACAAAGAAGGTGAACCAGTTGTTCCCAGAAGTGATATAGTTCACGATGATGTTCTTCTAGTAATTCCTCGATCCGGCGAATATTATTCAAATGTTGCAAAAGACAAAACATATGTAAAAAGGCTGGATAAAATCATCAGAGATGCGATGACAACAAATCTGAGGAAGAGGAATGAAGAAAGAATGAAGAAGAATATTGAGAATCTGGTGAATGATTTGAAGAAGGTAGCTGAGGAAGTTCAAGTCGAAGCAGTTAAAGAAGAGGATGTGAAGGTAGAAAAAGTTGAGGTGAATGAAGAGGCTGAGGAAACTGTTACTGAAAAACAGCAAGTTGTAGAAGATGAGAAGAAAATTGAAAGTTTGGCAGAAATGAAGAATGAGAATTTGGATGCTGGTGATACTGAAGTTGGTGTTGAAGGAAAGCAGAAAGATGCTGATCAGACAGATGCAGAAAAAAACACCGAGGTGCCAATCACTGAGGTAAATTCTGATTCTGAAACTCAAATCAAAATCGTTGAACAGTGCAAGAAATGCATGGAAACGTGCAGTGCTTGTACTGAAAAAGATGAAAGGTTCAGAACAAGAGATCTTGAATTCACAAAAGTTGAAGAAGTTTTCAAAAATAAATGCAAAGAAATGTTAGAAAACGAAAAAGTTTTGAAAGATAATGATGAAAAACTTTTAGAAAAATGTAAAAAGTTAGAAAAGGAAAATGAAGTTTTGAAAGCAAATGTTTTGAAAATGCCAGAAGAATGTTCTCAAAAAGAAAATGTTTGTCAAGAAATGAAGAAAGAATATGATTCAATAAAGTTGGCATATCACATTACAAAAGAATCATATGAAAAAGTAAAAAGTGAAATGAAACTTGTTCAATCAAGATTGAAATATTGTTCTGAAACAACTGATACGTATAAGCGAAATTATGAAATAAAGCAACAAGTTGTTAATTCTTACATTGAGGATGTTGCTAAACTAAAGCGTCAGATTGCTGATTTAGAACAGGATAATAACAAGTTAAAAAGTTATCACGCGTCGTCATATGTGCTTGAAAGAATTTTCAACATAAAACCGGATGGAAAGGATTCTGAGCAAAACAAGAAAGGTATTGGCTCAGAGTTTCATCAAGTTCCACCACCGGAAAAGTTTGTATTTTATGATGAGGAAAAGGTCGAAAAAGCTTTCAACTTGGTAGATCAATTGCCAGACAACATTGACGTAACCTATTCCAAATCTGATGATTCTAGTGATTCAGAGGTGGTAGGTAAGGTCGTTGAAAGTGTGTTGAAAGAAGAGTCAGTTGATACAGGTAAATCTGAATCACAAGATGAAAATGAAGGTAATTTTCATGATGGATATCTGAAAAACTCAAAATCCGAGAAAAATCTGGATGATGATTCAAAAGGATTGGTTTATACCATGATTGGATCGGACAAATTATTCTTAGATGTTGTATTCCCGATTCAGAATGTGATTTCAGAAAAGGTTGATAAAGTTTTCAAGATGGTTGAAATTGAAAAATCTAAGATTTCAAAGTTTGCTGGAAAAGGTCACAAAACTTTTTATAACAGACCTGGTTACAAGAAGAAAAATATGAAGGCTGGGTTGGGTTATAAAAAGAAACAAAATCGAAATAAAAATGAACCGCCAAGTTATCAGACAAAGATGAATTTTGTTCAAGGAACAAGTTTAGAAGAAGAAGAAAAACATGTTTATCAATTTAGACAACAGTCTAATGAAGAGTTCTATGCTCAAAAGAAAAAGCAACAACCACAGGTCAAAGATGTGTCCAAGAGAACATGTTTCAAGTGTGATCAAATAGGACATCTTGCACGCAAGTGTCCAAATCTGAAACCTGTGGATGTTGACAAAAAGAAGTCTGATAATGTTGAGAAACAAAAATCTGAGGATGTGAAACAAAGGTTAACCAAATTTGATTCAAAACAAACTTGGAGATACAACACATACAAGTTTGTTTCGAACCAAACTTGGAATTCAAAACCGAATAGGTTCGATTCAAGACAGACCTGGAATTCTCACACACCCAGATTTAGAACAACACAAAGTTGGAAAACAACCGTTGATATGACAAAACCAAATCAGTTTTGGAAACCAAAAGTTGTTGTTCAAAAACAAAATGTTCAAAAAGATTCACATTTTTACAAAAGAGGTACTCCGAAAGGTCAAACATGGAATGTTAAGAAACAAGTGACTTTGGTAAAAGATGAAAAAGTTGAAGTCAAAATTGAAAAAGTCTTTGATGAGAAAGATTTTCCGAAACTGCATGATACATATTGTGTTGAAATGCCTAAGGTTCAACAGACCTGGGCTAAATTGTTCAAGTAATCAAGTAGTCTAAATGTGCAGGTGCTCAAGGAAACTGAAGATTGTGAAAATAGTATTCGGAGCAGCCTGGCACAACGAGGAGAGGAGGCTGCTGTACCCTGGTTTGGTTGAAACAGTGAGTTTGTTTGTTTTCTGTATATAAATAAACAATATTTCAAAAACCCTAAAAAATTGAAAAATTTAAAAAAACCAAAAATATGTTTTTATTTAGTCAAAACTTTGAAAAACCAAAAATATGTTTGTTTTTAAATTTGTCAAAAAATCAAAAATTACAAAAATATGTTGATTGAATATGCCGAAACCCTCACGGCTGAAAAAACATGATTAATTTCACAAGATTGAAAAACGGTTTTCAAACTGTAAAATATCAATGTGTTGTAAATCATGGGGGTAATTGATGCTTTAGATGTTAGATTTTCTGCAAATCAGTACACATTAGCAGAAAATGGATGGCGAGATAAATCTATCAGTGTCGGTTTGTCAAATTTTCTTTAAATGGTTTTGAATTGAGTTTTTGCATAAAAGGAGGAAATAATAGTACATCAGTAGACAGTTACAGTATGCTAAAGAAATGTAATGATTAAATAGCGTTAAACGGTCTCACTGATGATATGCCGATAGGTTTTTATACATTTAGTAAACTTTTTCGGGATATAAACCTAAATTCAAACTTGCTTGTTTCGTGGGGAACACTACTTGGATATATAGGTAACCCCTGAAATCTTGTTTGAAGGACCCCTCTTTCTGAGATACTAGGTCTTTATTCTTAGTGATATCTGGGGTATTATCCCGGGACTTATGATTTTGCGGAAGCAATGGCCTAGTCTCCGTATAATACTTTCTGCATGCTTGAAATATAGCTCGCCCTCAGCATAAAAAATGATGAAACATTGCAAAATGCTAATCATGTGCTGTTGAAGAAAAGATTCTCTAAAGGGAACACACCTAAAGTCGAAGCCGTCATCTCTCTGCTGAACGAAAGTTCTGACCTGAGCTCTCACGGTTCTCGCAATTTAACCCTTTACAGATATCATCTAGGTATACTCACCTGTAAGACTGAATATTGGGATCTGGATACGGGAGTATATTCAAGAGGTGGGACACATGAATGAGTTTAAGTTCTTAACACATCTAATTCGTATCCTGAATCAGTTGAAATTTGTGTGAAAATTTAAGTGGATCAGTATATCGACAATCTAAGTGAATTGTTTAATTCTTAATGTGTAATTAAGCTCAACGGTACTTGTGACTTGTCAAAAACTGATATGATCCTCTGATGCAAACTCAAACAAAAATATTGTGCGTAAATATGTTTGTAAATATTTCTTTACTGCTTTATATTTCAGAAAATACAAAAAGATTTTTTATTCTGCTTTATTTTCAACAACCGATGTCTGAAATGCTGAGTGTCAAAATCTAAGTAAGCTGATTGTGTTTCTGAAAATAAAACAGGTTTATTAATTTGAAACTTGAATTTTTAACAAAAATCAAAAACAGTTTGTGATATCTCCAAGGTCATTAGTTTGGACTTGGATGATTAACTGTGAGGGATTTGGATGCTTATATTGTTAAAAAGCCAGTTTCCGATTCTGTTCGTTGAAACTGCAAAATTTTGAAATTTGTTAAAAGTGTTAGTTTAGAAAGGTTGGTAGAGCCAGGTTTTCAAATCCTGGAAGTTCAAAATGTTGTTACTTATAAACGTATGAGTGTTGCAGATATTGTATCAGACTACGATCCCAACAGCAGAGTCTAAGGGGGAGTCTGAACACGAGCTCAAAGCAAGGGGGAGCTTGTAACCAGAAAGCAAGGTGTCGATCCCTAAAAAGCACGGAAGCTTGATGAAAGGGGGAGCCTGAAGAAGCTGTTAATGTTAGAGACAGAGATAGATTAAAGATAAAGATTGAAGAATGCTTACAGTGTTAGACAATTTGGAAAGAGCAAAAAGACTGATCAAGACTGAAGATGTGTCATGATAAAAACTAGACACTGAAGACTTCGTCAACATCCAAGGGGGAGTCTGTTAGTGCACTATGTCTGTGGACTTCGTCTTGTATCGAGTCATGTAATAGGATGGGATAACCAGTGCTCAAGGTGCTAGAAACTGATTTTCATGAGTTTGTAGCTAATTCCGCTTGAAACTGTCAATGACCATTTCAAACGGAATTAACAAAGTTAATTCCGCTTGAAAGTGTCTTTGGTCGTTTCAAACGGAATTACAACTTGTATAAATAGGAGCACTTGGTGTGTCGGTTAAAAAGGGAATTAGAAGGTGTGATTCGGTAACGAAGTGCTGCCGAATTGTCTCCAGGTGCTATAAGACTATTAAATCAATACAAGAGACATTATAATTGATTTGAGCGTCCGTGTCATTGATTCCGCCTTTGATTCGGATAAACAACTCTTCTGATCGACTCATTCGGGTCATACAACGATCCTACACTTATGCTGAATATGTACGAATTAGAAGATTGGAAAGCGACCTATGAAGTGAAGGATAGGATAGGTATGGTATGTGATGTTTGACTTTTAATAGTCAACATAAGAAGAAAAGGGTAAATCCCAAAAGTTTTGAGTGAAAATTTCTGGTAATGATTAAACTCTCGTATGATGAACTGGCATGATACACTTACTTATGTAAATTAAATAATGCATGAAGTGAAAGTAATTGTAAGGTGAAATGAAAAAGATGGTTTGAAAGTAACGTAATGGTATGCATGGTACAAGTAACTGTAGAAAACGTAGAATGATGTACGACTTTGGAGTCAAGCATGTATGTGAGACTATGAAATAGTAACTTTGTTGCGATAACAAAACAAGAATTTGACGTTATACAGTGTATGTAAGGAAAGTAATCTTAAGAGATGAGATGAGGGTATTAGACCCGCTATAAACGGATCATACGAACGTACGCATCAATACAAGTTTGAAGAAGTATGAATATTGACATGTTATGAACGGGTTAAGGAAATGAGGATGTTATGTGAAAGCATGGTATCGAAAGTATGAACTTGTTAAAAAGAAGTCACAAGCGTTTCCGGGTTGGAGAAAACTTTTCAGAGGGATCGATTTACTAGAACTAATCTAGTAAAGATAAGAAAGGTTTCGGGGACGAAACCTCATTTAAGGGGGGTAGACTTGTAACGCCCCAAAACCCGAAAGTCTATATTTGTCGTATGTTCCTATAGGACATGTCATGAAATAAATAACTAGGCTATTTAACCTAGTTAAGGGTATGGTCAAAAGTATTAAATGAAGAAAATTGTGCCAATTATATTTAAGTGGCGAACACGAGGGCTAAATTGTAAACATGAGAAACTCATGTTTTATAAAACAAAAACATAACACACAACACACACACGTCATGTGCGTGTGCGTGGGATGCTCTGGAGAAGAACAAAGGGGTGTAAACCATAGTTCTTAAAGAAGCTCCAAATTGAAGGTTGAATCGAGGCTCAAATCTATTAAGGAACATGAATTAGTGATCACCTAGACAAGGGGATCATGAGGTATGTCTTGAAACTTAGATTGATGAACTTGTATGAAGTGGGTTATGTTCCAATCCGCGAATTGGTATGAAATTGATCATGTATATGTGTTATAATCATCATATAGAACATGGATTATGCATGGTTTGGATTAATTTGATGTTTAGAGGTGAAACCCACTTGGTATGGGGAGGAGGATGACTTGAATGATCACCCATGTCCAATTCTTGATTAATATTGATGTATCATGATACGTATGATGGATTCTTGTTAAAGGAATCGAAATAAATGTGATGCTAATATGTTTGATGGTTAGGTATGAATGATTCATGTTGATTAGAAGGAGGATTTGATGAACTATGTATGAGACCAGAAGTATATGCATGAATTGATTGTACACTGTGCTTAGAAAGTTGTATGCACACTAAGTGTAGGATGAAATGTATATAGAACCGTCCGTATAGCCTATTGTGACGATACGAATACATAAGAATAAGCCGAAAGTTCATAGGATGAATTGTTGACTTTTGAAAGTCAACTACGCATAAGGAACATGATTTGAGTGTTGTCGTAAGGGTATGATTATAGGAAGTCGTATGGTACATGTTATATTGATATGTGTTAAATGCGATGACATGATGAATTACATGAGTTAGTAAGGATACGAATTTGGTTATATGTCTTATGCTTGTTAAAAGTGACCGATGAAGGTCAAATGTGAAATATGTGATTTATATGATCGTTAACATGTATAATCATGTTTGCTAACAAGAATGTAATTTCGATGACATGAAAGTATAGGAATCATGTGGAGACGGAATCAAGCACGGAAGGTTAACGGGTCAAGAAGAAGCAAGGAAGCGGATACGAGCATGGTCGCATAAGGTAAGTGATTTCCGGAATCACTTTTTAGTTGTTTAAGTAAGGTAGCGTTATAGATAATTAAGCATGATGTCTGACGTTAAGTATGGTTTTGGTGGGATGAAATCTATTATTTTCGCTAAGTAGACCGAACGGGTCAAAAATGAAGTTTTGTAGTTATAACGGAATAAAGTGTATGAAATGGTACGCTATTATAACCGGGCAATTATTAGAATGGCACACACGTACGCTAACCGAGAAATGGTGACGCGGATTAATCAATAAAAGACTCGGTAGTAAGTTAGGATTAATGGGTAACCAAGTTCGTGAGTGGAACTTGGATTAACTAAGTTGATTGCGTAAAATTGAATAAATGAAGGAGTTTAACGCATACCGGGTATCGGGTGCGTAAACCCCAAGTACGAAACTCCGGATAATGTAAAAGTATTATGGTTATACGGTTCATGTAAGTTTTGGGCAAAAACGAATGAGATGTTTGATGAAAACATGAACGGGTCGAATAATCGTAAATGAATAATAAGCCGATAGCGTGTAAGTTAAGAATTTCCTTAATCCAGATATGGGATTTCAAGTTCACATGATAGAATGTCAAATTACGATCATGTAGGAAGAAACAGGAGGTTAAACAGGTAAACGGTTCAAAAGTTATGCGCGTTTTAGTGCGTACGGACGATGAAACGAACTTGTAGAAAAAGGCAAAATCTAGAGGGCGTCGCCGACGGCCTTAGGGGCATCGCCGACGGGGTCTACAAAGTCAGTTTTCTTCCGACGCGCTATTTACCTGTCTACGCGATGTTTTAGCAACGTTATAAACCAAGGGCCGTCGCCGACGGCCTTAGGGGCGTCGCCGATGCCCTCCCCATGTCCCAAAAGCTGAAAATTGTTATCTAAGTTGATTTATGGGTCGTGGGCTTCGGTATGTTAACCGTGGACTACGGCGGGCCTCCCAAACATGATTCTGATGGTTCCTTTGATGATTATGGGTTATAAATCTACGTCTAAGACCCACGCAATTAATGTATGATTATGTAAGAGGTATGTGAGAGCTTGAATGTGTACATATGGGTATGTACATCTGTAGATGTGTATATATATGTATGTATGTATGAAGGTACGTCTGAGTGTATGTATGTACGTGAAGATATGGGGAGGTATGTATATGTATGAGTATATAAGGGTTAGGTAAGATCTTGAATGTGTAAATATGGGTATGTACGTATGTGGATGTGTATTTATGTATATATAAAGGTACGTATGTGAGTATGCATGTATGTAGAGATGTAGGGACGTATGTACGTATGTAGATGTGTGTTTACGTATATATGAAGATACGTATGTATGTATGCGTGTATGTAGAGATGTATGAATGCATGTAAGTATTTAGATGTGTATGTATGAATGTAAGTGTGTATGTATGCATGATTTCGATACGTTAAGGATTAACGTTATTAATAGTGTGCCTGGAGAATGAACATTAATGCAGGTACTTTATTGAAGACTCACCAGGGAATGGATATGTGGATGTAATGCTTAAAGATAGATATATAATTGAATGGGAAGTGTACATATATGAATCTTGTATATATATAATGTGTGCTAATGTTATGAATGAATGTGGTGAGTGCAGGTTGTACAAATCACGGACGATTATCACGAGAAATATTGATCGAAGACCGGGTCACAAGATAGATTGTATGGGAATAATTGATTATGTACCTTAGCAAACATAAGTTATGCTTATGTTTCGTAAAAGAGTTATTTTAAAAAGGACTTTCAAGTAAGCTAAGACGTTTGTAATGAAAGAAATTTTATGGCACAAATTTCCGCTGCGACTTTTGTCAAATACGTGTTAGGGTCTTACACGGCACATAGAAAGACGGGTGGTAGATCCAAAAAATATTTTTTAAACTTTTCAATCTTCGGTTTCATCATGTTCCTCAACATGTCACCTGAATTTTCAAAATTTTTAAAATTCGTAGTGATCATATACAATTCCGAAAGAACAAGAGAACTAGTAGGGTAATAAACACCCGAAATGTTAGTTGTTACCGTTTTGAAAACTTTTAAAAAGGTACTTAGTTTTTCAATGTTTCCCCAAGCCATGTCGGGAAAAGGGTCGACTAAGTAATCATCACTTAGTGATGTATGAAAAGTTTTTAATGTGCCCATTTGTTTTAAAGCCATTTCGAACATAAAACAAGTAGAATTCCAACGAGTTGGTACGTCCCAATTTGTTCCAATTAATTTTTGATTAACATCTTTACAAAGTTTTTTATAGTCTTGATATCGTTCTTTTTCACTTTTGAAAATGTCATGAAGCATAATTCGAAAAGCTTTAATAAAATCTGAAACAAAAGTATCTCGTAGCCCCGTTCGCATAACTAAATTAATAATATATGCAACACATCTTGTGTGATAAAACGCCCCATCAATAACCGGTTTGTACTTTAATTTTAATTTGTACCGTATGGATAATGTCTAAAGTGTGAGAAGTGTGTTAAACCTTTAGATCTTTGATCTAATGGTTTAGATCAATATGGACCAAATTATAAATTGTGTTTTAATTATTTGGACTGATTTGAAAATTGTACGGGTAATAGTGTCTTTGTATATGTTTTAAATTAGGTAACCTCTCCTAAATTCTAGCGATTTAATTTTAAACTTATTCTAAAATCCGGACATTCTAAAAAAATCTAGAAATATGTAACTGCTACAAGAAATATATAACACTATACATCCATCATATAACACTATATCACACCATATAACACCATATAACACTATGTAACACCATATAACACCATATAACACTATGTAACACTATATAACACTATACATCTATCATAGACATGCTATCAGAAAAAATATAAGACTATAACACTATATAACACTGTATAACTCTAAATAACACTATATAACACCATATAATACCATATAACACCATATAACACTATACGTCCATCATATAACACTATATAACACCAAAAAACACTATATAACACTATGTAACACTATATAACACTATATAAAAATATTTATCACTATACAGTTCTGAATGGTGGTTGTAGTGTTATACATAATGTTGTAGTGTTATATAGAGTTATAAAAGGGTTATATGGTGTTATATGCTATTCGTAGTGTTTTATAGAGATTTGTAGTGTTATATAAAAACCTTCATTCTGCATCCATCACTATATAACACTCTATAAATTTTCATTCTGCGATCTTCAGAATTAATAATTGATGAACGAGATGATACAAATTCATTGATTAATTCTTAATTCGTATTCCTATAATTAAGGGTGGCGGTTATGGAAGGCTATCAATTAATTAAATTAATAAGAAAATTACTTGTTTACCCTTTTGAATTAATTTAGATTGAGGACACATGTCATCTCCACAATATTTCTCACACTTCTCACACTTTTGAATTAATATACAGGATCTTCAATCTCTCTATTATTATTATTATTATTATTATTATTTTTATTATAAATGATCAATGACCTTAATGCCATGTTCAATTAATTAGCACATTTTTTATGGACGTATTTGCCACTTACGAGAAGAATAGCGTTTCCTCTTGAGTGTATACAAAAAGCTTATTAGCTTGGCTCACAACCATTCCATAGCATCACTCACAAATCATCTCCCTCTACTAAAAACTCTATCAATCATCATATATCCAAAAGGGGAACCCGATTGGATATTATCATGGCTACAACGACCTTTTCTACCTTGGGATTAACGGGTACACATAATCCTTCATTGTAACACCCCAAAAATATATAATTTATTCATTATTTTATTTAATAGTTATAAGAAGGGAAGTTTGAGCTAGAATGAATTAAATGCTAGAACACGAGGGACTAAAGTTGTAAGTTTGAGAGTAAGTCTTATTAAATGAAAGACACACACTCCACACACACTTATGTGCGTGCGTGGAGGAGTTCAGTAGAAGGATCAAGAAGCAACAACCCTAGTTCATCATAATCCATCAAATTGGAAGGTGATTTCAAGGTTAAACGGTTATTAGAACCCATATTCGTGATCACCAAGGTGCGATTAACAAAGATGTAAGTTGAATCTCTTGAAATCATGAACCTTAGGAAATGGGTTTTTATTAAATCATGAGTAATGATATGATATGTGTATTTAGGAGTTAAGATTATGGACTAGGACCCGATTAATGATCGGTTCGTAGTGATTTAGCGTGTGGTGATAGATATCGCATTAACTTGCTTGATTTGTTATGAAATTGTAGATTAGTATGTAAAGAAACATGTAGTTAAATGTTTTACAAATGCGAAGCCCGCCAAGTGTTCGATAAAATGCCTAAATGAACAAATGGTTGAATTTTGTTAAATTATGATCAAGATGTTGTATGATAAAAGTGTGTAAGATGGAACGATGTGTAGTCGGGCTAAATAAATGAATGTATTGATGTAGGCGTAAAAGAAGAAGGTTCAAGCGCTAGGAGGTCGGACAGCTCACAGGATCGAGGTATGTTGTTTAATGCATACAAGCTTTACTTCTTAGTTGTCATAGCTATATTAAAATCGCAACTATGATGGTCGTGTATGAAGATTAGTGAATGGCCTAACCCATGTCGAACGGGTCGTAAGAGAATATAATAATAAAGAAGGTTATGTTATAGTCGGTTGGTTATGATCTAACCGTGTTTTGAGAAGTTACGTATGAATGAAGTCTAACCGTTAAGTCCGTCATGAACGGGTTTAGAATGAAGCTTATGATGCGTTATGTTCATTCCGATATCAAAGGATTATCGGAGGTTAAGTATTATCTCGTTTGGAGATGGTAAGTAATGACCCGTTCAACGGGTGAAGGAAAGTTAGACTGTGATACGGTTATGTGATGATGAGAATGGGTGTTAGTTTTTCTTTGTTATAGTGCTAGTAATTTGACTAACTAGACTTGTTGGTGATGTAGGTAAAATGGCTTTGTAGACGGCGTGGCGAGCTTGGAAGCGAACACCAAAGTACACACTTGACATTACGCTTCCGCAACATTCGCCCTTTTGACCAAATACTTTTGTTAAACAAATACTTCTTAAAAGTTGTCTTTTGTTATGTAAATTATGGATTTAAAACTTAGTCGGTTGTAGTTAGGTGCTTTAATCTTACATTTGACAGGGTAGTTCGGGTTAACACTTGTAACTAAACTAGGGGATGTGTTGATCACGAACTAGCTATAAGGGTATTTTGGTCAAATGTAAAACTCTATGATTAAAGTTTCCAATGCTCGTAGTTTTTCATGTGTTTTGGTCGTTTTTAATTAAGGGCGTTACAAGTTGGTATCAGAGCATAGGTTGAGGGATTCGAGCACTAATAGTGGTGTTTGAACTCAACCGACGGCTCGTCCAAAAGTGTGTTCGCTCCAAGATCGCCAATGAGGTAACATTTAAGTTATAAATAGATTGCAAGTTGTTTATTATATGTATGATGGAAATACTAAATTAGATATGTGGGGAGGTTAAATAAGAAGTTCAGGAGCTGTAGAGTCGAAACGGAATGAAAATAAACGAACCAGAATGCTAAAATCAATCTGCAGCGTTTTGTTTAATGAAGGCCCGTCGCCGACGGGTTACCACCCCGTCGCCGACGACCACCTATTACCCGACGCCTAAACTTCCTGTATACGGGGGAACTTGGCCGACGCTCTTTATAAGGGCCCGTCGCCGACGGGTAGGGAAGCCGTCGCCGACGGCTTCACAATAAGTAATGCGCTGATTTTTTTTATTTTTCACGTTTTGTGTTGCTGGGCTGTTTGAAAACGTATTCCATGACTATGTAGAGACCATAAAAGGCTTAATATGTGTATGTAATCACAATTAGTGATTACAACAAGAATGGATTCGTAAGAATCAAAAAGAGATGAATCGAATGACATGAGAAGGATTAAGTAAATATTGATAAATGAGCAATGATATATTGAAAGTTTGAGATTTGTATTAAACGAAAACGTGACATAATGTAGATGTCGGACCATGAGGGTACGAATGATGACGATGCGGCACGGGAGGATGCATTAAACGAAAAGATGGCGCAAATGATGGATAATACTTTTGAAGCCAAACTTCCGAAGATGGTTCAAGAGGTGGAGAGTCGCGTGTTGGAAATGATTGATGCAATAATGACAAGTAAAATGGATGAAATAAAGGAGATGATTGGAGAATCTAAAAGCAAGAGTAAGATACGGAGATGCACGTATAAGGACTTTATGGCGTGTAGTCCTTCTCCGTATGATGGGAAGATAGATCCAATTGTATGCCAAAGATGGATATCTAATATAGAAGCTGTTTTTATCCGGAGTCGGTGTGATAAGGAAGATCAAGTAATGTTTGCTACGGGTCAACTGCAATCGCAAGCTAAAGATTGGTGGGATGCTCATTGCAAGGAGATAGGTGAAGAGAAACTTCAAGTGATGACGTGGCAGGAATTTAAAGAGCCATTCCTAAAATACCATTGCCCTCAATCCGCCATCGATAGGATTCAGGAGGAATTCTTGCGCCTCCGACAGCACGATGAAACGATCAATGAGATAACAAATATTTTCTTGGATAAGCTGAAGTTTTGCAAGGAGTTCATGAATTCAGAAAGAATGAAAATCAATCGATATCATGACATGTTGAAGGCGGAGTTTAGAGAGTTTATTACGCCCTCGAAGTGTGAAACTCTTGATGAACTCATAAACTGGGCGCGAGACAGGGAGATTGAACTTAAGAGACAGGTGGAGCGGGGTGAAAAGAGACCGCCAGAGAAGGTGTCTAACCCAACTCCTTTCAAGAAAGGCAAGTTTCAAGAACAAGCCAATAAAGAGAAAGCAAAGAATGGAATTCCCCGTTGCAAGAACTGTGGAAAGCTTCACTCTGGAGAGTGCCTGTTAGGCAAGAAGGGGTGCTATAACTGTGGGGAAGAGGGACATCCGCATTACAAATGCCCTAAGAATGTGAAAACATGCTTTAATTGTTTCCAGAAAGGTCATATCAAGGCGGAGTGTCCCAAGCTCCAGCCGGGAATGAAGAAGGAAGGCAAAAAGGAGGAGAACCCTAAGGTAAGAGCAAGAATGTTTCAAATTACGTCTGAAGAGGCTAAAGCTCATCCGAATGTTGTGTCAGGTATTTTCTTGCTAAATTCCTTGCCAATGTACGTGTTATTCGATACCGGGGCTACTTTGTCATTTGTTTCGAGTGATGTAATTAATCACCCTTCATTTAAGATTGAAAGAATGCAAATACCATTAGAGGTAGAAATAGCTGATAGCAAGAATTATTTGTTGCACAAAGTGTGTAGAAACTGTAAGCTCATGATAGAGGATGAGGAGTTTGATATTGATCTCGTACCTATGGTCTTAGGAGAATTCAAGGTAATAGTAGGTATGGATTGGATGGCCCGACACCATGCGGAGATTAAATGCGAAAGTAAGACAATACGCGTGCAATCTCCGAGTGGGAAATGGTTAAGTGTTCAAGGAGAGAGAAATGTAAAAGCAAAGTTATGCAATGTTGTCCAAGCCTTCAAGTACGTGCGTAATGGAAGTAGGTCATTTTTAGCCTATGTAGTTGATGCTCATCAAAACCTTCCCAAGTTCGAAGATGTGGCAGTGGTGAACGAATATCCGGATGTGTTTCCGGAGGAGTTGCCGGGGCTTCCACCCGAACACGAAATAGAATTTCGTATTGAATTAAATCCGGGTTCGCAACCGGTGGCTAAATCCCCATATAGACTGGCTCCTACCGAAATGAGGGAACTAATGACACAATTGCAAGACCTACTTGATAAGGGCTTTATACGACCGAGTGTATCACCTTGGGGAGCACCTGTTCTTTTCGTAAAGAAGAAAGATGGGTCGATGCGTATGTGCATCGACTACCGGGAGCTGAATAAATTGACCGTGAAGAACCGTTATCCCCTACCCAGAATTGATGATCTTTTTGACCAGCTGCAAGGGGCGAGTTGGTTTTCAAAGATAGATTTACGTTCGGGCTATCATCAAGTAAGGGTGCGAGAGGAGGACGTTGCAAAAACTGCATTTAGAACCTGGTATGGACATTATGAATTCTTGGTCATGTCCTTTGGGTTGACGAATGCTCCAGCCGCGTTTATGGACCTTATGAACCGAGTATGTCGACCTATGTTAGACAAGTCTGTAATTGTGTTCATAGATGACATTTTGGTTTACTCCCGGAATGAGGCCGACCATGCAAGGCACCTACGTGAGGTACTTGAAACCCTCCGTAGAGAAAAACTTTATGCAAAATTCTCAAAGTGTGCCTTTTGGCTCAGGGAGGTGCAGTTTCTAGGTCACGTAATAAATTCGGAAGGTGTCTTAGTAGATCCAGCAAAGATTGAGGCAGTATTAAAGTGGGTTCCTCCGAAAAACCCAACTGAAGTAAGGAGTTTTCTAGGCCTTGCTGGTTATTACAGAAGGTTTATTCAAGAATTCTCAAAGATTGCATTACCACTGACCAAACTAACAAGAAAGGAAGGAAAGAAGGAAGGAAAGTTCGTGTGGGGTGAAGAACAAGAAGAAGCTTTTCAAGTGTTAAAGGAGAAATTATCGAGTTCTCCGGTGTTAACGTTACCCGATGGAACGGAAGATTTGGTCGTATATTCAGACGCGTCACATCAAGGCTTGGGGTGTGTTTTAATGCAAAGGGGAAAGGTTATCGCGTATGCTTCAAGACAACTCAGACCGCATGAAGTGAATTACCCGACCCATGACCTAGAATTGGCAGCGGTGGTTTTTGCCTTGAAAATTTGGAGGCATTACCTGTATGGGGTAAAATGTACGATCTACTCGGATCAAAAGAGCCTCAAATATTTCTTCAAACAGAAAGACTTGAATATGAGGCAACGAAGGTGGTTGGAACTGATTAAGGACTATGACTGTGATATTTTATATCATCCGGGAAAAGCAAACGTCGTAGCAGATGCGTTGAGTCGAAAAGATTATCCACACCCGATTCATGTAAAATCTATGAAGATGACAGTTACACCTCATCTCCTTGAAACGATACGAGAAACTCAAATAAAAGCACTAGAGGAAGGGGATCCAAAGAAAGAAAGAACGGAAGGAATAGCAGAAAAGTTTGAAGAAAACTCAAACGGGCTTAAAACAAGGTTTGGGCGGATCTGGATACCAAGGTTTTGTGAGGTCAAGACAATGCTACTTGAAGAAGCTCATAAGTCACGATACTCTGTTCACCCTGGGGCTACAAAAATGTACTATGACTTGAAAACAAACTATTGGTGGCCCGGTATGAAACGCGATATTGCTAAGTACGTCGCGAAGTGTCTGACGTGTTCTCAAGTGAAAGCGGAACATCAAAAACCTTATGGAAAGTTACAACCTTTGGAAATTCCAGTATGGAAGTGGGAGGAGATAACAATGGATTTGGTGACTAAGCTACCTAGAACGAAAAAGGGGCATGATATGATATGGGTAGTTGTGGACCGACTCACGAAGAGTGCACACTTTTTACCAATTCGAGAGGCCTACTCCTCAGAAAAGATGGCGGAAGTGTATGTAAATGAAATAATATCTCGACACGGGGTGCCTGTGTCAATAGTCTCAGATCGGGATACGAGATTTACCTCTCGTTATTGGTTGAGATTCCATGAAAATATGGGAACGAAACTGCACATAAGTACCGCTTATCACCCGCAGACTGACGGTCAATCGGAAAGAACGATTCAGACGCTTATCGATATGTTAAGAGCATGCGCGTTAGATTTTGGGGGAAGTTGGGATGACCACTTACCATTAGTGGAATTCTCTTACAATAATAGTTATCATAGTGGTCTCAAAATGGCACCTTATGAACTGTTATATGGAAGGAAGTGTAGGACTCCCGTATGTTGGGGGAAGGTAGGACAAAGGGAGCTCGCGCCTAACGAATTGATAGCAATGACCAACGAAAAGATTGATCTAATTAGAGCTAGATTAAAGGCGGCTCAGGATAGGCAAAAGGCATATGCGGATAAGAGAAAGCGTCCTATCGAATTTCAAGTAGGAGATTATGTTTTATTAAAAGTATCCCCATGGAAAGGTATAATCCGTTTTCGTAAACGGGGAAAATTGGGGCCTCGTTACATTGGGCCATTTAAAATCTTGGCTCGAGTGGGGAAAGTGGCGTATCGTCTAGAATTACCGTCTTCATTAGATGGGATCCATAGCACTTTCCATGTATCACAACTAAGAAAGTGCCTTGCGGATGAATCGACGATCGTACCTCTTGATGATATTGAAGTAGATGAGAGCTTAAACTACGTTGAAAGACCGATAGCCATTAAAGATTCTTAGGTAAAGAATCTTCGCAATAAGGCCATTAGACAAGTTCTAGTACAATGGCAACACCGGAAGGGGTCGGAACTTACTTGGGAATCGAAAGATGAAATGCGGAAACATTATCCTTCCTTATTCGGTATGTAAACGTTGCTCTTAGTATATGATCAAGTTTCGGGACGAAACTTTTTCTAAGAGGGGTAGACTTGTAACACCCCAAAAATATATAATTTATTCATTATTTTATTTAATAGTTATAAGAAGGGAAGTTTGAGCTAGAATGAATTAAATGCTAGAACACGAGGGACTAAAGTTGTAAGTTTGAGAGTAAGTCTTATTAAATGAAAGACACACACTCCACACACACTTATGTGCGTGCGTGGAGGAGTTCAGTAGAAGGATCAAGAAGCAACAACCCTAGTTCATCATAATCCATCAAATTGGAAGGTGATTTCAAGGTTAAACGGTTATTAGAACCCGTATTCGTGATCACCAAGGTGCGATTAACAAAGTGGTAAGTTGAATCTCTTGAAATCATGAACCTTAGGAAATGGGTTTTTATTAAATCATGAGTAATGATATGATATGTGTATTTAGGAGTTAAGATTATGGACTAGGACCCGATTAATGATCGGTTCATAGTGATTTAGCGTGTGGTGATAGATATCGCATTAACTTGCTTGATTTGTTATGAAATTGTAGATTAGTATGTAAAGAAACATGTAGTTAAATGTTTTACAAATGCGAAGCCCGCCAAGTGTTCGATAAAATGCCTAAATGAACAAATGGTTGAATTTTGTTAAATTATGATCAAGATGTTGTATGATAAAAGTGTGTAAGATGGAACGATGTGTAGTCGGGCTAAATAAATGAATGTATTGATGTAGGCGTAAAAGAAGAAGGTTCAAGCGCTAGGAGGTCGGACAGCTCACAGGATCGAGGTATGTTGTTTAATGCATACAAGCTTTACTTCTTAGTTGTCATAGCTATATTAAAATCGCAACTATGATGGTCATGTATGAAGATTAGTGAATGGCCTAACCCATGTCGAACGGGTCGTAAGATAATATAATAATAAAGAAGGTTATGTTATAGTCGGTTGGTTATGATCTAACCGTGTTTTGAGAAGTTACGTATGAATGAAGTCTAACCGTTAAGTCCGTCATGAACGGGTTTAGAATGAAGCTTATGATGCGTTATGTTCATTCCGATATCAAAGGATTATTGGAGGTTAAGTATTATCTCGTTTGGAGATGGTAAGTAATGACCCGTTCAACGGGTGAAGGAAAGTTAGACTGTGATACGGTTATGTGATGATGAGAATGGATGTTAGTTTTTCTTTGTTATAGTGCTAGTAATTTGACTAACTAGACTTGTTGGCATTGTTGCAGAAATCGGCCTAGGCGGCCGATTAATCGCCGCCTAGGCGCTAGTCGGCTACTAATCGCCTAAATTTGAGCAAATCGGTCAATTAATCGGTCCAGGTCAAAATCGGTCCTAGTCGGTCAAAAGTCGGTCCTAGTCGGTCAAAAGTCGGTCTAGTCGGACCATGGTTTTTTTGCTCAAAATCGGTCCTGGTCGGGATTAATCGGTCCTAGTCGGGATTAATCGGTCCTAGTTGGTCAAAAGTTGGTTAATTTTTGAATTTTTATGTGAATTTTGAAGTATTCATGTGAATTTTGAAGTATTATTTTTATATTATTGGGTATATATATATAATTTTGAAAAAATACATATAAAAATCCCATTCCGATTAATCCCGATTAATCCCTAGGCTGTACCTCACCGCCCGACTAGCGCCTAGCGCCTTCTACAACATTGCTTGTTGGTGATGTAGGTAAAATGGCTTTGTAGACGGCGTGGCGAGCTTGGAAGCGAACACCAAAGTACACACTTGACATTACGCTTCCGCAACATTCGCCCTTTTGACCAAATACTTTTGTTAAACAAATACTTCTTAAAAGTTGTCTTTTGTTATGTAAATTATGGATTTAAAACTTAGTCGGTTGTAGTTAGGTGCTTTAATCTTACATTTGACAGGGTAGTTCGGGTTAACACTTGTAACTAAACTAGGGGATGTGTTGATCACGAACTAGCTATAAGGGTATTTTGGTCAAATGTAAAACTCTATGATTAAAGTTTCCAATGCTCGTAGTTTTTCATGTGTTTTGGTCGTTTTTAATTAAGGGCGTTACATTCATATTGTTTCTATTATATTAATGTTTAGAATTGATCAATATTTGATATCAAGAGCTTATATTGAAAAAATCAATTATATTTGCTAAGAAACAAAATATTTAAAGAAAACCCACTTTAAAAATTGGATTTTATGGATCTAAGTAATTTTCAGTTTTGATGTTCATAGTTGTGTTTTATGGATTGTTAAAATCGACAAAAACTTATTTTAATGAGATTAAATCCATAAAATTTCGATAAGTTTTGAAAAAATTATTCAAGAAAAGTTCTTGATGTTCCTCATCATAAAATGAATGAAAATCATGTATTTTGGTGTTTGATTCAAATCAAACTTCTTTTTAGATATTTTGGGTGTACTTTTTTCACTTGTTTGCTAATAAAACCCAAAAGTTTAAAAAAATAAGTTTACTAATATTCCCTTAATTATGGACAATTTTATTGTATGAAAAATGCTCATGTGTGGCACTCATCATGGATGGCACTCCGCGTGGGTGGCACTCCACGTGGGTGGCACTCCACGTGGGTGGCACTCCACGTGGGTGGCACTCCCGTAACATGGGCATAGGCATCACTCTCATAAAATGGTCATCGCCGTCGCTCTCCTAAAGTCCTATGTACAAATTTAAGCATCCAGCCCACACTCAAATCGTCGACATCAGGTGACACTGATGTTGGTGACACTGAGAACGCTGGTACTTATGTCAGCGACATTTATGTCGAGCGGCACTCAGCTAGCCCTTAGGCGGAAATCTGTCCACAACGGTGTGCAAGCTTCACTCTCCGATTGACCTTACGCTGTGCTAGCGACACTAAATTTGCTTACACTGAGAGTGTTATAGGCGTCACTGACATTGAGAGTCTTATAGGCACTGCTCACATATAGTCAGGCGTCACTCAAATATCAGGTGTCACTCAAATTTTAGGTGACACTCAAACTTTAGGAGACACTCAGTTTTTTAGGTGACACTCAAACTTTAGGCGTCACTCAATTTTTAGGTGACACTCATACTTTAGGCGTCACTCAAATCATTAGTTGTGTTCAAACCTTAAATATTAAATGTGTTACAAAAATAACATGCTTCACTCGAAATAAACTTTTCATATTTCACTTTTGCCCAAAGGTGATGTGTTACATTTATTTTCATTGTTCAAGTTTAAATAAGCATGATTTTGCCTAATATGCATGAATGTCTCATTTCTTCCCAAATGTGATGTGTGACATTTATGTATTGCAAAACTAATTTATGCGAGGTAAATTAATTGTTTCACTTCGGCCAAAATGTGATGTGTTACACTTAATTTGCACTTTTACAAATGCTTGAATAGTCTCACTCTTGCCCAAAAGTGATGTGTTATTGTTTAAGTAGTGTAACAACCCGCACTTTGATTGTTCTTTTGTTACCGTTGTTTCTAATCGTAAACGCTTGTACTCGGAGATTCGATTACCGATAATGGATTAACTATATTTTAAACGCATTCATTATCGCATTATTAATGCATTTAATCACTTATTACTTGAACGCCTATCGCAAAGGAAACTCAACGCAAACTAGTGACGCAGATTTATTTATATTATTGTGTTATTTGTGTGATTATTTGTTTAGAATGTTTTGTGGTTATCAACGCAACTCTTATACGCTCAAACGCTCACTCGCAACTCGATTATCACACCGAAACGCGACGCAATGCAACACTTAATGTCTCGTTAAAATACTTAAAGTACTCATACTAACTAACGCAACAAAACGCATTAAACGAACCTCCTACACGCGACACGAAAGTTTTCCACGCCAAACTGGTCCCCTCGTACGAAGGCAGGCCTTCGCACAAGACAACCAGCGCGCATGCTCCTCTCCTATAAATACCCTAGCCCTACTCATTCATTCTAACTTGCTGCCATTCACTCCGAAACACTGCCGAATTGCTGTCCAACTGTTTTCAAGTAAGATTTATCATTTTTACATGATTACACAACGTTTTCCACTATGATTTTCCACAAGATTCACTCCGATTTCATCCAAACTTCTTTCTTTTTAGAAAATCCTTCATCTCTTATGTAAAAGTTCTACTTTTTCATCTAAACTTCATCCTTTTCATGAAAACCTTCATCTTTTTCATCAAATCTTCTTATTTTACTACGGATCTACACTCGAATACTTGTTGCTATGTTACACAGTGATGACATGCCCGATCGCCTTTAGCAACGATAGTACTATAGTTTGGACTCAGCACCTGATTAGTCAGGGATTGTTAAGGATCACATACTTTACTTCATGTGTTAAGTACGGTGGACATGTGTCACGCATACTCTACTCGCAGTCATGTGGTTAGCTTGTATCATTGTTAATAGCTTACCTGATTCGCCCGTTACGTGTTACATGCTGGTTATACGTAAACGCTTTTTATATTATATTTATGCTGAACTTGTGTACTCACCTTTACATTATTGTATTGACTTTATTTTAATGTATGTGACAGGTTGATGGTTTGTTTGCTCCAAATGGATAGGAAGTCTAGAAACCCACAAGAAAAATCTAAGTTGTCGGATTGGTTTTGTTTGAGAGATTTAAACTTTGTGATGACTTTTGATAAAAAATTTGTTTAATAGTATGGGTGTAACCTCGTAAAAACGCACCAATATAATAAAGACACGTGTCATGGACTTTAAACGTGTAATGGATTGATTATTAAGGACTAAAGTTGCCAAACAATGTAAATATGTGAATAAAGGGATCCAAAGTGTCAACATGCCATTCTTGTGCCTCTGAATGACCTCACACGATGTCTGTATTCTTTAACGAATAATTTATCGAACTTAGAAAGTCGTTTGTGTTTAAAATGAGGATCTTATGAAGCAAAGGGGTTAAAAGCGTCAACATGTTGAAAGTAACCTCTGAGTGACCTTTTAACGATCCAAAAAAAAAAACATTGTAACAATTATATTTTGCCCGCAAGAATATTGGATATGAATTCGTGGAGTTTCGACGCGCATAAATAAATAAAGTGTTAATTCCAAGAAATAAGGGTCAATAGCGTCAACATTGAAATTCAGGACTTTTCGGATGATCGTATAACTAATCAGGAGCTTAACAGAGTTTGTTTATAACTTAGAGTCCTTAAAAGTCAAGTTTGGGTGTTAAAAGTGCAATAAACACAAGTTAAAACAAGTTTTGAAGGACCAGGGACCAAAAATGCAAAGTATGGAAACTTGTTGACCGAACCTGACCTCGAAGCGGGCCGCGTAGACCCTCGGCCAGACCTTACGCGGGCCGCGTAGAACCATCAGATGCAGAAAAAGATGGCACATGCCTGTAACGGCAGATGCCTGTAACAGCAGGTTGCACCGCCTTTGCATGGTGGTTTTCGAATTCAGGGACTGTACCAATGGTATTTCATGCATAGGGGACACCTGGGATGATCAGGAATCAATCTTAGACATATGTGGAGTGAACTTGTGAATTTTATTTGGCTATATAAGAGTTCATGTTTTCTAGTTCATGTGCTCACTTACAAAAATCATTCTAAACTCACTCTCTGGAGCTCTCTGGACTTCAAGAAAGTTTCCACAAGTTCCTAATTCGTGCTAAGAGCCTTTGTAAGCATTCTTAGCTTCTCTAGTTCAAGTTTCTTTAGCTTAATGACCAAAAGTCAAAGTCATCGTAATTAAGCTTTGACTTAGTGATTAATCACTAATGGTCCAGTCATTTTTCGAATTGAAAGTGGCTATGAGTTGGTAATTATGTGGGTAATAAGTCCTTAAAAGGGCACCCCCTGATTATCAATCTAACTTGGTCAATTGTCGGGTCAAACTTATTATTAAAAAGTCAACAGAAAGCTATTTTGCAAATAAATTCATAATTAGCAATGTAGAAGTTATGGAACCTGTTTTAACACTAAAATAACTTGGTAATTAATGTAAGAACATGTCTAAGCATGTTCAACCCGACCATTCTGAGTTTAGGCTCGGTTCGGAACTGAAAATCGCAAAAGAAGACTTTTGCTTTGACTTTCAGTTCTGACATGATTTAGCTTATTTTAGATATGCTTTAAGGTTTCATTAGGACCATGTTACATGTTAGTATAACCCTCTGAGTTTATACAATGTGGTTCCTTTGTAATCCTAGTTCATTTCATGTTTCCGTTAAGTGCCTAAAATTGACCATTATGCCCTTTTGACGTTAAAACGAGATTTTTGAAAATGTGTGAGGACAAAAACCTTTATTACTGATTTATAAACTTGTCCTAAAAATTTGACATCAGTTTGAGGTCTAAATTGGAGTTATGCTCAATATCGTAATTTGAAAGCTTTTTATTAATTAAACGACATATTTAGCATCAAGCCTATTTAAACCCAAATTTCGACACCAAACTTTTTACCCACTGATGTAATATAATATTTTGGGATTTTTGAAGATTTTTAATTATTTTTAAACTGATCATAACATAGGGTTCTTGCTTTGATTCGGTGATTGACGGTTATACCCTTTTTGCTAATAAAATGAGTTTTACATAACATTTTGATACCAAACCTTTTGCTACTGATTTTATATGATAAATACAATATTTTAAGCCTTCTAGACTGATAAAAATCTCAGCTTTTCTTATATAACCTGAAAATCGCTTAAAACCGACTTTTTACGCGTTTTAAACGCATAGTATGGGTTAAAACTATTTTTGACATATAAGACTTAATACCTACTGATATTTAAGTAAAATTTTATACTTTAACACTAAGCAAAAGTTTTGAACTCATATTTCCAGTTTTGACCTTTAAACCTTATGTGAAATGACCAAAATGCCCCTACGGTGCATAGTTTGGTTAAAAATGATAAATTTCACATATATGCAATACCCTACTGTTATGACTTACAAAAATAAATATTTTTACTGATCAATTTAGACCAGAACCTCAGATTATTATTTAATCTCTTTTGTAAGTTTTAAAATGACCAAAATACCCCTATGGGGTATAAATTGATTTCAAATTCATTTTGGGCATAATGGAAGGTATCCTACTGATATCACAACATATTTAAGGCATATTAACTTGAGAAACCAGTAGATGACTCTTTTGGTTACCCTTTATGCATTTTTCGCGTTCGGTACAGTTTATGTGACTAGTTTGCATAAATTGACCGAAACGGGTCAAACCTTATCATTTTTACCTCAAAATCCAGAATGTGTTTAGTTTACTCATATTATACAAGTCTTCATACTTTTCGGTTCAAACCACATTCAAATCCGATCTTCACTTAATCTTGCGTTTTGAACCGTATATCTTCCTTTAAAACTAACCGGTCTAAGTTTAAACTTAAGTAAGACCCGTTAGGAATCTAATAGGTTATTAAAAACCTTCGTTCCAGATTTAGGAGCCCAGTAAAAGATATTTGCACTTGCTGATGGTATACGGCTGGGATAAATTTGTATCATTTGCTCAGGTAAATACTTTTAACTTATTTTCCCTTATACGGGCTTGGGGTACGGTATATAAAATACCGCTTTGGTCGGGTATTGAATTTTTAATCATATGAAGGTTAAATCATTGAAATAACCCATTTAATCAGTTTTGTTTATTTTAAGCCTTTGGGGGGGGGGGGTTAATGACCATATCCTGGATATCATCGGCTCATTCATTGAAATGGCCACGACTTAAGCACGGGGTGTAGGCATACACCTGCCAGTGCGTATGTAAAAATAATGTACCCGCCTGTTCGAGAATAACTCTCTGTGGGATATATTATGAGGTGTGTCTATTAATCTTTAACCCGGTATTCAGCCCGGGCTACGGAACGTATAACAGACATATAATTCTTTTACAAGTTTATTTTTAAATAATTACCCCAAGTTATAAAAGATTATTTGTGCCTTGTGCATTTAAAATCAATTTTCTTAAAACATTTTTAAAAGTGTCAGTTAATTGTATTTACCAGTGTAAATTGACATATTTTCCAAAAAGGCTAAAGTGCAGGCACTAGGCGGAATAGGCTGGCTACTCCTGAGTGAATAAATAAGAGTCTTGCAAGCTTTGTCACTTAAAATATGTTGAACAATTATCTTCTTTTGTTTTGATCCGCCTGTGAATCCTTTTTACTTTCCGTTTGTAATACTCATGTTACTTTTCATTCGGTTTGTAATATTATTACTTTTAAACTTCCGCTGTGCATTAAACTGTGATTATTGACTATGATGATATCAACTACGTCACGATACTCCCCACCGGGCCCACCGGTAATACGTGGAAATATCGGGGTGTGACAGGTTGGTATCAGAGCCAACATTGAGTGAATTAAACACTAGCCTTTTGTGTTTAATCTCAATGACACAGTTGCACATTCCTTGACTTCCGAGTCTAGGCAAAAGGACTTAGGACTAATCCTAATCTTTTATTTGTCCTTTATTTTTTTCTTGGTTGTTTCCTTTGTTTGTTTGACAGGAACAGAAGATGCCACCACGTATTCGAGGACGAGGAAGAGGTGGTAAGGCCCCAATCTTCACCAGCCACGACCATGAAGCCGGGCCATCTCACCGGCGAACTCCATCAGTGACGATGAGCATGACTCCCCAAGAGGACTGGAGGACATACTTGGAGCCTACGAGGCGTTCTGTCTTGCTCAGCTCCTCACCTTCGTACCATGATTCCTTCGGACTCCATCAAGGCAACGAGTCCGATCATTCTCGCCAATCTTACTTGCCGTTGCAGCGGTCGGGTTCACATCGTGCCTTTGAAGACCCGACCCCGTACTTTCAGAGCCGGTTCAATCTGGAAAATTAGGTGCAAGAACCAGTGGGTTTTAACCCATTGGGACAAAGATCAATTCTCCGGTGACCACGCTTTGGATATGGATGATGACCCCGATCCGGAGATGCCACCGAGTGGGACGCCGACGCATCCCATAGAAATTTCAGATGGATCGTCCTTTCACGGTTCACCATACCGAGGCCCAAACAGCTATGAAGCAAGGTTTGCCTCGTACCCTTGTAGAGGTGTGCACGGTTCGGTTCGGTTCGGTTATTAGCGTTATCCGTAACCGTAACCGAAGTCATCGGTTAATCGGTTCGGTTAATTCGGTTAATTTGTCGGTTTTCGGTTCGGTTCGGTTAATTTTCGGTTAATAACCAATTCAAACAAGGGCTAATTTTTTTTCTTAGAAATACATGTAATGGAGGTATAAATACATGAATAGATGTATAAATACATGAAATGGATGTATAAATAAATGAAATGGAGGTATAAGTACATGAATAGATGTTTAAATACATAAAATGCAGGTATAAATAAATGAAATGAAGGTATAAATAAATGAAATGAATGCATAAATAAATGAAATAAAGGTATTATTAAATGAAATGAAAGTATAAAACATGTAATACATGAAATAGAGGTATAAAAGCTAGATATATATAAAAAAATAAATGATTCGGTTCGGTTAGGTTAGGTTAATTTCGGTTAACCGATGGTAAAAAAAATTATCCGTTAATCGACTTTCGGTTAATTCGGTTTCGGTTAATTTCGGTTCGGTTTTGTCGGTTTTCGGTTCGGTTTCGGTTAACGGTTCGGTTATTGCACACCCCTATACCCTTGTGAGTTTACTCCCCCTTTTAACCCAGCACCTCAGCAGCAGTAGGATCCCTCTGAGGATTCTCGTTTTCAGGCGGTCACCCCGCCACCGCCACCGCCGCCAGAGCATCAGCCACCTCCGGAGCCACCGAGGTGGAGAAGATCAAACGCACGGATGTCCGTGGGAGGGGGATTCCATTTCAACACCCTCAACCTTGTAGTGGCAGTCACTACCCGCCACTATATGAAGACCCACAGATGGGAGGCCTTCAAACCCTGTTTCTGAGGTGGACTCTGCGCCAGTCGCACCACCATCACCACCACATATGGGTTTTGATAACCCAATACCTTCATACGCCGGTGCAGCGACGTATAACCCTTTTGAGCAGCCAGACCATTCTGGCTATAATTACTATAATGCCCCCGATGTTGACCCATACCTTGTGGCGGCAAACTACAATGATCTTCATCCTGAAGGGCCCTATGGAGCCCCATATCAGACTGGATACCCGGCCTATGGGTATCAATACCCGCCACCTCCTCAACCTCTGCAGCCGCAACAGCCGCAGCCACCTCAGATCCAGTCACCGCAGCAGCAGGAGATTCTTCAAAGGTTGAGTCAGGTGGAGCGTGAGGTTCAAGAAGAGCGTAAAAGCCACCGAGGATTTCTTAAGGGTATGGCAAATTTAATCAAGGGGAAGAACAGAAGGGACCATTGAGATTCCTTGTTTGTTTGTTGTTTTATATTTCCAATTTTAATTAAGTCCTTGCGTGGACATCTATTTATGTACCTAGTCCCTGCGAGGACTTGTATTTCAGTTTAGCCCCTGCGTGGGCAAGTTATTTCTGTTAAAGTCCCGTTTAGGGCAAATATGTACTCCCTTTTAATTTAATGGAATGTTTAATTTAAAATTTCAATTTTATCATTATATGCATAAATATAAAATATGAAGTAAATGAAAAATATCATTCCTTTAGAAAGATCTGCCATTATATATTAAACAAAATCTTAAAAGCAAGACCTAGCCCATGTGTCATTTTAAGACAGGGCCATGATGGTAGTTCCTTATTAAGATTCAAATCCTTGTTAACATCTGAAAACATGTTAACACTCCAGGCAAATGTGATTCGATAAAATCACATAAGTCATCCTTATATTGGATTCTTCCAATTCCCTTTTCTAATTTATTTAATCATCCATTAGTGATGGAGTGCCTACGGGCCATAATTAATATCCTTTGAGACTAAAGACAGTTGTAGTCTACGACTCCCTGTCAAGAAAAGGTGATGAACTATGATTCAAGCCTTAATGCCTTGATCCCATAAGATCATGGCTTATAATTTAAAATTTGTCCTTATGACTTGGCCTTTTTGTGCCATTATAATATTTTAATTAATTATAACTGAGGATAATTATAATGAAAAATCCTGAATGTTTATGCTTAATAAATTAACCATTATGGTTTATTAATACCATGGTTAATGAATTGCCATAAAAGACAATTCCATAATAGACCCTTGAATAAATAATTGTCATCATTTTCTGTAGCAATCAAGATACATGGCAGAATTTGAAGAAATCAACAGTCACCCTATAGAGAATCATGATACTACCAGAATCAACATAACTGGTGCAGAACTTCAAACACTGATTGACAATGCTGTTTCTAAAGCCACGGATAGGCAGTTTAGAGAATCAAGTGGTACACATAGCAAGACCCTATCAGTAGCTCATTCTAAATCACACCCTAAGACTCATTCTGAGGCTCATAGTAAGCCACTATCTAAAACTCATGAGTCAAAGAAGGATGATGCTCAACACTCCTCAAATCAGCATAGCGTTCCGCCTAAGAAGATTTTATTCGATCAAGGGCCACGTACAAAGACCTGCTCCTATAAGTATTTCGTCTCCTGCAAGCCCAGGGATTTCACTGGGGAAAAAGGAGCCATTGATTACATGACATGGCTAGACGAGATGGATACCGTGGTTGATACCAGTGGTTGCGCTGATAAGGATATTGTGAAGTTTGTGTCTCAGTCGTTTAAAGTAGAAGCCCTAGCTTGGTGGAGGTCTCTAATCCAAGCTACTGGAAAGATCCCGTTGTACAATCTGTCCTGGGATCAGTTTGTTGCTTTGATCAAGGAGAATTTCTGTCCTCAACATGAAGTTGAGAAGATCGAGACTGACTTTCTGACGTTGGTTATGAAGAATTTGGACTGTCAGACGTATCTCACGAGTTTTAATACCATGTCTCGATTGGTTCCTTACTTGGTGACACCGGAACCAAAACGTATAGCCCGTTTCATTGGGGGTTTAGCCCCGAAGATCAAAGCAAGTGTGAAAGCATCCCGACCTACTACCTTTAGGTCTATAGCTGATTTGTCATTATCTCTGACCCTGGATGCGGTCAGGCAGAGATCGCTTAGGAATTCTGATGAGGGGAAGAGGAAGCGTGAGAATGATAACTCACACCGCTCAGATAAGAAGCATAAGGGGAACTCTGACCACAAGAAGTGTTCAAGGTTCAAAAAGGATGACCAACAGTCGGGCGAGAAGCCCAAATGCAAGATCTGCAAGAAGCGCCATCTGGGAAAGTGCAGATATGAATCAAAATCCCAATCACAGCCTAGGGCTTGTGGGATCTGTAAGTCTAGTGAACATAAGACATTGGATTGTAAAAAGATAAAGGATGCAACTTGTTACAATTGTAACGAGAATGGGCATATCAAGTCTAACTGCCCAAAGTATGCCAAGAAACCTGAAGAAAGTAAAAAGACCAATGCTCGAGTCTTTCAGATGAACGCTCAAGAAGCAATCCAGAATGACAACGTGATAACAGGTACCTTTCTTATCAATGATGTTTATGCAAGGGTATTATTTGATTCCGGTGTGGACAAATCGTTTTTTGATGATAATTTTTTTAAGTTATTAAATCTACTTGTTAAAACCCTAAGCATAAAATATGAGGTAGAGTTGGCCAATGGCACCATAGAAACTGCTTCGACTGTGTTAGATGGATGTTTTATATCCATTAGGAACCACTCCTTTCCGTTATCTTTGCTTCCTCTGAAATTAGCTGGTTTTGACATAGTGATTGGCATGGATTGGTTATCTCATAACCAAGCCCAGATCGTTTGTGACAAGAAACAAGTGGTTATCAAGACTCCGTATGGTGAGCCACTCACAATACAAGGAGATACTCAGTATGGGTTGCCTAAGCAAGCATCTATGCTTAAGGCGTCAAGGTGTTTGAAGAAGGGTTGTGTCATCTACATGGCACAGGTAACTATTGATGAACCAAAGCCCAAAGTTGAAGATATCCCTATTATTTCTGAATATCCAGAAGTATTCCCTGAAGAACTACTTGGTTTACCACCAGATAGGCAAGTGGAGTTCAGAATCGACATTATTCCTAGAGCAGCACCTGTTGCAAGAGCACCTTACAGATTAGCACCGACTGAGATGAAAGAGTTGAGGACTCAGCTGGATGATTTGTTGGCAAAAGGTTTTATCCGACCTAGTTCATCCCCCTGGGGAGCACCAATTTTGTTTGTAAAGAAGAAGGATGCATCGATGCGTCTATGAATCGATTATCGCGAGCTTGACAAGGTCACAATCAAGAACATATATCCATTGCCCAGGATCGACGATCTGTTTGATCAATTGCAAGGGGCAAGTTATTTCTCCAAGATTGATTTAAGGTCAGGTTATCATCAGCTAAAGGTAAGAGATGAAGATGTACATAAGACTGCATTCAGAACTCGTTACGGTCACTACGAGTTCTTAGTGATGCCTTTTGGGCTCACTAATGCACCAGCAGCATTCATGGATCTCATGAATCGCGTTTGCAAACCCTACTTGGACAAGTTTGTCATCGTCTTCATTGATGACATTCTTATTTATTCAAAGAATCAGGCTGACCATGAGAAGCACCTTCGTTGTATTCTTAAACTTTTTCAGCAAGAGAAGCTCTACGCCAAGTTTTCAAAATGCGGGTTTTGGCTTCGTGAAGTCCAATTTCTTGGACATGTGGTTAGTGAGCGTGGTATCCAGGTGGATCCCACTGAATGACTATGACTGTGAAATCCGATACCATCCAGGCAAGGCGAATGTAGTCGCCGATGCCTTGAGCAGAAAAGAGAGGGTTAAGCCCATTAGAATCAATGCCAAGAGCATTGAATTGAGGAACAGTTTGAATGAAAGGTTGCTAGCCGCTCAGAAGGAAGCTGTATTAGAAGCTAACTATCAGAATGAAAGGTTGGGAGTAACTGCTGAACAGTTATCATATGGCAAGGATGGAATCCTAAGATTGAATGGACGAATATGGGTTCCAATCTATGGAGGACTTCGGGACGTTATACTCCAAGAAGCCCATAGTTCCAAGTATTCTGTTCACCCTGGTAGTGACAAGATGTACCAGGATTTAAAGGCAAATTACTAGTGGATAGGTTTGAAGAAATCTATAGCCACTTATGTGGCCAAATGTCTGACATGTGCTCAAGTTAAGGCAGAACACCAGAGCCGTCAGGTTTGCTACAACAGCCTGAACTTCCCACCTGGAAGTGGGAAATGGTAACTATGGATTTTATCACTAAGTTACCAAAAAAAAGCGAGGAAATGATACTATTTGGGTTATAGTAGATAGACTGACAAAGTCAGCCCACTTCTTACCTATTAAGGAAACACATAGCTCAGATAAGTTAGCTCAGCTGTACATAGATGAGATTGTATCTCTCCATGGAGTGCCAGTGTCTATCATCTCTGATAGGGATACGAGGTATACATCGCATTTTTGGAAAAGCTTTCAGCAATCCCTAGGCACTCGATTAAACTTCAGCACTGCATATCATCCTCAGACGGATGGTCAAAGCGAGCGTACGATTCAAACACTCGAGGATATGCTTCGAGCTTGTGTTATTGATTTAGGTGGAAGTTGGGATGATCATCTTCCATTGATAGAGTTTTCATACAATAATAGCTATCATTCTAGTATTCAAGCTGCACCTTTTGAAGCATTGTTTGGAAGAAGGTGTAGGACACCTGTTTGTTGGGCAGAAGTTGGAGATGTCCAACTAACAGGACCTGATATAGTCCTGGAGACGACAGATAAGATTGTGCAGATACGTGATCGTCTCAAAGCTGCCAGGGATAGGCAGAAAAGTTACGCAGATAAAAGGCGTAAACCTCTGAAGTTCAAGGTTGGTGACAAAGTGTTACTGAAGGTATCACCCTAGAAGGGAGTGATGCGATTTAGCAAGAAAGGCAAGTTAAGCCCAAGATACATAGGACCATTCGAGATCATTGAATGTGTCGGAACAGTGGCTTACAAGTTAAACCTGCCTGAAGAGCTTAGTGGAATTCATAATGTGTTCCACATCTGCAATCTGAAGAAGTGTCTAGTTGATGAGTCGCTAGTCATGTCACATAAAGATGTGCATATTGATAAGAGCTTAAAGTTTGTAGAAAAAAACTTTGTCGATCGAGGATCGACAGGTTAAGAAGTTTCGAAAGAAGCACGTACCAATTGTGAAGGTTAAATGGGATGCCCGTAGAGGTCCCGAATACACGTGGGAGGTGGAATCCATGATGAAACAGAAGTACCCTCATTTATTTCATTAAATCTTGAGGTCGAGATTTCTTTTAAGGGGGTGAGGATGTAACACCTCGTAAAAACGCGACCAATATAATAAAGACACGTGTAATGGACTTTAAACGTGTAATGGATTGATTATTAAGCACTAAAGTTGCCAAACAATGTAAATATGTAAATAAAGGGATCCAAAGTGTCAACATGCCATTCTTGTGCCTCTGAATGACCTCACACGACGTTCGTATTCTTTAACGAATATTTTATCGAACTTAGAAAGTCGTTTGTGCTTAAAATGAGGATCTTATGAAGCATAGGGGTTAAAAGCGTCAACATGTTGAAAGTAACCTCTGAGTGACCTTTTAACGATCCCCAAAAAAAAATTGTAACAATTATATTTTGCCCGCAAGAAAATTAGATATGAATTCGTGGAGTTTCGACGCGCATAAATAAATAAAGTGTTAATTCCAAGAAATAAGGGTCAATAGCGTCAACATTGAAATTCAGGACTTTTCGGATGATCGTATAACTAATCAGGAGCTTAACGGAGTTTGTTTATAACTTAGAGTCCTTAAAAGTCAAGTTTGGGGGTTAAAAGTGCAATAAACACAAGTTAAAACAAGTTTTGAAGGACCAGGGATCAAAAATGCAAAGTATGGAAACTTTTTGACCGGACCTGACCTCCAAGCGGGCCGCGCAGATGTAACAACTCGTAAAAACATGTCTAATAATGTGTTGACACGTGTCCCTAATCCTAGCTATGTCAATCATTGACTAGGAGGGACTATTATTGCCAAACAATGAAAACTTTGAATATGCAAGGACTAAAGGTGTCAACATGCTTAAACTAAGCCTCTGAGTGACCTTATACGGTATTTGTGTTCTTTTAATAAGCCACTTGTAGGACAAACGAAACCGTTTGCAATATAATTCAAAAGTTGTGCATCGAAGGGTTAAATGCGTCAACATGTTAATTCTTACCTCTGAGTGACCTTTTAATGAACCCGGAACGTTATGATGTTTGATCACACTCTTGGGAATACTTATATTGGCTATCTAGAGCTTTTATGCCATTAAACGGTAATAAGGTTTATTGAAAAACCTTATTATACGATCAGGAGTGTTTAAAGTATATTGGCATATGGAACTTGTTCATGACTCATCCGGTTACCCGATATCGCTCATGCTCGTACGGTTAGACTTACGTAACTAGTTTACATAAGTTTACCTAAAAGGGTTTAACCTTATCGTTTTGGTCTCAAAATCCAGAATGTACAATGTTTACTCATATGATATAAGTCCTAGTACTTGTTGGGTTTAAACCACATTCTATTCGGTATACGCTTAATCTAGCGAACCTATCCTTAGGTATCGGGTCATATATAAAGGGACTACCTTTTGCTCGTATACATTCTAACAGATGATAAATCTGTTCATTCCAGACTATAGTACCCCCAGATAATCGGACTTGGGTCAATAATACTTAGACTTGCGGCTTTTGCCAAATATAGTCTTATTGATTGGAAGCTAGCAAAAAGGTAAATACTCTTGACTTATTTTAGTGTAAACCTGGGATGGAAATTTTGCCTCTTGGGACGGTTATTACACAAGTAAGTCGCCTATGAGTGCGTCCGGACAACCCAATGGGATAATCAAGTATATAATTTCGTAACAAGAATGATCCCAAGATGTATTTAAAAGATCACCTACGGGTTATCTATATGTATAAAACTCTTTTTGAAAAACTATTTTTCCAAAGAGTCAGTTAATTGTATTTACCAGCTTTGGCTGACGTATTTTCAAAAAGATTGAACAGCAGGTACCGAACCTTATTATATGCTGGGATTACGGGTCGTCTAGAATGAAGGCTAAGGAATTTGCACTCCTGATGCTTAAGGCCTATGATGTCTAAAGCTCTGTTTATTTGGATCCTGCCTGTGGGATTGTATCGAACGCTTGTAATACTTTTATACATTCAAGCTTTATTTTAATAATTTCAATCCAATACTTCCGCTGCATATTATTATATTGTGATAAATGTTATCCAGCCGTCACGTGTGTACCCATCCGGGCCCACCGGAAATCGGGGTGTGACAGGTTGGTATCAGAGCTACAGTTTGAGTGAATTAGATACTAGCCCTTAGAACCATCAGATGCAGAAAAAGATGGCAGATGCCTGTAACAGCAGTTTGCACCGCCTTTGCATGGTGGTTTTCGAATTCAGGGACTGTACCAATGGTATTTCAAGCATAGGGGACATCTGGGATGATCAGGAATCAATCTTAGACTTATGTGGAGTGATCTTGTGAATTTTATTTGGCTATATAAGAGTTCATGTTTTCTAGTTCATGTGCTCACTTACAAAAATCATTCTAAACTCACTCTCTGGAGCTCTCTGGACTTCAAGCAAGTTTCCACAAGTTCCTAATTCCTGCTAAGAGCCTTTGTAAGCATTCTTAGCTTCTCTAGTTCAAGTTTCATTAGCTTAATGACCAAAACTCAAAGCCATCGTAATTAAGCTTTGACATAGTGATTAATCACTAATGGTCCAGTCATTTTTCGAATTGAAAGTGGCTATGAGTTGGTAATTATGTGGGTAATAAGTCCTTAACAGGGCACCCCCCTGATTATCACTCTGACTTGGTCAATTGTCGGGTCAAACTTATTATTAAAAAGTCAACAGAAAGCTATTTTGCAAATAAATTCATAATTAGCAATGTAGAAGTTATGGAACCTGTTTTAACACTAAAATAACTTGGTAATTAATGTAAGAACATGTCTAAGCATGTTCAACCCGACAATTCTGAGTTTAGGCTCGGTTCGGAACCGAAAATCGCAAAAGAAGACTTTTGCTTTGATTTTCAGTTCTGACCCGATTTAGCTTATTTTAGATATGCTTTAAGGTTTCATTAGGACCATGTTACATGTTAGTTTAACCCTCTGAGTTTATACAATGTGGTTCCTTTGTAATCCTAGTTCATTGCATGTTTCTGTTAAGTGCCTAAAATTGACTATTATGCCCTTTTGACTTTAAAACGAGATTTTTGAAAATGTGAGATGACAAAAACCTTTATTACTGATTTATAAACTTGTCCTAAAAATTTGACATCAGTTTGAGGTCTAAATTAGGAGTTATGCTCAATTTCGTAATTTGAAATCTTTTTATTAATTAAACGGCATATTTAGCATAAAGCCTATTTAAACCCAAATTTCGACACCAAACTTTTTACCCACTGATGTAATATAATATTTTGGGGTTTTGAAGATTTTTAATTACTTTTAAACTGATCATAACATAGGGTTCTTGCTTTGATTCGGTGATTGACGGTTATACCCTTTTTGCTAATAAAATGAGTTTTACATAACATTTTGATACCAAACCTTTTGCTACTGATTTTATATGATAAATAAAATATTTTAAGCCTTCTAGACTGATAAAAATCTCAGCTTTTCTGATATAACCTGAAAATCGCTTAAAACCGACTTTTTACGCGTTTTAAACGCATAGTATGGGTTAAAACTATTTTTGACATATAAGACTTAATAACTACTAATGTTTTAAGTAAAATTTTATACTTTAACACTAAGCAAAAGTTTTGAACTCATATTTCCAGTTTTGACCTTTAAACCTTATGTGAAATGACCAAAATGCCCCTACGGTGCATAGTTTGGTTAAAAATGATAAATTTCACATATATGCAATACCCTACTGTTATGACTTACAAAAATAAATATTTTTACTGATCAATTTAGACCAGAACCTCAGATTATTATTTAATCTCTTTTATAAGCTTTAAAATGACCAAAATATCCCTATGAGGTATAAATTGATTTGAAATTCGTTTTAGGCATAATGGAAGGTATCCTACTGATATCACAACATATTTAAGGCATATTAACTTGAGAAACCTGTAGATGACTCTTTTGGTTACCCGTTATGCATTTTTCGTGTTCGGTACGGTTTATGTGACTAGTTTGCATAAATTGACCGAAACGGATCAAACCTTATCATTTTTACCTCAAAATCCAGAATGTGTTTAGTTTACCCATATTATACAAGTCTTCATACTTGTCGGGTCTAAACCGCATTCAAATCCGATCTTCGTTTAATCTTGCGTTTTGAACCGTATATCTTCCTTTAAAACTAACCGGTCTAAGTTTAAACTTAAGTAAGACCCGTTAGGAATCTAATAGGTTATTAAAAACCTTCATTCCAGATTTAGGAGCCCAGTAAAAGATATTTGCACTTGCTGATTGTATACGGCTGGGATAAATTTGTATAATTTGCTCAGGTAAATACTTTTAACTTATTTTCCCTTATACGAGCTTGGGGTACGGTATATAAAATACCGCTTGGTCGGGTATTGAATTTTTAATCATATGAAGGTTAAATCATTGAAATAACCCGTTTAATCAGTTTTGTTTGTTTTAAGCCTTTGGGGGGTTATTGACCATGTCCTGGATATCCTCGGCTCATTCATTGAAATGGCCACGACTTAAGCACGGGGTGTAGGCATACACCTGCCAGTGCGTATGTAAAAATAATGTACCCGCCTGTTCGAGAATAACTCGCCGTGGGATATATTATGTGGTATGTCTATTAATCTTTAACCCGGTATTCAGCCCGGGGTACTGAACGTATACCAGACATATAATTCTTTTACAAGTTTATTTTTAAATAATTACCCCAAGTTATAAAAGATTATTTGTGCCTTGTGCATTTAAAATCAATTTTCTTAAAACATTTTAAAAGTGTCAGTTAATTGTATTTACCAGTGTAAACTGACGTATTTTCCAAAAAGGCTAAAGTGCAGGTACTAGGCGGAATAGGCTGGCTACTCCTGAGTGAATAAATAAGAGTCTTGCAAGCTTTGTCACTTAAAATCTGTTGAACAATTATCTTCTTTTGTTTTGATCCGCCCGTGGATCCTTTTTACTTTCCGTTTGTAATACTCATGTTACTTTTCATTCGGTTTGTAATATTATTACTTTTAGACTTCCGCTGTGCATTAAACTGTGATTATTGACTATGATGATATCAACTACATCACGATACTCCCCACCGGGCCCACCGGTAATACATGAAAATATTGGGGGTGTGACAATGGGATATTGAACTGGTTAAATATTATCATTAATTTAGTTGTTATGAATTCTCTTGAGCAATCTGGTTCGCTTAGTGCCGCGCCCCGATGATTCCGCCATCGGTTGGGGTGTGATAAGTAGAACTTAACTTATTCAATTAGTTTGAGGTTAATAATTGACATATCACAGCTTCATTGCTAAGATTGTCATAACTTATGCATGCGTTAGGCTTAGTGCCCCTTAGATCAATCTAAGTTCTTCTAGCTAAGCATCTTATTCTTCTCATCTTAAATCCACGTGTAGCTCCTAAATGTGGCATTCCACTATTGACTGGTGATAACTTTGCTACCTGGAAAGACCCTCTCATGCTAACTCTTGCCTTGTTGGATTACGATATCACAATAAAAGAGCAACAACCTCCACAACTTCATGATAAGAGTACTCCTGCTGAGTAGATCTTTCATTAGAAGTGGGAGAGTTGTAACTGTATGTCTCTCATGTTCATGAAGAACTCCATCAACATTGTGATCAAAGGATCCATTCCAGACTTAGATAATGCTAAGACTTATCTGGCTTTTGTGGAGGAACAATTCAAGGGAACATCTAAGGAGCACGCTAGCACTTTCATTCTCAAGCTAGTGACAACTAAATATGAAGGCAGGAGTGGTATTCGTGAGCACGTCATGATGATAAACGACATAGCTAATATGCTCAAGGGCTTAGGCATGGAGATCAGTGATGGTTTTCTAGTGCATTTCATCATGACTTCTCTTCCTGGTGCCTATGAGGCTTTTAAGATCGACTATAACACTCAGAAGGACAAATGGACTATAAGTGAGATGATTTCCATATGTGTGCAAGAGGAAGAACGGATGAAGGTGGACAAAGCTGATATTGCTTACCTCACCACCTCCATCTCAAAGAAGAGGAAGGGCTCCTACCCAGGAAATGATGCTTCAAAGGTTCAGAAGAGTGGAACCAGTGCAACTCCCGGCCAAAAGAACTCCTCAGGGAAGCGTTACTGTAAGTTCTGTAACGTTGATAAAATACAGTATTTAAAAAATGGGGAAGAATCCACTAAAAGGTAGATTTTGCCTAAGTAGCCTAAGAATGATTGTGATGATGCCATGTGGCACTCCATATAGGTAGGAAAGAAGGGTATTTTGATCCTTATAAATAGGAGTGTGAAACTGACATGTGGCACCCCTTTTGTTTTCTAAAAAATACAATAAAAAAATCCAGTACAAAAAATCTAACACAAAAAATGCAGTACAAAAAATATAGCACAAAAAATGTAGTACAAAAAATATAGCACAAAAAAATCTAATACAAAAAAATATAGCACGAAAAAATTCAGCACAAAAAAATATAGTACAAAAAATTCAGCACAAAAAATTGAAAAAAAAAATTTAAGACAAAAAAATTTAGCACAAAAAAAATTAACACAAAAATATAATACAAAAATCTATTACAAAAAATGTTATATAACATATAAATACAACACATTTTTGTGGGTTTTTTAGTCGTCATATTTTATATAGCAATATGGTACTCAAACTAAAGATAAAAAACGCTCGATTTTTTGTGAAATTTTTATGAAAAAATAATGTCGTATAAAAAAGTTATGAACGTTTAAAAAACGAGGGTTGAATATGCATGTGCCTTGCATGTGGAGAGAGAAAGTGAATAAATAAGATCATCCCAAGATACCCTTACACTACTATTTTTTCTACATTTCCATCTTAATCATTGATTTGAAAAATGAATGGTTAAGATTTCTTCTCATCCTACTTAGGCAAAAATGAACTTTTCATTTGATCTTATCCCTTTAAAAAAATAGTGAAACTAGGGATTATGATCAAATACAAAGGCTCCTTAAAATAAGAAGTGTACAAAGGCTCCTAAAAACCCACTACACACAAAAAAAAAAAAAACCTAAACACCCACCACCACCCAAAAACCTAAACCCCCACCCCCATCACCCACCCAATTTTTTTTTTTTTTTTTTTTTTTTTTTTTTTTTTTTTGCCGAGTGAGGGGGGGTTAGGTTTAGGTTTTTGGGTGGTGGTGGGGTGGGGTGTTTAGGTTTTAGGTGGTAGTGTAGTGGATTTAGGTTTTACGTTATTGGACACTTGTCACAATATAAAGACTTCTTACACTTCTTACAATTAAAAGCCTTTGTAGAATAACTTAAACCGTGAAACTATATTTAACCTAGTAAAAAGTCAACAATGACGGTGATCATTTTTTTTGGCCCCTCTTATAGAATTCATATGTCACGTTGTAATAGTTTCCTACTATATAATAAGCCCTTTGTATGCTAGCTAACCTTACCCTAATATATAAATGGAGTAAACTTTCGTTTTGCTCCCTGTGGTTTGGTCACTTTAATGGTTTTGCCCAAACCTTTAAAAATAGCCAGTTTACTTCCTGATCTATGAAGCCCTTCATGATTTCATTCTCCGCCTCTAACTCCATCCAAATTGTTTATTAACTGAAAGGGTATTTTGGTAACTTCAAATATAAAACTAAGGGTATTTTAGTAAAACTACAAATAAAAAATTATATTATATATAATAATAAAAAATAACAAAACCATCATCTCTTCTCTCTCTACCCTCTCTACACTCTCTCTTCTCTCTCAACCCTACCCTAACCTCGTCTGCCATAACCACCTACCGACCACTCTATCTCTCTCTACCCTCTCTGCACTCTCTTCTCTCTCAACCCTACCCTAACCTCCGGCTGCCATAACCACCTACCGACCACTCTCTCCCTCTCTACCCTCTCTGCACTCTCTCTTCTCTCTCAACCCTACCCTAACCTCCACCGTGTTCTTCCTCTGCAACACCGGTGACTCCCCCGCATTCCTCTGCTTCCGATCACAAACAACAACCCCACAAACCCTAACCCTAAATTACCCCTAAATTGATTATGATTCAATTGCACCCATTGTTGACAACACTACCCCTTATTCAAGATTCAGATCAGATTCAGATCAGACAACTGGGTTATTATTTATGTGTCTGATTATCCGTCGAATTCGGTTAAAAAGTTGTTAAAGATTAAAGGGTGGCAAGTTCTTGCAGTTGGGAACTCGAAGACTCCTGATGATTGGAGTCTTAAAGGTACAATCTTTTTGTCTCTTGAAGACCAAGCTAAGTTAGGTTTTAGGGTTGTTGATTACTTGCCTTATGATTCATATGTTAGGAAGAATGTTGGGTGGTGGTGATTGGTTGTAGAGAGAGAGAGACGGGGTGAGAGAAAGAGACAGAGTTAGAAAATGAAATAGGGGTTTTTTCTTATATACATAAATATATATTAATAAATGGATTTTAGAAATCAATTAAATACATATATATAGAATTACCATAATACCCTTACATTTAACGAACATTTTAGACAGAGTTAGAGGCGGTGAGTGAAACGAAGATAAGTTAAATAGATCAGGGAGTAAACTAGCTATTTTTAAAGGTTTGGGACAAAACCATTAAAATGACCAAACCACAGGGAGCAAAACGAAAGTTTACTCATATAAATGTTTGTGAATTTGGAGGGCCCACCCTCTTAGTCCGGACTAGCCCTCTTAATCAGGCACTAGTCCAAATCTATGGACTTTTCCAATGGAATTTCATCACAAACCACCTCCACAATGTTTACAAACCACACTTCAAAGTCTGCTTTTGTCAACATCATCTCAGCTTCCACCTACAAACCCACATTCTGGGTGCTCAACATTTAAAAAGAATAGTCTGGGTTGTTTTTTTTAACGACAAGGAACGATTTGTCAACCACCGTAATACCGAGCGATGTGGTCAAGGTCGACTACTCGACTGCCGCCAGCCCCTTGGCTCTCTCAGATGCGCGGAAACCCGAACTCCACCTGCCCGAAGGCACGACATTGGAATAATCGATAAAACATCACCTCGCATCCAAGATGAAACAGCGCCACCGTATTCGCCCCTTCACCTGGATGCCGCATAAAATAATAGAGAGAGTGGGAGTCGAACATGTGTCACAAGTAACACCAAGTTTTTTCCCAACCATTCTACCACTACCTCAGAAATTCTTTTTTTTTCTATAAACGATTTGCATTTCTACCTACAAACTTTAATAGGGTTATTATACAACACACGTTTAATAAAGTTATTTTGTTCTTTTATCTTTTTATAAATTTAATTCTTTTTTTTAATTATTGTTTATTTAACATATTATAATTAGACCTAAGTTTTCTTAATCGTGTTGCTTGCTTTTTTTATTGTCGTTTAGATTAAATTCTATTGGTCTATATTAACCCTTCAATATACCAGATAACAAAATTTAATTATTTTTTTATTTATCGTACTATAGTTAAAGCGAATTTAAAACTTTAGACATGTTTACTTAACCATGTTGATTACTTATTTTGTCGTTGTTAAAATTAAAGCATACATGGTATATAATATACCATCGATATATCATGTCAAAAATACATCTTCGCAAACATCCTCCTACGACCCACCGCGAAGCGCGGACTCTTGTACTAGTTTTTAACAAGCCATTTTTATATTTTAGTTGATTTAACTTTTAAATTATAGTAACTGTTTGTTAACCATGATTTTCCAATCTCCAAAGGACACTTAAGGTATGGGCCCCTATCTAAAACCGAATAATGGTTTAATCAAATAATGGATTTTGTTCGGTTTGGTCTAATTCTTATATCTTACAAATATAAAGGACATGTATAGTAGATAATTTTAAATAACTTTTATTTTCTTTATTACTTTTTGAGAAGAATTAATACAAGAGTGTCTATCAAAAGTTTTTTTTCTTTTCCTATAACTATTTTTTATTATAAATTTTTATTGTTATAATTTCTTTTGAGTAGATTTCGTTTTTCGTTTATAACTTAAAAAATATGATATTTTTAAAACTCTGAGTATGCCATTGGGATGTCCTTATTTTTATCTACGTTTAGACATAAAATTTATATTAAAAACCGAGTTGTTGTAGGATCGTTGTGCGACCTGAATGAGTCGTTCAGAAGAGTTTTGGATCCGAATCAAAGGCGGAATCAATGAAACGGATGCTCGATTCAATTATAATGTCTCTATTATTGATCTAACAAAGATTTACAACCTGGAGATGATTCGGCAGAGCTTCGCTACTCAGATCCGAAAGTTACAAATGACAAACCAAGTGCACCTATATATAGTAGTGTGATTCCGTTTGAAATGACCAAGTGTCATTTCAAGCGAAATTAACTTTGTTAATTTCGTTTGAAATGGCCATTGGCTGTTTCAAGCGGAATTAGCTCCAAACACATAAAAAACAGTTTCTAGCAACCCGAGCACTGGTTTATCCTATCCTATACATGACTCGATACAAGATGAAGTCCACAGACATAGTGCACTAACAGACTCCCCCTTGGATGTTGACGAAGTCTTCAGTGTCGAGTCTTTATCATGACACATCTTCAGTCTTCACACTCTTACCAAATTGTCTAACAGTGTAAGCAGCCATCAATCTTTCTACTTTGATCAGCTTCTATCTTTGAATGTTAAACCAGGATCTGTTTCTGGCTTTAACATTAACAGCTTCTTCAGGCTTCCCCTTTCATCAAGCTTCCGTGCTTTAGGGATCGACACCTTGCTTTCTGGTTACAAGCTCCCCCTTGCTTTGAGCTCGTCTTCAGACTCCCCCTTAGTCTCAGCTGTCAGGATCGTAGTCTGGAACAACATCTGCAATTCTCATACATTTATAAGTAACAACATTTTAAACATTCAGGATTAAATGACCTGGCTCTTTTATCATATGAATTTTACAATGAAAGCAATTTTGATTATCCAGGAATCGTAACCTAGCTTTATTCAACAGATTTTAACAATATAAGCATCCAAATCCCTCACAGTTAATCATCCAAGTCCAAACTAATGACCTTGGAGATATCACAAACTGTTTTTGATTTTTGTTTAAAAACTTCAAGTTTCAAATTAATGAACTTGTTTTATTTTCAGAAACACAATCAGCATACTTAGATTTTGAAACTCAGTACTCAGACATCGGTTGTCGAAAATAAAGTAGAATCAAAATCTTTTTGAAATTTTTCTGAAACATAGAGCAGCAAAAAAAATATATTTACAAACATATTTACAAGCAATATTTTTGTTTGAGTTTGCGTTAGAGGATCATATCAGTTTCTGACAAGCCACAAGTACCGTTAAGCTTAGTTACACATTAAGAATTAAACAATTCACTTAGATTGTCGATATACTGATCCACTTAAATTTTCACACAAAGTTCAACTGATTCAGGATACGAATTAGGTGTATTAAGAACTTAAACGCATTCATGTGTCCCACCTCTTGAATATACTCCCGTATCCAGATCCCAATATTCAGTCTTACAGGTGAGTATACCTAGATGATATCTGTGACAACTGTGTTCTGTAATCGATTTACGATGTAAAAAAATGATGATCATTAATAAAACAATGTGCTTTGGTGTTATTATATGTGTTTTGGTGTTATTATATGTGTAATTGTGTTTAGTGATTTTACAATTTGATTCGATTCCAATTTCATGCTCTAAATCGCTTTCTGGAAGCTCTAAATCGCTTTCTAAATCGAACATTCCAGAACTTGATCATAAGTTAAACATACCCTAAATAACCTTTACATAGCTTAGAAATAGGATTTGAGGGGTTCGGTGTGCTAAAATAAACTTTTTGCTCATTCAGGGACTAAAAGCGTCAAAAAGTGCATAAGTTTGCATTTTCGCGCATAACTTATGTTCTGAATACATCCGGACCTCCAAAAATTTATGTAAGCACTAAAATATTTTATTTTAGTGTTTGGCATAAGAAAAATCCATTCGTTGCGCAATTTGGATCATTTTTCGCGCTTATGCGCATTCCGTCGTAATTAAGCGGACATCGCGATCGTACGACCAAACGAACCAACATACGGCATATTTTTGAGCATGTTTCATGTTCCCTATGCTTTAACATCCTTGTGAAGCTTAAAAATGGGCTTGACGGGTGTTAGAAGTGCCAAAACACGACCATACGCGCACAGGGACCAAAACTGCCAAAACTGAAACTGCTGGTCTGCAGGGTCCTTACGGACCGTAAGAGGAGGACCATACGGTTCGTTATCATGTCCCAGATTAGCAGAAGCTTCCTTCCAGCCTGTTTCTAGCTGTTGCACTCACAAAACCCAATTGCACTTGCCTCTTCCTGATAATGGGGGGCCATTTTGGTGTACCATGGGAATTACAACAAGTGTAGGGGTGAGATTGAAGCACGATTTTCGAGGAACGATCCTAACGGTCCTAGAAATCCTATAAATACCCCCACCCTTCACTTGCAAAACCCACTTGAATTCTGAGTTTTTCTCTAAGTGGTTGTGTTTATACACTTCCTACCTGAGATTACTTGGAATCAAATACTTGCGGGGACCCGTTGTAAGTATTCTTTCGTTCTTTTCATTCGTTTTAGCGTTAAAGTCAAACTGCGTTTGACTTTCTGCATTGACCAGTTTATGGTCAATGTGAAGTTCGTTTGAACTTCATAACGTGAGCGTAATCACGATGGTTATAGTCCCTAGTGACTATACCTACTGATTACCACGTTATCTAGGTTCAGTGACGAGTCGTAGTTTTGGCCAAAATACGCATTTACGCGTATTTTGTAACCAAACTACTCTAGGATATAAAAACCGTTTGTTTTGATATCAAAACCTGTTTTCTAACTTAACTAAACATGTTTTAGCATGTTTAGCTCGTCACTTTTTAGTCTAGTGCTTATGTACAGTCGTAAGTCAAGCGGACTAAACACCCGCTTAGACTTTCGAACACGACCCGTTTGGTCGATCATTAGGATCCGACCAAACATGGTTAGTGACCATAGTTGCATAGGGATTAACCTTCCGAGGTTATACCTTATGGTCACCTAGTTTAGGTAGTTGTATGATAAGTAGATTATATGCCTTAGGTAAATTACCAAAATACCCTTTTCATGTATAATTGGTAATTAAGCTTATGTAACCTAAACTTTTGTCACATAACTGATTATACATCATGATTAAACTTGTATAGGCATATAATACTTGTCATAGGACTAGTTAGACGTTCCGAACGCGTTTCACGCGAACGGCGCGTTAAAGTAGCATAAGCTACCTTAATGGGTCGCGATGGGTCGAAGGCACTTAGGTTAGGTTTCATTTAGGATGTAGGCCTTGTTAAACCATATCACATGAGTTCTAACACTCATTTGGTTTACAAGACCTCATTCTGTCCGATCTTCCGATTTAGGCGTATATTGTTTGACTAGTGAATCAATTACTAGGTGCTACTTGATTTCTCTGGTTTACTCGAGTTTGTTGAAGTACTATTGATTGAGGATACCTTGCACTACAGGTGAGTACATAGTTCCCCTATTTTACAACTTTCAATTGTTTTGGGGTGATTCATATGTACAAAATGTTTTCAAGGTTTAAACGATGATTTCAAAAACAAATAGAACGATTTATACTAAACTATTAACGATTTCGATAATGTGAACGAACTTGTTGGTTGTAGTTACATAACGAACGACATTCATTAGCATTGATCAAGCTGACCAGTATTAGGTTATGGTACCATAGGATATGACAAATCCCATTATTGCACTATACCCATGGTTATGTGTGGGTGTTGTGGGTAACGACTGAATCTGATGATTGTTAACTTACCCTTTGGAGGTTTGTTAATGCAAGAAGGAGTTGAACGATGAACAAGTCACAAAGGTTTGAATGTTATTAACGAGACGACCATATATAAGTTTTCACAATTAAAACGAGGACGATTTAAACGATTTAAATGAGTAAACGATTTGGGAATGATTTGGAAACGATGTTAAATGATAAATGATTTGGGAACGATTTGGAAACGATGTTAAACGATTTGGGTAAACGATTGGCTTTTGGTTAAGTGTTTAGATAATGGGACGGGTGTAATATGGTGAAAACATGGTAGATACGCCGCTGGTACTTCTTATATATAAGTGTTTGTAACATATTACATACCGTGGCATTATTTAGTTCACTTGGGTAAACGATAGTGAAACGATGTCACTCAACGATGTTTTCGAAATAATATAAGAGTTTTATTAACGGGTTTATACGAGATGCTTTACAAGATAGTTTTCTAAAACAAAAAGCTTTTGGGTTAATAATCATGGCTAATGAAATTTCATAAATTATAACCATCTTGATTTGAGTTGGTTAATCATGTTGCAATATTATACATTTAAAAAAAAACAAGGTTTTCGAGGTATTGCAATATATGTAAACAAGCCATGATTCCGATACTCTTATAAAACCTATGTACTCGCCAGCATTTCTTTGCTGACTTTGTTTTTACATATGTTTCAGGTGTTGTTGCTTGATAGACGATCTAGGATGCATGCGTCACATAGGATCTGGACGAGGCCTTAGTGACCTAATAACTATGATAGACGATATAATACTTGTTTGTTTTGTGTTAAAACAATGTTAATGTTTAATATTATCAATAAAACGAAACACTTTTTGTATCCATGGTTATGAAACGATAATTCTGTTACAACACCCCCCGACGTTTCCGCCACGATTTGTTGTTTTACGTGGTCGGGGTGTGACAGAAGAGTTAGTATCAGAGCCAATGGTTATAGGCAATTAGGTTATTAGTAATGCTTTGACCTAGACTATAACTTTTAGGACCTCAACGCAAGTAAACTTTGCGTTTAGATTTTTTTAAAATCAAAACTGTCACCTACCCTTAGGTGATAACCACAACGAGAACACAATTTTCGAATCCGCTTTGAAAACTAATCATCTATTCTAGGATGATTGATTACTAGGTTTTGAACCCTTTGTTGTACGGTTTTGAACCCTTTAAGTTTTCAAAATCTCGTCAAAGTTTGGGTCTAAATAATGTGAACACGTGCAAACTGGAAGAGTGAATGCCTGTACCCTGAGTTTTCTGTCTAAGGCTAGAGTGTTCGTACAAATCCACATAATCGGACCTGTCACTCTTACCTGGGAACTCTTGGGGTGAGTGTTCACTTATAGGCGAGCATGTCTTCGCGATACATTATTTTTGACCTATTTACTTTGATTAGTCACTGCGTGTCGTTTGTTTGTTCGAGGTAACAAACAAATGATCGCCTTCCTTGTGTTTTGTCGATACCTCTTTTGTTTTTCCTAATTTTCAACCTCACTCGATTCTCCTGTTTCCTTGTTAGACAATGCCTCCTCGACGTGAAGCACAATCTTTTACTATTGAAGAAATCGCAGCCCTGGTCTCTCAGCAAGTGGCTGCTGTGCTTCCCGGCGTTGTGACCCAAGTCCACGAGATATTCAACAATAATAATAACAACAACACCGTGTAATTTCAAGAATTTCAATACTGCGAAGCCGCTTAAGTTTTCTGGGTCGCAAGGAGCAACTGCGCTCCTACAGTGGTTTGAGAGTATCGAGAGCACATTCAGACATGTGCAGTGTCCGAATGCGCGTAAGGTTGAATTTGTTTCAAGCGTGTTTGAGAAGGGAGCGCTTACCTGGTGGAATGGTATTATGCGTGACAGGGGTGCCGAAGTGGCGTTGGCACAAACATGGGAAGAGCTTCAGGCTCTCATGATGAAGGAGTTTTGTCCCCATCAAGAAACTCGGGCTTTGGAGCGAGAGTTTGACGATTTAAAGCAAGATGGGGCTGAACACCGTGTGTACACGGATCGTTTTGAAGAACTCAGTCTATTGTGTCCCACCATGGTTACCCCTCTGGAGAAAGCAATCGAGAGATATATCGATGGGTTACCCGATTCTATTCTGGAGATTGTGACCGGTGTTAATCCTACTACCCGTCGTCAAGCAATCGAGTTGTCTGCTACCGTGACTGAGACTCAAGTCAGGAAAGGTAAACTCACCCGCAAGGGTGATAAAAAGAAGGCGACTGATTCAGGGAAGGACAAGAAAAATGGTAAGGGTAAGGAAGGAGAGACGTCGATGAAATCGAGGAAGCGAAAGGGTGCCCAGAATTTTGCTGTTACAGCACAGACTGCTCAGAACCCGCAGAACCCACTGGCTCAGCCACCTGCAAAGAAAGCGTATGCTGGTACCGCACCTCATTGTGCTCGTTGCAACGGTCATCACGTTGCACAACAAGCTTGCAAACAATGCACGACGTGTGGTAAACTTGGGCATTTGGCCAATGTTTGTCGTTTGGGACATAATCAGGTTGCTCAGGTTCCAGCTCCGGGTCAGGGGAATGCTGTGAGATTCCCAACGGGTTCATGTTTTAATTGTGGAGAGTATGGTCACTTCCGTAACAACTGTCCGAGACTGGTGAATGCAAACGTGAATGCTAAAGCGAACCCGAATGCGAACGTCAATGTTAATGTGAATCCCCCTCGTGGGCGAGCATACAATTTGAATGCAAACGAAGCGAGGGCTGACAACGAGGTTGTCAATGATACGTTTCTTGTTAACAATCAACCTGCATCTATTCTTTTTGATTCTGGTGCCGATAGAAGTTTTGTTTCATTGTCATTTGAGCCTTTGCTTGCGATACCTAGAACTAAACTGAGGAAACCCTTATCTGTCGAAGTTGCTACTGGTAAACCTCTTTCTCTCAATTTTGTTATTCGTAATTGTCAGTTGAACCTTGATAACCATCTTTTTCCTATTGACCTCACACCGATGCAGCTTGGGAGTTTCGATATTATCATTGGAATGGATTGGTTAACCAAACACCACGCTGAGGTGGTTTGTTTCGATAAGATTGTTCGTATTCCTTTGTCTTCTGGCGATGTTCTGGAGATTCGTGGCGAGAAACCTTCAGGTGGATTGAAGCTTATGTCGTGTATGGAAGCTCAAAGTTATTTGCGAAAAGGATATGTTGCTTTTCTAGCACATGTCACTGAGGAGAAAGACAAAAGCAAGAGTAGTCAGGATATTCCGATTGTTCGGGATTATCCAGAGGTGTTTCCTGATGAACTGCCTGGTTTGCCTGCAGTTCGTCAAGTCGAGTTTCATATTGATCTTATACCCAATGCCAACCCGATTGCAAAAGCACCTTATCGTCTTGCACCGTTGGAGATGCAAGAGTTATCGAAGCAGCTTCAAGAGTTATCTGATAAAGGATTCATCCGACCGAGCTTTTCACCTTGGGGAGCTCCTGTCCTCTTCGTGAAAAAGAAAGATGGATCTTTTCGAATGTGTATCGATTATCGTGAGCTTAATAAGCTCACCATCAAGAATCAATATCCCCTACCTCGAATTGATGATCTCTTCGACCAGCTGCAGGGTGCTTCATGCTTTTCCAAGATCGATCTGCATTCTGGGTATCATCAACTTCGTGTTCTCGAAGAAGATATTCCCAAAACTGCTTTCCGCACAAGATATGGGCATTACGAGTTCACTGTCATGCCTTTTGGTTTGACGAATGCTCCAGCTATCTTTATGGACTTAATGAATAGGGTCTGCAAACCTTATTTGAATAAGTTCATTATTGTGTTCATCGATGATATTCTCATTTATTCAAAATCTCGGGCCGAGCACGAGCAACACCTTCGCTTAACATTGGAACTCCTGAAGAAGGAACAACTTTTTTGCTAAATTCTCCAAGTGTGAATTCTGGATTAAAGAAGTTCAATTCTTGGGTCATATAGTCAATGAGCAGGGTATTCATGTGGATCCATCCAAGATTGCTGCTATCAAGGACTGGAATACACCGACGACGCCTACAGAGATTCGAACTTTTCTTGGTCTTGCTGGTTATTATCGTCGATTCATTTCGAATTTCTCGAAGATTGCGGTTCCACTCACTGCTTTGACTCAGAAGAATAAGCCTTTTGAGTGGGGTCCCAAACAAGAAGAAGCGTTCCAAACGCTGAAGCAGAAGTTATGTGATGCTCCTGTTCTATCTCTGCCCGAGGGAATCGATGATTTCGTTGTCTATTGCGATGCGTCCAACTTAGGCCTTGGTTGCGTCCTTATGCAACGAGGTTAAGTTATTGCATATGCATCTAGGCAGCTGAAAGTTCACGAGAAGAACTACACGACTCATGATCTTAAATTAGGAGCTGTGGTTTTCGTGCTTAAAATCTGGAGACACTATCTCTATGGAACGAAGTGTGTGGTTTTCACAGACCACAAAAGTCTCCAGCATATTCTTAATCAGAAAGAGCTGAACATGAGGCAACGACGTTGGGTTGAACTCTTAAATGATTATGACTGTGAGATTCGCTACCACCCTGGTAAGGCGAATGTTGTAGCCGATGCGCTTAGTCGAAAGGAGCGAGTCAAGCTTCATTCTGTTCGAACTCTATCTGATCTTCAATCTCGTGTCCTTCAAGCTCAACAATTTTGTGTTTCACAAAATTTGATGGGTATGGAATTACCACGTCAACTTGATCTTATGCTCGAAGCGAAAGACGATGGTTTGCTCTATTTTAAGGATCGATTGTGGATTCCGAAACAAGACGATCTTCGCACTTTAGTGATGGACGAATCACATAAGTCTCGATATTCTGTCCATCCTGGTGCTGATAAAATGTACAAGGATCTTCGTACTAAGGTCTGGTGGCCTGGTATGAAGAAGGATGTTGCCTTGTATGTGTCGAAATGCCTAACTTGACTCAAAGTCAAGGCAGAACATCAACGACCTTCTGGCTTGCTTGTACAACCAGAGATACCGGTTTGGAAGTGGGAGAACATTGCCATGGATCTCATTACTAAGTTACCGCGTACATCTAAAGGTCACGATGCTATTTGGGTTGTAGTTGATCGTTTGACAAAATCTGCTCACTTCTTACCAATCCGTGAGGATTTCTATGCTGAAAAGCTTGCCAAGATCTATGTAGACGAGATTGTATCACGACATGGTGTTCCTTTAGATATCATCTCTGATCGTGATGCTCGATTTTCATCTCATTTCTGGAAGGCCATACAATCTGCTTTAGGAACCCAACTGAATCTAAGCACTGCTTATCATCCCCAAACAGATGGTCAATCTCAGAGAACGATTCAAACTTTGGAGGATATGCTTAGAGCATGCGTGATAGACTTTCGTGGTAATTGGGATTCTCATCTGCTGCTGATCGAGTTCTCTTATAACAATAGTTATCATACTAGCATTAATATGGCACCATTCGAAGCTCTCTATGATCGAAAATGTCGTTCACCTGTCTGTTGGAACGAGACCGGTGAAGCTCAGCTTACTGGACCTGAGCTCGTTCTGGAAACAACAGACAAAATCAAGAAAATCCGCGATAATCTTGTGACAGCTCAAAACCGTCAAAAGAGATATGCGGATTTGGGATGCAAGCCCTTAGAATTTCAAGTCGGAGATCGTGTCCTACTCAAGGTTTCACCTTGGAAGGGAGTCGTGAGATTTGGAAAGAAAGGAAAACTTGCACCTCGATATGTAGGACCATTTAAGATTGTGGAAAGAATTGGAAAGGTTGCCTATCGTCTAGAGCAACCTCCAGAGCTTGGAAACATTCATCCGACTTTTCACGTGTCCAATCTGCGAAAGTGTTTAGCTGACGCTAATCTACACATTCCTCTCGACGAGATCCAAATCGATGAAACAATGCACTTTGTCGAGAAACCTGTGGAGATAGTGGAACGTACATACAAACAGTTGAAGAACAAACGGATTCATTTGGTCAAAGTTCGCTGGGAATCCAAACGTGGCCCAGAGTTTACTTGGGAACGTGAGGACCAGATGAAGACGAAATATCCGCATTTGTTTTCACAAACTTCCTCTAGTTAAAATTTCGGGACGAAATTTCCTAAAGTAGGGGAGACTGTGACAACTGTGTTCTGTAATCGATTTACGATGTAAAACAATGATGATTATTAATAAAACAATGTGCTTTGGTGTTATTATATGTGTAATTGTGTTTAGTGATTTTACAATTTGATTCGATTCCAATTTCAAGCTCTAAATCGCTTTCTGGAAGGCTATACGCAAACTGGTGCTTAAACGCAGTCATTATAACGCGAAAAACACTCCGGAATAGTGGCATAGGCTTAACATACTTTAAATAACCTCCACATAACTTAGAAATAAGTTTTGGATGGTTTGGTGTGTTGAAATCAACTTTGTTCGATCGCAGGGACTATTTGTGTCAAACTGCGAAACTATGCCGATTTGTATAGTAACGAACATTCCGGAACTTGATCATAAGTCAAACATACCCTAAATAACCTTTACATAGCTTAGAAATTGGCTTTGAGGGGTTCGGTGTGCTAAAATAAACTTTATGCTCATTCAGGGACTAAAAGCGTCAAAAAGTGCATAAGTTTGCATTTTCGCGCATAACTTACGTTCTGAATACATCCGGACCTCCAAAAATTTATGTAAGCACTAAATATTTCATTTTAGTGTTTGGCATAAGAAAAATCCATTCGTTGCGCAATTTGGATCATTTTTCGCGCTTATGCGCATTCCGTCGTAATTAAGCGAACATCGCGATCGTACGACCAAACGAACCAACATCCGGCATATTTTTGAGCATGTTTCATGTTCCCTATGCTTTAACATCCTTGTGAAGTTTAAAAATGGGCTTGACGGGTGTTAGAAGTGCCAAAACACGACCATACGCGCACAGGGACCAAAACTGCCAAAACTGAAACTGCTGGTCTGCAGGGTCCTTACGGACCGTAAGAGGAGGACCATACGGTCTGTAAGCATGTCCTAGATCAGCAGAAGCTTCCTTCCAGCCTGTTTCCAGCTGTTGCACTCACAAAACCCAATTGCACTTGCCTCTTCCTGATAATGGGGGGCCATTTTGGTGTACCATGGGAATTACAACAAGTGTAGGGGTGAGATTGAAGCACGATTTTCGAGGAACGATCCTAACGGTCCTAGAAATCCTATAAATACCCCCACCCTTCACTTGCAAAACCCACTTGAATTCTGAGTTTTTCTCTAAGTGGTTGTGTTTATACACTTCCTACCTGAGATTACTTGGAATCAAATACTTGCGGGGACCCGTTGTAAGTATTCTTTCGTTCTTTTCATTCGTTTTAGCGTTAAAGTCAAACTGCGTTTGACTTTCTGCATTGACCAGTTTATGGTCAATGTGAAGTTCGTTTGAACTTCGTAACGTGAGCGTAATCACGATGGTTATAGTCCCTAGTGACTATACCTACTGATTACCACGTTATCTAGGTTCAGTGACGAGTCGTAGTTTTGGCCAAAATACGCATTTACGCGTATTTTGTATCCAAACTACTCTAGGATATCAAAACCGTTTGTTTTGATATCAAAACCTGTTTTCTAACTTAACTAAACATGTTTTAGCATGTTTAGCTCATCACTTTTTAGTCTAGTGCTTATGTACAGTCGTAAGTCAAGCGGACTAAACACCCGCTTAGACTTTCGAACACGACCCATTTGGTCGATCAATCGGATCCGACCAAACATGGTTAGTGACCATAGTTGCATAGGGATTAACCTTCCGAAGTTATACCTTATGGTCACCTAGTTTAGGTAGTTGTATGATAAGTAGATTATATGCCTTAGGTAAATTACCAAAATACCCTTTTCATGTATAATTGGTAATTAAGCTTATGTAACCTAAAATTTTGTCACATAACTGATTATACATCATGATTAAACTTGTATAGGCATATAATACTTGTCATTGGACTAGTTAGACGTTCCGAACACGTTTCACGCGAACGACGCGTTAAAGTAGCATAAGCTACCTTAATGGGTCGCGATGGGTCGAAGGCACTTAGGTTAGGTTTCATTTAGGATATAGGCCTTGTTAAACCATATCACATGAGTTCCAACACTCATTTGGTTTACAAGACCTCATTCTGTCCGATCTTCTGATTTAGGCGTCTATTGTTTGACTAGTGAATCAATTACTAGGTGCTACTTGATTTCCCTGGTTTACTCGAGTTTGTTGAAGTACTATTGATTGAGGATACCTTGCACTACAGGTGAGTACATAGTTCCCCTATTTTACAACTTTCAATTGTTTTGGGGTGATTCATATGTACAAAATGTTTTCAAGGTTTAAACGATGATTTCAAAAATGAATAGAACGATTTATACTAAACTATTAACGATTTCGATAATGTGAAAGAACTTGTTGGTTGTAGTTACATAACGAACGACATTCATTAGCATTGATCAAGCCGACCAGTATTAGGTTATGGTACCATAGGATATGACAAATCCCGATATTGCACTATACCCATGGTTATGTGTGGGTGTTGTGGGTAACGACTGAATCTGATGATTGTTAACTTACCCTTTGGAGGTTTGTTAATGCAAGAACGATTGGAACGATGAACGAGTCACAAAGGTTTGAATGTTATTAACGAGACGACCATATATAAGTTTTCACAATTAAAACGAGGACGATTTAAACGAGTAAACGATTTGGGAACGATTTGGAAACGATGTTAAATGATAAACGATTTGGGAACGATTTGGAAACGATGTTAAATGATAAATGATTTGGGAACGATTTGGAAACGATGTTAAACGATTTGGGTAAACGATTGGCTTTTGGTTAAGTGTTTAGATAATGGGACGGGTGTAATATGGTGAAAACATGGTAGATACGCCGCTGGTACTTCTTATATATAAGTGTTTGTAACATATTACATACCGTGGCATTATTTAGTTCACTTGGGTAAACGATAGTGAAACGATGTCACTCAACGATGTTTTCGAAATAATATAAGAGTTTTATTAACGGGTTTATACGAGATGCTTTACAAGATAGTTTTCTAAAACAAAAAGCTTTTGGGTTAATAATCATGGCTAATGAAATTTCATAAATTATAACCATCTTGATTTGAGTTGGTTAATCATGTTGCAATATTATACATTTAAAAAAAAACAAGGTTTTCGAGGTATTGCAATATATGTAAACAAGCCATGATTCCGATACTCTTATAAAACCTATGTACTCGCCAGCATTTCTTTGCTGACTTTGTTTTTACATATGTTTCAGGTGTTGTTGCTTGATAGACGATCTAGGATGCATGAGTCACATAGGATCTGGACGAGGCCTTAGTGACCTAATAACTATGATAGACGATATAATACTTGTTTGTTTTGTGTTAAAAAAATGTTAATGTTTAATATTATCAATAAAACGAAACACTTTTTGTATCCATGGTTATGAAACGATAATTCTGTTACAACACCCCCCGACGTTTCCGCCACGATTTGTTGTTTTACGTGGTCGGGGTGTGACAGAAGAGTTAGTATCAGAGCCAATGGTTATAGGCAATTAGGTTATTAGTAATGCTTTGACCTAGACTATAACTTTTAGGACCCCAACGCAAGTAAACTTTGCGTTTAGATTTTTTTAAAATCAAAACTGTCACCTACCCTTAGGTGATAACCACAACGATTTATACTAAACTATTAACGATTTCGATAATGTGAACGAACTTGTTGGTTGTAGTTACATAACGAACGACATTCATTTGCATTGATCAAGCTGACCAGTATTAGGTTATGGTACCATAGGATATGACAAATCCCGTTATTGCACTATACCCATGGTTATGTGTGGGTGTTGTGGGTAACGAGTGAATCTGATGATTGTTAACTTACCCTTTGGAGGTTTGTTAATGCAAGAAGGAGTTGAACGATGAACAAGTCACAAAGGTTTGAATGTTATTAACGAGACGACCATATATAAGTTTTCACAATTAAAACGAGGACGATTTAAACGATTTAAATGAGTAAACGATTTGGGAACGATTTGGAAACGATGTTAAATGATAAATGATTAGGGAACGATTTGGAAACGATGTTAAATGATTTGGGTAAACGATTGGCTTTTGGTTAAGTGTTTAGATAATGGGACGGGTGTAATATGGTGAAAACATGGTAGATACGCCGCTGGTACTTCTTATATATAAGTGTTTGTAACATATTACATACCGTGGCATTATTTAGTTCACTTGGGTAAACGATAGTGAAACGATGTCACTCAACGATGTTTTCGAAATAATATAAGAGTTTTATTAACGGGTTTATACGAGATGCTTTACAAGATAGTTTTCTAAAACAAAAAGCTTTTGGGTTAATAATCATGGCTAATGAAATTTCATAAATTATAACCATGTTGATTTGAGTTGGTTAATCATGTTGCAATATTATACATTTTTTTTTAAAAAAAAACAAGGTTTTCGTGGTATTGCAATATATGTAAACAAGCCATGATTCCGATACTCTTATAAAACCTATGTACTCGCCAGCATTTCTTTGCTGACTTTGTTTTTACATATGTTTCAGGTGTTGTTGCTTGATTGACGATCTAGGATGCATGCGTCACATAGGATCTGGACGAGGCCTTAGTGACCTAATAACTATGATAGACGATATAATACTTGTTTGTTCTGTGTTAAAACAATGTTAACGTTTAATATTATCAATAAAACGAAACACTTTTTGTATCCATGGTTATGAAACAATAATTCTGTTACAACACCCCCCGACGTTTCCGCCACGATTTGTTGTTTTACATGGTCGGGGTATGACAATATCTGTAAAGGGTTAAATTGCAAGACCGTGAGAGCTCAGGTCAGAACTTCCGTTCAGCAGAGAGATGATGGCTTCGACTTTTGGTGTGTCCCCTTTAGAGGATATTTTCTTCAACAGCACATGATTAGCATTTTTCAATGTTTCATCATTTTTGTACTGAGGGCGATGCTATATTTCAAGCAAGCAGAAAGTATTATACGGGGACTAGGCCATTGCTTCCGCAAAATCAGAAGTCCCGGGATAATACCCAGATATCACTAAGCATAAAGACCTAGTATCTCATAAAGAGGGGTCCTTCAAACAAGATTTCAGGGGTTACCTATATATCCAAGTAGTGTTACCCACGAAATAAGCAAGTTTGAATTTAGGTTTATATCCCGAAAAAGTTTACTAAATGTGTAAAAACCTATCGGCATATCATCAGTGAGACTGTTTAAAGCTATTTAACTTTCCATTTCTTTAGCGTACTGTGATTGTCTATTGATGTACTATCATTTCCTCTTTTTACACAAAAACTCAATTTTGAATTTTATCATGTTTTTAACTTTTTCAAATTTTCTAATGTTTTTGAATTTTCTAACAATAATACTCCCCCTAAAATGCAGAATCATTTAAAAAAATTGACAAACCGATACTGATAGCTTCATCTCGCCATCCATTTTCTGCTTAAAGTGCTCTGTTTTGCAGAAAATATAACATACCCCCATGATTTACAACACATTGATATTTTACAGTTTGAAAACCGTTTTTCAATCTTGTGAAATTAATCATGTTTGTTCAGCCGTGAGGGTTTCGGCGTATTCAATCAATATATTTTTGATTTTTTATGAATATTTGACAAAAATTAAAAACAAACATATTTTTGGTTTTTCAAAAATTTTCAATTTTTAGGGTTTTTGAAATATTGTTTATTTATGTACAGAAAACAAGCAATTTCCCTGTTTCAACCAACACAGGGTTCAACAGCCTCCTCTCCTCGTTGTGCCAGGCTGCTCTGTTTTCCATTTTTACAGTCTTCAATTTTCTTGAGCACCTAAACATACAACTATTCAATCACTTGAACAATTTAGCCCAGGTCTGTTGGACCTTAGGCATTTCAATACAATATGTATCATGCAGTTTCGGAAAATCTTTGTCATCAAAGACTTTTTCAACTTTGATTTCAACTTTTTCATCATTTACCGAAGTTACTTGTTTCTTAGCATTCCATGTTTGACCTTTAGGAGTACCTCGTTTGTAAAAATTTGACACTTTTTGAACATTTTGATTTTGAACAACAACTTTAGGTTTCCAAAACTCGTTTGGTTTTGTTGCATCAACAGTTGTTTTGCAACTGTGTGTTGTTCTTAATCTGGGTATGTGAGAATTCCAGGTCTGTCTAGAATCGAACATATTCGGTTTTAATTTCCAAGTTTGGCTCGAAACAAACTTGTTTGTGTTGTACCTCCAAGTTTGTTTTGAATCAAATATGGTTGACCTTTGTTTCACATCCTCAGATTTCTGTTTCTCAACATTATCAGACTTCTTTTTCGACTCAACATCAACAGGTTTTAGATTTTGACACTTGCGAGCAAGATGTCCTATTTAATCACATTTGAAACATGTTCGTTTTGAAACATCTTTGACCTGTTGTTGTTGCTTTTTCTTTTGAGCATAGAACTCTTCATTAGACTGTCGTCTAAATTTGAGTTCTTTCTCTTCCTCTGAACTTGTTCCATGAACAAAATTCATCTTTGCCTGAAAATTCGACATTTCATTTTTATTTCGACTTTGTTTCTTCTTATAACCCAACCCAGCCTTCATATTTTTCTTTTTGTAACCAGATTTGTTATAAAAAGTTTTGTGACACTTTCCAGCAAACTTTGAAATTTCACATTTTTCAATCTCAACCATTTTGAAAACTTTATCAATCTTTTCTGAAATCACATTCTTAATTGGGAATACAACATCTAAGAATAATTTGTCCGATCCAATCATGGTATAAACCAATCCTTTTGAATCATCATTCAAATTTTTCTCGGATTTTGAGTTTTTCAGATATCCATCATGAAAATTACCTTCATTTTCATCCTGTGATTCAGGTTTACCTTTTTCAACCGACTATTCTTTCAACACACTTTCAACGACCTTACCTACCACATCTGAATCACTAGAATCATCAGATTTGGAATAGGTTATGTCAATGTTATCTGGCAATTGATCTACCAAGTTGAAAGCTTTTTCGACCTTTTCATCATCATAAAATACAAACTTTTCCGGTGGTGGAATTTGATGAAACTCTGAGCCAATGCCTTTCTTGTTTTGCTTAGACTCACCATCTCCCGGTTTTATGTTGAAAATTCTTTCAAGCACATATGACGACACTTGATAACTTTTTAACTTGTTGTTATCCTGTTCTAAATCAGTAATCTGACGTTTTAGCTTAGCAACATCCTCAATGTAAGAATTTACAACTTGTTGCTTTATTTCATAATTTCGCTTAAACTCCTTAGTTGTTTCAGAATAGTAATTCAATCTTGATTGAACAAATTTCATTTCACTCTTCACCTTTTCATATGACTCTTTTGTAATATGATATGCCAATTTTATTGAATCATATTCCTTTTTCATTTCTTGACAAACATTTTCTTTTTGATCACATTCTTCTGTCATTTTCAAAACATTTGCTTTCAAAACTTCATTTTCTTTTTCTAACATTTTACATTTTTCTAAAAGTTTTTCATCATTATCTTTCAAAACTTTTTCGTTTTCTAACATTTCTTTGTATTTATTTTTGAAAACTTCTTCTATTTTGGTAAATTCAAGATCTCTTGTTCTGAACCTTTCATCTTTTTCAGTACAAGCACTGCATGTTTCCATGCATTTCTTGCACTGTTCAACGGTTTTTAAGATTTCAGAATCAGAAATTACCTCGATTATTGGCACTTTGGTGTTTGCTGCAACTTCTGTCTGATCAGCATCATTCTTTTGTTTTTCTTCAACACCAACTTCATCACCAACATCACCAACTTCTTCAACCTGCAGTTTTGCAGTAACTGCTTCTTTCACAACTTCTTCATTCACAACAACTTTTTCTCCTACCTTCTCTTCTTCGGTAATCTTCACATTTTCAACTTTCACAACTTCGACTTTCACATCTTCAGCAACCTTCTTCAACTCTTCAACCATACACTCAACATTCTTCTTCATTTTTTCTTCATCCCTCTTCCTCAAGCTTGAAGTCATAACATCTCTTATGATTTTTCCAAGCTTTTTCTCATATGATTTGTCTTTCACAGCATTTGAATAATATTCTCCGGCTCGAGGAATTACTAGAAGAACATCATCATAAATTATGTCCTTCTTGGGAACAACAGGTTCACCATATCTGTTGACATAACACTCTTGCTTCTTATCGTATCTTTTGTAGCTGACAACATCTTCATATTCTTCTTGTATTTCATTCATTCTGTTCCAAGCCATGCTTTTTTCTCTGTATGTTTTCTCATTCAGAATCTCTTCTCTGGTTTTCTCTTTAATTTCAGCTATAACTTTTTCTTCTTGGTTTTCCTCTTTGATTTCCGCAACAAAAAAATAATGGTTGCTCTTTGATTAACTTCTTCCATGAGCTGTAACTCGAGTATCAACACGATCTTCTTCTGGTAGAATTTGACTCCAATCATATCCTTCATCATCATGGATTACAGCACAAGCTCTAGATTTCTCTCTGGGTTTATCTTCGATCATTTTCGGCTCTTCTTTGCTTCGGTGGTAGATTGCCTTTCGGTAATAATCATCATTGAATGGATGTTCATTTCCACCAACTGCAGAATTGTTGCATTCTCTCTTGAAATGACCTTTTTGCTTACATTTGAAGTAGGTCACTTTGGACTTATCAAATCCAAGTTTTGTTGATGCACCGCCTAATGATTGTTTCCCAGTAATCTCCATGTATCTCTGAGCTCTGCGGATGCAACCCGCTAAACACCAGCGGATGTCAATGAGTTCCATCTCTTCCGGATCAATCTGGTCGGAGTCTTCTTTGGTTAACTCTGAGTTTCCAATTTTGCCAGCTACAAGACCTTCATATGATTCCAGAACAGATGCAAGGAAGCTCATTTGCTGCTTAGCTGCATTTATGCTCATTGCGGGAGAATTTTTCAACTTGAGAGCAATGTTGCACAGTATCTCCTCTGATTCTTCAGAATTAGTCTTTGACGATGAATGATAACCCGGATCGTAACTTGATGAGCTTTTCTGAGGTTCTTTTATCCTCTCACCACTGAATGCTGTCTTTGGTGATTCACCAACTTTCATCGAAGGTAAATTTCCTTTGTAGTAGAGACCAACATTCTGTTGATGTGAAGAACTGCTCATCTTTTCTGCTTTTGCAATTCAAGCTCATGACTTTCTATCTTTTCTATCAAGACATCAAGAGAAATTGTATCATATAAAGCATCATTTTTCAATATGAATACAAACGTTTGCCACTGATCAGCTCGTGGTAACGCTTCTATGATCTTATCAATCATTTCTTCTCTAGTTTTAACAATACCAAACCGATCAAGTTCAATTTTTCAATGACCAAATCTCTCAATCATTTGTCTAACTGATTCATCTTTCAAACTATCAAACAAATCAAATTCTTTCTTTAATAATGCAATTTTATTTTTCTTGATTTGCTTACCCCCTCAGCTTTAACCCTTAAGGCTTCCCAAACAGATTTTGATGTTCCGTCATGTTGCAATAAAGCAAACATGTCATTCCTGATTGAAGATTGAATCAAAGCAATCATTCTTTGTTCTGCTGAGAATTCTACTTTGTCTTCTTTGGGTAAGTTCTTGAGTTGAAGCTTTTCTCCTTTATCATCAGTCGGTCTTTTATAACCAAATTCCAAACAGAACCAGCTTTCATGAGCATAAGCTTTTGCCCAGTTGATGAACCGATCTTTCCACCAAGTGTAGTCCTCAATACTTTCCAGAGTTGGTGGTTTTGAATGTGTGCCGTAAAAGTTATCATGTTTAATGTTCTCATTTATAGATTTTGTAATGGTTTTTGGTGTGACAGTTGAGATTTCGGAAGACTCGGATGTAAACGCGTTGTAGAACGTATTGTAGAACTCTTCAGCCATGATGTGAATTTCTTGAATTACCTGGAGACAAAGCCAATCAAACAAACACAATCAGTTTAAACAATATCAAATAACTTGACACAAACTGACACTCGGTTGACGTGAAATGATCTTGACGCGAAACGTTCACTTTCAAACGGAATAATGATCTTCAAACGGAATCGCTTTGGTACGTAATCACTTTGGAACGGAATAACTTGTTCAAACGAAATCACTTGGATGACATTTCAAACGAAATCAGAACTTCAAACGGAATAAGGACTTTCAAACGAAATCACTTGTTTCAAACGAAATCTTCAAGCGGAATTACAATTTGAAGCGAAATCAGGTGTATTTTTCAAGCGGAATTACTTTTTGGTGCAGAATTACCCTCTTCACACGGAATTAACAAGCTATTTCAAACGGAATTACTTGCTAAACTCAAACGGAATTATGCTGATTTCAAACGAAATTATGATGACATCAGCAAATCGATCCAATTTTTGTCCAATTGATCCAGTAAAAGGTCGAGTTATGATCTGAAACTTTCAAGGATTCATTAAAACAGTGTTTCGTATGTAATGTGTGAAGTTCAATCCATTTTGTCCGTAAAATCTTGTTCAATTGTGAAAAAGAAGGTGTAGAAGTCAGAAAACTGATGAAATCAAGCTAAACTCTCCCTCCTGTGCTCTGATACCACTTGTAGGATCGTTGTGCGACCTGAATGAGTCGTTCAGAAGAGTTTTGGATCCGAATCAAAGGCGGAATCAATGAAACGGATGCTCGATTCAATTATAATGTCTCTATTATTGATCTAACAAAGATTTACAACCTGGAGACGATTCGGCAGAGCTTCGCTACTCAGATCCGAAAGTTACAAATGACAAACCAAGTGCACCTATATATAGTAGTGTGATTCCGTTTGAAATGACCAAGTGTCATTTCAAGCGAAATTAACTTTGTTAATTTCGTTTGAAATGGCCATTGGCTGTTTCAAGCGGAATTAGCTCCAAACACATAAAAAACAGTTTCTAGCAACCTGAGCACTGGTTTATCCTATCCTATACATGACTCGATACAAGATGAAGTCCACAGACATAGTGCACTAACAGTTGTACACAGTAACGTAAAGTGATATCGTTTACCATTTTCCTATCTAAGCAATATAATATAATATGATGTTCTATAAGTTGTTTACCCTATTCGTTATATGAGTAATATAATATAACGTTTAATAAAATCTTTAATATACCATTGCAACATGTTTACTTTTATCTACGATTGCATAAAATTTTTATTCGAACAAACATCGATACCTTATATTCGGTTTTATGGTTTTCTCAACATGGTGATACAAAAATCGTTGAGTTTTTTTTATATATATAGCTACACCGTTTACCTATTTTTGTTACTTGAGTAACATAATATAAAATTTTGAATACACCGTTACAACATGCTTATTGTTATCTACGATTCGATAAAACTTTTAATCGAACGGGTAAATATAGTTAACTTTTTTTGTTCTTTATCGTGACGCATCTAACCAATAGTGTTCGAACTATATCGATACCAGTATCGTATTCTTTTTTATGGTTTTCTTGATGTGACTGCATAAAAGTGATTGAATATAAAGTTCTATTGGCAAAAAAGTTTTTTTTTTACCGTATGCAACAGCGAACGCCAGTGACGGAACCGATGCTCCGCCGAACAATATCGATACTTGTACCGATGCTTGTTTTAATAGTTTTCAACAATTGTAAAACATGTGTTAATATCCTTTTGGATGTATATATTTTGGTTGCAATACCGACTGCAAGTATCATACTGATACTTTAACGAACCTAAAAATGCACTTACCACCTTTCTTACGCGAGACACCCCGCTGCGTAGCGCGGGTATCTCACCTAGTTAGTTACATATGCTTTATACAAACCGAATAATTAGTTAATTATACAACAAAACTAGCGGATCTTAAATGAAAAGAGAATACACACTTATGGAAGGAACTTTATTCATGTGACGCTTGAGTACAAAACCCTTCCTAGTACATACAAGACAAAACAAACTCGAAGTGCCCTCATTTACCACTCTAATTTACCAAGAACACATTACCATTAGAACAGAAAATTAGAACTGAGAAAACATAATAACAGTACAATAGAACTTTAGAAATTTAGAACAACCAAGAAATAAGTCAATAATTAGAACAAGTAAGAACTCAATCAATCAACAATTAACAAACTAAGTTATTGACAGAGAGTAACATGCATTAGAACAATTAACATTCAACAAAGTCTCAAAACAAGAAGAAATCGAACAAGAAGCTTAATAATCAGGAAGAAGAAGAATCGGTATAAGTTATTCTCTCACGTCTCGATGTAAATGCATAATCGACCAAGTAAAGTTGCTCGATCTTGCCTTTGAGGCTAGAACTCATTTGTTATTCTATGTTTTCTACGTTGTAGTCCTAATACTTGGCCCAATTCCTTTTTTTTAATATATAAAAAAAATTGAAAAACTGGGGGCCTAATTATCAGCCCCAAGCCTTAGGTTCACATGTTTCTTATGTTAGGCCGCCCTTGTCTCGTAAATTGCATACTAAATTAACCACATTTTTGCCATCACACTTTGGTGGGGTGGTAGAGGTTTTGTGTCTCTTGGTGAGTGACCAGGATTCAATTCCTGACATGGGGTAAAATTTGATATAATTTAGGGGTAGTGTTATGTAACCTTTGCCGTTAAAAAAAACACATTTTTAACATTGCAAGCCTAATCAAGTGGACCCAAGGTTCTACATGGGAATTTAAAACCAACGGCACGATGACACATGGCACATGCAATGACAACTAGACATGTGGTATAGTTTCAATCGATTAAAACAGGTCTCATGATGAAGGGTAGCGATGATGACAGTAGTGATGGTCGTGGTCATGGTAGTAATTAGGGGACGCCACATGGTTAACTTGTCAACCTCATCTTCTTAAATTACGAGTCAAACCTTACTTTCCTTTCTTTCTACTTTTTTTCTTCCCACTTTCAGAAGCATATAAATGAAGGGGTATGGTTCTAAATCCTGTGCCGACCAATCAAGTCGCAGGCGAGACTATACGCTTACCAGACTAATTTGGTAGCTTTCCCAACCCCAAGCCGGCTAATTAAGTGTAACCTAAGTTGCGCGGGAGGTCAGGGGAAACAGAAGACAAGATTTCATACTTGGGTCCTTGGATGAAAAGCCTCACTTCCTGGACCTTGCGCCGGCTACACGGGATATCCCCGATGGTCGCGCAGAGAACAGAAGCGCAGGTAATCCTAAGACAAGTACTAAAGGTACAAGTGGGAGAGCAGTGGACCAATGAGCATCCAACATGCCGTATCCGATCATGCTCCACGATTAACAATCGCACAAGAGACAAAAATGTATACAAGGACGTATATGTGGCACCAATCAGCATGCGCCGACATCTGCTCCACAATCTCCGCTTAACCGCTGATGACAGACGAGACAACAAGGACAACGGTCAGGCCACGTGGATCCATTCATCGTGCGCCAGCTTCCTCTCGCCCAGAAGCACCAACGGTCGTGGTAGAGGGGGCAAAACGGATATTCTTTGTTGTCGACTCCAGGCCCAAGGCCCATCAGCCAATCACCTTCCCACACCTTTCCGGCTATAAATAGTGAACCTCATGTACAGGTTTAAGGATTCTGCTTTCTTGCTTTCTCACTCTTAATCACACACTTATATCCTCAAAGCATATACTTATTCTCATGCCGGATGGTGGTTACGAGGAGAACCCCCCTATTCCCCTCCTGGTAACGAGCTTAACGGTGTGTTTAGTGTTTAGTTGCAGGATCATCACATCACAGCTTGGATGAGATAAAGAAGATTAACCTTATTTGTCGAGGCACAAACCACAAACTAATCACCAGATTAGTTTGGTGTTCCTTCATTGGCACCCACCGATTTTTTACAATCACTTTCACTTTCTTCTTTGAGCTGTTTTTTTCTCTCGATCTATGGCTGATCAGGGAATCCCCTTTCCACCCATTGGCACACGTTCTCAGTTAGATACAGTGGAGGACATCTCGCAAGGTACAAACGTCGGGGCCATCCGCGCAAGTGGTAGTCGTACCACCCAAACGGTGATCCCGACAAGTTATGGTGCTGGTCCGTCAACACCAGCGCCATCAGGAATGTCTGTGCTTCTAGGACTACCAGAGGGGGAAACTCTCGCCTCCTGGTACACAAAAAACAAAGCGACTTTGAATCTCATTTACGCGCAGCTGAGCGCGCAACAAGTAGTCGTTCAAGCCCAGACACAGCCGTCTCCATTGGTGACTCCTGCACCAAGGTAGGTGACTTACGAGACGCCGCCTCAAGAGCACGTACAAAGACAACAACATGAGAGACCCTCATCACCGAGAAGGCAGAGTGCGCGCGATACCCCCGACACTTATGGTGAAACTGACAGTTATTATGAAACTCCCCCACATGTGCAACAAAAACGTCTGTTGAGTAGCCGGCTTGGGCCGCGTAACATCAACGACCCATGGGAGCGAAACACTGATGAGAATGACTCTACATACCAACAGGAGGTAAGCTCATCAGTTTTCAACCGACTGTAGAAGAATCACGAGTCTTACAAGCCGAGGCCGCGCATAACGTTCAACGAAGTGGCACATCATGAGTTCAGCCTTGTCTATAGGCCAGTAGCAGCAGCTGAACATTATAAGTTCATCCACAGCATCGCTTTGGCTCCTCTAGAAAAAGCTAAACTTCCACAAACTGTCGGCAACTTTAATGGCTTAACCGATCCGGATGATCATATTCAGCTTTTTACAAGCGTTGGTGTAGTAGGTGGATGTACCATGCCCATGTGGTGCCATCTTTTTGTTCAAACACTTATGGGGGTGGCTCGCGCGTGGTTCGACAGCCTCCCCGCATGTAGAATCAAATCGTGGATCGATTTACAAGAGAAGTTCCTTGCCCACTTCAGCCAACAAAGGCGATACAAGTGCGATACTTCTGAAGTCATGAATATTTGGCGACGCGATAACGAGGGTCTGGAAGACTTTATCACTCACTTCAACAAGGAGTGTTTACAGATCGGGGGCATGAGTGAAGACTTGATGCGCGCCCATTTCAGAAAGGCAATTCGTTGTGATAGTCTGATCCGGACAATCACAGGTGGAGACGACATGCCTAAGGAGTGGGATAAATTAATGGCAGCAGCCAAGGTGGTCGCGCAGACAGAGGAAACATTGGCTGGAGGCAAGTCCAGTTATTGTTCTGATGACCACTACTCAAGGATCAACGCGCAAGACTCAAGTAGGCACAATAAGAGGAACAAAAATATTGGCTAGAAGTCAAACCAATCCAGCGGTTATGAAGAAAGGCCTAGCTACAAGGAGGATGCGCGCGCCACGATCGATAGAATTCGGTATCGCAGGGCGGTAAAAAATGAGAACGGGGAGAAACACGGGACTCCGTTGAATTAGACACCTAAAGAGGTTCTTAGGACGGAAAACCACGATTTTAAAGCTCCCAAACCCATGTCGAACAGAAAGGGACAAGACCCTAATTTGTACTGCGATTTCTACAGAGACACGGGTCATTTGACTGATGATTGTATCAGCCTTCGCTAAGAGATAGAAAAGGCCCTCAAGAGCAGCAAGCTCGGGCACTTGGTGAAAAACATGCGCAAAGAGACGCGCCAGATACAAAGTAATGATGATGGGAGTCAGAAGAAAATTTGCCCTTTCGAAACTCACATGGTCGACGGACCAAGAAGAAGCTCAAAGAACAAGGGCAAACGCCCATATGAAGAGCCATGGTAAGAACAACAGGTGATTTTTCGGGTGGTGCGCGGGGGGCCTTGCGCTGCATGCCCCGTCATCATCACCGGAATCATCGGCCACTATGAGACGGATTATGTCTTTATCAACCCCGGAAGCACAGCTAACATCATCTATGAGCAATGTTTTGACCAGTTCGACCCTAAAGACAAAGCGCGCCTGGAACCAGTGGATTACCCGTTGTCTGGTTTCTGTAACGAAACGGTATTCCCTCTAGGCCAGATCAGCTTTCTAGTCACTCTGTCTGATAGGAAACATTTAAGAACAACTGATGTGAACTTCATGGTCATGCCGGTCAAGTCAAGACACGACGTCTTAATCGGTAGAGAAACTCAGGGTCAGATGATCATGGTAACGTCCACCCCACACTCAGCAATTGGTTTCCCGATGGAAACAGGGGTGGCGATTATCTATTCGAAGAAAGATGTTATGGTAGCAGATGAAGCTCGGCCGAAAAATTCCAGCAAGATCACTTCGCGTGAAGAGCCGGAGAAATGGATCCTAAACCGCAAGTATCCTGATCAAACAGTGACCATCGGTCCTGCGATATCAGAAAGCCTGGACGCCATCAGACATGACTGGCGTCCCGCGCGCCATCATAGAGCACTGCTTGAATACCTTCCCGTCAGTTGAACCAAAGGTGTAGAGAAAGCGTAGCCTTAAGTCTGAGAAGACTAAGGCAACGAACGAGCAAGTCTGCGAGTTGCTAAAAGCTGGTAACCTGCGCGACGGACGTTATCAAACCTGAGTCGCAAACCCGGTGATGGTCGAGAAGTCTACATGTCAAACCCTCACATTCCACATGCGGATTACTACCGCGAGGCGTGTGACTGACCAGGATCCAGCCACCAATCATATTGAACAATTATAATAACAGTAAAATAGTTCACTAAACCAATACGATCAGTGACAATTAAAGTTTAAGTCCAAATTTTAAAGTCCAAAACGGTATTTTAAGGAAAACAGCAAAAGCAAAAGTAAAGTGGTTCAAACATAAGTTCATAGTTCTTAATTATTAAAAGGACCCAACACGGGTTAGGATTGTCACACCCCGATTTTCGGTTTCTGCGGAAGCGTATCGCGAGGTGCGGCCAGAGCGGCAATCGTTACAATCAATAGAGTAAACAACATATTTAAAACATAAAAGGATGTTCATCCATATATTTGTTTAGAAACCACAGTTTAAAACACAAACATCTTGTTCGGAATAAAACAACTACAACTTAACAACATTGTTCAAAGTTTTAAAACGGTTCCACACAACAAGATAACTGAAAAACAGGATGACATCTCAAAAGCTTGAGTTCTTGATAACAACACGAACATATTTTTCCAAAGCCGTCCACTAATCTCCTGTAATACATGCTAGTTTTGAAAACGTAAACAAAAGTTGGTGAGTTCATGTTATTAGTTTCCGTATCAAATGAATCTCCAAAACATTTGAAATAGTAAATTCGTTTTGTTTCGTATTAAATGAATCTCCAAAACATTTGAAATAGTAGATTCGTTTTGTTTCGTATCAAATGAATCTCCAAAATATTTGAAATAGTAAATTCGTTTTGTTTCATATCAAATGAATCTCCAAAACATTTGAAATAGTAAATTCGTTTTGTATAGTATGATGAAAATCATATGATCATTAGTGTTTTGCAAGGACACAAATCTGTATGCCAGAATAGGAGACAATCAAACCTTGACAATTTATCGCTTCAATCGTTGCCGTTAAGAGTGGGGCTTGCTAAAACCCAAATAGATCTATTTGTTTGTTCCTCGGTACTTGTTTATTCATTAATGGTCCCTTTATTTTAAACACCTATCCGCATGCGATCAAAATAGTTTCATGGTAAGCATCATACTATTTATAACATGTATACATCCCCGAAAGATTAAAACTATAAACATTCAAAATAAAAGGGGAAACATGTACTCAAAGATTTGCGTTCCGTGTAAATCTCTATTCGATTCCGGGTTCGTTGTTTGTTTCTCGACCTACAAGTGTTCTAATCTCGTTAGACACTTAGGTTAGTGTTTGTTTTTCGTACAAGTAATTCATCTTGAATTTCGTTTTTAGTTTCTCGTATTCGTTTGCTTTCTTTGTTATGTTTTTCGTGTATATATATATAGGGGAGCGCTAAAATGAAAACCACCTCCAGTTGTAAGAACCGTGAGAACCACTCTCCACCAATCAGATTACACCAACAAAAAGGGTGTTTTGGTCATTTACTCAAATTGTCTACTCTCTCTCTCTCTTCATTAAATGTGGCAGACCTTCCTTTATCTCTCCCCTCTCTCTCTCTGTCACTTCAACAGACATTTCTCTTCCCTCTCTCAAAAAACACAGACCTTCAAAAACCTTCAAAAAAACACAGAGCTTCAACCCCAAATCCCTAACCCACCACCATATTCATCTCCTCTGATCCCCCTCCTACCTAATCTGTAGCCGCACATCCTCCGACACCATCGATTTCAACTCATGGCGGAGACACGGCGGCTTGTGGCAGGTCGCCCAATGTCTTCACCATCTTCATATGATGGAAAACTCAAATCTTCATCATCTTCACGGCAGGCCCCCCGTCGTTTCTCCGGCAGAAGCGCCCCCCTCGTTTCTCCGGCGACCCTCAAACGCTCACGGAGTTGATGAACGATCTTGATGTTGGTGGCGGTGACCGATGGGTGAAGGGGTGGTTGTTGTGGTGGGTTAGGGGCGGCAGTGTGTCGAAGGTGGTGGTGGTGGTGGCGGTGAATGATGGGTGAAGGGGGGTGTGAACCGGTGAATGATAGATGAATAACGGTGGTTCGTTGCAAGGAATACCCACATCAGGTTGGTGTTTTATTGGCTGTTGTTTTCGGTTACTCAGGGGCTGTTTGGCTAAGCTTTTCAAAACTACTTATTTGCTTATTTGCTTTCTGAAAAGCAAATAAGCAAATAAGTAGTTTTGAAAAGCTCCATTTTAAAGCTTTTCAAAACTACTTATGTGCTTATTTGCTTTTCAGAAAAGCAAATAAGCAAATAAGTAGTTTTGAAAAGCTTAGCCAAACAAGCCCTCAATTGGTTGTTAAGATTGATAAGTTGAACAGCAGGGTCGAGAAGTTGAAGAATAATTGATAAGATGAAGATGGATTAGTTAAGGACTTGAATGTTTTCTCTAATGTTTTCGTGTTTGATGTTTTGATTTTCTTTATGTGTTTAGATTAATGTGCATTTGTTTGTTTTCTATTTTATAACAACTAGAATTAAGACCCGCCGCAATGCGGCGGGGATTCTTTAGTGATAACTAAGTCGATTTAGTGCGTGCACGTTATATTGAACCTATCAAACAGGAAAAAATAGACGATGTAAAAACGTTCACCCGCAAAATTTAGAACGAAACGTAAAAACGTTAAATCAAAGACGCACGTTGTGGTGTGTTAAGTCACAAAATTTAGAATGAATGATAAAGCTAAAAATTTGCGGAAAATGAAAAATATAAAGGACCAAAGTTGAAAGTAAAAAAAATTGTGAGGATAAATTGCAACAGATAAAAAGTTTTGTGTTAAAAGTAAAAAAAAAACAAATAGTTTTGGGTTAAAAGTAATTTATAAAATACTTTTGGGTGAAAAGTAAAAAAATCAATTTTTTTTTTGAAAAACCCCCAAAGCCAAGGTTACAACAACCATATGCATAACCATTTTTTCTTTGAAAACCCCCCAAAGCCAAACACATAAGTAAAAAAAATCAAAGTGGTTAAATCGCAAAAGATGGAAACTTTTGAATTAGAAGTGAAAAATCAAATTAATCAAAGGGGTTAAATTACCAAAGATTAAAACTTTAAACTTAAATTGTCAAAGCTTAAAACTTTAGGGTTAAAAGGAAACAAAGATTAAAATTTTAAACTTAAATTTCCAAAGATTAAAACTTTAGGGTAAATTGTCAAAGATTAAAATCTTAGGGTTTAAAAGGAAACCAAAATTAAAACTTTAAACTTAAATTGTCAAAAAGTTAAAAGTTTAGGGTTAGAAAGGAAAATTTCCATTTTTTTTTGAAAACCTCCCAAAGCTAAAGGTACAAGATATATATGCACATATAAGTTGCTTCTTTATAAGGTTTTAATTTAATAGCCCTTTTAGAAATGATGCCATCTGTCATCTGAATGGTGAATGTCAATTTTAGGTTTCAGTCATGATCAGTGATAGCAAATATATATTGAGGTTACTGTAAAAATGTTGCTTGCATTAGCACAAGTTTAAGTTGAAGTACATATTATATGTTTGTTACACCGATGCAAGTCTAGAGGTAAATGTTTATCAGTTGTCACAGCATTAGTACAAATTTAAGTTTTAAACCGTAAACTTTTTTAACGTAAAATGTAAACTTTTTAACGTAAGACAGACGTAAAAAGTTTTACGTAAAGCGTAAAACGTAAAAAGTTTTACGTAAAGCGTAAAACGGCACTTACAACCGTAAAACGTTTTACGTAAACTTTAAACGTAAAACGTGAAACGTAAAACTTCTATGTAAAACGTAAAACTTTTTTATGTCAATTGTAAAACGTAAACTTTTTTATGTAAATTGTAAAACGTAAAACCTTATTATGTAAAACGTAAAACATTGTGTTTTGTAAATTGTAAAACGTCAAAAAAGTTTTCGTAAAAACGTAAATTTTGTTTACTAAAACGTAAAAAAACGTAAATTTTGTTTACTAAAACGTAAAAAACGTTAACGTAAAAAACCTGAATTTAAAAATGTTAACGTAAAAAACGTTAACGTAAAAAACCGGCGCGTAAAACGTAAAAAACCGGTGCGTAAAACGTAAAAAACTGGCGCGTAAAACGTAAATAACGTTAACGTAAAAATGGCGGCTAAAACGTAAAAAAACGTTAACGTAAAAAACCAGGGCGTAAAATGTATAAAACCGACGCGTAAAACGTAAAAAACCGACGCGTAAAACGTAAAAAACCGGGGCGTAAAACGTAAAAAACCGACGCGTAAAACGTAAAATATCGTTAACGTAAAAAACCGGCGCGTAAAACATAAATAACGTTAACGTAAAAATGGCGCGTAAAACGTAAAAAAACGTTAACGTAAAAAACCGGGGCGTAAAACGTTTAAAACCGACGCGTAAAACGTAAAAAACCGACGCGTAAAACGTAAAAAACCGGGGCGTAAAACGTAAAAAACCGACGCGTAAAACGTAAAATAACATTAACGTAAAAAACTGGCGCGTAAAACGTAAAAAAACGTTAACGTAAAAAACCGGGGCGTAAAATGTAAAACCTCGGGGCGTAAAACGGAAAAACGGCACGTTGAAAAAACGACGCGTGAAAAAGCCGGGCGTAAAAACGGCGCGTCAAAAAACGAGACGTGAAAAGGCCGGGCATAAAAACGTAAAACGTTATACGTAAAAATCTATAAATAAATCTGAAATTGAAAATGTTTAATAAAAAAACTAACTTTAAAAAATAAAAATCTAATATAATAATATCAAAAAGTAATAAAAAACAATAAAGACAAAAAGACAAAATAGTGTAATTTTACTTAAATACCCTTTTAGATTAAAATACTAAAGACATAATAAGACAAAAAATACTTAATATTATTTTTAATACTTTTAATCTCATCCATCCATCTACTTGATCTAATGGCTAGAAAGTGGTTCTCGCGGTTTTTATAACTGGAGGTGGTTCTTATTCTAGCGGTCCCCTATATATATATATATAGGGGAGGGTTTATTGGGGAACACTAAAAAAGTGGGGAACAGGGGAACACTTTTAAAAATTATACTTAACATGTTAAAAAAAATATTTTTCTAATTTTTTTTTCGGCTTCTTTTCTTATAAATACAAGTAGAAACATTTTTGATAAAAAAAATCAAAAACTAAAAATATAAAAAAAACAGTTATATCTTATAGAATTAACTTAACATGTTAAAAATAATTTTTTTTAAAAGTTTTTCAGCGCTTTTCTTTATAAAAATGAGGAGAATCTAGTCGAGTAAAAAAAATTTTCAAAAAAAAATTTTTTTAGCCTTTTTTTAATTGTTTTTTTTAATATTTTTAGTTTTTGATTTTTTTATTAAAAATGCTTCTACAAGTATATATAAGGAGAAGCGCAGAAAAAGATGTTTAAAAAAATAATTTTTAACACGTTAAGTTAAATTTTTAAGAGTGTTCCCCGGTTCCCCACTTTTTTAGTGTTCCCTAATGAACCTCACACTATATATATATATATAGGGTAAGGTTCATGCGAGAACCACCCTTATTGCGAGAACCACGAGAACCAGTGTGAACAGGGGGTATTATTGTAATTAAATATTGAATGTTAATAACACGGTGTCTACAATCTCTGCAATTCGATTTCCCGGTGTCTACAATCTCTGCAATTCGAGTTCCATTGCCAACATCACCGTATCATCGTACAAATCAGGGCACGATTCAGGGCACAAATTGAACAAAATCATTCATCATCGGTTACTGATTGTTATTACATTCAGTAATTGATTGCAAAATCATCGATTACCATTGCTCGACATGCCCTAGAAATCAGAAATCGTGTCGATTCAACAAAATCATTCATCATCAGTTACCTGATTGTTATTACATTCAGTAATTGATTACAAAATCATCGATTACCATTGCTCGACATGCCCTAGAAATCAGAAATCGTGTCCGTTTATTGATCGTTGATCGGCTATCCCTGCCAAATCTCAATTAGTCGCCAATCACGCCATCTAACACTCGGTAAGAATCTGATTATTACTAGTAGATATATGTATTGTTCTTTAGGTATCTGTTTTTTATCAGTAATTTTGATTTCCATCAATGATTTATATAAATGTGATTTAACTCGTTGATCTGTTAACTGTGCTTGTTATGTTATCGCACAGATCTTATAAAGGGCCATAGCCGACCTAGTATGTATATGTGAACCAAATAAAGTTAATAATATCATTCATGTGCATAGTGAATTTGAGCAGGTTTGTTTAGGATACGTGTATATGATTTTGGGTAATTAGAAAATGCTGGTGTTGTTGTTTTAGGTAATGCACATGTGCATAGTGAACTTGTGAAGTTTCGTGTAAGATACGTGGTTTTGTGTAATTAGGATATGATGGTGTTATTGTGATTTTGTGTAATTAGGATATGATGGTGTTATTGTTTCATGTGATTCACATGTGCATAGCAAACATGAGCAGCTTTGTTTAATATACGTGTATATGATTCTGTGTAATTAGATTTTGTTGATGTTGTTGTTTAAATTGATGCATATGTGCATATTGAATTTGAGCACATAACATTAAACTTTACATATGGATTGATTTTAAGCATCATTATAAGAATATGTGATGCACATGTGCATATAGATGCACAAATTCATATCGTTACAGTGATGAAAAAGTTTGTTTAATGCACATACTAATTGAAATTGCATGTTTGATTATATTATGTTTCAATTATTATTGTAGGAAAAAAAATGGAAAAAGAGAAGAAAATAACACTTTTGTTGAGATCGAATGACAAAGGGGCAACAAAACTGCATGATGATAAGGAAGGTGAATACAAAAGTGTTAAGTGAAAAGCCAAAAAAGGTTGGTTATTAGTCGATTATGCAGTTGGTAATATATGCACATGTGCATCCAATTGTTACTTTCTGTTGAACGATATTCTTTGATGTCACGTGCAGTTACGGCAGGATAAAGAAATACAAGGAATAGGACAAGTAGACGAATGCACGATGTGATGGATCTCATGTGATGGATGATAAGGGCGACAAGACAGTGGAAAACATTAATGAAAGAAAGTTGGATAGAACGATGTTATATTGAAAATTATGGTTGTTTGTTGTATGATGGTTTATATGTTAGTTATTTTCTTTTAACGATAATTTATATTTGTTTATTGGACGATGACGACTCGATAATTTATATTTGTTTATTGGACGATGACGACTATGTGATTGTTAATTCCACAATTTGATGTAATATGGTATAGTATATGTTGGAAATGCACATGTGCATAAGGTGAATTAGTATGCATAGTGGTGATATATGATGTGTTACCGGATGATTATATTCAGTTTACAACGTTTTCAAATGTTATATGGTGGTTGGTATAGTATATGTTAGAAATACGCAAGTGTGTAATATTGTGACGTAAATGATTGTGTTGCCTATGCACATGTGCATATTTATATATTATGATGCATAGTGGTAATTCATGACGGTGTTTGGTATAGGACATGTAGTTTACAATGTTGTATGGTGTCTGGTGTCTGGTATAATATATGTTGGAAATGCCCAGGCACGTATTGATGTGATATAATGTGTGGCATAAATTATGTTGGCAATGCACATGTGCATGACGTAAAGGTAGTAATGTTTAATGTTGTTTGACATAGTATATGGTGGCAATGCACATGTGCATAATGTATACATTGCAATGTATAATAGGTGGATTGAAAATTGAGTACATGCACTTAAAACATAATGACATTAGAAACAGTGAATCGACAAGTTTAGATGCTAAATGTTGTATGGTGTCTGGTATAATATATGTTGGAAATGCCCAGGCACATATTGATGTGATATAATATGTGGCATAAATTATGTTGGCGATGCACATGTGCATAACGTAAAGGTAGTACTGTTTAATGTTTGTCATAGTATATGGTGGCAATGCACATGTGCATAATGTATACGTTGCAATGTATAATAGGTGGATTGAAAATTGAGTACATGCACTTAAAACATAATGACATTAGAAACAGTGAATCGACAAGTTTAGATGCTACGGTTTCAATGTTGAAAATGCACGCGTTGGGTAATGCACATGTGCATGTGTTGAAATAGTGGACATATTGGTAATTTATGTTAAATGGACATGAATAAAACAATGAATATTACACCGTTAAGTAGATAAACAATAAGTATAAACAATGAATGTAAACAAAAACAGGTGATAATCAATATATAAGTAGTTGCGTGTGGAAAATCCAGTTGTTGTATCATAAGTGTTGTACATCATCACAATGTCCTCCTAGTGATTAAACGTTCTATTTAGAGTAGGGAATTCAGCATCAACATCAGTGCCAACCCCACCCATCTTGACCCGTCTTCACTCTGGTGTTTCTCAGCACACCATAAGATGCATAAACTCCACCCATGCCTCCCCGGTTGTCGGCTTGTTCTTCCATTTTTTTTTTGTAGTTGTCCGCCACCCAAGACCCTATGTTTAATGCCATTATGTACATAATTGGATAGTCATCCATAAGGCACCTGTTCAGAATCCATACATAAACAGGATCCATACATCAACGACATGGTATAATTTTCAACATAATGCACATGTGCATATAAGTTAATACAATATCATTTACAATCAACATGATGCACATGTGCATATAATTTAATACAACATCATTTACAGTCAATATAATGCACATGTGCACATCATTTAATACAATATCATGTACATAAGTATAAACATCGTTTACAGTCAACATAATACCTTTAGTCACAAATCGAATGAATTGCAACTCTTGATGATCTGTATTTATAGGTGTTGTCAAAGTGATGTAGACATAGAGTCAAGAGTCTGAATTTCAAACCTATGAAGGGTATGTCGACTTTCAACAGTTTTAAACATAATTATGTGACTATCAACAGGATTGACAACAGATGGACCACCAAAGTCGGCATCAGATGTTGTATGATGATGATATTCAGACAATATATGAGGAGGTTCATCGGATATACGAGGATCGACACGAAGACGCCGTATGCCATTGTAAACATCGTGACGACTGCAACCGCCGTCTATATGCCATGAAAACCACCGTGCACGGCTATCCGCCGCCGACTCTAAGCAAAACGCGATGCCATCTTTTGTCATTTGAACGTTGCAATCGATTATGTCTGCCCCGTCATTGATTGCCTTCTTGTATGCGAGATCGGTGCACCCAGGGTAGTCGATACTCGCACCATTGTGAGATATTACCAAAGCGTTTGCGACCTATGGGCTCAGATTTGGATTTTGCGATAAGCACGCTGCCATTGTAAATAACACCAACCTCCTTTGCACGGATGAGAACATCACTGCCTGTCATTAACCCAGATGATGGAATACGAGGTTGTTGTATCATAGCTACAAAAACAAACACTTGTTATTAGTTAATAGCAGCATACAACAAAGATGGTCGAGAATCCATTAGTAATTATAGTGTACCTTTTGCGTGTGGCATCATAAACCTTTTGCCCTTGGTCCCTGCAGCAAGCAACAGGCATGCATAACCTATAGCAGCTCCAACGCCAACTGTATGGATCTGCACATTAAATCATAAAAATCAGAATTGAAAAGACAACATTAAAACATCACTCAATTGAAGGTTCAAATATAAAACTTTATGTTTTACAGAAGGACAAATGCAATGAAAATGTGCACAAACACCAAAGTAAAACCCAGCTTCTAGAAAGTTTTGCCTTCATGTCTTAATGTTTTAGACATAAATAAATTATGTTGGAAACAGAACATACACATATCTTAAATATACTGTAGCAAACATTAGGCAAGCATAGTCACCTCATTTTTTAATTGCATCATAGCATCATAAATCGCAAAACCCTTTGTTTCCATTCCAACCTGATCATAATAAGCGAAGTCAACGGATGGAATAACTGTTAATTTTCTCATAAAGAAAAAAAGGCATAAGATTAGCAAAGCCATAATGATAGATGGTTGTGATGTGAGTGGCAATATGTCTGGTGTAAAATCCTTGCTGAGTTATGTCCATAGGACGCATACAGTCTAGTCCAGTTTGATAATTTCCCAATAAACAATGGACTCTTAACAAAGCAAAAAACTGAAAGAACAACTGTGATCAGTAATGCATTTGAGAACTTCCTGTATGTACCCAACTTAACAGAACTCTTTGCCTGTACAGATCAAAGCTTAGTATTAGTATACAAAATAAGAAAGACCCAACATAGTTATAATAATATAATTGAAAAACTAATAAAGCATGACCTGTAGCTGTGTAAGCGTAATTGAAAGAGAAGTGAAAATCCACATGATCAAAAATGCTCCACCGTGAAATCCGTGAACAGCCGATGAGATACGAACGAACCCGTGAAATTTGTGGGATCGACCGTTGTTTACTTCCGTGAGAACCACCGTACACTCTTGTGCGCCGCCTGTACGCCGCCGTGATCGCTCAATGTGTCGCTACTGATGATGCAGATTGTGGGAATGAATGAATTGAACTGGAGAAACCCTAAAACAGGGGACGTGTCTTATGTTACAGTTCAATATATTTACAATATATGCCACCGCGTGTTTTGTGTTGTAGTTCAATATATTTACAATAATGCCATGTGTTCACATTGGTTCTCGCGGTTCTCGCAATAAGGGGTGGTTCATAACGGATCTTTGTCCTATATATATATATATATATATATATATATATAGTTTATGTTTGAATGGGCTTAAACCTTATGTATTAGAATTTTAAGTCCATTTTGTATGTTTAGTGTATATGGGCCTAGCCCGAATAACTTTGTTTAAAGTGGGTCAAGCAAAATTTGATTTGTAGGAGTGGGCCTAGCCCAAAATACTTTAATAAAAGTGGACTTAGCCCAAATAAGTTGTGTAAGAATGGGCCTAGCTCAAATTATTTTCTAAAGTGAGTCTAGTCCATAATGGTTTATGAAAATTGGGTTTTTAGTCCAAGTGTTCTTTGTAAAGTGGGCTTTTGTAACATCGGTCAAAATGGGTTTCCAAATTCCGACCCGCTTTGAATTTTGGATCCTAATACTTGAAACTCGAAAATTTTTCGCGAATTAAATAACCGTCGAAAGATTTTTTTTCTAATTTTTAAATAATAATCAATATGGTCAATTATTTATTTAGTTAATTTAAATAAAAATAATCCTTTGAAATTTAAAGTTTTTGTATAAACTAGTAAGTTAAAACGGGTTGTAGTTAGTTATAACTCTGTTAGTTTTAATGAGTTTTATGGATTTTGTAACTTAACCGAGTTAATTAATCTAGTGAGTCTTGTTTGGATTCAAGTTAGCTAACCTAGTTAGTATAGCTTAAACCAAGTTAGTTAATTAAGTAAAGTTAAGGAGGTTATTGTAATTGCTAAAACTTAAAAACAAAAAAAAAAGAAACAAAAGTGATGGGGGACGGACTCAAACCGAGGTCCTCCTACTTGACAAACAGATACTCAACCATCCGAGCCATGCTTTATTTGTGTTAAACCAAGCATCCTTAAACCTTTTGAGCGCAATTTCAGTTACTCTTTTTTTTAAAACCAGTTGCCGCCAAATTTCCCAGCCATGCACAGCGAAGAAACAACTACTTTCCTTCCTTTTCTCGATGATTGATTCTGTTATGATACGATTCCGCGTTTCCGTATTTAATCCCAATCACGAACCTAGCCTCCTTGTCAACCAAGTTCATCAACCGACACTTCTTCAATTTCGGAAAGTTTCGGATTTCCAAAACGAATCGAACAAACGGTGTGATATATATACTCCACAAAACTGTTTCGACAGAATCGCTCACACAACTCACCTTTTACTCTGCCTCGTCTCTCTCTACTCATCGAACCATACAACCCATCGGAGTTTGAAATTCCGCCGAAGAAATCCGAAGCCGTCATGGATCGTGCCATCTTCTGTTGGCCCAGGCTTCCAATGACGAACACACAAAACCAAACACAAACGATTTGAAGACTAACACGTCTCATACTCTTTATATTATTAAACTTAACTCGACAAATAAAACTGAATACATAACCCTCTATTTATACTAAACATAAACTATTTCTAGTCCAACTCAAACTCTAATTTAAATAAACCTATCTAATAAACAAATAATTCAAACTAATTTTATCTCTAACTGTTGGTGCACTTGTGTCTGTACTTTGTCTGTATTTTGTCCTTATACAAAACGATGTCTTTGTTAGTCTTGTAAGTTTGACCAAGTCAACCATCCTCCTGGTTTGACTTGGCCAAACAGTCAACACAATGGTTGTAAGATGTTTGGGTCGAAGGATGTGTCATCGAAGGATAGTTTAGATCCTTCGATGAGCTCGAAAGATGAACCTTCGATAGATGGACCTCGAAGGATATCATCCTTCGAGGTACTTATGGATCCTTCGAGCTGCTTCTGGTCGACAGATGATCTTACGATCAGTCTGTCTGATCCTTCGACCAGACGAGCTGTGTTGGGTATAAGTACCCATGTGTTGTGTTCACTTTAGAGAGAGACACTAGAGAACACTCAGAGCAGAAAACACACACACACACGAGAGTTAGAGAGAGTTTACAGAATACATTTGTAAACCTTGTGCTGTAACAGACCTTTCATACGTATTAATACAAGAGGTGTTAATCGTTGAGTCTTGTGTGTTTATCATTGTGCTTGTTCTATCTCGGTTTGCATGCTAGCTTGGATTCCGCACTTGCTAGTGTGTTAGACATAACAAGGAATAGGTTAAACCTCAACCTCCGAGGGACCTACAAGTGGTATCAGAGCCGTGGCTCTTTTCCTTGTTAAAAACCGGGTTTTATACAAGCTTTTGGAGTGTTTGGACAAAACTCACTTGGTTTTTGCAGCCGTTTTTACTGTTTTTCTCGCTTATCTTTACGTTAAAACGTGTCCTAAACTAACCGGGTGTGTTAAGGAACGGGTTGGGTAACTTAAAAACTTGTTTTTGAGGTGTTTTGGTAATTTCCGGCCAATATTCCGGCTTCTCCGGTGACCGGTTTTCTGGATAAGTTTATTATATTTTATTGGTTTAAAATCTGTTTTTGCAGAAAGTATGGTCTGACCATACCTTCTGCCTTCTTCCGAAAGTTTCTACCAACCCATCACCTTTTTCACCAACCTGTCATCTTTTGTCAACTGTGTCAGGGCAGTTCGAAAGATATCCTTCGAAGTCGAAAGATCATCTTTCGATCAAAGGAGGTTCGATAGATAATCATCCTTCGAACATCCTTCGAAGTCTGTGACTTATCCTTCGATCCAAGGAATATTTTCGAAAGATACATCCTTCGTTTTACTGCTCTTATTCGAAAGACAAGGATCCTTCGATTGGGGAGTCTTTCGAAATCATTGTTCGAAACTCAACAGTAATCTTTCGAACACTGTTGATCCTTCGAACAAGTGTTGATCTTTTGAACTTAGTCTGTTTTTGTTTAACAAGTTTGTGTTTTTCAGGTTTTTATTATTCTTGATCAAAAATGAATCCAAGATGGAATACTCCGGTAAATACAGACATGTATTTTGGTACTCCGTCTCCCGCACCGAGTATTCAAAGCCAACGACCTATCAGAGCAACTGATATGTTCGGAAATCCATTACCTGTTCGATCTACCGGACCAACAGACCTGTATGGAAATCCGCTTCAACCAGTTCCTCAACCAGTGCCTCAACAGCAAACCCAAAGGCCTCCTGTGACAACAGATTTATATGGCAATCCGATACAAGTTCCAGTAAAGCCAGCTCCAACAACAGACTTGCATGGAAATCCTCTACAACCAGCTCCACAACAACAAGTATGTTGGCCATCTACTGTAACCGCTTGTTTTGCTGAGGTTGTCAAGATTTTAAATCACGCCAGTGGTGGAGAATCTTCCATCAATGGTGATGAATCTTCGGAGGATGAAGACTCTTCTGGTTACAGTAGAAGCTCAGATGAAGAATCCTCAATTTCAGGTGATGATCATGTGGGTGACACATCAAGTGCGTCAGTCGAGGCAGACGTTGATGATTTATTGGAAGAAGCTGCAGCAAGGGATGATAGAAAATCTATTCTGGTGGATCAAGCTGCTCATTCTTCTTCTTCTCTCCATTCAGCCGTTATGGCTAATGTCGACAGTTCATCAAGTCAGTTATGTGTCGATGAACCCACTGCTGTTACTTGTGATAATTGTGATAGATTGAGTGGAAAATGTGCTAATTTAGAAGCAAACATGTCTGAGTTGCAAGCCAAACATGATGCTTTACAAGCTAGTTTGTTTGACTTGCAAGACAAACATGTTTCATTGAATGATATGTGGTGTGAGTTGCAGAGCAAACACGAGGCTTTGCAAGAGAAATATGATGTGACATTCATCCACAATCAGAAATTAACCGTTGATCTTTCCAAGTGCACAGAAGCCAACATGTTTTATGAAAACCATGAAAAGGAATTTAAGTCAATGATTGAAACGTTAAAGAAAGATAAAACAGAGCTGACAAAAATGGTTTCCAGAAAACAAACTGACATTAACCTTTATATAACTCGTCTTGAGGTAATGCAAAAGGAAATGGCTTGTGTTAAAACAGAAAGTGAGGCGATCCGACTCAAGTTAGACAGTTATTTGAGCTCTAGCTATGTGTTGGATCACATCATTGATGTTCAGAAAGAGAAACGGGATGTCACATGCATAGGTTACAAGAAATGTCCACCACCCGTGAGAAACAATTTTGATGCACTGCCTGATGAGGAGTATAGAACTCATTTTGAACCATCTGTTCCTTTGGACGTTGAGGAATTTGCAGCAGGACTCGGATACAAGAAAGAAGTATCATCAGATTCGGATGTGTCAGCAGATACATTTGTAACTGCTGAACAGAATCAGGATCCTCCAGTTGTGATTGAGGATGCTGATTCTTCTGATGATGAGTCTGATGATACTGATTCAGCAAAGTCTGATGCGGTGATAAACGAAGAGGACATACCTCTTGAGAATCATATTCTGTGTGATCCTCCTGCAAAACCCGCTAAGACTGTTGCAATCGAGTCCTCGTCTGAAAAAGGGTCGGAGAGTGTGGATTTGCTGTACACTCTTGTTGGTGATGATAAAATTTATTCTGACAAAGATTTTCCTATTAAGAATGTTAATCAATCATTAATCAGTAAAGTCTTTGAGAATTCAACAAGTAAGTTTTTAGGTAAGAAAGGATCACACATTGTGGTAACACAGTGCCCTCCTATCCCAAAGGCCAAAGTTCGAAAACAATATGGCAACCAGAAATTACCAACAGTGCAAAAACAGCAAAATCATGCCAAACCAAAAGGTAAAACACCGACTCAAAGTCAAAGGAAGCCGAATCAGAAGAAGAAGAAGAATGTGAACTTTGTGAAATCTAAGGGAACGGACAAAATTGCAACGTTTGAAAACCAATCTAACTTAGATTTTGTCAAGAAAGCAACAGTGATAAAAAGGAATGAACCAAATAGTTCAAAACCTAGTACCTCGGGATCACAAAGTTCATCATCGGCAAGACGATCACATGATGCTTCGGGGTTTGTTGAACGAAGATCATGTTTTGAATGTGGTACAATTGGGCATATCATTCGAAATTGCCCGTATCTTCATAAGTTGAAAGCCAAAGAAGATGATCCCCGTGAACACAATCACCAAAAGCGATCGGTTTCTGTAAAACAAGATCCCCGACTTGTAAGAGAAAGGGAAAAGAAACAGAAACGCCAACAAGTCAAGGTGGTTGAAAAGGCACTTAAAAATGAGGTGGTTCAAAAACAAACGGTTCCAGTTAAACCAGAAAGTTCAAAATTTTCAAAAACTTCAAACAATCACGAAGTTAAATTTTCAAACAATCAAACTGGTAAATTTCAACAGACATGGAAACCTAAAATAACCACAAATTCAGGGGGACCATCACAATTTTCGAATCATCAAAGAATAGAGGTTATTGTTGTTGATGAAAATGGAAGACCCAAGACCACAATGGCTTGGGTCCCCATGTCCAACTAATTATGTGAGTTCATGTGCAGGGTGTTCCAGGAGGAACTATCAGTAGTCATTGGATTGTTGATAGTGGGGCATCCAGGCACATGACAGGCGACATGAAGCTTCTCTACGACGTCAAATCTATTAGAGGAGGTTATGTTGCTTTTGCTGGAGATAAAGGAGGATATATTACGGGTGAAGGAATGATTTCCAACGGGGTTGTTAGCTTTGATAAGATCAACTTCGTACAACAACTTGATCACAATCTTCTTAGTGTTTCTCAAATTTGTGATAAACAGTTCTCAGTACACTTTGATGCAAATGGGTGTTATGTGCTGAAACCCGGCTTCAAAATTCCAAAAGAATGGATTCTCTTGTCGGCTCCGAGGATAAATGATCTGTATGTCCTTGATATGAGCCAAGCTATCACTACGTCTGCACAAGCAACTTGTTTCGTTTCCAAAGCCACAAAAAAAGACACAATCTCTTGGCACAGATGAATGGGTCACATTCACTTACGCAAAATGAATCATTTAGTGTCAAATGAATTAGTGAATGGTGTTCCTCTTAAAAACTTCCATCTTCAAGATGTCTGTGTTTCGTGCCAGAAAGGAAAACAAACGAAGAAGCGACACCCCACAAAGAAAATCAACACGGTGGCTGTTCCTCTTGAACGTTTGCACATGGATTTGTTCGGTCCTGTCAAGCACAAAAGCATTAGGAATGATCAATACTGCCTCGTGATAACTGATGATTATTCAAGATTTTCTTGGGTAGCATTCATGGCACATAAGAGTGAAACCTTCGGTATTATCAAAAATTTGATCATTCAGATTGAGAATCTTTATAACTTGAAGGTTAGGCGGATACGTAGCGACAATGGTACTGAATTCAAAAATCATGCCATGGCGGAGTTTTGCACTTCAAAAGGTATTCTTCACGAATTTAGTGCAGCTTATACTCCTCAACAGAATGGCGTCGCTGAACGTAAGAACCGCACATTGATCGAGACTGCTAGGACTATGTTGGTAGAGTCACAATTGCCGATTCCTTTTTGGACTGAAGCTGTGGCCTCTGCATGTTATACGTTGAATCGAGTCCTTACAGTCAAAAGGCACAACAAGACCTGTTTTGAGCTTATTAACAAACGGAAACCAGATCTGTCATATCTTGAACCGTTTGGAGCTCCATGCACACTAATCGATCCTAATGGAAAGTTTGGGGCAAGAGCAATTGAGGGATACTTTCTTGGGTATTCCACCCCGAACTTAAGAGTCTGGAATCTAGAGACTAAAAGGGTCGAGGAATGGTCTGAAGTCAGAGTACAAAGGCACACATTGCCGGTTAGAAATCCTGGTCAGCCTTGGATGTTTGAGTACGATGACTTTTTCAATTCGATCAATGTTGAAGCAGTTGAAGAAAATGCTGCAGCAAGGATGTTTTTCGAGAGTGACAATGCAACAGATTCACCGTTGGTTCGTCCCATTATTGTCAATCAAGAACCGTCTTCAGTGAACAATAATGCTCTCGACAATGAGGATTTTCACGATGCTACCGAATTGAACGAATCTTCAGAGGATGATGAATTTCTAGATGCAGATCAAGAAGCTCCAAAAACCGCAGTACATGGTACTTCAGAGGGTACTCCTCCAGTGGACGTCCCTAAAACAGCTGAAGCTACTGCATCATCCTCTTCGTCAATTCCGGGCCTTGAATTGATTGTTGATCTCAATCTCAACAATCTGGGTACAAACATTCCAGTTCAGGATAATCCAGAAACAAGGATTCACAATACCCATCCTCAACAAAACATCATCGGAAATGTACAGAGTGGCGTTCAAACAAGAAACATGTTGCGAAACAACAACAATGCAGGCTTGTATGCAGATATCAGAGAATCTGGTCAACAAAATGATTGGTCTTTCGCGTGTTATGTCTCACAGGAAGAGCCAAGAACTTGGAAAGAAGCCTTGAAAGATAACTCTTGGGTTGAAGCAATGCAGGAAGAGCTGCAACAATTCCAGAAGCTTGGTGTCTGGAAACTCGTAGAGAAACCTGCTGGTTACAAGAAGATTGGTACCCGTTGGGTGTTTAAATGCAAAAAGGATGACCGTGGAGTCGTTATTCGAAACAAAGCAAGGCTAGTCGTTCAAGGTTTTCGTCAGATAGAAGGGATCGACTACAACGAAGTGTATGCACCTGTTGCACGTCTAGAAGCAATTCGGATCTTTCTGGCTTATGCCTCATTCAAAGGTTTCAAGGTATACCAGATGGACGTGAAAAGTGCATTCTTACATGGTGTGGTGGAAGAAGAGGTGTACGTCAAACAGCCTCCAGGTTTTGAAGATCCTATCCATCCCGATCGGGTTTGGTTGCTCAACAAAGCTCTATATGGTCTACATCAAGCACCGCGAGCTTGGTACGCAACCTTATCTAATTATCTGCTGGAGAATGGATTTCGCAGAGGTCTTATCGATTGTACTCTTTTCATCAAAGAACAAGATGGAGATCTTCTACTGGTACAGGTATACGTTGATGATATTATTTTTGGTTCTACTAATGATGTTTTGTGTAGGAATTTCGAGCGCATTATGCAGGATAAATTCGAGATGAGTGCTATGGGGGAAATGACTTTCTTTTTGGGCCTACAAGTACAACAAACCGAGTCTGGGATATTCATCCATCAGACTAAATATGTTGGTGACATCTTGAGCCGGTTCCAGATGTCTGATGCAACGCCCATCGGTACCCCATTGCCACAAAATCACGGAATTACTCCAGACTTGAAGGGTGAAGGTGTTAGCCCCTCGTACTACCGCGCTATGATCGGATCTCTTATGTACCTCACAGCATCAAGACCAGATATAATGTACCCAACGTGCCTGCTTGCCAGATATCAAGTGAACCCGAAGGCCTCACATCTTGCAGCTGTAAAAAGGATTTTTCGTTATTTGAAGGGTTACCCTGACACCGGTCTATGGTACCCTAGGGATAATAACTTTGACTTGATCGCATTCAGTGATTCTGATTTTGGCGGATGCAAAATCGACGGCAAATCCACAACGGCTGGATGTCTGTTTTTGGGAAATCGCCTAGTCACATGGCAGTGCAAGAAGCAGACGTGCGTCGCTACATCAACATGCGAAGCTGAATACATTGCTGCCTCAAGTTGTTGCTCCCAAGTTCTATGGATCCAACAACAAATGCGTGATTACGGTTTTGAATTCCTAACTACTCCTATTTACGTTGATAATTCTGCTGCCTTACAGATCACTAAAAATCCTGTGCAGCATTCAAAGACTAAGCACATCGAAATTAAGTATCACTTCAAACGTGATTGCTTTGAGAAAAGGCTAATCGATGTTGCTTACGTCCACACCGATGACCAACGTGCCGACCTTTTTACCAAAGCATTTGACAAATCAAGATTTGACTTTTTATTATTGGTAAACGGCATTAAGGTCAAGCAAGAGTAAAACCAACATCGGAAAATTATTTTTGTAAATACATTTGTGTTTTAAATTTAGCTTAGTTTATTGATTTTAGGGGGAGTAAATCCAAATTTGAAAATCCAAAAACATCGAAAAATTTCATAAACCCAAAAACAATAGAAAAACAAAAATGAGTTTCCTGGCGAGCAAAAGAGAAAATGATAGTACATCAGTGGTCTGTCTAAACCTCTTTAAACCTAAACTGAAAAACGATAAGCAGCTCTATATAAGATGTATCGGTAGGCTCACAATCATTTTAAAGTGTGCAGGGTGATATAAACTTAAATCGGCTGAAGACCAGGTGGGAACCATTCATTGGCATATGGTCTTAGTACCGAAATTTCGTTTGAGAGATTGCCGAGGTTCTGAGATATTCGGTCTTTATGCTGCTTATCATCTGGGTATCATGGTTGTATCTTTTACCGAAAAATAACGGGGACGTAAGTCTAGATCTTCCATGATACTATACATACGTGTACATATTGCATACGACCTCAATAAGTGATCAACAATCACATGTCCAAACAAATAAGTGATAATATATCACATTTATCCGGGAGTCAAGTTCGTCTCTCTGCTGTACGAAAGTACTGACCTGTTCACGGACATGCTCATGTGCCCTCATGCATCCGAAAATCAAGTTCCTCATCAATAAGTGATTATATCACATAGGACTTGTTTTCAAATCAAAATAAGTGAGTTTCTCACATCATATACGGTCAAACAGATGATAATCGGTATACTCACCGGTAAGATGAACCCTCGTGCATACCTTGATACGGGAATGTGTCGTGATGTGGATGAACACCGGTCGGTAAGTATCAATCATACCTTAACGTATCCCCTCGCCATGATTACATCTGATAAGTTGAGCTTATGTGGACAACAATACCGATAATTGTTATAGGATGCTTATCTTAATGTTAACTAATTGAACAACAAGAGCGTTTTGGCATGACCGTACACTGATATGATTCTCTTACCCTCGAAACTCACAAAAAGAATGTCTGTAAATATTTATTTAATGCTTTCATTTTCCGCATCTTTGTATATATTTATTTACTGCTTTCAGTCTTTAAATTTGAAATATTCAAAAATATCAAAAAGATTTTAGGTGTGTTTTAATATAAACTTTTTAAAAGCCAAAAAGATTTTATTTCTATTTTATTTTCGATCGTACGATGTTGGAGCTCGAGTCTTCTTTACCTGAAACCTGAACGAAAACCAAAACGACTAAATCTTCATAATCGGTCGAAATTTGCAAGTTTTTGAAAGTTAAAGACTAAAATTGATAAATTTGTTAAACTTTCAAACTGTCGGACAGTAGTTGATTGAAACATGATCATACGTGTGTCGCTTGTTTATACTAACTATATTCCAGGCAGTTGTTCTCATTACGCGTTTAGATTTCTTGCATGTGCAGATTCTAAAGGCAAGGAGAATATGGTCGATGACAAGCTTCGGAATGAAGACACGACGTGAAGGCACTCAAATGATGAAGATGATCGAGTTGCCGCTGACCACAAGGATCTCAATTCATAAAGAACAAGTATTTCACGAGCATAACTCAAGGGGGAGCTTATGTTAAGGGGGAGTTTGTCAACACACTTCCTACATGAAACGGGGAGTTTGTTGATACACTTTCTGCTTTCAAGACGTGAAGACTTTAAAGATCCTCCGACATTGAAGACTTGAAAGGACGTCAAAGACTTAAAGTCACAAAGATCGAGACAAAGCTACAGCCAGACAAAGCTACAGCCAAGGGGGAGTTTGTTGGTGCACTTGTGTCTGTACTTTGTCTGTATTTTGTCCTTATACAAAACGATGTCTTTGTTAGTCTTGTAAGTTTGACCAAGTCAACCATCCTCCTGGTTTGACTTGGCCAAACAGTCAACACAATGGTTGTAAGATGTTTGGGTCGAAGGATAGTTTAGATCCTTCGATGAGCTCGAAAGATGAACCTTCGATAGATGGACCTCGAAGGATATCATCCTTCGAGGTACTTATGGATCCTTCGAGCTGCTTCTGGTCGACAGATGATCTTACGATCAGTCTGTCTGATCCTTCGACCAGACGAGCTGTGTTGGGTATAAGTACCCATGTGTTGTGTTCACTTTAGAGAGAGACACTAGAGAACACTCAGAGCAGAAAACACACACACACGAGAGTTAGAGAGAGTTTACAGAATACATTTGTAAACCTTGTGCTGTAACAGACCTTTCATACGTATTAATACAAGAGGTGTTAATCGTTGAGTCTTGTGTGTTTATCATTGTGCTTGTTCTATCTCGGTTTGCATGCTAGCTTGGATTCCGCACTTGCTAGTGTGTTAGACATAACAAGGAATAGGTTAAACCTCAACCTCCGAGGGACCTACACTAACTGACTTATATTATCTTTAACCCATATTAACTTTCCAGATAATCCTTCAAATCAGAATTATCTCAGAATTATCTCTTCATCTTCGTTCGAGCCGGAGTGAACCGAGCTCACCGGAACCGTACGGATACCACAACGGGGATCGGTTCATCATCGTTTCGGTATACCTCATTTCCTATTTCATTCTTTCGTTTAAATGCTTGATGAACAACTATACCTTTCAAAACTAAGCTGAATCAAAAAGAAAATATATGTAACAGTTTACAGTTAGTTTCTTTCTCTTTTGACAGTTTTGTTATTTTTTTTGGGACTGATATGCTGTTTTATTTGATTGTTATTTATTTATTTATATATTTAATATACTTTAAATTCTTTTTCCTAAAAGCAACAGCTATATTACTATTCTTTTAACCCTAACTTTTCTTTCTTTGTAATACGAACCTTTAGAACTTTGTTAATAACATAATTTACAATCTAATATAATCTCTTTTAACAGTTTTCCCTTTTTGTTTAATTACATTTTATAAAAAAAAACCCTAAATTTATTATAGCATACCTAATTATTAGTCTTTCTTTTATAAAACCTCTACATTTATTAATTATCAAATTATGAAATGTTAGTAAGATAATGATATTGTCTAGTAATTAATAAATAATAAATATTAGGATTATTTAACCAATAAATATTAACAAGTTTGCTATGTGTTATTTTAATTATCTAGGATTTTCGTTTTTGTTGGTTCGGGTTTTCAATCTTTACTCGTGCGTTATTTTTCAAGGAATCGCAAACGCAACCACTGTATGTAGATCTTACTTCTTCCCCTTTTTGTCACTTTAACTTTTTGGGGTGTATCATGTGTCAGGCGTTCATAAGTGTTTCATATTATTTTCCCAACATGCAAACTTAAATGCCATATGTGTTCCTGATTGGTATCACATTGTTTCGCTATCTGTTTCACGTACATGTATTATGTGTTTACCGCTTTGTGTCGCGGTTTCTCTGTTTCGCGTGGATCCACCACCGGTTGACCGGTTCCCCCACGGCCATGGGGCGAACTCGGTATCACCACAATGTTTCGCAGTTTCGCTTTTCGCCTTTCGGGGCTTGAATCGCATCATTTGTTTCACTGATTATGTTTCATTATGTCTTGTTACATTACTTGTTGATGTGGATTGGTTGATAAATTATTTATTGATGTCACTATTACATTTAATATTGCATGTTACATAAATTTTTATTAAATAAAAATCAACTAATCTTTTAAAGCTAAACAAAAACAAATAAAGATCTACTCGCCAATTTTTGTTGACCAAAAAAGCATTTTTACACATGATACATGTGAACAGGTACGAAGAGAAGATTGAACATAGGATGTGCCTTAGTTAACAAGAAACGGATTATTGTAGTTTATTTATGCTCGCGTTTGAAATTGTTTATTTGAATAAATTGTTTCGTGAAACATTTGTTATGAATTAATGATTATTTAAAACACGCAATAGCAAGTCATAAGCTCTCGAGTCAACCCAATCATGCCCCGATCACTTATTTCCGTTGCGGCTCGGGGTGTGACAGCTTTAGCCCAATTTTGACTAAAAATAGATTTTAGTCCAATATTTTGTAAAAGTGGGCCTAGCCCAAATTTTATTCAAGAAAAATGGACTTTAGCCCAAATTTAATTTATGGACTTCTTTTAATTTAAAAGATTTGGGCTTAGTCATAAATAATAATAATACTTGTATTTTTATAAAAATCTAGTTTTTATAAAAATTGTTACTTATGCCATATATGAAACCTTTTTAGTAAGCTTTTGTGCGTGACGGCTCGTATTTTGTTATGACCATTTACTATGTGTCAACTTGGTTTAATCGTGTCGTTAGTCCCGTTCATGTCGTCCGTCTCGTTTATATCGTTTGTTTCGTTTGTGCCATTTTATTTTGTCCAAAGTTGTCAAAGTGTCCATATTGTCTGATTGTATGTTTATGTCCAAGGATGGACATTCCATTTTATTGTTTCGTTTTCCAAGTGCATATTTATATATTTTTGTAGTTTTTGTGAATGTGTATAATTTTGTATTTATTCCTACATGAACTAAATATATAATATATATACCAAAAATATATTTATGATACTTGATGAATTTTTTAAAGTATATATCTAAGATATATATTTTGTCACTTTTCGTTTAGAAATCTCCACAAAACATGAATTTATAACTTTTGTCCAAAATTCGTTTAATCATGTTTAAAGACTTCAAATAGTTTTTCTAGTTACAATTTCTTGGTTTAACAACTTTTGCACATAACAAAATTTATAAAAATTTTGCCATAGTTCATTTTGAAAAATTGATTTTTCCAAAGTTTATACAAAACTTGTGTTCAATTCATTTCAACACCAAACATCATCAAGTATCAATATTCATCATAATTTGTCAACAAAGTACCATGAACATGATATAGTTCTTAACTTTCCCAAAAGGGAAACTTTATTCTTAGTTTTTGTCAAAAATTTGTAGAACAAGATTTCATTTAAAATTCTTGTTTTACATGACTCATATAGTCATTTAATGCATAAATATGTGTTCAAAACTTTTTCTACTAACATATTTCGAGTTTTTTATTCTTTCCAGAAATGGAAATTTTATTCAATAAATTTTTCAAAAATTTAGTTTCTTGGATTTAAATGATTTCTCATGTTTTTCTAGCATGCATGTTCATCATTTAAATCATCAAAACTCATGTTCATCACTTTTGTTGATGAATCTTGGTTGATCTAACATGCATGTGTTTAGATCATGTTTTTATACAAAAATAACCAAGATTCATGTTCACTAGTCTAAATTTCTCCAAGTTCATCCCAAAATCATAGAAAAATCATAAGATAAAAATTGTGGTTTTGGTTTTTCTTAATGTTTTTCATGTGGGTTTTGTTTTGGTTTTGATTCAAGATGAACTTGTACATGTTGTTTAATCAAAAATCATAAGAAGGTAAATGCTAGTTTTGGTTCTTACTAGTTTGCTAATAATAACAAGATGAAGATATGATGATCCAAGAACTCAAAGACTTCTAAGATGCTCCAAATGTATCTTCAAGTTTTACCAAGACCTTAGTTCATTCAAACATGCTTGAATTGATGTGTTTTGAATTTTGAAAGATGAATATGGAGGTGTGTTTGGGTTAGTCGAATTTTGGAGAGAGAAAGAAAGGAGTTGAAATGTTGATGGAAGTGAGTTAGTGGAAAGACATGAGGTGTATGCATGTATCGACTTTAAATTTGATACAAAATAGGAATGAATAAAAGGGATGACATCCATGAACCACTTAGCATTCTCCATAATCTTACAACACATCAAATTGAAAGGTTAGTGGGTACGGGGACCCACACAAATCGTGAATAAGCATGGGGAAAGGAGTTTTGCATATTTTTTATATAAAACTTGATTATTATATAAATCTTTATGAACTTTGATAATTTATATAAAAATTTCTATAATGTTTCAAGCTTTCATACTTTAACTTAATGTGACACTAGATAAAACTAACACACCAAAATTATTAGTTCGTTGATCGGGTGAAAAATTTGGTTCAGGTCCTGTACCGGGTTAAATACTGACACTGCGTTTTATTTATATAAATACATGACAAAAATTGTTTTTGCACATGTTTTATCATACAAATTATTAATCCAACTTTTTGGACTAATTTTTTTTTTATTTCTGACACAGTTCCGGTACCGGCTTTGCTGTCAGGCAGTTTACTGAACTAGCCGTGCAGCTTAACGCAATAGGATTCAATTGCGGATTTTGTGTCGTTTTTAATCCCCATTATATTATTTATGTCAAATAATATTTATTTTTTGGTTTTTGGACAGTTACTGTTTCGTTCTGCGAAATGATGTATACTTCCGTAGGATTACTGTATTTTTCTGCGGACTTGGACAGTTTGGTTTTTAATTGGGATTTTCTAAATATTAAGGCACATGTTATTTTTGATATAGTTCTATCGAACATTTGTGTAGATATATTTGTATGTCTTGTTTTTATCGTGTCAGACTGCACCGCGACTAGTACTGACAAGTATCGTTTATTCGCGTTCCTAGTGTCGGTCTAGGATATTGTTTCTAATCGCAACGGATTTGTTATCATACTTAACTATGATTTTTATAATCCCTAGACTTTTATGACTTAATTAAATAAAATCAAGTCAAACACGCGAAAATAATTAATGTAATTAGTTGTTCGGGTTGTACGGAATTATCGGAATTTTGCCGATTGTCACATTCTACCCATGTTAAAGAAAATTTCGTCCCGAAATTTTAAGTTGCATTAATCTTTGCTGGGATTTTCTTAAACAGGTGAGGGTACTTTCTTTTATTTTCGTCTTCTCGTTCCCACGTGAACTCGGGTCGGCGTTTCGAATTCCATCGGACTTTGATTAGTTTGATACGACTTCTCCTTGTTTTATGAATCTTTGAATCCAAAACCTCAACAGGTTCTTTGATGAAATGGAGTTTGTCGTCTATATGGATTTCGTCCAGGGGAATAATAAGTGATTCATCCGAAAGACACTTTTTCAGATTTGACAAATGAAAAGTGTCGTGAACGCTATTAAGTGTTTCTTGCAACTTTAACTTGTAAGCGACGTTTCCAATCTTTTCCAAGATTTTGTATGGTCCTATGTATCTCGTGCTAAGCTTTCCTTGCTTCCCGAATCTAGCTATGCCTTTCCATGGCGAGACTGTTAACAACACCTTGTCTGCAACCTCGAAAGATAATGGTTTACGGCGTCTATCGGCGTAGCTTTTCTGTCTGTCTCGAGCCGCCTTAATACGGTCTCGAATTTTGAATATTTTATCAGTATTTTCTTGAACTAACTCAGGACCTAACATTTGTTTGTCACCTATTTCCGCCCAGCATAGCGGAGATCGACACTTACGTCCATATAACGCTTCGAATGGTGCAGCTTTAATACTCGTGTGATAACTGTTATTGTATGAGAACTCCACTAAAGGCAAGTGAGTGTTCCAATTTCTGCCTAAGTCCATCACACAAGCATGCAACATATCTCCTAAGGTTTGAATCGTGCGTTCACTTTGGCCGTCAGTTTGAGGATGAAAGGTCGTGCTTAAATTTAATTGGGATCCAAAGGCCTTTTGAAATGACTGCCAAATCCTTGATACAAATCGACCGTCTCGGTCAGATATTATCGACACAGGTACTCCATGTCTTGCTACAATTTCTTTGAGATATATTTCAGCTAACTTCTCAGTACTATCTTTCTCGCGTGTAGGCAAGAAGTGAGCTGTCTTGGTTAATCGGTCGACGATTACCCAAATCCTGTCATGACCACGAGAGGTCCTGGGTAATTTAGTTACGAAATCCATAGAAATATGTTCCCATTTCCTAAGTAGGGATTTCAGGTTGTTGTAGCAATCCAGAAGGTTTTTGGTACTCAGCCTTAACTTTAGCACATGTTAGACATTTTCTAACATAAGTTGCAATATCACCTTTGATATTAGGCCACCAATAAAATTCCTTGAGATCGTGATACATTTTATCTGCTCCAGGATGTATCGAATATTTGGATTTATGCGCCTCATCAAGAATTAGGTCTCGAAGACCGCCAAAACGAGGAATCCAAATTCTATTCATGAAGTATAAGGCTTCGTTCTCTTTCGGCTCTAATTGTTTTTCCATACCTCTAAGCATTTATGCTTTGAAGTTTTCTTCCTTTAATGCTACTTGCTGAGCATTACGAATTCGAGAGGTAAGGTCATTATGAATTGTGAGTTTTAAAGATTGCACACGCAAAGCTTTAACTCGTTCCTTTCAACTTAATGCATCCGCGACAACGTTCGCTTTGCCCGGATGATATTTGATCTCACAATCGTAGTCGTTCAACAATTCAATCCATCGTCTTTGGCATTTAAATCTTTCTGGTTAAATATATGTTGAAGACTCTTGTGATCCGTGAATATCGTCCATTTGGTACCATAAAGGTAATGACGCCAATTTTTTTTTTTTTGCAAATACCACTACACCTAACTCTAGGTCATGTGTGGTATAGTTCCTTTTGTGAACTTTTAATTGGCGTGATGCGTATGCAATAACTTTCTCTCTTTGCATTAACATGCATCCTAACCCTTGTCGTGAGGCGTCACAATAGACTACGAAATCATCCGTTCCGTCTGGGAGTGATAGTGTTGGTGCATTACAGAGTTTGTCTTTAAGCAGTTGAAAAGCTGCTTCTTGCTTTTCTCCCCAATCAAATTTCTTATCTTTCTGAGTGAGGGATGTGAGTGATTGAGCAATCTTCGAAAAATTCTCAATGAATCTTCGATAATAACATGCCAATCCTAGAAATTGGCGTATTTCGGTCGGTGTCTTTGGTGCACTCCAATTCTTTATGGCTTTGATTTTTGATGGATCAATGTGTATGCCTTTCTCGTTGACTACGTGTCCGAGAAATTGAACTTCGCGAAGCCAAAATTCGCATTTGGAGAATTTCGCATACAGTTTCTCCTTTTTCAACAACTCAAGAATAGTTCTAAGATGGTGATCGTGTCCATCCTTGTTTCATGAATATATCAATATATCATCGATAACTACTATCACGAATTTATCGAGGTACGGCTTGCACACACGGTTCATAAAGTCCATGAACACCGTCGGTGCATTTGTTAAGTCAAATGGCATAACAAGGAACTCGTAGTGACCGTAACGAGTTCGGAATGCCGTTTTTGGGACACATACTTCCTGGACTCTAAACTGGTGGTATCAAGACGTTAAATTGATCTTCGAATAAAAACTTGATCCTTGTAGCTGATCGAACAGGTCATCGATCCTTGTTAATGGATACCGATTCTTGATCATGAGTTTGTTTAGTTCCCGTTAGTTCATACACATTCTGAAGCTTCCATCCTTCTTCTTTACAAATAGAACTGGGGTTTTCCCCAAGGTGAGAAGCTTGGTCTAATGAAACCTTTGTCCAACAATTCTTGAAATTGTGTGGACAATTCTTGTATTTCTGAAGGGGCTAATCGGTATGGAGACTTTGCCACAGGTGCGACACCTGGAATTAAGTCTATACGAAATTCGACTTGTCTTTGTGGTGGTATTCCCGGCAAGTCTTAAGGAAAAACTTCATGGAATTCCTTCACAACTGGGATCTCCTCAAGTTTTAGCTCCTTGACCTTTTTGTCAACTATGTGCGCTAAGAATGCTATACGTCCTTTTCGTAGGCACTTTCGGGCTTTCATACATGAAATAATACGTAAAGGCGTTTCGTTTTTCTCATCGTGAACAAGAAGTGTTTCGTTATTAGGAAAGGGAATTCGAATGATTTTTTCGTAACACACGACTTCGGTTTGGTTGTTTGTTAGCGAATCCAATCCAATTTCAATATCAAAACTGCCTAATTGAACGGGTATTTGGTCGATTTTGATCTTTCGTTTGCCAAGCTCCAAAAATCATCCTCTAATAATCTCAACAGACTCGATTACTTTTCCATTCGCTAATTCGATAGTGAATGGAGAGTCTAATGTGACACCCGGCTTTTCAGGCCGTACCGTACAATTGTAACACATGTTCTGAATAGGTAACATGGCTGTATTTGACTGATTATGATGTTTATATGTGAAATTTAATGAGTTGATAAATTTAAACCTTGGTAAAAATTATGTTGGCAACGGTAAGATAAACGTTTATCGCGTAACGGTTAAAATGCGAAACAAACGTCGGTGACCACCCGATCAGTGTTAAAATCCTAAAAATAGTCTATTATGATTAGAATAATAATTTTAATCATATTCGTGAGGAAAAATAAATTAAAACGCTAAGAAACTCTATTTTTCGAGTTTAAGCGCGTACCGCGCGATGCAGTGCGTATACCGACAAAATACTGTCAACACAGCTTGTCAAGGCAACTGATAATCATTTTAATAATAATTTGATGAGTTTATTACTTTATAATGATAAAAATAAATAAAAACTCATAAATCCCTATTTTTGCGAATTAAAGCGCGTACCGCGCAGCACAGCGTGCATACTGCTAAATACCGGCAACGCTGCCAGTCTCGGAAAACAAAATATTGTGTAATAATATTTTGGTGAGTTTATTTTTATAGAGTGTTAAAAATAACTTAAAACGTATTAAAATGGATTAAAACGCTAGATAAAATACCCGGTATCTAGTAAAATACCAGTTTTACTCTAAATTACATATATATATGTATATATATGTGTGGGAATTCGTATATGGGGAAGGTTCATTTGAGAAGAAAAAGAAGAAAGGGCATATTAGTAAAATGTTATTTCATTTATAACTCATATCATTAATTTTTCTCTCTTTAATTAATTAGTCAACTAATCATTAATTATCCTACATATAATCTAGAAAACCTACACATATCAAAGTTTTTCTACATAAACCCTACACATTATAGAATTTTATCCTACACAGTCGAAATTTATCCTACACACATCGAAATATATCATACACAACTCGTAATTTATCCTACACAACTAGTAATTTATTCTACACTTTAATATAAATTGTTTTTTTTTTAATTTGGAAAAAGTATATATTTTGAAAAGGAGTTACAAATTTAATTTAGCTAGTTATTAAAGGGGAAGAATACAAATTAATGATTTATGTAAATTTACCAATATAACCTTATATTAAAATTAAATGCAAATATTAAATAAAGTAAAATGATTAATTTTTCATTTATAACTCATATCATTAATTTTTCTCTCTTTAATTAATTAGTCAACTAATCATTAATTATCCTACATATAATCTAGAAAACCTACACATATCAAAGTTTTTCTACATAAACCCTACACATTATAGAATTTTATCCTACACAGTCGAAATTTATCCTACACACATCGAAATATATCATACACAACTCGTAATTTATCCTACACAACTAGTAATTTATTCTACACTTTAATATAAATTGTTTTTTTAATTTGGAAAACGTATATATTTTGAAAAGGAGTTACAAATTTAATTTAGCTAGTTATTAAAGGGGAAGAATACAAATTAATGATTTATGTAAATTTACCAATATACCCTTATATTAAAATTAAATGCAAATATTAAATAAAGTAAAATGAAGCATTCTTATTGGTTAAAACTTCTTTTTTCTTCTTACAAAAAAATTCTTCTCATTTGAACCATCCACTATCGTATATAGGGTGAGATGGAGGGGAGTTGGCAGCCATACATAGTATTTCTCTCTCTCTCTCCTATGTTTATTGGACAAAATGAGAGGTGGTGATGAATATATCCTTTATATTTCCCATAACTCACCATAATCAAGACATTTTCAAAAGAACAACTCAAACTCATTCTCTCTCTATTATATTCAGCCGAAAACACCCCATATCACCTACATTTCAAAAATTTTAACATTGTTCTTGAGGATTCAAACTAATTACAAGGTGTTTATGAGTCCATATGGTGATCTAGAGGTGATTTTAAGGTGTTTTAAGCATCAAACAAGCTTCATATCATCATTTTTGTCAAAAACCCACTAAGAACCTTGAAGGTATAAAAATCATTTCTTAAATTTGTTCTTGGTTCATAATGATGTTGATGATCTTGAAAAGTTTCTCTTGTTCTTGGAATAAAACACAAACTTGAAAACAATAACAAATGGGTTTTTGTACAAATGGAAATGGGTGTGTATGTGTATGTATGTATGGCTGTAGGTTTTTTTGTGTGTGTATATGATTGTATTTTGATTTTTGATTGAGTGATTCTTGCATAGTATGATTCTTGAATGATAGAATGCATGCATGTAAGTTTTGGTCATATACTCATGAATGAAAGATACTTGTAATTATGTATGAATGAATTATGTGATGATGGATGATATAGGTTGAGTTATGTAAAAATATGATATTAATGTATTCTTGAGTATGATTAGAACATAAAAGATGATGATGATGATGATGTTGTATGAGTGCATTAGATGCATTTACTTGAACATGCATGATGATATGTGATCTTAAAAAGTTGATTTGAGTATGATTTAGTAAAAATCAGTTTTAATCAGATTATAACAACAGAATAAAGTTATTTTAAAGTGTTTAGTGACATATAACTTTGTCATAATGTTCCTAGCTTTGCATGCTGTACTTGGTGTATTAAAAGTTGTAAAATACGTGAAATCGCATGATTTATGTGACTTTTACAAAAACTGCACTAATCTGATTATAACCACTATTTTAATTAGTAAATAACATGTATTGTGTTAAAATATCAAGTCTTTTCGAGTTGGGATGATTATATTAACGTTTAACACAAAACTATGCGTTAGAACGGTCAAAAATCGGCTTTTCGAGTGATTTTTATAAAACTGATTTAGATCAGTAAGTAAACTGATATTTTTAATTTAAAAATGAGTATTTTAACTAATTTTAATTTTACTTGGTGTTGGGTTAGTCATACGTGACTTCCGACGTCCGAAACCGTTACCGAATCGCTAAAATACACATTTTTCTAAGTACACTAATATAGGTAAAATTTTGGGTGAACCTTATGTGTTAAAATGTGTTATGTGATTTAAACATGAGAATGTGAAAATATGTTAAGTTTTTAACATGATATTAGAAATCTAGCTTATGCATGTATATTTGTGCGTTTTGTGCGGTAGGAACGGTAAAAAAATAGCATTAAATGTGTAACTTATTTGTCGAGCCTGAAATTTCATTACATATGAGATGTTTTATGTATATTTGCTTTAAAAATGACAAAATAGATAAGTTAGCAAGATTTCGCGTGTTTCGGTGTTAAATTATGTGAACGTTTATGTATATATATATATTACGATGCGCAAATCGTAGATATATTGCGTATAAATGGGAGAGTTAACGGATTTATACAATAATGGTCACCAATAAAATCGTTGAAGTCGCAAAATCACAAATATATATATTAACGTGCCAACATAATAAAAAATGATAACTTTTCGAGAAAATCTCAAAGTTATGTGATAATTCTAAGAAAAGGAGAAACTTAGGATTTTTGTGTTATATGTCTTGATTTAAAATCGTTCCTATACATATATAATAGGACGTGTAGAAATCAATCTCTGGGATTGCGTTATTTAAAATACGCACCCAAAGGTGAGTGTCACTAAACCCCTCTTTTTACTGTTTTGTATATATTTTGGGGGTGGAACACGTCGTTAAAAGGGTTTAACAATGTTTTTGAAATAAAACATACCTTTTAATATAAAATATATATTTTCGCTGAAAATATATGAAATTTGATAAGTTATACGTTTCGAAGTAAAACGTTTTTGATGAATGAATATTGTATGTGCGGTATTTCTTAAGTGAAACAAGACCGTACGGATTGGGGATGAATTCTGGACTGGGTCTCAACATTTGAGTGACAGGGGAATTCGTACAACGTCGTGTATTAAATTGTCATATTAGTAGGATATATATATTGTACGTGAGGCAGACATCATATTGTTCTTCGAGAAAGAACCCTGCGCCCATGATGTCGTTTAATCATTTAAGTAATGTACGCGAGGAATTGTTGGTAGATCTATCGGGTTGACAACCCCGTCTTGACCGGTTACCCCGTGTCAAGTCAAGCGACGAATTTTGATTCTGTTTATTGTCTAGCATTGATTATCCCTGCATGGTTAATATATAGTTCGTATCGTCTAGCTAACACACGAGTCTGAAAATTGACGCAATAATTTAATATATAAAACATGGGTAGTAACAATATTGTCCGGGTTCATGAAACTGCGACAGAAGGCCCAAGGATTTTATTAAGGAAGTAAAACAGACTTTCAAAATTATATGGATGTTTTCAAATAAACACCTAAACAGAAATTATTCCTTGGAATAACATTGTTGTAAGTGAATATGTGAACTCACCTTCCTTTGTGTTGACACTTGATTTTAAACGTGTTCTACAGGTACTTGAGTTCGGCTTCGGGAATTATGGCATATCTTGTGGTTGTTGATGCATGTTTTGTTACTCAATAATGTTGGACTAACTTTTAAAACTTCCGGGACGAATGTAATAAGATCCATGAGAATCATAAACAACTTAAATATGTCGTGGTTGTGTTGTGTCTTAAAACGTAATGTTTAAATAACTTACATTTAAAACATACTAAAATGTCCAACAATTAAATGCATCGATCGACAAGATATAAATGGGCACCAACTTCCGTCTCCACTACGTTATATATTTCGCTGCGACGTTTTTGGGGTGTGACATCTAATTTATTTGAATTTAGTCTAAGTACATCTTTTAAGCTCTAAAGATATAAAACTATAGTCTGCGCCAGTATCAAATAAAATAGATGCAAAATGATCGTTGATAGGAAACGTATCCATGATCACATTAGGATCTTGTCGTGTCTCTTTAGCTCCAACCACAAAGGCTCGTCCGCGACCTTTGTTTTCTTTGGGACAGTCCTTCCTGAAGTGTCCCATATCTCCACAATTAAAACAGCCTTGATTTTTCTTAGTCGTGGGGGTTTTCTTATGCAAATCTTTCACACCATATTCATCACATCCTTACAGGAATGTAAAATGAATTACAACCATGTGTCAATAAAGAAATACCAACTTATATATACCATGTCACCTTGTTACAATTATTATTTTCTTTTGTGAAGAAAACAAGAATAATCTCGGAGTTACTTCACTCCGGTCAATACAAGACATATAGTAATATCTATTAAATAAGGTGAGGTCATTTCTTCACATTGTTCCTTGCTTGATATTCAAGTCTCCAAGTCTTTCAACAGTCTTTGTCTTTCACAAAATCGGGTATACTTCCCAAAAGATAGTAACTGAACATAATTACCGTGGTGTGGGATGTGAAAGTGAAGACATAGAAATTAGACAGTGAGGGCACGTAATCTCCTCCTCGAGACCAAAAATGTGACTAATGGCGGCAGTAGAGTGGTTCTCAAGGGTACGAATGCGTTCCTCAATGCGCATTGTGGAATGGAGAGTGTGGAGGTACTGATAGGGGGAAATGATAGTAATGGGGCATTCCGAGGGTGGTCGAGTAGCAGAAATCTGAGTCTCAATATCATGGACTCATCGGAAGGGAATATTAAGATAAATCTTGGAAGATAAAACTCAATAGTTTATAGTAATAAGCGGAAAAAATGGCATGGATGATATGGATTAGATGGGCTCATGTCCTATGGTGGAGGTTGAGAATGTGCATTGGAATAGTAAGATGGAGAGTCGTGGGTGTATGTGTTGTCCATATGCCTATGCGGAATAACCATCTGTTCAGGAGCGGAAAACCAAGCCGTCACCTCTATCCTTACAGTATGTATTCCATACTCCATGGACCTTGGTCGTCCAAAGTAAGGAAAATCCTTCGTCGCATTAACTTATGTGACGAATACATTGGTATTGTTTGAGCTCAACGAGTTCCAAAAAGATTGTGATGATTTCCATAGATGTCAAATGGAATACAGTAAGAGAGTTGCGCCATGGCTCGTGCCATATTACCCTTTGAGGCAAAACGAATATCAAATGACGGGTTTTATTGCAACAACTCCAATGAATAAGATAAGGTGTTATAGGCACCGTGAGGTTAACCCAAATGTTGGAATCCTATAATGTTTAAGGAAAATCCATCCTAGATGGTTATCCTAATTTATTTGCTTAGATGACTAGTCTCAACTGACTTGTGATATAGATCAGATGCTAGGCCCAAAATCAATACGTGTAGTTTTTAATGTATTGTGGGGAGTCATAGTAATCACATTAGTTAGCATTCTAAGAAAAGGAAAATTTGAATTCTCAAGTAACAATTCAAGAATTTTGAACAGGTAGTGATTATTAGTCTGACCCACAAGGCCCACCAGGATTCCCATCCATTGCAAGTTATTATTACGTGGGCCCCCGTAATAATAAATTGCCTTGTATGGTCACCCTAGCTTTCTCTCGTTCAAAACAGACGATCAGTCAGATAGAGGGACATGACTGTCTATTTACCTTTAACATAGAACGGACTTTCGTGATGGTCCACGCATTAATACTTGTAGCCATCGCTCGCGGAATGGCACGACGTTAAGAAATAGAAGTAAGAGGATTCATAACAATAATGGCTGAATGGGCACCTTCAAGATGAGTGTTTCATCTTCCTTGTCTTGACAAGAATGTCACCAATCATTATTAATATTAACCATAGGGACCTCGTTCCTACTAATAGAGTGTTCGTCCCAGGCTACCACCTCCACCTCATTGTCATCATCGAGGTCAGACATTTTCCGTATCCGAGGGAAAACAACCATCTTTTATGGAATATCGAGCTCAGGGTTTCACTTAGGGACTACGCCCTACCATAAGCTCATCAACAGATGCGAGGTCAATACGCTTGTTATGAGAATCCAGAATAATAATAGAATTTGAATACTAAGATATTATGGTCGTGGCAAAATAATCCGTACAACGTATACATGTGAACAACTTATAAATAATAGATTTTTGGGCAATTGTACTTATGTTTTCATTGTTGTTTATATCGTATATCGTTTCCAGTTCAAGTTATTGTTATCGTGTCTAAACCCCATAGACTAGTTTATATGGTATCCCCGTGTCATCGTTTCGAATTATCGTTTAGTACTATCACATAGTATCCTTGCATTATCGTTTCGAATTTATCATTTTGTATTAGTGGACTCTTTGTAAAAACACTTGTTGTTAAAGACATCGTTTTGAAATTGTATACCAGACTCAAAAGAATCTTAGTTCACTACAATTGATGCTCTGATACCAGGGCTGTCACACCCCGATTTTCGGTTTATGCGGAAGCGTATCGCAAGGTGTGGCCAGAGTGGCAATCGTTACAATCAATAGAGTAAACAACATATTTAAAACATAAAAGGATGTTCATCCATACATTTGTTTAGAAACCATAGTTTACAACACAAACATCTTGTTCGAAAAAATAAAACAACTACAACTTTAACAACATTGTTCAAAGTTTTAAAACGGTTCCACACAACAAGATAACTGAAAAACAGGATGACATCTCAAAAGCTTGAGTTCTTGATAACAACACGAACACATTTTTCCAAAGTCGTCCACTAATCTCCTGTAATACATGTTAGTTTTGAAAACGTCAACAAAGTTGGTGAGGTTCATGTTATTAGTTTTCGTATCAAATGAATCTCCAAAACATTTGAAATAGTAAATTCGTTTTGTTTCATATCAAATGACTATCCAAAAGATTTGAAATAGTAGATTCGTTTTGTTTCGTATCAAATGAATATCCAAAACATTTGAAATAGAAAATAGTTTTGTTTCATATCAAATGAATCTCCAAAACATTTGAAATAGTAAATTCGTTTTGTATAGTATGATGAAAATCGTATGATCATTAGTGTTTTGCAAGGACACTAATCTGTATGCTAGAATATGAGGCAACCAAACCTTGATAATTTATCATGTGTGTCAAATGACACTAGTTTAGACACAAAGGCACTCTTAACGATCGATGTAATCCTTGCCGTTAAGAGTGGGGCTTGCCAAACCCAAATAGATCTATTCGTTTGTTCCTCAGTACTTGTTTTATTCATTAATGGTCCCTTTATTTTAAACACCTATCCGCATGCGATCAAATAGTTTCATGGTACGCATCATACTATTTGTAACATGTATACATTCCTGAAAGTTTAAAACTATAAACATTCAAAATAAAGGGGAAACATGAACTCACAGATTTATGTTCCGTGCAAATCTCTATTCGATTCCGGTTCGTCGTTTGTTTCTCGACCAACAAGTGTTCTAACCTCGTTAGACACTTAGGTTTGTGTTTGTTTTTCATACAAGTAATTCATCTTGAATTTCGTTTTTAGCTTCTCGTAATCGTTTGCTTTCTTTGTTATGTTTTTCGTGTATATATATATAAATATATATATATAGGATAAGAATCCCTTAGGAACCACCCTTTATGCGAGAACCGCGAGAACGAGTTGAACACAAACAGTAATTCCTAAAAAAATCTAAAAAAACCCAATTTTTTTTTTTACTATTTTTTTTGAAAATCGCTATATTTTGTTAATAAAAAAATTTCAAAAAAAAAAAAAATTTTCTTGTAACAGTTATCCATGCACATGTGCATATGTATCATTTCTTGACAAATTCCGTAATTCATTACAAATATTAGTCAATTGCATTTTCATTTACACTACCACGTGTAATACACTACTTTTTACGTTAACAATATTAGAAATGCACATGTCCATCTATATGTATTAGCATGAAATTAGGTGTTTTGGTACACTACATTGAATACACTTTCTCTTTCATCTATCATTCCATCCATAATACACAAACATGCACATGTGCATACGTATCATTTCTTTGACAAATTTCGTAACTCATTACAAATATTAGACAATTGCACTTTCATTTACACTACCATATGTAATACACTAATTTCTACATTACTAATATTAGAAGTGCACATGTGCATCTATATGTATCAACATGAAATAAGGTGTTTTGGTACACTACTTTGAATACACTTTCCCTTTCATATATCATACCATCCATAATACACTACCATTACCTCCTACCATCCATAATACAATATCATTACCTCCTACCATCCATAATACAATACCATTACCAATATTTTCACTTTATTACATGTATATCAACACCATTTATACCATCCAATCATCATATTACATCATAAAGTAACAACTATAGCCAAACCATCAACCACTGGATATAACTAACCAAAAAACATGTATATGGGCCTACTTCTCATTCAAAACTTACAAACTTTTTGTACAAAAACATGTTATATCATGGTTATATCTAATGATGCACATGTGCATTTGAATATTGGTAATGTAAAAGTACTGTATTACAGATGGTATTGTAAATTAAAGTACAATTGTCTATTACTGATAACGTATTACGGAATTTGTTGAAGTAATGATACATATGCACATATTCATGGATAAATGTTACTCGAAAAAAATGTTTTTTTTTTGTAACTAAATATAACGATTTTTGTTAAAAAAATATTAAAAAAAATAAAAAAAAATTTTGAGTGCTCTTTTGATTTTTTTTTAGATTTTATTTGTGTTCACATTGGTTCTCGCGGTTTTCGCAATAAAGGTGGTTCTCGCATAAACCTTACCATATATATATATATAGGGTCAGGATTTAGAGAGAACGGTGAGAACGATTTTGGTGGTGACATGTGGCATTGATGTTAAATTACACTAAGAGGTAATATTGTCAAAAAACCCACTCACATGAACTGCGTTTTCAAATAAAACGCCATGAAAAATACACAGTTAAAGCGCCATAAACACTAAAAAGCTATTTTTTTGAGCTATATTTTACAACAGCTCAAAAAACCATTTTTTGAACGCATAAAACACTCAAAGCTATTTTTTGAGCTATAATTTACAACAGCTCAAAAAAACCATTACCATAACAAAAAAAAAAAAAAACTATTTTTTTGAGCTATAAATTACAACTCAAAACAGCTCCCAGCTCCCGGTTAAAACACCATAACAAAAAAGGCTATTTTTTACCTATAATTTACAACAGCTCAAAAAAACCATTTTTTGAGCCATAAGCCTAAATTTATATTTTTTGAGCTCAGAAAAATCATAATTTGTACTGTAAAAACGCCATAAAACACCTAGGTCAGAAAAACGCAATGAAAAAGCTCAGTTGAAAACGCCATAAAAACACTCAGTTCAGAAAAACGACCATGAAAATACCTAGTCTAAAACGTCATAAAACACCCAGTTCAGAAAAACGTCATAAAACCCAGTTAATTTTTTTTTCGAAAGTATATAAATAGTATACTCGTTGTAAAGATAAAAAAAACGCTGAGTTTTATGGTGTAATTTTTTTCGAAAAATAATCACGTTATAAAAAGTTATTGTAATTTAATATGATGGGGAAAATGGCATGTGATTAGCATGTGTATCTTTGTTTGGATCTTCCTATTTTACCTCTCATGGTAGTTCCAAGACCCCTATTATTTCCAAAAATGTCATCGCATCACAAACCACTAAGATCTTGTGGCTGAGAATCGTTCTCACCGTTCTCACACTTTCGTATATATATATATATAAGGGAGAAGATCATGCGAGAACCACCTCTTATTGCGAGAACCGCGAGGAACCAAGTGAACACACCAAAAATGCCTAAAAATAGCTAAAAATCACACAAAAATTTTTTTTTTTGATTTTTTTAATATTTTTTAGGTTAAAATCGCTACTTTTCGAACCAAAAAAAAAAAAAAATTTTTAAAAATTTTTTTTTTTTTTGTTTCGAAAAGTAGCGATTTTAACCTAAAAAATATTAACAGAATCAAAAAACAATTTTTTGGATTTTTTTTTGATTTTTTTAGATTTTTTTAGGTTTTTTGGGGGTTTAGTTATTAGCATTTTAGCTTGGGGGGGGGGGGGGTGGGGGGGGGGGGTTTAGGTTTTTGGGTGTGGGGGGAGGGGGGTTAGGCTTTTTTTGGGGGGGGGGGGGGGTGGGTTAGGTTTTTTTTAGGTTGGGGGGGGGGGGTTTAGGTATTTTTGTGGGGGGGGGGGTGGGGGTTTAGGTTTTTGGGTGGGGGGGGGGGGGTGGGGGTTAGGTTTTTTTAGGGTTTTTTTAGGTTTTTTTAGCTATTTTAGGTTGTGTTCACATTGGTTCTCATGGTTCTCACAATAAGGGTGGTTCTCGCATGAGCCCCTCCCTATATATATATATATATATATATATATATATATATATATATATATATATATATATATAGTTTATGCTTGAATGGGTTTAAACCTTATGTGTTAGAATTTTAAGTCTATTTTGTATGTTTAGTGTATATGGGCCTAGCCCAAATAACTTTGTTTAAAGTGGGTCAAGTCCAAATTGATTTGTAGGAGTGGGCCTAGCCCAAAGTACTTTTATAAAAGTGGACTTAGCCCAAATAAGTTGTGTAAGAATGAGCATAGCCTAAATTATTTTCTAAAGTGAGTCTAGTCCATAATGGTTTATGAAAATTGGGTTTGTAGTCCAAGTGTTCTTTGTAAAGTGGGCTTTAGCCCAATTTTAACTAAATATAGATTTTAGTCCAATATTTTGTAAAAGTGGGTCTAGCCCAAATTTTATTCAAGAAAAATGGACTTTAGACTAAATTTAATTTGTGGACTCCTTTTAATTTAAAAGATTTGGCCTTAGTCATAAATAATAATAATACTTGTATTTTTATAAAAATCTAGTTTTTATAAATATTATTACTTATGCCATATATGAAACCTTTTTAGCGCATAAGCTTTTATGTGTGACGACTCGTATTTTGTTATGACCATTTACTATGTGTCGACTTGGTTTATTCGTGTCGTTAGTCCAGTTCGTGCCATCCGTCTCGTTTATATCGTTTGTTTCGTTTGTGCCATTTTATTTTGTCCAAAGTTGTCAAAGTGTCCATATTGTCCACAGTGTCCGAATTTGTCCGATTGTTTGTTTATGTCCAAGGATGGACATTCCATTTTATTGTTTCATTTTCCAAGTGCATATTTATATATTTTTGTAGTTTTTGTGAATGTGTATAATTTTGTATTTATTCCTACATGAACTAAATACATAATATACATACCAAAAATATATTTATGATACTTGATGAATTTTTGAAAGTATATATCTTATCTAAGATATATAGTTTGTCACTTTTCGTTTAGAAATCTCCACAAAACATGAATTTATAACTTTTGTTCAAAATTCGTTTAATCATGTTTAAAGACTTCAAATAGTTTTTCTAGTTACAATTTCTTTGTTTAACAACTTTTGAACATAACAAAATTTATAAAAAAAATTTCCATAGTTCCTTTTGAAAAATTGATTTTCCCAAGTTTATACAAAACTTGTGTTCAATTCATTTCAACACCAAACATCATCAAGTATCAATATTCATCAAAATTTGTCAACAAAGTACCATGAACATGATATAGTTCTTAACTTTCCCAAAAGGGAAACTTTATTCTTAGTTTTTGTAAAAAAATTGTAGAACAAGATTTCATTTAAAACTCTTGTTTTAGATGACTCATATATAGTCATTTAAAGCATAAATATGTGTTCAAAACTTTTTCTACTAACATATTTCGAGTTTTTGATTCTTTCCAGAAATACATACTTTATTCAAGAAATTTTTCAAAAATTTAGTTTCTTGGACTTAAATGATTCCTCATGTTTTTCTAGCATGCATGTTCATTATTTAAATCATCAAAACTCATGTTCATCACTTTTGTTGATGAATCTTGGTTGATCTAACATGCATGTGTTTAGATCATGTTTTTATACAAAAATAACCAAGATTCATGTTCACTAGTCTAAATTTCTCCAAGTTCATACCAAAATCATAGAAAACTCATAAGATAAAAATTGTGGTTTTGGTTTTTCTTAATGTTTTTCATGTGGGTGTTGTTTTGGTTTTGATTCAAGATGAACTTGTACATGTATTTTAATCAAAAATCATAAGAAGGTAAATGCTAGCTTTGGTTCTTACTAGTTTGCTAATAAATATCGAAAGGATATCTACATCGCTGGAAATATGCAGCAGCTATTAACAACCATTCTGTCGAAAATAAGGCCTCGCGTCACGCGACAGCCTAAGCTCATCATGGTCGCGGCACGCGACACGCGACAGTGTTTGGGGGATGGTGTCGAGGCACGTGACCACCTCAATATCTGGAAAATTTTTGCTGTTGATCAGTTTGGGCTTAGGAACTTGTATAAACAAGTTTTAAATGCTTATAACTGATAAATTTTGAGTTTTTGGACTCATAAACCTGTTCAGACATGTTGTAAACATTGAATGACTAACTTGTTTCATGTTTTATGAAATGTAGGAATTATGTAAAGTACCGGAGGACGATCAAGCCCAATAAACAACCGAACACGATCAAGAATTCAAGCTTCCGCGAAAAGATTCGTCGTCATGTTTTAAACGGTGAATGTATTTACAAAATGTTGAAATGCTTATTTCTTAAAATGTTTTAACAAACTCATATTTAAGTGTATGTTTAACCGTAACTACACTATTATAGTCAGAAATTATTTGATAATCGTATAAATGGACTAAGGGTCTTACAAGTTGGTAATCAGAGCTCCAGGTTAAGGAGTAAAGTGTTCGGTTCGAGACCTGATCGCAAAATGCAGTAAGTTATTTAATACATTAACGGTCTACCATGTAAAGTGTTGAAAACAACACATAGGGTTATCGTGTAAAACACGTTACCCCAAATAAAGCGATAAAAGACCGATATAGTTAAATAAATTACGTGTGTTAACACGTGTCGTAGAAAGCATTGTATTATAATATGGGGGCTTGTTAATGTCAACGTTACTAACATTTGTAGACGTTTTAAATTAAAGGATCCTCGCATCTGAAGATGACGAGAGTTTAAGGATCTATCGATACGATGAAGAAATGGTCTGAAGTATGACAAGTAAGTCATACACGTTAAAGACTGGAATCGAGAAACGATCTTGAATGAGAGATGGAACAACAAGAAAGTTTATCAGGTCAAGAAAGGTAATGTGAAATATAATCACATAGTAGCCCGAAAGATAGGCATACAGTAACTAGACTATAAGTCTAGTTAGTGAGACCGGTTAAGGTCAAAAATTCAAATTAAGAATTTGATTAATACGCTATTTATTATGAGAATAGTGTGAAATAAACAGAATCAATAGATTTACCGGATCAAGTGGCCAAATTGGCGACTTGGCCAAGTAAACAACAAGGGTATATAGATACAAGATAAAAGTGACGGCCCATGAGACCTCACTAACATAAAAATATTGGTCACCTATGTTGAGGGATCATAAGGCTATAAGTACACAACCAAAGGAGTTTGTTTGTTAAAAGTGAAAGATTTCACTAAACGCGAGGTATTTCGCTAAATTAACCAAACTGGTGGAAATAACGAGATTAAGTTATTTCGAGTTGCATTAGTTCGTATGAAATACGTATATGCTTTGTAACCAAAAAGATATTACTATACTTTTCTAGTAATACTAACAATTGGTTAAAGTATGAGTAATGCTTAAAAGATTACTCAGGTCAAATGCATTGAGTTTAAAACTCAATGAACTATATAAGAAATGTTTCGAGGACAAAACCTCTTTAAGGGAGGTAGACTTGTAACACCCGAAAAACGAGTTTGTTAATCAAACCATATTAATACTAAAAGACGGGTAAATTACCGTAATGGTAAAAGTAACCCGGTGAATATTAGGATTTTTAAATAAATAAGCCTAATATTAAATAAAAGCTGAAAGAAATCTTTTAAGAAAAAAAGTTTATAGAAGCTCGAGTTAACGGGATTTAAAATAAATTGAGTCATAAATTCCCCGAACCCACTAATTTAACTAGGAATGTTTAACCTAGTTAATGAGTGGAAATAGTGTTAGAAATAAGTAGGTTGTAGCCTACTCAATAACTAACCAAACAAGAGGGGCCAAATCTGGATAAACTTGAAAGTTTCATTATAAAATGAAATTTAAAACAAAACACACACTTAGTGTGTGTGTTTTATTCGATTAGGAGAGCTCCTCAGGAGCCACAAACCCTAGTTTCATAAGAATCATCAAATTGAAGAGCCAAATGACTCTCAAATTCACAATTAAACGTGAATTAATGATCACCCAAGCTAGGGGATCATAAGTTTGACGCTTGACAAGCTAGGTGGAAGCTTGGGAATGAAGCGGGTCAAACGAATCAAGAAAGAAGGAAAAACATAATTAGGATGCAAGGTAAGTAAAGCTTACACTTTATTTATTGAATACCTATTGGTGTATAGGTTATGAATAATAAAAAGTCATATTTGAATTATGATGTTCCGAGACGACATGTGCGGTTCGAAACAAATTACAATGATGATAAATCATGTTGAATGGTTAAAAAGAGTTAATACGATTATTTAGTCATGCAATGACTAATAAATAACGAGTTTTGAATGATTACCTTATAAGGTAAGTCAATACAAATAATAAGGGTAAAACTGTAATTCGGTCACTCGTTGACGATGACTGTTAGTTTTGAAATACACTTTATGGCGTAAGACAAAAAGGGGTCAAAATAATTAAGAAATGAGTTATAAATAGAATGATCGTACGGTGTAAACCGGGGCGAGTCATGCAGATGAGATGATAATAAATCCATCTCGCAAAGATACATGGTCATTTAGACCAAACGGGTCAAAAGTGAAAATATCACCCTTTGACAAAACCGACTAATGGTTTGTCGAGTTATATGATTACAGGAATAAATATCGAAAGGATATCTACATCGCTAGTACTTAGCGGCTATTATAGCAAGGTATTAAAACGGGTCAATATATTGATCCGAGTCAGGTATGTATAATGGTTCAACTCATCATTTTGAACTTGAGGTTCTATAAGAGTTAGACAAGGTCAAAAATGGATATTGGGTTATCTTTTAGGTAAACCGAATAATTTAAGTTATAATCATGGTGTTTTTAGAAACATAAGGGTTTCTAAACAAGATAATAGTTAAAAGGTCGGATTTTTGGGTCAAACAAGTATTTAAAAGTCCTTCGTCGTAAAAGGAGTAAAATTGACCAAAACGCCCTTGTAAGCTAAATTGAGCAAACGACCCTTAAAGGTTGTTTGGAAATGAGTTTTATAAGCAAATAGATACTTAGAATAAGTATAAAAACCGAAAGGTGTGAATCCTTGGGCAAATTGACCTTAGATGAGTCTTTCCCATAAATGATAATCCGAGGGGTAAAACTCAGAATAAATAGATCACCACATTAAATCCACCACAAATATAGTTGTGGTGGAAAATCTTTTGATAAGAAATATGGAATTATGAAGCTAGAAAAGAACGAAAGCGATTTGTGTAAAAAATATGCTTAAAATCCCCTAACGGGTCAAAATAAGCATATGAATGAAAATGGGTTTAAAATACTTATGAAACCCATGATTTGAACCTAATATGATAGAAAATATCGAAAATATAAGGTTCATAAGAAATTGGAGTCAAACAAACATGTTTGTTTGATTAATACATGAGCGTGTCAAAAGTTAGTGACTACATTTGAAGCCGAAGGCTTAAAAGTCTAAAATTTTGTTATTCCGGATGTCCTATTTTAACTCCATCTGATGTAGAATTAAATTACGATCACGTAGGAAGAAACGTGACTTAAATCGGATCAATAACGAATGAGTTATGTCCGTTTTCGTAAAACTTGGTTGGGCTGGAAATATGCAGCAGCTGTTAACAACCATTATGTCGAAAATAAGGCCTCGCGTCACGCGACAGCCTAAGCTCATCATGGTCGCGACACGCGACAGTGTTTGGAGGATGGTATCGCGGCACACGACCACCTCAATATCTGGCAAAATTTTGCTGTTGATCAGTTTGGGCTTAGGTGTAACATCTGTGCTTGTAGTCATTGTGAACAGTTCAGTTATCAATAAAACAATGTTATTTGATCCCAATGTTTGTTTGGTTATGTTTTACATTTTTCATGTTTTGACTTTTGTTCAATTTCAAACTCTACATCGCTTTCTAGAGAGTTATACGCAAACTGGTGCGTAAACGTAATCAGTTTAATGCGACAAATACTCCGGAACATCAATATATACTTAACATACCTTAAATAACCTTTAAATAACTTAGAAATAAGTTTTAAAGGCTTTGGTATGGCAAAAACAAGTTAATTCGCCTACAGGGACTAAATTTGACAAACTGCGAAAGTATGCCAATTTGAACTGTAACAGACATTCCGGAACATGACCATAAGTTAAACATACCATAAATATCTTTTACATAGCTTAGAAATAGGCTTTGAGGTGTTCGGTATGCTAAAATAAACTTTTGGGACATTCAGGGACTAAAAGCGTCAAAAAGTGCACAAGTTTGCACTTTCGCGCATAACTTACGTTCTGAATACTTCCGGACATCCAAAAATTTATGTAAGCACTAAAACATTTTATTTTAGTGTTTGGCATAAGAAAAATCCATTCGTCGCGTCATTTGGATCGTTTTTCGCGCTTATGCGCATTCCGTCGTAATTAAGCGAACATCGCGATTGTACGGCCAAACGAACCGACATCCGAGATATTTTTTAGCACATTTTAAAGTTCCCTATACTTTAAATTCATTTTAGAGCTTTGAAATGGGGTTAACGGGCCTTAAACGTGTCGGAAATGGCCTTATTACACAACAGGGACCAAAACTGCCAAAAATCAAACTTTCTGGTCAGCAAGGTGCTTGCGCACCTCAACACAAAACACGTTACGGTGCGCAAGCAGGGGTCAGATGCAGCAAAATGTTTTTCTCAGCTGTTAACAGCCTTTACCCCCTCCAAAGGCCAAGGCCAAGTGTCAAACTCTTATGGTGGATGGCAAAATGAGTTACCACAACTTTCCAACAAGTGTACGGCTTAGATCGTGCCCCCTTTTCCAAGAAACGATCCTAACGGTGAACCGAAAACTATAAATACCCACCTTATGTTCACTCATTCCTCACAAGAATCTGATCTAATGTGCTCTAAGTTGAAACCTTTGTTTCATACCTGAGCTATTTTGATCTAGATTAGCATTCGGGGACCCTTTGTAAGTGTTCCTTCGTTCTTTTATTGCTTTTCGAGTCCGAAAGTCAAACTTTGTTTGACTTTCTGCATTGACCAGTTTATGGTCAATGCGAAGTTCATTTGAACTTCGCAACGTGAGCGTAATCACGATGGTTATAGTCCCTTGTGACTATGCCTACTGATTACCACGTTGTCTAGGGTCGTAAGGGTAAGCGATCTAATAAATCGCTTATACCTTCGAACCCGACCCATTTGGCCGATCATTAGGATCTGACCAAACACATTAGGTGACCATAGTATATAGGGAATAACCTTCTGAGGTTATACCTTATGGTCGCTTCGTTTAAGTAGTTGTATGATAGGTAGTTTATATGCCTTAGATAAATTACCAGAATACCCTTTTCATGTATAATTGGTAATTAAGCATATGTAGCCTAAACTTTTGACATCTAAACTGATTTGGCAACAATATTAGACATGTTAAGGCATATTCTACTTGTCATAGGACTAGTTAGGCGGTCTGAACGCGTTTCACGCGAACGACGCGTTAAAGTAGCATAAGCTACCTAAACGGGTCGTAAGCACTTAGGTTAAGTTTCATTTTAGTATGTAGACTTTGTTAAAACATGTTACATGAGTTCCTACACTCATTTGGTTTACAAACCCTCATGCTACCCGATCTTCCGATTTAGGTCCGGTTTATTAACATAGTTACCTATATTAGGTGCCGTTTGATTCCGTGATCTCTAGCATTGCTTGGTGGTTATCTTAGGACTTCTGAGCAATCTCAAGTGAGTACATAGACCCCTCTTTTACTGTTTTCCAAACTGTTTTGGGGTGAAACACATGTGCCTACTTGTTACTTTCATGCTTTCCATGTTTTCACATCATATACCTGCTATGTTCGTTAGTACATTATAGTACATGTTTTACATTACATTTCATGCTATGTATGCCCATTGTGTGCGTACTTAGTACATTGTTTTACATTACATTTCATGCTATGTATGCCCATTGTGTGCGTACTTAGTACATTGCTTTACATTACATTTCATGCTATGTATGCCCATTGTGTGCGTACTTAGTACATTGTTTACATTACATTTCATGCTATGTATGTCCATTGTGTGCATACTTAGTACATTTGTTTCACGTCACATGCTATGTATGTCCATTTGTTACATACTTAGTACAGTTGTTTTCATCACATGCTTACATTTTGGTATGACATTTGGGTTGTTTACAATGGAACAATACATTCATTAACATTAGCTACGCCGTTCGTTAGTAGGTAGTGGTACCATAGGAATTGACAACTCCCTTTCCTGAAATCCTGGGTTTGTTTGGATTGGAAGGAATGACCGAATTCGATATATATAACTTAGATAAACCTTTAATTTGTTTAAGGGTTTATCGCCACAGTCTCAAGGCTTGGATGTATACATTTTCACAATACCGCATAGATGTTTATATCAGTATAGCATGAATTTGTTCCACAAAACATAACTTTGATTTAAACCATGTTTTACTTCAATACCTTGTTTTTGTGCATTTTACATATGGTTTAGTTGATATATTTCACATACCATACATGACATTTTTGGATACACATTACATGATTTACATTAGAAATAAACATTTTGACATTGATATACACAATTCATGATTTACATTAAACACAGACATTTGATATGGTTTACTCAATAACATTTTGACATTTGATTATACATAAACAATTTACATTGGTGGTTTGGTTTGAGTAAGTGATTTAAGTAACGAGGCGTGTGTAATATGATACAAGTATGGTGGATACGCCGCTGGTACTTCCTATATATAAGTGTTTGTATGGTATTACATATCGTAGCGTTATTTAAATCATTTCAATTTATGACACATGACATTTTATACAAATAACATACTTTTTACAAGACATTGTTTACAAACAACTTATCTTACACAAACTCATTTTTACATGGTTATTCATTTAACCTTACATTTATTTATACATATCATCTGATCTTATCGTTTTTCAAATGATTTATAAGACAAAGCAAATTACAAGGTTCATGACTAAACATTTTCTTAAACACAAGTCATGAATCATATTTTTACAAAACCTATGTATCTCACAGGCATTTTTATGCTGACGTACCTATTTTCACATGTGTTTTCAGGAGCTATTGCGTAGGATGATGATCGTGACACTAGGGCGGACCTGTGCCTTAGAGACTAAAAATGAAGATAGACTAGTTTAATTATGTTATGAACTCTTTGTTTCCTGTTTAAGACAATATAACACTCTTGTTTAATAAATAAAATACAACTTTGAATGCCATGGTTATGAAACAATTAATTCTGTTACAACACTCCCCGACGTTTCCGCCACGTTTTGTATGTTCTACGTGGTCGGGGTGTGACAGAAGAGTTGGTATCAGAGCCAATGGTTATAGGGAATTAGGTTATTAGTAATTCTTTGACCTAGACTATAACTTTTCTAGGACCCTAACACAAGTTATCTTGTGTTTAGATCTTAAAACATGCACATCACCTACCCTTAGGTGATTATCAAAACAAAAACCAAATTTTCCGAAACGATTTTTGAAAAACAATCATCTGTTTTTGGATGAAAAAGGGATTCCTTCAAAAGGTCAATCCTAAAAGATTTGTCTTCTTGCTGGTTTTCTACCATCCCATCAACATGTCATGCACCTTGGGGTACTAAAAAGACAGAAAGTTGGGTAGATGTCATGTAAGAGGAGCTTCAGCAGTTCAGTGACAACAAGCTTGAAAAACTTGTGCCACAGCCAAAGGATTAGAATCTATTTGGCAAAAAGTGGGTCCTCAGAGAACATAGCATATGCTAGGAGCATGGTTGTCAAGATTTATCATACTCAAACAAGTACAGACACCAAGAGTGTGAAAAGCTTACATCAGGGGGAAATCAATTCCTAGGTAATAAGCTTAGTGTTTTGACTGTACACATGCAACAGATGTTTCCACAACCACTAATTGAAGAATATTATGATGCTGCTGCTGTTGCTGAAAAGTCCAACTGTTTGTAACTTCAAAATATGTTATTGAATTTTGGTATATTTACTCAAAAGACTTCTTTTATGCGGGACAATCAAGTAGCTGAAATATATCATCAAAGATTCAATATCTCATTGATTCACCATCATTCACAATCAGACATCACTTTGAGAGGGATTGCTATGAAAAGGGTTTGATTTCTCTGCACCATGTTCCAACTAAAGATCAGCTGGCAGATGTGCTAACAAAAGCATTAGACACATCCACCTTTGAAAGCTTGATCTCAAGGATTGGCATGCTGAACATGGAATAACAGGCAAAATCTTGTTTTTCTATGAATAAAAGCATTAAAATGTTTTCAGAAAATCAAAATTCCATCCTTAAAAATAGCTAAAAATGAAATTTTTCATTAATCCTTAAAAGTCTGCTATAACCACTATTTTGGTTCAAACATCTGTTCTGATGATTATTGTCCACTGCTGAAAGTCAACCACTGTTTCCTCATTTCCTTGTTAATCACTGTTGTTCAAAATCAGTGTTTTAACCCACTGATAGGCTATCCACTGATAGTTAAAAATCAGCCACTATTCTCATTGTAACCGTTGCAAACCACTGATATTGTTCCATCAGTGGTTTCCTAAACAACTGTCTTCCATTACTCATCAGCGGTTGGCACGTGGACAATACATATCCGTCAGATCTTTGTAACCGCTGCCACGTCAGCACTCACTTTTTCCCTTTATAAAACCCTGATCAAAACCCCAAACAGGGTTTTCACTGTCGAATCGAATGCAAAATTCCTTTCTCAAAGCAGTTACCATCCATTTCTCTCAAATCCTTCATCATCTTCTTCCTCTTGCAATCACCATCAAATCACCATGGCTCTTCCATTCAAAGCTCCTCACAATTACCTGTGCATACTTCAAAAACCAAGTGACAACACAACCTTCAATTCCGTCATTGATGCTCTTTCAACCACAAAGTACAAAACTTTGTTGACTTGCAATGCTACCATCTACCTGGATACCCAAAGAGAATTTTGGAAAAATGCTAAACTTGATGTTAAGGACAAAAAGCCCTAAGCAATAAATTCTTCAATCCGGGGTATTGCTGTTTCCATCACACCTCAAACTCTGTCAGAGGTTTTTGAACTAAATGACGTTTAAGGTAAAAACTTTTTCCCTAAAACAGAGTATCAAACTGATTTTCTTGAGAGAGAGTATGAAGAGGAAATGAAAAAGGGCACCTTACAAAAAGGCAGTTTTCCTCCTGCCATGAGGTTTTTATTCCATACCCTTCTCTTGTGTGTGTCTAATTAAACAACTGCTTTCAATGAGATACCATTGAAGATTCAATATCTGGGTTATGCAATTTTGAATGAAGAAAACTTTAACTACTCCTAGGAAATCTTCAATGACATGGTTCAAAATATTAATAATATTAAAGATAATAAGAAACCATTTCTCTTATTTCCAAGGTTTCTAAGTTTTTATTTTCAAAAAAAATTTCCAAGGATAATGCACATGTGCTAATCCAAGGAAATCCTACTCAAATAAACAGCCTTTCTTCTGAAACTTTTACTAGGCTGTCAAAACCTTCTAAAACAAAAACAGAGGAGCCTGAGCAGAATTTAGCAGCTACCACTTCTCCTCAGGTCCCTGCTGTTGAGCCCACTGCTCAAGGTGATCACAGTAGCAAAACAACTGCTGTGAAACCCACACCTAAAACCACCAAAAGACCAAAACAGAAGAAATCACAAAAGCCCCCAAACCCACTAAAAAGGTAACTCTGGAATATGAGATCCCAGAGCAACTACCAGTGACAACACAAAAGTCACCAATAACCACTGCTGCTACTTCCACACAGCAGTTGGATGAAAGATCTCAACCTAAGCCTCAAACTCCTCTTGCTTCTTCTCAAAAAGATCAGGTTGTAAGAACAGGGACACCACATTATGATGCTCTGGAATCACTTGATTCCATCATCCACAGCCTAGCTCCCGGGGCAAATTCTCTTTCCACACCCATACTTACTGCCCAAATTCCACCACAAATATTGCCCTTGTTGGATGCACTTGATATAGCTCAGACAGAAATCAGTTCTTCTCAACCACCTATCACTGAGAATATGCCACAACAAGTGACTGAGTCTGAGCTCCCTATCTCTGCTAACCCACCAACAACTGAGGAGGTTACACCCCTTGAGTTACATGTAAGTCTTGGTGGTAGTTCAAGTGAAGCAGCTACTACAAGTGTTGAACCCACTGGTTTACACTTGGACAGTAGTTTCATCCCTAAGACTTCCTTGAAGGCAATTTCTTCTTTGGGAACCAGAGTGTTTCCAGTATTCACTGGTTCACTTAAAATGGTAACCTCTTTTGAAGAAAGAAGTCCCCAGTACCAAGAACAAGGGGCATCAGTGGATGATTTCTGGGAAACTTTCCCTAAGTCAACCACTGATACAACCACTGCCAGTGGGAAATCAGATGATCCCATTAAGTTGGGTGATGGTTTAATGTACAGAGAATTGACGGAGAGGGATGACAAAATTGACACAACTGTTGCAGAGATCAAAACAATGCTGCAACAGTTGTTACAAGCACAAAAGACAACACCCACTGCTGCACCAGCTGCACCATCTGCTCCATCATCTGCTCCTACTCCCACAGAGCTTTGGGCACTATTTCAACCTCTGCTTCACAAACAAAGAGAATATGCTGATCAACAACATGAAGTTCAAGTTCAAAAGATCAGAAATTTGATGGAAGCTAAGTTTAAGGATACACAGGCAGATATCAAGGCAATCATGGCCCGTTTACTACAAACCACTGGTTCTGGTCCTCCTACAATAATTTTTGTTGATAATCCTCCAAATGATGCCAAAAAGGGGGAGAAAAAGAAGAAGGGATGGGAAGATGGTTTGTACATTGAACTAGATGCAAAATCTAACTTGGCTGCAGATCTCCCCAGGCCAGATGGTTCCAAAAAGGTTGATGTAACCTTAAATGCTTTTGCTGATGAAAAAGCAAGGCTGAAAAAGGATATGGAGGCAAAGGGTAAATCAAGGTTTAAGCAGGAGAATAAAGTTTTAATGGAAATGGAAGAACAGGGTACTTTTGAGCCCAAGGATGAGCAGGAAAATCCTAAGCCTAAAAGAAGACAGTGATGTATTGCGAAATACATGCTTATATCGTGTATAGTTGTACGTTTTATCGTTATTTTTAGTTTAGTTTTAGTTTGAATTACGTACTATTGATCAAAGTTCGGTTTTCCAGGTCTTGATACGATAATTGGCTGGAAATTTAGTGGAAACGAGCTTGGTGTTGGAAGTGTATGCATTGGAATGAGCTAAAAAAGAGTTAGAATAATTTTAGAGATTTTTGGAGACTTAAAGCTGAATTTCAAGGTGAACATTCTGTTAAAAAAAGCTCACTCGCGTAGCGCTAGGGTGAAAGGGCATGTCAGTCGCGCTACGCCACAAACAACAAACAAAAATCCGGATCTGATGTCACTCGCGTAGCGCGAGCGTTAAAGGCAGACCCGTCGCGCTACGCGATGGGTAGGAAGATCGTGAATTATTAGTGGCAGCTAGGGTTTCATATAAATTCCCAAGAAATCTAATCTAAAGGGAAAGTTACGAATTAGAGAACATTGGAGGCGATTTTGGAGCCATCTTGGAGCTGAATCGGAGATCTTGAAGGCGCGGAATCATTGGATCAAGTTCAAGACGAAGAATCGAAGATTTCTCGGGGTTTTCAGTCCCTTGTTTGGTTGATTTCTTTCTTGAAACTTGTTACCATGAATTCTAGTTTGATTATCTTTGATTTGTTTTCCTTTATAGACATGCTTGGCTAAACTTTTATAACTACCTAGACGAGATGAATGTTTGATTTGAGTTTGGATTTTTAATGGTTATTATTGTTTGTTATGGATTGATTTCTGAAAGTAACTTGTTCTAGAATTTCTGATTTGGTGCATATGCATGCTTGACAATTGTTTTACTACTGTTTATTGCTTCGCTTGAATCTTGGTGACGGTCTTTATCACAGAATAGAATCAGGCTAGGGTTTTAGGTTTTGGTGAGTGTCTATATCACATAATAAACCTTTGATCCTTTAGGGTGAAAATTGCATAAGTAACCTTAGAAGTAACATTCGGTAGTTTAATAAAATCAAGTGTTCTGCTTAACTTGTCGCTAAGAGGCTCGAGTTAGTTATTAGGTCGCAGTGCAATATATATCTAAGACAGGTTTTGAGAGAAGTCAATCTTATTTCCCTAATTGCATTTGTGTCTAGTAAACCAAGTTAGAACCTAGAATTGCCTTAGATTATCGCGCTGAGAGGTAGATAGTCATATTAGGGCACTTTTAGAATCGTTAGAGGACTGAGAGGAAGTCTAACAGTCGGTAATCATAACAGCCTTGTAGGGTTTCCTAGGTTTCTTCCTGAGAAGGGTCGGGAAGTCTTAGCATAGAAATACCTTAAGGTTTAGTATCTTACGATCCCGGCTCCATACAACTTTAATACCATTAGAAGTCCATTCCTAGTCAAACTGGATTCGAGTCTAGGTAGTCTTTAATCTCATCTGAATACAAAACTTCGTTCTTCGTTCGTGTCTTAATTCTAATTTTATTAGTTTTAGTAGTTAACATAGATTTCCTTAGTTTTCAGTAACCCCCCTTAAAACAAATAAACAAGTTAGTTGTGTCCGTCATTGTCTTGTCAAAGTCTAGTTTACGTAATACATAGAGTCTTTGGGTTCGATACTCGGACTTGCTAGGTTATACTACATTGATCGGTACACTTGCCGATTGTGTGGTTTAGGTTTAGAGGTCTTAGTTATAAATTTAAAGCTTTCGTGTCTAGTTTAGAGAGTCTAATTTAGTTGATATTTTATAGTTCGTTTTGCACACATCAAGTTTTTGGCGCCGTTGCCGGGGACTCTTGGCAATTGCGTTAGCTTTGATAGACCTAATTGATATATACGTGCTACGTGTTTTCTTTGTTTTGTTGAGTCTTTGTCTTATCTTGTGTCTCGGTAACTAGTGTTTGCTTTTCTTGTGTTCAGGTTTTTGCTAGTAGTGGATGCCACATCTGCGCTCGCACGGACCACCACCACCAGTCAAGCAGTCATCATCTGAACTGGGCGAAGGCCTAGAGGTTAGTTCTTCATCTTTTTCTTTCCCAGAGTTCCCACTTTCCGCCCCACCACCTTCCCCAAACCATTCACCTAAGGATTCCCCACCCAATTCTCCCACTTCTAGTGCCTTTAGTGAACCAGAGAACGTAGATCAAATGGCAAACCCTAGGCAAACCGTCCATCAGCAGGCCACTCAGAATTTCACCGGCCTTGCTTCACCCATCACCGTCCCACCCATAGTGAACGAAAATTCATGGCAGATTCCATCTTATGCCATGCAGGCCATAACTAATAGCATCCAATTCCATGGCCGAGACGATGAGGACGCCCCGACCCACATTAACCGTTTCTCTAGGATGCTAGCTACCTTTAGCCTTAGCGGTGCACCCAACGATGCTACATACCTACAGCTTTTCCCGTTTTCACTAGCTGGCCGTGCGGCTACTTGGTTGGACTCACAACCGACCGATACTTTTACCACTTGGGCGGGGCTTCGTCAAGCCTTTTTGAATAAGTACTTCCCGCCCGCTAAAGCTTCACGGCTTAGAGACGAGATCCATTCCTTCCGCATGGGGCCCGACGAGTCCTACTACCTTGCTTGGGAGCGTTTCCAAACCCTTTGCGCTCGTTGCTCCCAGCACGGTCTTTCCGATTGGGCCTTATGTGAGAAATTTTATAATGGTCTTACCCAAGAGACTAGAGATAGGTTTGATACAAATGCGGGGGGGGGGGGCATATGATGGGTATACTTACAGTTCCTGAGTGTCTAGAGCGTTTTGAGGCATTTGCTCAGTCTCAATCCCAATCAAGATCCGAACAGAGGTATCAAAGTGGTAATTCTAATACCACTACTAGTGCACCTGCCCATGGGGTGAACCATGTCACTATGGACCCTAGTTTGGCCTCTGTTTTGGAAAATATGGATAGGCAACTTAAGGAGATTAGAGCTAAGATTGATAAGTGTGAGTTGTGTCGAGGTGGTCATGACACGAGTGCGTGCCCTTTACTAGTTGGTGAGGAGAAGTGTGATTACTTAGGAGGAGGGTTCGGTAGAGGTCAACCTAGCAGTGTCGGAGGTAATAATAATAACTTTGGTTCGGGTTGGCGTTCTAATAATAATAATAATTTTAATAATAATGGCAATTTTCGCTCAAGTGGACCTCCTAGTTTGCAAATAGCTCAAAATCCAAATAGGGGTCTAGGTTCATTTTTTAATGGCAATTCGAATGGGCAGGTTAAGGATGGAGGGTCGAGTGGTCAAGGTCAAATAGGTCAAAGTTCAAGTTTCGATGTAGGGGGTAGCATGGAAAGAATGGAGGCTATGATGAGCCAGCTAGTTGCTAGAGATCAAAGTACCCAAAAGAAACTTAGTGAACATGATCTCATGCTTAGGAATCAACAAGCTGCGGTCCAGGACCTTTCTAGGGTTGTAGGTGATATTGCTAAGAAGTTAGAGGAGAGATTACCGGGTAAATTTGCGGGTAACACCGAACAAAACCCTAATGCCCAAGTAAATGCCATTACTACTCGTAGTGGTAAGACCGTAGGAGACCCGAGAGTTGTAGAGGAAAGAGAGGTTGATGAGGATGGTGATGTGATATATGAAGTGATAGAGATGGAGGTTCCCGGCAAAGTGCAAAAGAGGCTAAGCCCAGCAAGTACCGCACAGTCCGGTGAGTTTCAAGTTGAGAAGAAAGCTGAGAAACCTCCCGTAGTTGTTAGGCCGTCACCTTATGTGAATCATGCGTATGCCCCGTTTCCTTCACGACTTAAGAATAAAAAATATTCAAAGGAATACGGGCAGTTTTTAGACATCTTCAAGCAGTTGAAGATTAATCTTCCGTTTATAGAGGCACTCCAGTCCATGCCTAAATATGCTAAATTTTTAAAGGACCTTCTTAGGAATAAGGAGAAATTAGGTGAGTTGTCGAATGTCCTATTGCATGGAGGGTGTTCGGCCATTGTCTCAAATCAGCTTCCTGAAAAGCTTACCGACCCCGGTGTGTTTACTATTCCTTGTCTATTCGGTAGTAACACAAACACTAGAGCCTTAGCCGACCTAGGTGCTAGCATTAATTTGATGCCCTTTTCACTTTATGAGAAGCTAGACTTAGGCGAGCTTTCACCTACCCGAATGACACTATCTTTAGCCGATCGGTCTGTTAAGTACCCTAGGGGTATAGTTGAGAATTTGCTAGTTAAAGTAGACAAGTTTGTTTTTCCGGTAGACTTTGTCGTACTCGACATGGAAGCCGATGAAAACATACCGCTAATTTTAGGTCGCCCATTTTTAAACACCGCTAAAGCTTTAATAGATGTCTTTTTAGGCACTTTCACACTTAGAGCGGGCGAGGAAGCGGTAGTGTTTAATGTTATGGATTCGAGAGGGCCTAGAGATAGAGTGCATTCGGTTTCGTTAGTGGGAGAGTGTGAGAAGGAAGAGAAAGATGAGGGGAAGGATGGGAGTGATACGAGTCTAGAGAAGGTGCTAGGACTCAAGTGTGGGGATCTACCGGGTAGGAAGTTGGTAGAATTAGAAGAGAGGGTGGTGAGTTTAGAATCTAGGATTGAGACACTGAGTAAGGCTCAGTGTGGGGATAGGTATAAAGATAATACGTTTAGATTCAAACCGCCCGATGATGAGTCGAGAGAGTATGAGATAGTTGGGAGAGATTCGGGCATTGTTAGGAATGATAGTGCTACAGCCCGTAAAGTGAGAGCGATGTTGGAGGGTGAGCTGCGCTTCCATGATCCTCCGTAAGTTTGTGAGAAGTTGATATTAATTTGTAGAGTTTGTATTTCTGAGTCTTTTATTTTGTACCATGAGTCTAAATTAGTAGTTTTGAGTCGTTTTTAGAGTCGATACTGCGTTGGGTTTTGTTTTGCTTTGATTGTGCAGGTTTGGATTGTACCACCCATACCCAATTGCCATTCGGGTGATTCTGAGCTTGCCATTTTGATAAACCCAAGCAGGCTAGTCAACGATCGCGAATGAAATGCTATACGATCGTTCGGGGGATTCAAGATTCGTACGGCTGGCACTGACTTTTGTCCTAACCAGCTAAGTCGTTTCCCTTTTTGTTGTTGTTGTATTTTTTTATTTTCGTTCGCAGTTTCTTTTCGTAGGTAGTTGTTGAGTCGTATTTTCGTTCTTGCATTAGGGACAATGCAATCTCTAAGTGTGGGGATGGGATACATGTAAATAATTGAGTCTTTTATTGAAAATACAAAAAAAAATTAAAATTTTTTTTTGAAAAATCCAAAAAAATTGAAAAATCAGAAAATGTCTTTCGATATGAGAAGTTTGCAATTAAAGCGGAAAATGATAGAAAAGGTGAATTGTTGCTTGGGTTGAATAATAATAATATGAGATTATAAAAAATCGAGCTTGCGTCTAGTTTGGGATATGTGGATAGGCCCGGGTTTGGTTTTAAGTCTCTTTGATCTAATATACCTTAAATTGTCGGTCTGCTAGTGGGTTTTCGCCTGGGAAATATGGGAAATCAAAACTGCCAATAATAGTATAAAGGGCACCGTTATAAGTTAAAACTGTTAGAGTTTGTGATCATGCGAGAAAAAAAAAGAAAAAAATATAGAATAAAAGTGAGCTAGAAACTAAATGAAAGTAACACAGGCCTACGTATTCCGAGTTGGGGATAGCGACTCTACAGCCGGTTTGCCTCTGGGATGTGTGAAATCGATTTGCCGAATAAAAGTACCGAAACCTATGTAATCTGTGATTGGGGATAGCGACTCTACAGTCGGAATACCGCTGGGTTAGGGAAAGCATCGTCTAGTCTCACGAATTCGGAAAAAAAAAAGAGAAAAAAAAACAAGCAAGAGAAAAAGAAAAAAAATGGAAAAGAAAAAAATTGATTGTTTACTCTCTTGGTTTTGATATAAAACGGTTAGGAATTGATCCAGTGATCGTTCTTTTAGTCCTATAAACTTGAGGTGGGAGTAGATGGACCGTAGATTCTAGTGTGAGACCCTAGGTGGATTGACCGCACTTAAATTAAATTCACATGATAAGGGCTTAGGATTAGATTCGGGTTTAAAAGGATCAGTATATTCGCAATCGCAGCTAACACAAGTCTTGGTTTTAATAAGATATAAATAGTTTTTAATCCAAGTGATGATTTGTCTCTGATTCCGTTGCACAATTCTTTTTCGGGGACGAAAAAAGTGTAAGTGTGGGGATATTTGATGTATTGCGAAATACATGCTTATATCGTGTATAGTTGTACGTTTTATCGTTATTTTTAGTTTAGTTTTAGTTTGAATTACGTACTATTGATCAAAGTTCGGTTTTCCAGGTCTTGATACGATAATTGGCTGGAAATTTAGTGGAAACGAGCTTGGTGTTGGAAGTGTATGCATTGGAATGAGCTAAAAAAGAGTTAGAATAATTTTAGAGATTTTTGGAGACTTAAAGCTGAATTTCAAGGTGAACATTCTGTTAAAAAAAGCTCACTCGCGTAGCGCTAGGGTGAAAGGGCATGTCAGTCGCGCTACGCCACAAACAACAAACAAAAATCCGGATCTGATGTCACTCGCGTAGCGCGAGCGTTAAAGGCAGACCCGTCGCGCTACGCGACGGGTAGGAAGATCGTGAATTATTAGTGGCAGCTAGGGTTTCATATAAATTCCCAAGAAATCTAATCTAAAGGGAAAGTTACGAATTAGAGAACATTGGAGGCGATTTTGGAGCCATCTTGGAGCTGAATCGGAGATCTTGAAGGCGCGGAATCATTGGATCAAGTTCAAGACGAAGAATCGAAGATTTCTCGGGTTTTTCAGTCCCTTGTTTGGTTGATTTCTTTCTTGAAACTTGTTACCATGAATTCTAGTTTGATTATCTTTGATTTGTTTTCCTTTATAGACATGCTTGGCTAAACTTTTATAACTACCTAGACGAGATGAATGTTTGATTTGAGTTTGGATTTTTAATGGTTATTATTGTTTGTTATGGATTGATTTCTGAAAGTAACTTGTTCTAGAATTTCTGATTTGGTGCATATGCATGCTTGACAATTGTTTTACTACTGTTTATTGCTTCGCTTGAATCTTGGTGACGGTCTTTATCACAGAATAGAATCAGGCTAGGGTTTTAGGTTTTGGTGAGTGTCTATATCACATAATAAACCTTTGATCCTTTAGGGTGAAAATTGCATAAGTAACCTTAGAAGTAACATTCGGTAGTTTAATAAAATCAAGTGTTCTGCTTAACTTGTCGCTGAGAGGCTCGAGTTAGTTATTAGGTCGCAGTGCAATATATATCTAAGACAGGTTTTGAGAGAAGTCAATCTTATTTCCCTAATTGCATTTGTGTCTAGTAAACCAAGTTAGAACCTAGAATTGCCTTAGATTATCGCGCTGAGAGGTATATAGTCATATTAGGGCACTTTTAGAATCGTTAGAGGACTGAGAGGAAGTCTAACAGTCGGTAATCATAACAGCCTTGTAGGGTTTCCTAGGTTTCTTCCTGAGAAGGGTCGGGAAGTCTTAGCATAGAAATACCTTAAGGTTTAGTATCTTACGATCCCGGCTCCATACAACTTTAATACCATTAGAAGTCCATTCCTAGTCAAACTGGATTCGAGTCTAGGTAGTCTTTAATCTCATCTGAATACAAAACTTCGTTCTTCGTTCGTGTCTTAATTCTAATTTTATTAGTTTTAGTAGTTAACATAGATTTCCTTAGTTTTCAGTAACCCCCCCTTAAAACAAATAAACAAGTTAGTTGCGTCCGTCATTGTCTTGTCAAAGTCTAGTTTACGTAATACATAGAGTCTTTGGGTTCGATACTCGGACTTGCTAGGTTATACTACATTGATCGGTACACTTGCCGATTGTGTGGTTTAGGTTTAGAGGTCTTAGTTATAAATTTAAAGCTTTCGTGTCTAGTTTAGAGAGTCTAATTTAGTTGATATTTTATAGTTCGTTTTGCACACATCAAGTTTTTGGCGCCGTTGCCGGGGACTCTTGGCAATTGCGTTAGCTTTGATAGACCTAATTGATATATACGTGCTACGTGTTTTCTTTGTTTTGTTGAGTCCTTGTCTTATCTTGTGTCTCGGTAACTAGTGTTTGCTTTTCTTTCCCAAGCCTAAGCCTAAAAGAAGACAGCCTACTAGAAAAGTGAGGCAACCCAAATCCACACCTTCCAGAATCACAAAACATAATCCCCAAACTCCCAAAAACTCCACTCATCAAACCTCCAAACCAACAGATGTTAAAACTCCTGTTGTATCAATAGCTGTTGGTACTTCAGTGGTTTCAACAGATGTTAACCCAACAACTGCTACCAATATTACATCAACACACACTTCAAACACTGCTCTCACCATACAATCCACTGATACACCAAAAACATCATCACCACCACAAAAGCCACCTGCCAAAAAGCAGAAGACAACTGATGACACATCATCAGTTGTAATGACAACAGCGGTTGAAACACCAGTTGTTTCAACAGCAGTTAGTCAGCCACCTACCACTCAAATCACCACCACTCAATCCACCAAAACAGCACCAACCTTTCCTAAACCCAAAAGGAGAAGGATAATATTGGAAGATGATTCTCCACCACCTCCAACTTCTTCACAACCACTGACCCTTGCTACCATTCCAAACCCTGTTCCACTCTCTTCAGTACAAGCTCCAAATCCAAACACTGCCATTGTTCCTGCAGCTGTCCAGTATCCATTAGATCTTCCAGCAGTTATAGAGGACATAAAATCCTTCTACTCTGAAGATGACCCTGCAAAAAGGAACCTGCCATCTCTTCAAGGTTATCCTTGGCCTAACAACACAGAAGAATATTTGAAGTTAAAGGCTCAACAAGCATAGGATATCTCCAAAATAAATACAGAGGGAAAATCTGACAAAGAAATTCAAAGATATTTTCAATACCTGCTCACTCAAGTCAGAACTTCGGAGCAGTTTTCAAAAGATCTTTGTCAGAAACTTTCAGAAAGAGCTGATGAAAGCCTAAGAAAAGATTATATTGAACACATAATGGCATTCAAGAAATACAAGGCAGAAAAGGCTCAATATAAAGAATGGACCATTGGTGAGCTTAAAGAGGAGTTAGAAAGAGTGCAAAAGATGAATGAAGACAAAGTAAAACACACTCCTCCTGTTTGGTCAAAGTACAAGAAAAATGTACCAGAAAAGGCTTTAAAGCTGAAGAGAATGAAAGAAGAGCTTATTGCTGCTGATTATAGGTCAAGGAATCAGGTTAGCAGGTGGAAAGAAGATAAAGTGTTGGCCACTTACAAAGGTTTGGAAGAGTTGAGAAAAAGGGATCCCACTGCTCCCCAAAAGCCTACTTATCCTAAAGCAGTGGTTCCAGTTAGACAACCAAAACTGCCTATCAAAAGATCCACTGCTCCACCTGCTGCCATCCTTTATCAAAGAAGGAAACAAAAGCAGATGGATGCAGAAACAGCAGAAGAAATAGCACAAGGGGATTACATTATAAAAATTGTCCTTCAGCAGATGATAACAGAAAATCCTGAATTGGCAAAAACTACAAACACTGCCCAAGCAGTCATTACCAGGCCACATTCTCCAAACTCATCATCAATAAAACCTCTCCCAAGAAACCCACTGGATTCAAAAATACTAAAGTGGAAATCTGACAAACAGACCCATGTATTGACTTTGCTCAAATCCAGTGGTAAGGTGAAGAACATATCAAGGGAACAAGCACTGGGCCTGGGTGTTGAAGATCTGCAAGATCTCCTTGATCTTACACTGTGCAGGGATGAGGATGATACAGATTCATTGGACTTTGAATTTCAATTCAAAGGGCAAGTCAGGGAATTATTGATGCGGCAATAAAAATCCAGAATAATGAAGGGTTTTGGCATCATCTGTTCCAGTGGGAGATTGTTGGGATTGAACCCTACCAATGGAACAGATGATAAAAGCCAAAACTGGATCAGAACAGTGGATTCACAATAAGCAATGCAAAGACTTTTGTCACGACCCCTGACCACACCCTGGACGGGAGTCGCGAGCAGTCAAGTGGTACCGGTGGTTATTTTGAAAATATTGCAGCGGAAAATTTCATCAGGATCGTGAGTTAGAAAAAATATCAGAGTTTAGAAACACCGGATTTTATTTATTAAACAGATGGGAATAGACCCAGGTTTTACAAAGGTAGCTTTAATATGGGATAAACCCGAATATATGAAACAATGTTTTCTTAGTTTAATTTAATTGATAAAATAAGCCACTTCTTTAAGCCTTTGGGTGCCGTATCATCACCCTTATTCCAATCTACTGTAATTACCTGAAACATGTTAAAAAAAGATTTTACCAGTGGGGAAATACTGGCGAGTCATCCAATTTGTACAAAACGACACAGTGTTATAATCTACATGATTAAGAGCGATTACAATTTCCACTATCTTACAATTATCTGGTCTAGTGTCACACCCTGGTGACTATGGTCATACCACCATTGGGTCCTTTCACCCAATAGTGATGATTATCACTGTTTTGGTTCGTCCACCTAAAAGTGAGAAAACAGTAGTAATGTGCACAATACCCCACTTACTGCCAGTAATTTAAGATAACAAAGACTTACCCCCTGTAAAATATAACTTGAAAATAATTTGAGGTTTTGTAAAACAGTTTTGATCAAAAGAGAATGACTCACCTTATAAGCATGCAGTCTTGATTTAACAGGCCTCCTGATTCTAAGTCTTCTGATAACTAAGCATTTATTTTGATTGTAAGGGTATAGTGTCACACCCCAAAATACGTCGCAGCGAAATATAAAACGTAGCGGTGAGGGAAGCTGGTGCCCATTTATATCTTGTCGATCGATGCATTTAATTGTTGGACATTTTAGTATGTTTTAAATGTAAGTTGTTTAAACATTACGTTTTAAGACACGACACAACTAACCATAGTTAAGTTGTTTTGATCCTCACGGATCTTATTACATTCGTCCCAGAAAGTTTTAAAAGTCAGTCCAACATTTTAAGTAACAAAACATGCATCAACAACCACAAGATATGCCATAATTCCCGAAGCCGAACTCAAGTACCTGTAGAACACGTTAAAAATCAAGTGTCAACACAAAGGAAGGCGAGTTCACATATTCACTTACAAACAATTTTATTCCAAGGAAAACTTTCTGTTTTACGTGTTTATTTAAAAAACATCCATTTAATTCTTAGAAAGTCCATTTTACTTTCTTAATAAAATCCATGGGCCTTCCGTCGCAGTTTCTCGAACTCGACAATATGTTACTGCCCAAGTTTTGTATATTAAATTATTGCGTCAACTTTCAGACTCGTATGTTAGCTAGACGACACGAACTATATATTAACCATGCAGGGATAATCAATGCTAGACAATAAACAGAATCAAAATTCGTCGCTTGACTTGACACAGGGCGACCGGTCACGACGGGGTTGTCAACCCGGTAGATCTACCAACAATTCCTCACGTACATTACATAAATGATTAAACGACATCATGGGCGCAGGGTTCTTTCTCGAAGAACAATATGATGTCTGCCTCACGTACAATATATATATCATACTAATATGACAATTTAATACACGACGATTTACGAATTCCCCTGTCACTCAAATGTTGAGACCCAGTCCGGAATTCATCCCCAATCCGTACGGTCTCGTTTCACTTAAGAAATACCGCACATATAATATTCATTCATAAAAAACGTTTTACTTCGAAACGTATAACTTATCAAATTCATATATTTTCAGCGAAAATATATATTTTATATTAAAAGGTATGTTTTATTTCGAAAACATTATTAAACCCTTTTAACGACGTGTTCCACCCCCAAAATATATACAAAACAGTAAAAATAGGGGTTTAGTGACACTCACCTTTGGGTGCGTATTTTAAATAGCGCAATCTCAGAGATTGATTTCTACACGTCCTAATATATATATAGGAATGATTTTAATTCAGTACTCATAACACAAAAATCCTAACTTTCTCCGTTTCTTAGAATTATCACATAACTTTGAGATTTTCTCGAAAAGTTATCATTTTTTTATTATGTTGGCACGTTAATATATATGAGTCCATATATATATATATATATATATATATATATATATATATATATGATTTTGCGACGTGAACGATTTTATTGGTGACCGTTATTATGTAAATCCGTTAACTCTCCCGTTTATACGTAATATATCTATGATTTGCGCGTCGTAATATATATATATATATATATATATAAACGTTCACATAATTTAACATCGAAACACGCGTAAATCGTCCATTTTGTCATTTTTATAGCAAAATATGCATAAAACATCTAATATGTATCAAATTTCATGCTCGACAAACAAGTTACACAGTTAACGCGATTTTTACCGTTTCTACCGCACAAGACGTACAAATATACATGCAAAGTCTAAACTTCCAACAACATATTAAAACTTAACATACTTTTACATTCTCATGTTTAAATCACATAACACATTTTAACACATAAGGTTTACCCAAAATTTTATCCATACTAGTGCACATAGAAAAATGCGTATTTTAGCGATTCGGTAACGGTTTTGGGCGTCGGAAGTCACGTATGACCAACCAAACACCAAGTAAACTAAAAATTAGTTAAAATACTCATTTTTAAACTAAAAATATCAGTTTACTTACTGATCTAAATCAGTTTTATAAAAATCACTCGAAAAACCGATTTTTGACCGTTTTAACGCATAGTTTTGCGTTAAACGTTACTATAATCATCCCAACTCGAAATGACTTGATATTTTAACACAATACTTGTTATTTACTGATTAAAATGATGGTTATAATCAGATTAGTGTAGTTTTTGTGTAAGCCACCTAAATCATGCGATTTCACGTATTTTACAACACATAAAGCACCAGGTACAACATGCAAAGCTAGTAAACTTTATGACAAAGTTTTATACCATTTTAACACTTCAAATATTCATATTTTTAGTGTTTAGATCCTGATTAAAATTTATTTTTATCAAATCATACTCAAATCATCATTTCATGATCATATTTCAACATGCATGTTCAAGTAAGTGCATCCAATATACCCATACCATATCATCATCATCCTACATAAACTTAAATTCATCCAAGAACACATCTTTTTCATGTTCATATATTCAAAAACATTATCACCATATTTCATCATGTTTACATGATTTGCATGCAATAATCTTTCATTTATTTAGTAAGTAACAAAACTCACAAGTGTATATATATACATATATACTTACACGACACATGCATACATACATATATAATTCCAAAAATTTCATTTTTCACATAAGTAACTCAAATCACAAGAACCTTTATATAACATATTTTGATCATACACGCATTCACTTTTCAAGAATAAATCAAACAAGATTTTATCAAAAATCTAACTCAATCTCAAATATGCATACATACATATATATACGGTCATATATACATATACATACTCTTCCATTTTTATTTTGTGTAAAAACCCATTTCTTTTAAGAATTCAAGTTTATGAAATATTCTAAGATTCAAGAGAAACCTTTCACTATTACTTTCAATACTATAAATCAAGATCACTTTAAAAAAAAGAATAGTTTTATACCCTCAAGATTCAAGTGGGTTTTTGACAAAGTATGATGATATGAAGCTTGGTTCTTGCTTGTAACACCTTCAAATCACCATAGGATCTTCAAAAGTGCATGGAACAAGCTTGAAAATGACTTGAATCTTGATGAAATGGCTGAAATTTCGAAAATGAGAGAGAGATAGGAGGTGTTCGGCTGAATTTTTAGAGAGAGAGAGAGAGAGAGTTGAAGTTGTTTGAGACATGTTTCTTTGTTTAAACAAGTTTTGAAATGATTGTAGAAGCTTGAATAGAGTGCACCTATTTTTCATTCAATAGGAATAAGAGAGAGGAGAGAGAGAGTGATGCATGGCTGCCATCTCTCCTTCCACACACATCCCACATATATATATATATATATATAATTTTGGCCGAAACTGGTATTTTACTGGATACCGGGTATTTTATCTAGCGTTTTAATCCCGTTTTAGTGCGTTTTAAATTATTTTTAACACTCTATAAAAATAAACTCACCAAAATATTATTGAACAATATTTTGTTAGCCGGGACTGGCGACGTTGCTGGTATTTGGTAGTATGCGCGCTGTGCTGCGCGGTACGCGCTTAAAATCGCAAAAATATGGATTTATGCGTTTTTATTTATTTTTATAATTCTAAAGTGATAAACTCATCAAATTATTACTAAAATGATTATCAGTTGCCTTGACAGGCTGTGTTGACAGTATTTTGTCGGTATACGCGCTACATAGCGCGGTACGCACTTAAACTCGAAAAATAGAGTTTCTTTGCGTTTTAATTTATTTTTCCTCACGAATATGATTAAAATTATTATTCTAATCATAACAGACTATTTTTAGGATTTTTACACTGATCGGGTGGTCACCGACGTTCGTTTCGCATTTTAACCGTTACGCGATAAGCGTTAATTTTATCGTTGCCAACATAATTTTTACCAAGGTTTAAATTTACCAATTTATTAAATTTCACATATAAATATCATAACCACTCAAATACAGCCCTGTTACCTATTCACAACACGTGTTACAATTGTACGGTACGGCCTGAAAAGCCGGGTGTCACATATAGTGCAGAGTTTTCTGGTAGTTAAACATTTAGTTTAGAGTTAATTGCCATTTTAGTCCCTGTGGTTTGAGCCATTTTGCCAGTTTAGTCCAAAGGTTTCATTTTTAACATCTGGATCCAAAAATATTTCATCGTTGCCATTTTGGTCCAACTGACTTAACTCCATCCATATCTGTTAAGTCTTCCAAGGGCATTTTTGTCATTTCATTTTTCTTTTTATTAATCTTTTGTAATTTCTGTGGTATAACATGACAAAAATGCCTTTGGAAGACTTAACAGATATGGATGGAGTTAAGTCAGTTGGACCAAAATGGCAACGATGAAACCTTTTTGGATCCAGATGTTAAAAATGAAACCTTTGGACTAAACTGTCAAAATGACCCAAACCACAGGGACTAAAATGGCGATTAACTCTTTAGTTTAACAGAGTGGAATACGTATTAGTGTTAAACCTAATCAAACCTAACGATGGTCACGAGATCAGAACCTTAACGAAATTCATAAAGTATAGTCTTATTTAGACAGCACTTTGGCATTCGTTAGTTGGTTTTCCGAATCGATCGGACATAATATCGTATCGGTGATTTCTTGTTAGAACACCAACGTATAGAGAGATGAATAGAAGAATTGAGCAAAGAAAAATGAATCCTAATCTTCCTATTTATAGGTAGGAAATATGAAATTTCCAGGAAGTTTCCTATATACTTTTCTAGGAAGTTACCTATACATTTTCTAGGAAGCTTCCTACCCACATGTATATCTTCTTATACCTTCCTTGCACCTTCCTTTCATGTATATCTATTTAGGTGTTTAATTAACTTTAGTTAATTAATCGTACTTAGCTTAATTAATCTTGCTTAACTGATTAATTAATCTTACTTAACTAACTAATTTTCCTTAACGGTTTAATCAAGTAATTTACTTAGTCGATTAATTAAATAACGTAATTAGCTAATTAATTAACTTACTTAGCTTGCTTAACCGCTAAGTTTTAAATAACCATTAAGTTTACTTAACCATTAAATTTATTAATCATTAAGGTTTCTTAACTACTAAGTTTACTTAATCGCTAAGTATTCTAGTTAAGCAGTTCCCCGAATATGAGTTCTAATTCTAGATACAATGAAACTCGTATTAGTGTATTAACTCAATTCAACTTTAACGATAATCACGAGATCAAAACCCACAACGAATGACAAAGTATAGCCAGATATTGTCAGTACTTAAACATCCATCGGATCGGTTTCAATCGATCGGATAAAGTATCGTACCAGTGATTAGAGTTATTACCCTAATAACGGGCAGAGTTTCAGGATTTAGAAGGTATAATATCAAGCTACTATTTTGCTATAATAGAAGCTAAAAGAAGAAAATAATTGAGCGAAATGAACTGAAACCATCGGCTGCTATTTATAGGCTGATATTAGGGCGCGTCGCGGCCCGTGAAGCCCATTGGCTTCTCTTTCGCGGCCCGCGAGGGAGTCTGGGTCGGACTGAAGGTTACTGAGTCATGGCGTGGTCGTGACACATGGACGACACGTGTCCCTCAAGCTTATCCGGAGTTTTGACAAGCTATCGCGCCCCGCGAAGACTCTCCTTAAGTCTTACGCAGCCCGCGACAGATTAATAAATTTGGATTTTCTTGATTTTTTGCCAAGATTAGGGTTTTAGGGGTCCGAGTTTCCACTTACGGAGTGTTTTGGGACATTTTTCACCAAGATTAGGGTTTTAGGTCGTACTAGTTCCAGTTCTCAATAAGAACCTTTGTAGTTTCACCCGGCAAACTTGAGAACAAATCAAATTCTTTCTTTAACAGAGACTTCTTATTCTTGATCATTTCCGTACTTCCTTCGAATTTTGTACGAAGTGCTATCCAAATCGAATATGCACTATCATCATGTTGAAGTAATATGAAAATGTCTTCTTTCACAGCTTGTTGAAGTAAACTGATCATCATTTTTTCTGCTTTGTACATGTCTCTCTCTTTGTCCGTAAATTCAGAAATAGTCTTTACAACTCCCATGTTATTTCGAGGACGAACATACTTTTTTCAATACGCTCCCAAGACCTTAGATGATTTGCTTGAACCCAGTTTTCAAAACGCTCTTGCCAACTATAATACTCTTCAATGCATATCAGTTTTGGAGGTTTCTGCAATGTTCCAGTTTCATTTTCCATTGTTACACTCTGAGCAACGGTAATAGGAGTACCCGGGGCAGTAGCAAAGGCATTATAAAATTCGTTATCCATGTTTCGGTATCGAGAGTTCACAAAAACACAATTTTCAAATGAGTTAGACTGTTTTCAAATGAACTGAAATCCTCAAGCGAACTGGAACTGGTACGACCTAATACAATCTCAAATGACCTGAAATAACAAACTCAAAGAATCTGGATGGGCTTTAGAATGATTTGGGCCGAGAATCTTCAACAAACAAATGATTGTGTATTGGGCCGCTAAAAAATGGTTCAAATGTGATTGGACCAAAAATCCCACTAAACTGATTTCTTTTTGAATATGATTATGATATTGTAAGTTGGCCGACAATTACTTTAATGATCACATGCACACAAAATTAATGAATTTGACTTTTGAAATTGATGCACATGGGCCGACAACAAACAATCAAAATTCAATCTAATTGGACCTTAGAACTTATCGTCACATGCAATCTTATTACCCTTTTCGAACTTGGCTGACAAACTTTTAATGTAATATATGAATTCAAGAAATCACGTGATGTGGTTATTAATGAAATCCGGTTACTTTGTTGACTACAGTAATGAAATTCACATGCACATGATTGGGTCGATGAAAACTTAAATCACATCAGCTGACACACTGAGTTGTTTCATGCGACCTGATATGATGTTTCAATCTGTATGACCTGAATGATTCACTTCGTATGACCTGAAGTGAAATTTCAAACGAACTGGTACACTCTCACACGATTTGGTCACTTCGTGCGAGCTGGAATATTCAATCCGTGCGAGTTGGACCTAATTCTTACCAAACCGTGCGAGCTGGGTAATCAGCTTGTGCGAACTGAGTTGTTTTCAAACGATCTGATGGCAATCTCGAACGATCTGGTGTGTTTTCGGTTGATTTTTGTCAAAATTGATCACGTTTTTGGTTGAATTAGAATCTGATTTTTTCAAGGATTGATTAAAACAGTGTTTCGCGTGTTATATCACAAAATCAGTCCATTTTATCCATGAAATCATGGTTAATTTTGAAAAATCTAGTAGAAAGTGAGTAGAAATGAGATGTTGATGACGAAATCAAGCTGAAATGGTAAGAACTCTTCCTCCTGAGCTCTGATACCACTTGTAGGATCGAGATTCGACCTAAACGAGTCGTTCAGAAGAGATCTAGATCAATACGAGAGGCGGAAACAAACGTATTGATGATGAATCAGCTTGATACACACTAGGAATCACTATAACTTTTTCTTGTATTGATTTGAAAGCAATTACAAGTATGGAGACACTTTGGCAGAGCTTCGCTGCTGGAATCCAAAGTTACAAATGAAGAACCCAAGACACCTATATATAGGGATGGCCACTTCGCATGAAACTGTACTTCCACATCACACGAACTGCCAGTTCGCACGAACTGGACTTGTCACTTCGTGCGAAGTGGCTTGTTCAGCCCTGTTTCCCATTTTTCTCGTATAACGTGTCCTGGTCTATCTATCTAGTTACAAGACTCGATACAAGACGAAGTCGACAGACATATGCACCAACAATCGCACATGTACTTAACATGTCTTCGTATGTTTGTAGTGTTCCTTCACACCGCTTAAAATAAGTCGTGTTAAAATTTTCTCAAAAGTGAAATTACTATCTTGGTTTGATACAATAGATAACGGGATTCTATGTAATGAGACTATTTCGTTCCCACACAATCTTAATTAAGTGTCTTATACTAAAAGGTTCCTTTCATTGGTAGGGATTGAGCAGACTTGGTTAGCCGATCCACAATCACCCAGATTGTGTCGTTCCTTGTTTTGGGTAATTTGGTAACAATATCTGTTGTTATCAATCTTATTTCCATGTTGATATCTTTATCGTTGAGGTAACCCTAAAGGGTTCTAATGTTTAGTTTTAACTTGCTAATAAACTAAATACTTGTAATTTGCTACATCCTTCTTCATTCCTATCTATCCGCAATTTAAACTAAGTGTATGTACTTACTTCGGCTTCTTATGAAACTTATAACTTAAGGCATCAACTACTACATTAGTCTTAACTTTGTGATATAACAATTGGTGTTGTTCCTAGTCTAAGATGAATTCTGAGTTCCTCCTTATGATTGGGTGAGAGTCCAAGATCTTCTGGGAAAATGTCAGAGTATTCCGATATTACCAGAATTTCTTTCAGTTCCATGTCTCTAGTGTTAATGAACTCCGAGACCATATACGCTATGTCTTACTTCCGTGCATAACTCGCAGTTTTCATCAGAGATGAACTTTGTCGGCTGATCTGTCTTGTCTCCTTGTGGTCACTTCTCCGGTTGGCTTGCAAATCTCAATCTAATTCAGCAATCACTCCCAGGAGTCATCGTTTCTATTTGTTCCTTTTTATGAAGAAGACATAATTTCCTTTCTATCAGTTCTCTCCATTTCATGGCATACGTCGTGATCATGTGTTTTGAAGATCAGTCTCACTATCTCAATGTCTAAATTTGGAAGCATACATTACTTCATTCTCCTTAACACATATACTAATGGTTTGGACAACTTTAATCCTTTGCAGCCCATGTATTTCGTAACAGCTTTTTTATTACTGGAAATCTTACTAGGATTATAGGTGAAGAGAGTCTTTGTAAGTGCACCTAGTCGTGGTTACTCTTATCTTTACAAGAGTTCTTAAAGAAAGTAGAATTACTCTTATTAGTGTAAGTTTTTAGACGTTTTGTGCCTAGCACAACTTTAGCTACATGTTTCCTAAAGCGTTAATAATCTAAGGTAACGCAAAGGGAATTCTTATACTTTCGATGGAGTCCCAACATAAAGGGTTTACGTCGTTTATCTTGTCGCACGAGTTACGAGACAGATGATCAAATGAAATAGTCTTTTGATATCAGAATTATAGATGTATACGAGAGATTCCTGATAAGAACATCTAAAATTTATTATTGACACATATGTTCGTGATTTATTCTAAATTGTCAATCCTTATGACTTTTGGATTTCCTTATAGATATACATATCTATACAATCATATATTTCATATACTGTAATATACAAGCCATTCTTAAGGTCAATGTATTTAACATATTTCAGATATCAGGTCATGATACTGTTTTAGGGAATTTTGTCACTTGTTTGACATATTATATACCCCATCTTACCCGGTTCTCGCCGGAGAGGTTACCCCATCTTACCCGGTTCTTGCCGGAGATATAATTTGTACTTCCCATAAATAGAATCTTCTCAATTCATGATTTAAAAATGAATCTTTTATTAGGGCTTTTATCAAAGAACCAGGTAATTAGCATTCACATGATGGATCATATTCTAGAACCCAGTAGTACTAATAAATAAGAAATAACAGTGGCCAAGTGTTATCGCTTATTTACCCTACTTGCAACGTTCTAGTCATCATCCTCACGGCATACCAATACCCGTCACACTTTATCTATGCAAGTAATTAGCTTATCTCGAAGCTAATACTAAATTATCTTTCTTAAGTTCAAGTCTAAATACTATCCTTGTTGCTACCAAATAATAAATTCCTAACACTTTCGTTTAAGCTTAGGTATTATAACAACACCTAATTGCTTAAACCAGTGGCTCTGATACCACTTCTGTCACGACCCCTGACCACACCCTGGACGGGAGTCGCGAGAAGTCAAGTGGTACCGGTGGTTATTTTGAAAATATTGCAGCGGAAAATTTCATCAGGACCGTGAGTTAGGAAAAATATCAGAGTTTAGAAACACCGGATTTTATTTATTAAACAGATGGGAATAGACCCAGGTTTTACAAAGGTAGCTTTAATATGGGATAAACCCGAATATATGAAACAATGTTTTCTTAGTTTAATTTAATTGATAAAATAAGCCACTTCTTTAAGCCTTTCGGTGCCGTATCATCACCCTTATTCCAATCTACTGTAATTACCTGATACATGTTAAAAAAAAAGATTTTATCTGCGGGGAAATACTGGCGAGTCATCCAATTTGTACAAAACGACACAGTGTTATAATCTACATGATTAAGAGCGATTACAATTGCCACTATCTTATAATTATCTGGTCTAGTATCACATCCTGGTGACTATGGTCATACCACCATTGGGTCCTTTCACCCAATAGTATGATTATCACTGTTTAGGTTCGTCCACCTAAAAGTGAGAAAACAGTAGTAATGTGCATAATACCCTACTTACTGCCAGTTATTTAAGATAACAAAGACTTACCCCCTGTAAAATATAACTTGAAAATAATTTGAGGTTTTGTAAAATAGTTTTGATAAAAAGAGAATGGCTCACCATATAAGCATGCAGTCTTGATTTAACAGGCCTCCTGATTCTAAGTCTTCTGATAACTTAGCATCTATTTTGATTGTAAGGGTATAGTGCAGAGTTTTCTGGTAGTTAAACATTTAGTTTAACAAAGCGGAATACGTATTAGTGTTAAACCTAATCAAACCTAACGATGGTCACAAGATCAGAACCTTAACGAAATTCACAAAGTATAGTCTTATTAAGACAGCACTTTGGCATTCGTTAGTTGGTTTTAAAAATCGATCGGACAGAATATCGTATCGGTGATTTTTGGTTAGAACACCAACGTATAGAGAGAAGAATAGAAGAATTGAGCAAAGAAAAATGAATCCTAAGCTTCCTATTTATAGGTAGGAAATATGAAATTTTCAGGAAGTTTCCTATATAGTTTTCTAGGAAGTTACCTATACATTTTCTAGGAAGCTTCCTACCTACATGTATATCTTCTTATACCTTCCTTGCACCTTCCTTTCATGTATATCTATTTTCATGTATATCTATTTAGGTGTTTAATTAACTTTAGTTAATTAATCGTACTTAGCTTAATTAATCTTGCTTAACTGATTAATTAATCTTACTTAGCTTAATTAATCTTGCTTAGCTTAATTAATCTTGTTTAACTGATTAATTAATCTTACTTAACCAACTAATTTTCCTTAACGGTTTAATCAAGTAATTTACTTAGTCGATTAATTAAATAACGTAATTAGCTAATTAATTAACTTACTTAGCTTGCTTAACTGCTAAGTTTTAAATAACCATTAAGTTTACTTAACCATTAAATTTCTTAATCATTAAGGTTTCTTAACTACTAAGTTTACTTAATCGCTAAGTATTCTAGTTAAGCAGCTCCCCGAATATGAGTTCTAATTCTAGATACAATAAACTCGTATTAGTGTATTAACTCAATTCAACTTTAATGATAATCACGAGATCAAAACCAACAACGAATGACAAAGTATAGCCAGATATTGGCAGTACTTAAACATCCATCGGATCGGTTTCAATCGATCGGATAAAGTATCATACCAGTGATTAGAGTTATTACCCTAATAACGGGCAGAGTTTCGGGATTTAGAAGGCATAATATCGAGCTACTATTTTGCCATAATAGAAGCTAAAAGAAGAAAAGAATTGAGTGAAATGAACTGAAACCATCGGCTGCTATTTATAGGCTGATATTGGGGCGCGTCGCGGCCCGCGAAGCCCATTGGCTTCTCTTTCGCGGCCCGCGCGGAGTCTGGGTCGGACTGAAGGTTGCTGAGTCATGGCGTGGTCGTGACACGTGGACGACACATGTCCCTCAAGCTTATCCGGAGCTTTGACAAGCTGTCGCGCCCCGCGAAGACTCTCCTTAAGTCTTACCTGGCCCGCGACAGATTAATAAATTTGGATTTTCTTGATTTTTCGCCAAGATTAGGGTTTTGGGGGTCCGGGTTTCCACTTACGGAGTGTTTTGGGACATTTTTGCAGGTCCTTACAACTTTCCCATTGACAGTGGCTCTAACAACTGATAGTCTCCAAACACTGATCATCTCAACCGCTGATAGGCCAAGAACTGATGAAGATTAAAGAATTGAAGCTCTATCTACTGATGTCTCCTAAGTACTGTTGAAGATTAAAGCACTGCCCATTCAAGGACTGATCAACTTTGAAGAAAGCACTGATGCTAAACATCAGTGCTTAGACTACATCAGTGGAAAGTGAAACAGTAGTTTATAGAAGCAGTGCTTATGTAATCAGTCGTTTGATAGTCAGTGGTTGTATGTAACAGTCCTTAGAGTTTGTTAGGTTGTTAGATGTCACTTTCATGGTGACGTCAACGTAGATGCTTCAGTGGTTTGACCTGTACTATAAATAGAAAAGTTTGTACTGTTCTATTTAAGGAGTTTTCTCCTTCAATCCAATCATCTTGTACGATCAACCATTGAGCTCATGTTGTGGGGGAGTTTAAGTATGTAAGCATGCATTGTAATCATTATGTTTTGTAATCATTCGACTTAATGAAAAGCATATGTTTACTGAAAACTATTTCCCTCTGATTGTGTTGTAAAGTTTGTTACCATTTCCGCTGCATTTGATTTCTTTTATATTCATCCATTTCTTCATTAATCTCAAACAAAGACAATCATAAGAAACTCAGATCCTAACAATCGGAATAAGGTCGATAGGAAAAATGTGATTCTTGAGTTCGTGAGTACAATCACGAAGAACAGAATTGACAGCGACGGTTCTTCCGGTGGCAACTTTAACATCGAACGTCGAGGGGAGATGGGCGCGCTTACGATTAAGGAGCTTTTCGAATTCAAACGACACAAAACAGTTATCGGCTCCAGTATAAAATAAACATGAAGCATATATACCATTCATAAGGAACGTACCATTGACCACGTTTTTATCGGCTTGAGCTTGGCGGACATTGATGTTGAAAGTACGTCCACGGGCTGCTGGCTGCTGTTGCTATTGCTGGGGCTGTTGCTGTTGTGGCTCTTGCTTCACCACTCGATTCGGGCACATGTTTGCGAAGTGGTTGGGATCACCACGCGCAAAGCAAGCTCTAGCATGGACCGCGGGGGCAGGAGCCGCTTGTTGGCCTTGAGGAGCAGGAAAGTAGAGCTTGTTGAGCAGGAGCTTGACCTTGAGCTGGAGTTGGAGTTTGACGTGGACCAGTACGGCAGTTGGCGGTGAAGTGGCCGTACATACTGCAATGCACACAGTATCTGCAAGCGATTCCCACTGGATGGTGATAAGTACAAGTAGGGCAAGCCGGGTGAGGACCAGTGTATGCACGCTTAGCCGGTGGTGCATGGGTAACCGGTGCCGCTACTTGGTGGTGTTGAGGCTGCGGTGGGGCAGGCACTTCTTGGAGTGGGGCTGCAGCGGTGACAGCGTAATTTTTGCTACTGTTGTTGTTGTTCTTCCTCTTGCGACGAGAGGACTTTGAAGACTACGGAGCGGCGGCGGTTTCAGCGGTCGGAGCAGCGGTAGCTTGATGTAGATTCTTGGAGGCCTTATCAAAGTAACCAGACTTGACTCGCTTGTCGTTAATCTCAGCAGCGAGTAAGAAGGTTTCCTCAATAGTTGTCGTCTTCGCAGCTTGAATGAAATTAGCCACGCAATCCGGAAGAGCACGGATATACTTCTTGATGGTGCTTTCGGGCGTAGTAACTTGACCTGGACATATTATGCTTAGCTGCTTAAAGCGAGCAGTTAAACCAGCGTTGTCACCATCCTTTTGCTTGATATGCCAGAACTCGTCCTCCAACTTTTGGCGCTCGTGGGGACGGCAGAACTCTTGCATCATAATGTCCTTCAACTCATCCCACGTCAGTCCGTAAGTTGCATCATTTCTTCGCTTGTTTCTCTCGGCCGTCCACCAATCCAGAGCTCGGGATTGGAAGACGCCAGTGGCGTTAAAAATACAGAGATTATCAGGACAGCCACTCTGGCGCAGGGTGACTTCAATCGAATCAAACCATTGGAACATGGGAGTAGGCCCATCTTTGCCGGTAAATTCTTTCGGGCCGCAGGCTTTGAACTGCTTGAAGCTAAAAGCAGACTTTGGCGAGTCAGTCCTGGACTCTTCAGAGGACTTGCTGCCGTTTTCATTCAGTTCGCTAACAATCTGGGGGATAACTTTCGCTATCTGCTAAGCGACCAAAGAAGCGATACGCTTATCTTCATGATTTCGGCGAGCAGATCGAGAATGAAATGATCCAAATGACGACATTGTCTACAATAGACATCGCCACAGGACTCAGACACAAATTTCGAATCTCACCTCACACTCACTTAATACTACTAAAGCTCAGGAACACAATCAATCATATAAACATGCTTTCACGTAGGCATATAAACATAGAAGCACATAAACACGTAGCGCAAAGAAGCACGTATGTCACAGAATCTACACTGGTCGCACATAATCACTTATCATTCAAAGTCCGCGAGTTCGAGAATAGCGATTGCGATTAGTGAGTACACATCGAGTAGCATAGCATAAGTGAGTAACATAGCATGCGATTATCCACAAGTAGCAGCGATTTGTTAACGTTTTGAGATAGATGTGCAGTGCGGGTCGGGTGTGTCGATCAAAGCGAGAAGCGAAAAGCGTATGAATCACCAAAAATCGAAACACATAAACAGGTAAAATCACATAAAACACATAAAATCCACCTAAAACGACAAATATCCGAGTTAGCAGTTGCGGGCTCAGAATCGAAACACATAAAATCAGCGATTGCGAGCTTGAAATCTAGGATAGATTGTCTAAGGCTTGATAGACGTCGACTACCCAAAGTGGTTTAACTATTCACAAGGACTTTTGGTACATACTTTGGCTTTCGGGACTGTGTTCTCGCCTCGATTTTGGGCAAACGGCACGCATCCTTCCAGTTACAGTGTGACTTCAAGTCGTTGGAGTCCGTTGAGACTTTGGTGAGAGTTTTGAAAAACCAAAATAGAGAACGGAACAAGTCGTCGAGGTTCGGGTTTCTCCCCTAACTTAACAACTTCGTTCCTGTCTTGATGAAATAAAGGGAAAAATCTGCGTTAAAGTACGGATTTCACTCCTGATTCAACGCAAATTCTCCTGTTTATAGATAAGAATGCGGGTCGAACAAGTGATTCAGTCAAGAGTTTGCGGTTTTCACTCCTAATCTCGACCTAATCACTCGTTCATTTTTTGAAAATACTGTGCAGTGGTAGCGTCCAGCGAGTGCGAGCGAGAATAGCAAATAAGCTCGTACAAAACCCCTACAGGGCATGCACAAGTTGGTCTGTTGGTACTTAGACTATAGGCTAGGTCATTTCTAAGACATCGACCCGGACTAGGTCGAGTCTTGCCTAATTCCCTATAGTTATGGCTCTGATACCAATCTGTCACACCCCAACCGATGGCGGAAACATCAGGGCGCGGCACTGAGCGAAATAGATTGTCCAAGAGAAATCCATAACAACTAACATTACCGAATATTTAACGTTAAGTCCCATACCAAAACATATTCAGTAAAATTATTATTACAGACACATTATCTCAAAAACAATTAAACTGTTCCGACAACTCAGATTTAAAGTGTTTGTTTCTAGACTCTCCTACTCGATTCCATGAAAGCAAGCAACATCCTAGCATCTCAAACACCTGTCACATACGTTAAAATAAAGGTCAACACACATAGTGTAAAGGTGAGCACACAAGTTTAATAGTATAATAGAGTTGCGAAATCGTTTACGCATAACCAGCATGTAACATGTACAAAGTGAAGGCTAGTAGGTTATCGATAGAGAAATATGCACAGACGTGACTGCGAGTTGTAGAATGCGCAACACATATCCCCACTGGGACATGTGAAGTAAAGCCCTTAACAACCCTGTCCACGTCAGGTGCTGAGTCCAAACTATAGTACTATCGTTGCTAAGGTGTCAGGAAACAATCACTGTGTTAACATAACATACAAGCATTCATCGAATAACACGTAGCATGCAATAACGGTCAGCGTATAAATAGTGTTGGCGTTGTGTGTCGATTGTGATTTTGAATAAGTAACGTATGTAACACCCAAAAGTGCGTAAAGCAAAAAGGGTTTGAGTATACTCACAGATAGCGTTTAACAAGTAAACGCTCTCTTGGATTGAAGGGAGCGCTTGGGAGAGATTAGCCTGAACAGTTAACGATAGCATAAGCGAAGAACGGTGCGTAAAACGATGAAAAGTGACCAGGTGTCGAACGGTAATCTGATCGGATGGTCATTCGATCGGATGTCAATCCGTTCGAATGGTCGTTCGATCGGATGGCCATTCGGTCGGATTGACATTCAATTGGGAAGGTTGTGTTTGTGTATGATGTCTTTGAAGTTTTCGTTGTAGCATTTTGAAAATAGAGAAGTATTTCTTCCTTTCAGGTCGTCGATCGGACGGTCGTTTGATCGGATAACGATCCGATTGGCAGGACACTTAGTAAGAACAAGTTCATAGCAGGATTGTCACTTGATCGGTTAGCAATCCGATCGAATGGCAATCCGTTAGAAACTGATGTTCCTTGAAAATTATGAAATTGATTAAGTGTTGAAGTCCAATGTCAACCAATCGGATGGTCGTTCGATCGGGTGGCAATCCGATCAGACGACAATCCGATCAGACGACAATCCGTTCGGCATTCAGTTGGTCTTGAAAAGTTGACTAAGTATGGGATCTCAAGTGCAATCCGATCGGATTGCAGTTCGATCGGATGGCAATCCGATCGGATTGCAGTTCGATCGGATGGCAATCCGATCGGACGGCAATCCGTCCCAACGAATCTGATCGTCTTGACTGGATTATTTTGAAAAGTTTGTAGTGGCTTGAGACGGTATGACAGCGCACTAAACAACAGAAACCCCATCATGACCCAAGTTATCCGATCGAACATGAATCACCCTAGTCCGATCAGTTAACTGTTCGTGACGGTTGTTCATGTTTAACCCGTAATCAGTTGTCTCTTAGATAGAAATCAGATCTCGAACCAACACTTCACTAAGAATGAGTAGCAGATCAGAACGAGCTCCGATTCTATCGGTTTTGAGTGCATTGAGTGTAAAAGAGTTGAAAGAAAGTTGGAAAACCTTACTTCAATCCTTTTAACTTAAAAATGTTTAGATCTATGCGAAAACATTGTTTAATCATGTGGAAATCTTTCAGATCTAAGTTGTTCTTGGTGGAATGAGGCAAAAACTTGAAGTTCATAAGAACTCCATGATGACATCATCCTAGAACACCTCAAATCTACTGATTTCACTGTTAAAAGTTAAGATCCAAAGGTGAAAATGATGAAGAAGTGCTTGTAGATCATAGAAGTACAAGATTTAGGTTGAAAACTTACAAGAATCACGAGAAATCGAGAGAAATGAAGTCTGGAACGCTGCTGGTCGAATGAGGGAGCTGTCAAATGATGTGACATGGGGTATTTATAGGTTGCCAAAAGAGCAAAGTGCACAAGTGTCGGATAGGCCACCGATCGGATGGCTCTTCGATCGGATGGCAATCCAATCGGATGTGTCACACCCTCAAATTCCACATGCGGAGTACCACCGCGAGGCGTGCGACTGACCAGGATCCAGCCACTAATTATTTTGAACCGTTTGGTTATTATTATAAGTAATGGCATAATTAGCGGCCAATTTAAATTTTTCAAAACATAGTTTAAGTTGCAGCGGAAAGGAAAAGAATACATATCATAATTTAAAACCACAAGTTTATTAATGATGAACGTACAAACCACGCACTCCAGCCGATTGCAATGTCCGTCCTAAACTGTATCGAGCAACCTGCAAAGCATGCAGTAGGGTATCAACATAATGTTGGCGAGTTCACGAGTTGTCCAGTTTTAACTTTTCGAAAACGTAAGTTGTTTAGATAAAACATTTATAATCACGTCATGGGGAGCTACCCCATAGGAAAGCTACTAAACTGGCGTTATCGAAACTCTTGACGAGAAGATTTTGTGCCCCGAGTCAATGTCTATCGTCATTGACCAAGATGCAAGGTATACTAGTTCACGCCCGATCTCCCCCGGTCACGATGTGAGGTTGTCAAACCTAATAGCGCTATCAACTAATAACCCGTTCGCCCCCGACGATTAATCGGTACTGTAGGCAGGGACTTTATATGATAGAGAGATTCGTTTAGTTTTGCTAGTTGTGATTTATAAATAATATCCAAACGTATCTCCCCCGGAGATGGTATTTTAAAAGTACCCATTTGCATTTTCCCCCGGAAATATTAATTGAAAGTAATCTTTAAAGATGGCAGTTTGTTCGTGTCCCTCCCTGGGACGCATGCTTTTAGTGTGTGAACTCACCTTGGTTTGCTCGGTAGACAATGTACTTGTGTTACGTCGGCCAACCATACCCTATTATGGTTATTAATATTCATTAGGTTCGTATGCAGGTAGTGTCACGTATAATCCTACACATAAACCAACACATAACATGCATGTTATACTAGCATATACGGCATTGGGCCTATCCTAGCATATGAACAGTTAAACATTATCAGTTAAACAACAACAGTAACACATAGTCCAAAATATCAGTTTGTGCGGCCCAATAACTAAGCAAAGCAGTTCAGTCGAAACCGGGTGGTCTCGACTCGAGATCATGAGGTCTCGAGTCGTAACCAAGAGGTTTCGAATATCAAGTAGATGGTCTCGAGTAGTGCATGCATGAGTCGGGACCTCAGGGTCTCGAGTTGAGACTAGGAGGTCTCGAGTCGCAACCAAGTTGGTCTCGAGTCCCCTAATATGCAACCACTGATGTAGGCACAGGTGGAAGCCTTCTAGAACATTCTCCAACTTTTGTACTACCCAATCAAAATTCCTTAACATGTTTTATTATACCGTACAACTATCAAATCGGATCAAAACGCAGCAAATTTCAAATATTCATAACATCTTTAGACAGTTGGTCATTTAGGGTTTTCATCATTTCATCCAACAGGTTCATCCTAAACACCACAACACTAGCAGTGTTTTATTAAATCAAGCAACATAAATCAGACTCATATGTCGTCAACTCAGGGACCCCAAATCAATTAAATCAACAACCACATGATCAGATCTTAAATAGACAGTTTTGTTCTAGGAACATTAATAGAAATCCTATCCTTTTTATGAACATCAGATATGTGAAATGAAACACATACTATACATCACACATTTCATCTTCTTTTCTGATCTTTATTCAAAACAATATATGCTCAACATTATTCACATAACAGCTTATGCACATATTTATATCTAAACAAACAGTTGGTCACGAGAGCATCAAACACCCCATTATCATTATCATTTTCAACCCCTAAAATTATCAAGGCATACCCCTTTTTTTTCTTTTTCTTACAGACAACTTACAATAAATTTAGAACAAGCAATCGGTCAAGAGAATAACCATCAGATTTCATTTACCCACCTGTCCTTTGGACTCAACATCATTCAAATCTAAATTCCTAATTTAATCACAATACATTTATGTACAGAAACCCCAAATTAATAGCTCAACACGTCAACAAGCATATGCAGCCTACACTAACAGTTTGTCTCCTCTTATGTATACTTTTCATGCCAAAAAAATCAACACTACAAAGAATGAAAAATATAATCAGAGGTAAACATACTTGTGACCGAAGAAGTATGTTTGTGTTGTCTGTTGCTGGTTCTTTCCTGCTTCGAGACCCAACATCCAGACTTGAACTCGAAAAGATCAATCAGCTTACCGTCGAGATGTCGTCACGTGACGTCGTTGCGCCGCCGCCGTTCATGGTGGTAGCCGGTTGTATTTACAGAAGAGGGAGAGAGGAGAGTGGAACAGAGAGAGAGAGAGAGAGAGTGTGTGTGAGTATACAACAGGGAGATGAGTGGACGGGGAAGGATGAGCGTGGCTGGAAACGTCATCACCGGCAGGTTGCCGGAGTCGTTGGCTTCACGGAAAACTCGTCGGAGAAAGAATGGTGCGGTTAGGAGGGTGTATAGTATAGGAATGTGGGTGATTCGGGAGGTGTACGAGGGAGAGGGGTGTGCGACGAAGGTCATCAGTCGAGAAAGAGGGGTGCCGGAAGTCGCCGGAGATGCGACTCCGGTCACCGGAAAGGCAGAGAAGAGAGGGATAGGGGAATCAGACATTGGGCGGCTGATGTCTTTCTATTTAGGGTTTTTAGAAACAAATAGAAGGGGGTATATGGATAGGGTGTATAAATAGGCTAGGGTCTTGATTTATGTGTGTTGGGTTGGGCTTGGGCTCATGCGAATGGATCCGTAATATTTCGGGTGTTACGTTTAACTGACCGACCCGCTTATCATAACTCTCAAATTTATAACGGGTTAACAATAATAATATTAATAATAGTAATAATAATAATGATAGTAAATTATTAATACGCGCACTTATTACTAAAATACTCTTCTCTTGACAACGAGGGTAACAAGCTCGTCTCACGACGATCGGGATCAAGGGTTCGAGTTGTCACAGGATGGCCATCCGATCGATCGGCCATTCGACCGCGGTGGTCCGATGAGTTGAGTTTCGGCGTTTCGTTTCGCGTGTTGGGTTTTGTGATGCGTCTAAGCGAGTCTCGATTAGGCGATGCGATAGATTGATAATAAACACACAAATACTATATCTAACATACAATCATCCTAAGTAAATTGCGTTTAACGTTTGCGATTAGATTGCGATTGTGATAGGGTTGCGATTGCGTTTCGATTAATCACCACAAAACATAAATAAACATGCACAAGTAACACATAAATAGCACACACACGTAAAACAATATCCAGAACGCATGATTCGTGTTGCGAATGCAATTGCGATGCGATTAGCGATAAACCGATAAAACATCGATAAAACCTCGATTATTCACAGATACTCCACATAATACAACTAAAGCGATTAAAATAAAAGATTCGATTACAAGTCAAATAAGTCAAATCAGTAATTAAGCAAGGAGTGACAGATCGCAATTAGCAATCTTTTCTTCCTTTGGCTTCAATCTTGACTTTGACTTTCGTAACACGGGGTGTTACACCGAGAGATATAGAAGATGACTCCGAAGAAGACTTCGTGCCCGATACTCAAGAGCAACATAATGATGAGGACAAAGATGTTGCCGTACAAGATGATCTTGTGAACCAAAATGAAGCCGCAAACGATCCGAAAGGAAAGAAGACTAAAGCGAAACGTGAAAATTGGACGTCTAAACAAGAAGAGGCTTTGGCAAAGGCTTATGTTCATTGCACTTTAATGTAATGGTATTTTTTTATTTATAAGTTTGATGTTTTATTTGTTTTATCTTAACACAAAATTAAAAAAAAAAAATAGTTTACCTAATCCAAGATAGGTAAAGCACCGCCAACGTTTTTGAGCAATAGGTAAACAAAATAGGTAAATTGACATGACACTGTTTGATTGGTTGAATGGGAAGTTTACCTATTTGGAATAGGTAACCACTCCCTTCACCCTAAGAGTATACATCATAGGACCTGTTCATGAGATTATGAACAATCACTGAAATATTTATTATAGAAGTGTGGAACAACATCCATTGTCCCATACCTTTGAAAAAACTTTGGATGAGTTGAAAAGGTCAAATGGGGCTCCATTATAAAAGATTTGTTGTATGAACATCCACCTCTATATCCCCAATATAACAAATGGCTTTTTACAAAATTTGGGCATGGTGTACAAGAAATTACCATTACCACTTTAATAAAAGGAGATATTTGTGTAATAAGGGAGCAAACCACATATAACAAACATGCTATTTTAAAAAGGTGAGAAAGACCATTCAGACAATTAACTCTTTTTTTGAACCATCAACAAAATTCAATATTATATACAGGCCAGCAAATGAATTGAATACCCAGCCACCAAATATGCACAACATGTCCACTAGGAAACATAAACTAAACAAAATTAAAACTATATCTCCAAACTGATTTAACTCTATATGAATTCCAGTTTTCCCAAGTAATAGCCACCGCCTTTGCTCTCAAACAGATCCAAATAAAACCAAGGGGTTTTATCACTTCGATAATCTTATGAATGGAAACTTGCTTCTGATTAAAGACCAATTAATTTCGGGTCCTCCATATCCCCCGCCTTTGTGACCAAAATGTAAGTGTATTTAGACAACTTTGGAACATGATTTACAAATTGCTTTTATCATTTCTTGATTGCCACTAAATGCCGACAAGAACATGATAAGGGTGGTCGGTATCGTCTCGGGGAACCACTCGGGGAGTGGGTTTTACCGCACAGGGAAGGGCTGCCGGCCTTCAATCGGTGAGCGGGGAGGAGTTTGATCGGTGAGTATACACCGATGCGGGGAAGAGGAGGGAAGGAGGAGAGAGGGGGGGTTTAATGGTAGGTCTCAACCCCTTTCAACCAATCACATATTTTTTTTAGTTCTTTACCACTCTCTGTGTGTTTGAACTATTGTCAGTGATTGAGTGCAAAATGAGGAGTGAAACGGGGACTTAACATGACATGATATTATTAGATAGAGAATAACTCAAACACCCTATGATTGAACGACTCCCTCCATCCTAAGATGTATAGAAATACTATACATATCTTTTACTAAAAGGCATGCCATCTTGTATGAACAATTGAATCATAACTACTTGTAAATGACACTATTATGTCAAACTACTTGCACACCTCCACACTCAATGTCTATATTTTTTTCTAGGTCTAAGAATGTCACATAATTGACCTTTTATTTTTTCTGAACTCAAATGCATGCATATATGTATGCCAACCTACTTGCACAACCTACCCATTCCATGACATCAAGCCGACATATATATATATAGGACAAAGATCCGTTAGGAATCACCTCTTATTGCGAGAACCGCGAGAACCAATGTGAACACAACCAAAATGCCTAAAAATAGCTAAAAATCACACAATTTTTTTTTAAAATATTTTTTATAAAAAATCGCTACTTTTCGAAGCAAAAAAAAATTTTAATTTTTTTTTTGCTACTAAAAGTAGCGATTTTAACATAAAAAATATTAAAAAAAAATTTAGATTTTTTTTTAAATTTTTTTAGGTTTTTTGGGGTTTAATTTTTAGCATTTTAGCTTTTTTTTGGGGGGGGGGGGGTAGGTTTTTTTTAGTTTTTTTGGGGGTTTTAGTTTTTAGCATTTAGCTTGAGGGGGGGGGTTAGGTTTTTTTTTTTAGGGGGGGGGGGGGGGTGTTAGGTTTTTTTGGGAGGGGGGGGGGGGGGTTAGGTTTTTTTAGCTATTTTAGGTTGTGTTCACATTGGTTCTCGCGGTTCTCGCAATAAGGGTGGTTCTCGCATGAACCTTACCCTATATATATATATATATATATATATATATATATATATATATATATAGGGGAAGGTTAAAATGAGAACCACCTCGAGTTGTAAGAACCAGTGAGAACCACCCCCGCGGGTGGCCGTTGACCACGAAATTTTTTTTACACCTAGATCCGTATATTTTAACACGGGGGGTAAATTTTGGATTCAAACGGCGCGCCCGAGGGGGTAGTTTTTTACGCTCAAAGTTTGGGTTTTTTTAATTTTTTTAATTTTTCTTTTTTTTTTTACCAAACTTTGGGCGTAAAAAACTACCCCCTCGGGCGCGCCGTTTGAACCCAAAATTTACCCCCCGTGTTAAAATATACGGATCTAGGTGTAAAAAAAATTTCGTGGTCAACGGCCCCCCGCGGGGGTGGTTCTCGCTGGTTCTTACAACTCGAGGTGGTTCTCATTTTAACTTATTCCTATATATATATATATATATATATATATATATATAAGGGGAGGGTTTAAATGAGAACGCTAAATATTGTGAGAACCGTGAGAACAAATGAAAAAACCACGAGAACTTGGTCAAAAACAATTCAAATTCAAAAAAAATTTCTACACTTATCATTATTATTCGAATACAATGTTAGAAATTTAATTTACACGTTTAAATTTACGTGAATTCGTAAATAAAGAAAGTTTACACATGTGTAAGTTTGCAATTTACACATGTGTAAATCTGTTATATTTACACATGTGTAAAAAATCTAAAAAGAGTGATTTTGAAAGGAGAAATGCATGATTTGATGTTGTAAATTCTTTTTTTGATGTTGTATCTTAATTACAATGAGTTTTGTATTAAAAAAAATGGTTTTGATTGGTTTTTTCATTCGTTCTCACGGTTCTCGCAATATTTAGCGTTCTCAAGATAACCCTCCCCTATATATATATATATATATATATATATATATATATATATATATATATATATATATATATATATATGTAGTTTAATGATGTCACTTCAAAACTCTCAACTAAGGATATAAAAACTTTCAATCCAATGTTAGCTTTGCAGGTTATAAAATCCCTATAATACAATTCTAACACAATAGGTCTACAACTAGTATGTTGTATACCGAACTACGGTATAAAGTGTATCCATGTCTTCACTTTACCAAACTGGACATTTACGCCTTTACCAAAGCATTAACATGCCCGTCTTTGCCAAAGCATTAACATGCCCAACTTGCATTCAAATATCTATCTGACCAAGATTGACAAATTTGACTTAAACCAAAAGTCACACAAACAAAATATTCATTTGCACAAAATATAAATACTTGGACAAATTAAATCATAAACATATTCTCTTAATAGACAAATTAGCTTATACTTTGGTTTAGAAAGCTATATGTTATCACCTTAGCAATACCAATGCCTGAAGAAAATCGACTACCTAAAAGCCAACTCAAACCTAATGAATATGCTTCTTTGAACACAGTTACAACCAAGTGACCGCACAACAAATTTTATCACCCACATGACCATTTAAGTTCTAGTTGTTCTATAGGTGTCATTTGGATAATCTCTAAACACCTAATAGTATATTTGAGCTTCTTTAGCTTAATTTCAACCCAAACCGACACTTTTGTTTCAAAATTAGTTAATTTAAGTTTGATCATGTTCCATGTCAACTTTAAGTCTAAAAACACTTTTACAAATAGTATTTATTTTTAGAACAGAAAATTTACTTTATTCTTATTATCTGTAAGATTTGAACCCAAGATCTTCAAACCTAAGTGTTCCTCTACTAGATCATTTTTATTTCCTATTTTTTTACTAGATTGAGAATGCAACATTAAAATTATCCACATACATGAGATTACATAAAAGAAACATGTCCTTGGAAACAGGGGAGGAGCTTAGAGGAGGCCGGACCGGGCCTCGGCCCGTGCGGTTTTTTCGCCCAGTAGTGTTAAATTTCAGGTTTTCGAGAATTTTTTTAAATGTGTATTGGTTCGGCCCAGACTGATTTTATCTCCAAAAAACATCGGCCCATGCTGAGTTTTAGGTCAAGATCCGCCGCTGCTTGGAAAAGGTAGGACCTAGTTGTCCACACACTCCTCTCCAAATTTCTTCTATAAAAACCTCCTACCTATACTCATATTTTACTCAATACTTATCAAGTCTTCAACCTAAAATGGGAGAAATAAATGTAACTGAACCCAAAAGCCAAAACCAAGCCATTGTCCATGCTCTTTACAAGACACTAGCCAGCGGTGACACTAAACATGTCACTGGAATATTAGCCACCGACCTGGAGTGGTGGTTTCACGGCCCTCTAAACTGCCACCACATGATGCGCATGCTGACCGGAGAAGCCTTACCAAACGAGTTCAAGTTCGAACCGCGAAGTATAACAGCCATTGGCGACGAGATAGTGATTGCTGAGGGCTACGAAGGCGCACATGTGTATTGGGTACATGTGTGGACCCTGAAAGATGGGCTGATAACTCGATTTAGGGAGTATTTTAACACGTGGTTGACAGTGAAGGAGTTGAAGCCCAAACCCGTTGGACAGTGGGTGTCGAAGGAGAACTGCTCCACCGTGTGGCGGAGCCAGCCTCTCTTTTCCGGCGGTCGTTGCCCGGGCTCATGCTTGCCATTTGATGTCACAAATGGTCACCATTGTTGTGTATAAGTACCATCTACTTCTTGTTCCCTTCTAATTGATGTGTCAAGTTCATGAAGCAAACATGCAATTTGCACATGTTTTAGTTAATTATGTGCAAAGTTTAAAAAGTATTATTTATGTGTACATTTACCCACGTTATAGTAATGGAAGAATGACGAAATGTGTGTAAGACGGTAAGACTCCAACGACTCACTTCCAACAAATTGGAATTGTTTAGTTGTGTATTGTTAATATGATAAAGATGTTTCATAAACATCAATAATAAGTGTTTTAAAATATAATTGAACATTTATGATCTATAGTTTTATTTTATCTTGAAGTGTTTCTAAAAAGAGAAAAATGCCCGGATAGTCCCTGTGGTTTCACCTTTTTTCACCTATAGTCCCTATCTTTCTAAAACTACTTGAATAGTCCCTGTGGTTTTCCGTTTTGTTCTCGGATAGTCCTTGGGTCTAACTTCAGTTACTTTTCTCAGTTAAGTGGGTGTTGAAATGACCAAAATACTCTTTCCTTAAAAGGCCAAACCATAGGGACTATCAGGGCATCTTCTTTATACATCAATTTACCTTCACAGTTTTCTACTCCCTCACACATCCACAACTATCACCAACACCATCAACCACAACCATTCTCCTTCACTATAACACCCCCCCCCCCCCACTCTCGCTCGTCTCTCTTAATCATATGGCCGACCACCACCGAGTGGTGGTGGTGGCACACGATGTACGGCGGCGGCCGCTTTTTCCGATGTTAAACAACAACAACAACGTCGGGGACGCGTGACAGCGGAGGTGGTGGTGCACGACGGTAGTAAACCGTCGGAACTGATAACAGTGGTGGTGCTGTGCGACGGCTCACGGTGGTGCTCGGTCCGGTTCAGCCTGGTGCACTCATTCCATATGCGGATCAGATTCGGGTTTGGTTTCGGGTAGTGATGACAGGCCGGCGGAAAGCTTCTTCCCTTCATCTTGTTTTTTCATCTGTTTCAGCTCACACCTGTTTCAACATCTATACACACAAAAATGTTTGAAGAATTTGAAGGCAAATCGGCTTGAGTTTACTGAAGATGATCGTGCTTGCCATTGATTGGAGATGATGATTGATACTGATGAAGGAGAACCGGCGGCAGTAGCGGTGACGGTGGTTCTGGGTTCGAGATGCGGGTCAGCGGTTCGGCAGTAGCTGTAGCCGTTTATCTGTCGGAGATGATGATGATGATTATTACTGAAGATGATCGAGCAGCGACGGCAGTGGTGGTTTGATAAAACATGGGAGAAAAGTGATGAGGTTAAGGATTGGTTAAAAGAAAGGGAAATTAGTTATTATTGTGAAGAGGCAAAAGGGGTTTTGTATTTGCAGTTGTGTTGTAGTAAGTGTCCGGTTTTCGAGTGGGTTTGATTCGGTTTTTGAGAAGATGGAGTTTGGGGATCTGAAAGGGATGCTGTTTATGTTTTCTGTGAGTTTGTTTGGAATCAATTTGATTGGTTATTTGCTCTGTTTTGATATGATTTGCATTCATTATTGTCAATTGTGTCTTGCTTTTGTAGTGGTTATTGTCAACTGTGGCGGTGTGGCGGTGATGGTGGAGGGTGGAGGAGGGTGATGGTGGGTGGAGGTTGAAGATGAAGTGTGGTGGTGAGGTTTTATAAATAAAAATGGAGAAGATGCCCGGATAGTCCCTATGGTTTGGCCTTTTAAGGAAATGGTATTTTGGTCATTTCAACACCCACTTAACTGAGAAAAGTAACTGAAGTTAGACCCAGGGACTATCCGAGAACAAAATGGAAAACCACAGGGACTATTCAAGTAGTTTTAGAAAGATAGGGACTATAGGTGAAAAAAGGTGAAACCACAGGGACTATCCGGGCATTTTTCTCTTCTAAAAATTATCTTTATTGCAAATTATTATTGTACAATCTAAATGGAACGAACATCTTGACGGATTTGATGAATAAATAATTATATTTTGAATCTTAAATTTTCGTTGAAAATATGAGGGACGTATCTGTCTACTTTTTTTTAACAATAAATTTGGATTACTGGCGGACCACTAGAGTATCATCGAGCTATCAGCGGAACCACTTAATCATATCCATCTCCACTAGGCTATAATATTATACACCAATTCAGAAGGAAACCCAATAAATCTAAGAAAACCCTCTTATGAGAATCAAGCCCGAAACCTAATGGTCTCTAAACCCCACTTGTAGAAATCAAAACCATAACGTATTTGTCTATTAATCATGAAATTGGTGTCTAGAAGTCTAATCATTATGAAAAATTAAAATATTATATCCATGAAACATAATTATATTACTACAAATACAATATAATTCCACATAAGATAAAGTACACGACTTAGACCATCTGAAATGGTGCCAATGTACGCAGCACAGTTGACTAATAGAATTTTACAAGACCTGAGTCGTTTGAAAGGGATTATATAGTTCACTTTTTTTTTGAGCGGCGAAAATTTTATTATTAAAAACACACTTGACACTACTAGCAAAAAGCTAGAGTTAGATCATATACAACACATACACGACACAACGACGTTCATATAGTCAACTAGCCCAAGCTTTGTGCACTAAGTCCGCTTAGGCTCATGACCCTGAACGACCATATTAGTGTAACGTTATGTATTTCCGTACTTCTATTTTAGAAAACTTGTATTCGCATTTCATATTCAGTCCTTGGAATTCAAAGACTTTGATCAATGGAAAAAGCATTTTATATCAATCTTGTTTGATCATACTTGCACAACTTGTAACCAATCACAAATACGTACTTTTTATACAAAACCGAACCATACTTTAAGTTTATATACACTTCTAAGTGTGATCATACGTGTTTTATACTTGCACATACTTACCTACACCATAAATACCCAAAAGATGCTTAATTATGGGTTTTTAGCTTCAAAAACCAATAAAATCAACTGCAGGGGGGGTAAATGAACATTTTTCAAAACTTTGAAAAACATGTCATCTTCGCGCCATGTGACAAAGCACGTTTTTCAACCATATGTTTTAATTCATGAAAATTGGGTTTAAACCTACTTTTCCTCCTCCTAACTCCCAATCACCTTTTTAATTAGCCAAACCCTAACACTCAATTATAAATATATATCCTCCATACCTCCTAAACACTTTACACTCTCTCCAATCACTCTCTAATCCTCCCAAATCATCAAAGCTTTAAGTGTTGGAAGATTATACCAAGTTTCAAAACAGTGACTTTTAAACACTTTTTCTCCCATCTTCTTCTTATTTCTTGCTTTCTTCCTACTTCGATAACCTCTAGGCACTAGTACAGAAATGATCAAATGATGCGGGTAAATTGGCTATAAGATGCGGTTCTAGACCCACATCTTATGACGTTGCATCTTATGGCGTGCGGGTCCAAAAAAATGCGGTTTAGACCCGCTTCTTTTGATAATTTAAGTAAAAACTATATTTTCCCAATATATTCAAGAGATGTGGTTTTATTACAAGGTTTTGAACCCTCTATTGTAAGGTTTTGAACTCTCTGTTATATGGTTTTGAACCCCTTTGAGTTTTCAAAATCTCGTCAAGGTTTTGGGTTTTAAATAATGTGAACACGTGCAAACTGGAAGGGTGAATGCCTGTACCCTGGGTTTTCTGTCTAAGGCTAGAGTGTTCGTACAAATCCACATAATCGGACCAGTCACTCTTACCTGGGAACACTTGGGGTGAGTGTTCACTTATAGGCGAGCATGTCTTCGCGATACATTATTTTTGACCCATTTACTTTGATTAGTCACTGTGTGTCGTTTGTTTGCCTTATGGTAACAAACAAATGACCACCATCTTTGCTGTTGTCAATTCTTGTTTTTTTGTATCATCTCATTCTCTTCATCCAATCATCTCACTCGTTTCCTTTCATGTTTTCCTCTTTTAGAATGCCTCCTCGACGCGAAAACCAGATAGCGACTGCCGAACTGGCAGAAATCATTGCGCAGCAGATGGCTGCTCAATTCCCAAACCTCTTTGCTCAATGGAACCAAGCCAACAACAACAACAATGCTCCATGCAAATACAAGGATTTTAACTCGGCTAAACCACTCAAGTTTAGTGGTTCTGAAGGAGCGACTGGGCTTCTTCAATGGTTCGAGAGCATTGAGAATACTTTCCGCCACGTGCAGTGTCCTGACAATCGCAAGGTCGAGTTTTCTTCGAGTGTGTTTCAGAAGAGGGCTCTCACATGGTGGAACGGGGTTATGAGAGATCGTGGTGCAGAAGTTGCTCTAGAACAGACATGGGCTGAACTTAGAGCTCTTATGATGAGGGAATTTTGCCCTCGTCATGAACTGCGAGCTTTGGAGAGAGAGTTCGATGATTTGAAGCAAGATAGTGGTGAGCACAGGGCGTATACTGATAGATTTGAGGAGTTGAGTCTGCTTTGCCCGACTTTGGTTACCCCACTCGACAAGGCTATCGAAAGGTACATCGACGGCCTACCTGACTCGGTACAAGACATCATTACTGGTAGTAACCCTACCACACTCCGTCAGGCTATCGAGTTAGCAACGACATTGACTGAGTCACAGATTCGGAAGAATAAGTTACACAGGAAGGGTGACAAGGGCAAGAAACAGTCGTCTGACAAGGAAGATAGCAAGAAAGGTCAAAACAAAAATGGAAAGGATTCTGGTTTATCAAAAAGAGCAAGGAAGCGTAAGGCTTCCCAAAACTATGCTGTCACTGCCCAAGCTAACCAGGCAGCTCCCAACCAACCTGCACAGCCTCCAGCGAAGAAGCCCTATTCAGGGAATGCACCTTTGTGCAATAGATGCAACAGTCGCCATCAGCCGCAACATCAGTGCCGTTTCTATAGTAACTGTGGGAAGTCGGGTCATCTTGCCAATGTTTGTCGGTTTGCTCAGAATCAGGCAGTTCAGAACCCGGCTCAACAAGTTGCTCAGCCTCCTGCTCAGCAATAGGGTCAAGCTGCACGACCACACTACCCACCAGGTGCTTGTTATAACTGTGGGGATCTGACCTACTACAGAAACCGGTGCCCAAGGCTAGCTAACCAGAATCAGAATCCAAACCAGAATCAGGCTCAGGCTCGAGGGCGAGTCTTCAACATGAATGCTCAAGAGGCACAAGCAGACAATGAAGTGGTGAACGGTACGTTCTTTATTAATAATCAGCCTGCATCTGTTCTCTTTGATTCGGGTGCCGATAAGAGTTTTGTGTCATTGTCTTTTGAGCCAATGCTTCGCGTGTCTAGAACGAAACTAGGTAAACCTTTGACAGTAGAAGTTGCTAGTGGTGAACCCATTGTTCTTGATTCTGTTCTTCGTAACTGCCAGTTGAACCTTAACGAACATCTTTTTCCTATCAACCTCACGCCTATGCAACTTGGAAGCTTCGACGTCATTGTGGGTATGGATTGGTTATCCAAGCATCACGCAGAGGTAGTTTGTTTCGAGAAGATCGTTCGTGTGCCGCTTTCGACAGGCGAGATCCTACAGGTTCAAGGTGAGAAACCGTCTGGTGGTCTAAAACTCATGTCTTGTTTTAAAGCTCGGAAATATCTGCGGAAGAACTATGTGGCCTTCTTAGCACATGTTACAGCAGATAAAGGCAAGGGTAAGTCTATTTCAGATATTCCTGTCGTTCGGGATTATTCTGAAGTTTTCCCTGAAGAGTTACCTGGTCTACCCCCAGCACGCAAAGTCGAGTTCCGCATTGATCTCGTACCTGGTGCAAATCCCATTGCCAGAGCTCCATATCGTCATGCACCATCTGAGATGCAAGAGTTGTCTAAGCAGCTTCAGGAGCTCTCTGACAAAGGTTTTATCCGTCCTAGCTTTTCACCTTGGGGTGCTCCCGTTCTTTTTGTCAAGAAGAAGGATGGATCTTTTAGTATGTGTATCGATTATCGTGAGCTTAACAAGCTTACCATTAAGAATCGATATCCCCTACCTCGCATCGATGATCTTTTTGATCAGTTACAGGGCGCTTCTTATTTTTCAAAGATTGATCTGCGATCTGGATATCATCAACTTCGTGTGCATGAAGAAGATATTCCCAGGACAGCATTCCGCACTCGATATGGGCATTATGAGTTCACAGTCATGCCATTCGGTTTGACTAATGCTCCTGCAGTTTTCATGGACTTAATGAATAGGGTCTGCAAGCCTTATTTGGATCAGTTCGTCATTGTTTTTATTGATGACATCTTGATATACTCTAAGATGCGAGCTAATCACGAGCAACATCTTCGTCTTACTCTGGAACAGCTAAAGAAAGAGCAACTTTTCGCCAAATTCTCCAAGTGTGAATTCTGGCTTAAAGAAGTTCAATTTTTAGGACATATTATCAACGAACAAGGTATTCATGTGGATCCCTCCAAGATCAGTGCGATTAAGGATTGGGATACGCCTACTACTCCTACTGAAGTTCGTTCGTTTCTTGGTCTAGCGGGTTATTACCGCCGCTTCATTGAGAACTTCTCGATGATTGCAGTTCCTCTAACTGCTCTAACTCAGAAGAACAAACCCTTTGATTGGGGATACAAACAAGAGGAAGCTTTTCAAAACTTAAAGCAGAAGCTTTGCGATGCGCCTGTTCTATCATTGCCTGAGGGTGATGATGATTTTGTCGTGTATTGTGATGCATCGAAATTGGGCCTTGGTTGTGTTCTGATGCAAAGGAACAAAGTCATAGCATATGCATTGAGGCAGTTGAAGATACATGAGAGAAACTACACCGCTCATGATCTTGAGTTAGGTGCAGTTGTTTTCGCTCTCAAGATCTGGAGACACTATTTGTACGGTACAAAATGTGTGGTTTTCACTGACCACAGAAGTCTTCAACATATCTTCAATAAAAAAGAACTCAACATGAGGCAACGACATTGGGTTGAGCTTCTAAACGACTATGACTGCGAAATTCGCTACCATCCTGGTAAGGCGAATGTCGTAGCCGATGCATTGAGTCGTAAGGAACGTACTAAGCTTCATTGTGTACGTGTTCAATCTGTTATTCAAGCTCGATCCGATATCCAAGCCCGCATTTCTCATGCTCCACACACTTGTGTTTCACAAGGTTTGATGGATAAGGAATTTCCCTATCACATAACACCTGCTCTTGAACTGAAGGACAATGGATCGTATTTGTAGGATCGAATTCTGACCCAATTGAGTCAATCAGAGGAGTTTCGATCAGTTGCAGGTGCGGAAAATAAGTAACTGATGTAGAAATAGCTGGCAATTCACTTTAAACACCTTTTGTATTGATCTTACAGTGTTTACAATCAATTGGAAGACCGGCAGCACTTCGGTATCCGTAAACAAGAACTCGTTAACTGATTTCGCTCATGATACATATATATAGGGTAGGGGATTTCGCTCATATGGACATGATGTCCATATAAGCGAAACCTGTTAAGTTCAAATAAGCGAAACCCCTCCTAAAGACCATATAAGCGAAACTTATTAACCTTATGAGCGAAATCATCTTTCTAATAACATACACTCTCCTATTTTCTCATAACTCATGCCCTAAACTATACAATTCAATGTAAAACTCGATAAAAGATGAAGTCGACAGATGTAGTGCACCAACAGACTCCCCCTCAGATGTTGACGGAGTCGACTATCGAGTCACAACAATGCTATGTCTTCACTCCTTTAGCCTTGACCAGTCTCTGGGCTTTTCTCTCTCTATCTTCATCAACAGACTCCCCTTCACTTAAAAATCTTCAGACTCTCCCTAACGATTTGCTGGCATTCCTTTGTTCTTCAGAAAAATCTGCTACAGGATCTTTGTCTAGCTTTCTTTGTATTCAGAATTCGAAATCTAGTTCTCATTTAGCTTGGATCTCAGGATCGAATAACCTGGCTCATCTTGACCTGCAAAAGCTCTATCTCAAAGTAAGTTTTACAAATTTAACAATTTAATGTATGCACTAATACTGACTCTTCCTCAAAAATAACTCAATACACTTGATGAATCATTTTAAAGTTTGATCATTTTTCTTTTCAAAACACATTTTCCCAAACCATTTGTTCATCATGTCTAGCACTTGGAATTTTGACAATCAGCTCTCCAACATCAGTTGTCGAAAATCTTTTTGAGTTTTACAAAATTTATGCTAAAACACACCGAAAATCTTTTTGTATTTTTGAATGTAAAGAAATGCAGTAAAGAAATATTTACTGACAATATTTTTGTGAGTTTTGTGTAAGAGGATCATATCAGTTTTTGACAAGTCACAGGTACCGTTGAGCTTAGTTACACATTAAGAATTAAACAATTCACCTAGATTGCCAATATACTGATCCACTTAAATTTTCACACAAATTTCAACTGATTCAGGATATGAGTTAGATATTTTAAGAACTTAAACTCATTCATGTGTCCCACCTCTTGAATATACTCCCGTATCCAGATCCCAATATTCAGTCTTACAGGTGAGTATACCACAGATGATATCTGTAAGGGGTTAAATTGCGAGGGCCGTGAGAGCTCAGGTCGATCTTTCGATACGCAGAGAGATGACGGCTTCGACTTTTGGTGTGTCCCCTTTAGAGGATCTTTTGAATTACAACAGCAATGACTATCAATTTTATTGTTTCATCAATTTGCTGAGGGTTGCGCTATATTTCAAGCATGCGGAAAGTATTCTCCGGGGACTAGGCCATTGCTTCCGCAAAATCAGAAGTCCCGGGATAATACCCCAGATATCACTGAGCATAAAGACCTAGTATCTCAGAAAGAGGGACCTTTCAAACGAGATTTCAGGGGTTACCTATATATCCAAGTAGTGTTCCCCACAAAATACGCAAGTTTGAATTTAAGTTTATATCCCGAAAAAGCTTAGTAAATGTGTAAAAACCTACCGGCATATCATCAGTGAGACCGTTTAACACTATTTAAACATTACATTTCTTTAGCATACTATGACTGTCTACTGATGTACTATCATTTCCTCTTTTCAACAAAACTCATTTTTGATTTTATCATGTTTTTGTCTTTTTCAAATTTTCAAATGTTTTTGGATTTTCTGAAATAAATTTTCTACCCCCCCCCCCCCTAAAATGCAAACACATTTTAGGAAATTTGAAAACAAACTATACAGAAAAAGACAAATCACCTCAAATCGCCATCCACTAGGCATAAACAATCAGAACTCCCCCTTACACAAAACTATTTTCTCATTATGATTTCAAAACACTTAAGTTTTTTTAACCAAAATGATTTTTCCGGAAAATAAGTTTTGTTGATTTTATCACTTGTAAATTCGGGGTTTGGTTCATCATATTGTCTTACAAAGATCACTTGTAAGTATGGTCCAATCAAGTTCAACCTAATGACCTTGATTAACCATTTGTAAGTATAAACCTTCATCAACCAACTTGTAGTTATATCCAAAACATATAAACACATGTAGGAATAAACATCTACACAAATACATGTTACCAATCAAGATGCCGATTCCTGCTTCACACTTACTAACCTGGAAGCTCCGGCAAGTCACACTTAACCTGTAAAATTTTTAACAATTTTAACAACTTTCATACAAACACTTTAAAATATGAATGATGCCGATTCCTGATCCACGATATAAACTTAGGATCTCCGGCAAGTCAGGTTTTTCAATGAAAGAAAATATCCACCCAAGCCTGACCAGCCTTGGGTGTTTTCAATTCAAAAGCAGTTGGAGTGTAAGTTGCTTTCTTTTTAGCATAAAACTCCTTTACACCTTTCACTTTCCCTTCAACCATTTTTCCGAAAATCTTCTTAACTTTCCCATTAAATGCTTTCTCAACATCAAAGTTATCCTTCTCAGAATAACCCTGATTTGAGATTTCAGACTTTCCAGTTTTCCTTTTAAAATTCTCAAACCTCAATGGGGGAAAGTTATCATCATCCATTGAAGGAACTGAGTTTTCATCACTCTCATCAAACTGTGGCTCCTCTGATTTTGTGGAATCAGATTCATCGCCAGATTTTACTTCTGATTTCTTAACAACCAATTTTTGGTTGTCAAGTTTAACACTTCGCCTGTAAAATCTCTTCGAACACTCACCAACTTCAAATGTTGAATTTTTGAAAACTTTAAATTTTTCAGTTGGTGGTTCGGTTTTATCAACAATAACTTCTTTCAGTTTTCCAGAAACTCCCTGTTTTGTGTTTGTTGCTTTCGGACAGTTCCATGCAATGTGACCAGCTTCATTGCAACGAAAACAGGTTCTTGTTTCTTTCCTTTGATAAGCTTCATTCTTCATCTTTTCAGCAAGAAACTCCTGGTTTGACTGTTTCCAGAATGAGCTCTTTGCTTCTTCTTCATGGCTAGTTCCTGCAACATATGTCATTTTTGATTTATAATCTCGAACATATTTTTCATTTTTATAGTTTTCAGGTGGAATAAAACCAAGTCCTTTCTTTTTGTATCTACGATTGTGGTTTGGTTTCTTTTGAAAACCAGAACCAGAATTGTAACTCTTTTTCTTATTTAAACGCTGTTGAAATCTTGAAGTGTACTTTTTAGGTTTTTCAGAAAGATTTAAATCTTTTATTTCAGAAATATTAATTTCTGTCATTTTTAAAACCTTTTTGATCATGTCAAAACGAACATTTCTTATTGGAAACTCTTTATCAAAATATAATTTGTCAGAATCATTCAAAGTATATGCAACTTCAAACGTTTCATCATTCAAATTAGATTTTGACAACAAAAACTCTTTACTGTAAACCCGTTTTCCCGACGATTATGAACTCTTTTCGGACGAACTCGAACTCCTGACTGACTGACACGAACTTTCGGACTCGGACTTTGACTCTGACTCCTCATCCTTATCCAACACCTGATCTACCACTCGTTTTATCAGTTCAGACTCATGATATGTGTCGGACGCTGTGAACGTGATGTCAATATTGTCAGGTAAAACATCTGTTATCTCGGATTCTAACTTAATATTGACTGCCTGTTTTAGTTCTTCCTCGTTAGGTTTTCTAGGCAAGTACCCTTCCCAAATCGGAGGCAGACACTTATTATAACAGACATCCTGTTTCTTACCAGTATCCTTTTTCTTCTTTGGCTTTGTTTCTTCACCTTTAAACGCTTCAAATCCTTCAACTGTTGGATAAATTCTATCAATTATGTAGTCACAACCTTTGTAGCTTTGCAGTAATCTTCTGATTCTTTCATTCTCAGTTGCTTCACTATCCAACTCTTTCTTCCACTTTGCACATTCTTCTATGTACAAGTTGATCTCTTTCTGCTTTGTCATCATAGTAACATTCAACATCTTCAAGGCTTTCTCTCTTTCAGAGTTAGTCTTTTCCAGACTATTCACAGTTCTGTTCAATACATCATATGACTCTTTCAAATTTTTTACATCAAACAACAATTTTTCTTTCAACTTTTCTAACTCACTAACCCTCTCATCTTTTTCTATACATTGTTTACATGACTCTAAACAAGTAAGACAGGGTTTTGTGACTTCAACTATCTTTTCTATCTCCACAATCTTCTCAAATTCCACTATTTTCTCCACTTCAACTATCTTCTCAATCACTTTGACTTCTTTCAATTCTTTTGCATCTTTCCTCTCTTTGAGTTTCTTCAATTTATCTGCAAAATAAAATTCAAAACTGTCAGAAGATAGATGAGTTTTTCCAACATTTATCTGTTCAAACTCTTCATCATCACTGTTATCTGTTGAACTGTTTTCAGAGGAAACGGATTCTTCATCTTTTTCTTCATCATCAGATAACACAGCCATCCATTCTTTCACCAACTCTGGCCTTTGAACAATCTGAGCAATAAAAGCTTTAACATTAGGATCAGCTGGAATGTACTTGTCCCAGCTAAAACCATCAGCCACTTTCTCGTCATCTTGATCCATGATGCCATAGTAAGCCTTCTTGTTTGCATCTTCGATCATTCTTCCATGTGCCGTTTGAGCTTCTTTTTGTTGATGCGGTTGATGAGTGATCTGCTGATAGATAGTTTTCCTATAATAATCATCTTTCCCAGATGACTCCTTTGTTCCTCTCGGCTCCTGATTCTTGCATTCTCTTTTAAAGTGGCCTTTCTCCCTGCAACGAAAACAGACAACTTTAGATTTATCAAATCCTAGATTAGAAAGGTTTGCATCCAAGAAATCATTTCTTCCTGTAACCAATCTAAATTTTTTCTGCTCTCCTCAAAACACTAGCTAAGGCCCATTTAATATCCATCAGTTCCAACTCCTCTGCATCGATTTGGTCATAATCTTCCTTTGTGAGCATCGGATTACCTATTCTTCCGGCAATCAACCCTTCATAAGACTCTAATGCAGTGACCAATAATCCCATATGATGCTTTACAACTTCTTCAGAATAATTTTGACCATTTTGAAGATGTAGAGCTACATTACACTGAATCGAATGCCCATTTCCAGCAGATGCACTTTGAACACTTGGAGGATTTACCGTTGAGAACCCACTAGTGTTGACTGATCCTTAACTGCTTGGTGTAGACTGATTTCCAGCACTAAATGCGGTTTGTATCTTTGGACTTGCTTCAGCAGTTTGAACATTTCCTTTATAGTACAATTTAATATCTTGTTGATGAGTAGAACTGTTCATTCTAGCAATTTTCTGCTGCTCCAGATCCTGTGCCTCCAACTTCTCTATAAACTGTGCAATCGATAACCTTCTAAACTGTCCGGAATTCTTCAATATCATCAGATATGTACCCCATTCCTGTTGCGGTAACGCATCAGCAAGCTTCTCAACCCATTCTGCTGGAGTTTTTGTAATCTTCAACTGTGACATAGTGCGTACAAGATGACAGTATCTTTCAATAAGACTCTTTGTTGTTTCACCAGGCATGCACGTAAATAGTTCAAATTCCTTTTTCAACAAAGCTGCTTTACTTTGTAGCATTTCAGTACTTCCCTCAAATTTCATTCCAAGAGCTTCCCAAATAGAATAAGCATTTTCATCATGTTGAAGCAATACAAATATATCTTCTTTAACAGCTTGTTGTAACAAATTGATCATCATCTTTTCTCCTTTGTAACTCTCTCTTTCTTGCTCCGTGAATTCTGAAATGATTTTACCGACTCCCGCTGAATTCTTTGGCCTCTTATATTCAGTTTCGATGCTCTCCCAAGCTTTTAGATGATTCACCTGAACCCAATTCTCAAATCGTTTCTTCCACCCGTGATAATCTTCAATTCCCATAAGTTTCGGGGGTTTTTGCATTGTTCCGGTTTCATTCTCCATGTTCATGTTCTTAGTAATGTCGGATGAACTATCAGGGGATGTAGCAAAAGCGTTGTAAAACTCAGTATCCATTTTTCAATGCACGTTGTTCAAACACAGGCACTTATGAGCGAAATTAGAGGTTAAGGTGTACTTAAAAGCGAAATCAGGATGTTGATGTGTCCTTAAAAGCGAAACCAAGGTTATGGTGTACACAAGAGCGAAACCAAGAGGTCCTTTGAGCGAAAGGTGTCTTTTGGGTGACACAAAAACAAAACCATGTCTTGTTGGTGGTCACAAAAGCGAAATAGGTCAACAGATGACACAAAAGCGAAATCAGGTAGTCCTCATGAGCGAAACTACTTGATGTCCTTTGGAGCGAAATCCTGATGTCAAATGAGCGAACCTACTGATGTCCTTTGGAGCGAATCCCTGATGTCAAATGAGCGAATCTACTGATGTCCTTTGGAGCGAAACCCTGATGTCAAATGAGCGAACCTACTGATGTTCTTTGGAGCGAAACCCTCTCAATAAGATGACACAAGAGCGAAATATGTTGTTCAAATAAGCGGAACTACTTTATGTCCAGATAAGCGGAACCAAGTCCGAAGGTAATTTCAACCATTTTAATCCGTAATTTGGTCCGAAACTTTCAAGGGTTTGTCTATGTTCAATTGCGCACAATCTATGAAATTTTGAACGAATTCCGACCGGTATAATTTTCTGGATTGATGAAAGAAGGTGTAGAAGCAAGAAAACAAGATAAATTCCAGCTAATCTCTGCAGAACTCCTCCTCCTGAGCTCTGATACCACTTGTAGGATCGAATTCTGACCCAATTGAGTCAATCAGAGGAGTTTCGATCAGTTGCAGGTGCGGAAAACAAGTATCTGATGTAGAAATAGCTGGCAATTCACTTTAAACACCTTTTGTATTGATCTTACAGTGTTTACAATCAATTGGAAGACCGGCAGCACTTCGATATCCGTAAACAAGAACTCGTTAACTGATTTCGCTCATGATACATATATATAGGGTAGGGGATTTCGCTCATATGGACATGATGTCCATATAAGCGAAACCTGTTAAGTTCAAATAAGCGAAACCCCTCCTAAAGATCATATAAGCGAAACTTATTGACCTTATGAGCGAAATCATCTTTCTAATAACATACACTCTCCTATTTTCTCATAACTCATGCCCTAAACTATACAATTCAATTTAAGACTCGATAAAAGATGAAGTCGACAGATGTAGTGCACCAACAGTATTACTTCATGGATCGTTTGTGGGTCCCAAGCCAAGATGATCTTCGTACCTTGCTTATGGATGAAGCCCATAAGTCTCGTTATTCTATTCATCCTGGCTCAGATAAGTTGTATAAGGATCTTCGTATTCAGTATTGGTTGCCTGGTATGAAGAAAGACATCGCCATATACGTATCAAAATGCCTTACTTGTCTTAAGGTTAAGGCTGAACATCAGCGTCCTTCTGGTTTATTGGTGCAACCAGAGATCCCAGTTTGGAAATGGGAAAACATTACTATGGATCTCATTACTAAACTTCCGTGCACAAAGAAAGGTCATGATTCCATCTGGGTAGTTGTTGATCGTCTTACTAAGTCAGCGCATTTCTTGCCAATTAGTGAGGATTTTCCTGCTGACAAACTTGCTAAAATCTATGTGGATGAAATTGTAGCTCGACATGGTGTTCCTTTGAACATCATCTCTGACAGAGATGCTCGTTTCACTTCTCATTTTTGGAGAACCATGCAATCTGCTATGGGGACCCAACTTAATCTGAGCACAGCTTATCATCCGCAAACGGATGGTCAATCTGAAAGAACAATCCAGACTCTGGAGGATATGCTTAGAGCTTGTGTGATCGAATTTGGTGGTAGTTGGGATTCACATCTTCCGTTAATTGAATTCTCCTACAACAACAGTTATCACACCAGCATCAAAATGGCTCCTTTCGAGGCTCTCTATGGTCGAAAATGTCGTTCACCAGTCTGCTGGAATGAGATCGGCGAGGCTCAGCTTATTGGACCTGCCCTCATTTTAGAGACAACTGACAAGATTAAGAAAGTTCGTGATAACCTTCAGACAGCTAGAAGCCGTCAAAAGAGTTGCGCGGACCCAAAACGCAGGCCCTTGGAATTTCAAGTCAGTGATCGAGTATTACTTAAGGTCTCACCTTGGAAAGGTGTGACCAGATTTGGAAAGACAGGGAAACTTACACCTAGATATGTTGGACCATTCAAGATCGTCGAAAGAATCGGTAAGGTAGCCTACAGACTTGAGTTACCTCCTAAACTTGGAAATGTTCATCCAACCTTTCACGTGTCCAATCTCAAGAGGTGTTTAGCTGATGAGAACCTCCACATACCGCTTGACGAAATTCGTGTTGATAAAACACTGAAATTTGTTGAGAAGCCTGTGGAAATCATGGAACGTGAAGTCAAGTGGCTCAAACGCAAGCGCATTCCTTTGGTCAAAGTTCACTGGGAAGCTAAACGTGGACCCGAGTTTACTTGGGAACGCAAAGATCAAATGAAGGCGAAATATCCGCATCTTTTCCCACGAGTTTCCTCTAAATAAATTTTGGGACGAAATTTCCACAAGTAGGGGAGACTGTAACATCTGTGCTTGTAGTCATTGTGAACAGTTCAGTTATCAATAAAACAATGTTATTTGATCCCAATGTTTGTTTGGTTATGTTTTACATTTTTCATGTTTTGACTTTTGTTCAATTTCAAACTCTACATCGCTTTCTAGAGAGTTATACGCAAACTGGTGCGTAAACGTAATCAGTTTAATGCGACAAATACTCTGGAACATCAACATATACTTAACATACCTTAAATAACCTTTAAATAACTTAGAAATAAGTTTTAAAGGCTTTGGTATGGCAAAAACAAGTTAATTCGCCTACAGGGACTAAATTTGACAAACTGCGAAAGTATGCCAATTTGAACTGTAACAGACATTTCGGAACATGACCATAAGTTAAACATACCATAAATATCTTTTACATAGCTTAGAAATAGGCTTTGAGGTGTTCGGTATGCTAAAATAAACTTTTGGGACATTCAGGGACTAAAAGCGTCAAAAAGTGCACAAGTTTGCACTTTCGCGCATAACTTACGTTCTGAATACTTCCGGACATCCAAAAATTTATGTAAGCACTAAAACATTTTATTTTAGTGTTTGGCATAAGAAAAATCCATTCGTCGCGTCATTTGGATCGTTTTTCGCACTTATGCGCATTCCGTCGTAATTAAGCGAACATCGCGATTGTACGGCCAAACGAACCAACATCCGAGATATTTTGAGCACATTTTAAAGTTCCCTATACTTTAACTTCATTTTAGAGCTTTGAAATGGGGTTAACGGGCCTTAAACGTGTCGGAAATGGCCTTATTACACAACAGGGACCAAAACTGCCAAAAATCAAACTTTCTGGTCAGCAAGGTGCTTGCGCACCTCAACACAAAACACGTTACGGTGCGCAAGCAGGGGTCAGATGCAGCAAAATGTTTTTCTCGGCTGTTAACATCCTTTAACCCCTCCAAAGGCCAAGGCCAAGTGTCAAACTCTTATGGTGGATGGCAAAATGAGTTACCACAACTTTCCAACAAGTGTACGGCTTAGATCGTGCCCCCTTTTCCAAGAAACGATCCTAACGGTGAATCGAAAACTTTAAATACCCACCTTATGTTCACTCATTCCTCACAAGAATCTGATCTAATGTGCTCTAAGTTGAAACCTTTGTTTCATACCTGAGCTATTTTGATCTAGATTAGCATTCGGGGACCCTTTGTAAGTGTTCCTTCGTTCTTTTATTGCTTTTCGAGTCCGAAAGTCAAACTTTGTTTGACTTTCTGCATTGACCAGTTTATGGTCAATGCGAAGTTCGTTTGAACTTCGCAACGTGAGCGTAATCACGATGGTTATAGTCCCTTGTGACTATGCCTACTGATTACCACGTTGTCTAGGGTCGTAAGGGTAAGCGATCTAATAAATCGCTTATACCTTCGAACCCGACCCATTTGGTCGATCATTAGGATCTGACCAAACACATTAGGTGACCATAGTATATAGGGAATAACCTTCCGAGGTTATACCTTATGGTCGCTTCGTTTAAGTAGTTGTATGATAGGTAGTTTATATGCCTTAGATAAATTACCAGAATACCCTTTTCATGTATAATTGGTAATTAAGCATATGTAACCTAAACTTTTGACATCTAAACTGATTTGGCGACAATATTAGACATGTTAATGCATATTCTACTTGTCATAGGACTAGTTAGGCGGTCCGAACGCGTTTCACGCGAACGACGCGTTAAAGTAGCATAAGCTACCTAAACGGGTCGTAAGCACTTAGGTTAAGTTTCATTTTACTATGTAGACTTTGTTAAACCATGTTACATGAGTTCCTTCACTCATTTGGTTTACAAACCCTCATGCTACCCGATCTTCCGATTTAGGTCCGGTTTATTAACATAGTTACCTATATTAGGTGTCGTTTGATTCCGTGATCTCTAGCATTGCTTGGTGGTTATCTTAGGACTTCTGAGCAATCTCAAGTGAGTACATAGACCCCTCTTTTACTGTTTTCCAAACTGTTTTGGGGTGAAACACATGTGCCTACTTGTTACTTTCATGCTTTCCATGTTTTCACATCATATACCTGCTATGTTCGTTAGTACATTATAGTACATTTTTTACATTACATTTCATGCTATGTATGCCCATTGTGTGCGTACTTAGTACATTATGTTACATTACATTTCATGCTATGTATGCCCATTGCGTGCGTACTTAGTACATTGCTTTACATTACATTTCATGCTATGTATGCCCATTGTGTGCGTACTTAGTACATTGTTTACATTACATTACATGCTATGTATGTCCATTGTGTGCATACTTAGTACATTTGTTTCACGTCACATGCTATGTATGTCCATTTGTTACATACTTAGTACAGTTGTTTTCATCACATGCTTACATTTTGGTATGACATTTGGGTTGTTTACAATGGAACAATACATTCATTAACATTAGCTACGCCGTTCGTTAGTAGGTAGTGGTACCATAGGAATTGACAACTCCCGTTCCTGAAATCCTGGGTTTGTTTGGATTGGAAGGAATGACCGAATTCGATATACATAACTTAGATAAACCTTTAATTTGTTTAAGGGTTTATCGCCACAGTCTCAAGGCTTGGATGTATGCATTTTCACAATACCGCATAGATGTTTATATCAGTATAGCATGCATTTGTTCCACAAAACATAACTTTGATTTAAACCATGTTTTACTTCAATACCTTGTTTTTGTGCATTTTACATATGGTTTAGTTGATATATTTCACATACCATACATGACATTTTTGGATACACATTACATGATTTACATTAGACATAAACATTTTGACATTGATATACACAATTCATGACTTACATTAAACACAGACATTTGATATGGTTTACTCAATAACATTTTGACATTTGATTATACATAAACAATTTACATTGGTGGTTTGGTTTGAGTAAGTGATTTAAGTAACGAGGCGTGTGTAATATGATACAAGCATGGTGGATACGACGCTGGTACTTTCTATATATAAGTGTTTGTATGGTATTACATATCGTAGCGTTATTTAAATCATTTCAATTTATGACACATGACATTTTATACAAATAACATACTTTTTACAAGACATTGTTTACAAACAACTTATCTTACACAAACTCATTTTTACATGGTTATTCATTTAACCTTACATTTATTTATACATATCATCTGATCTTATCGTTTTTCAAATGATTTATAAGACAAAGCAAATTACAAGGTTCATGACTAAACATTTTCTTAAACACAAGTCATGATTCATATTTTTACAAAACCTATGTATCTCACAGGCATTTTTATGCTAACGTACCTATTTTCACATGTGTTTTCAGGAGCTATTGCGTAGGATGATGATCGTGACACTAGGGCGGACCTGTGCCTTAGAGACTAAAAATGAAGATAGACTAGTTTAATTATGTTATGAACTCTTTGTTTCCTGTTTAAGACAATATAACACTCTTATTTAATAAATAAAATACAACTTTGAATGCCATGGTTATGAAACAATTAATTCTGTTACAACACTCCCCGACGTTTCCGCCACGTTTTGTATGTTCTACGTGGTCGGGGTGTGACATTAGGAACTTGTATAAATAAGTTTTAAACGCTTATAACTGATAAATTTTGAGTTTTTGGACTCATAAACCTGTTCAGACATGTTGTAAACATCGAATGACTAACTCATTTCATGTTTTATGAAATGTAGGAATTATGTAAAGTACCGGAGGATGATCAAGCCCAATAAAGAACCGAACACGATCAAGAATTCAAGCTTCCGTGAAAAGATTCGTCGTCATGTTTTAAATGGCGAATGTATTTACAAAATGTTGAAATGCTTATTTCTTAAAATGTTTTAACAAACTCATATTTAAGTGTATGTTTAACCGTAACTACACTATTATAGTTAGAAATTATATGATAATCGTATAAATGGACTAAGGGTCTTACAATCAATCTTCTTTTGAGGGAGCTTGTTGAGGAGTGCCACCAAGCATTCTTCACTTAGGGTGACTTGTTGAATGGATTTAATCTTTTTTTTATGAGTGAGTAAGTCTCTCATGAACTTGGAGTATTTTGGCATTTGAGTGAGGACTTCCACAAAAGGGAGATTGATGTGAAGTTGTTTAAGCAAGTTCACAAACTTAGTGAATTGCTCGTCGGTCTTTTGCCAAAGTAAATAGCCGGGGTAAGGGACCAGGGGTGGTTTGGTTGTGTCGGTATTTTGGGGTTGAGTATTTTCTTGGTTATTGGTAATGGGTGTTTTAGTGGGGATTGGATCGGGTTGTTGTGGTGTTGATTCAATCTCGGGTCCTACCTTCCAGCTTCTTAGGTTGATTACGCTTACTTGGGCTTTTAGGTTTGTTTCAGTGTTACTTGGTAAGGCTCCTTGCGGTCTCTCGGCGAAATTTTGGGCGAGTTAGCATAATTGTTTTTCTATATTTTGAACACTAGCCCTTTGATTTCTAATTTCTGCTTCAGTTTGTAGGAGCCTTTCTGAGTATCTTTTATCGGATTCGGAGAAGAGGCGAGTGATAATATCCTCAAGCCTTTCTCTTTTCCTTGTTGTTGTGGTCGGAAACCTTGTTGCTCATTTCGTGGTTGTTGTTGAAAGTTGGATCGTTGTTTTCAATTTTATTGGTTATTACCCCCTGATTCCCTCTAACTAAAGTTGGGATGATTACGCCACTCGGGAGTGAAAGAGTTACTTGGGGCTCCCGGTGGTCGTGGCCGGTTATTTTGGTAATTTACCACTTCCGTTTGATTTTCTTAATCTTTCATACAACTCCAGTTTTCATGGGGGCCGCTGCATCCTTCGCAAGCCATAACCAAAGCCATTTTGTTCATTTCAATTTTCTTTATTTTATTAGTTAAGGCTTCGATTTGGGCTTGCAAAGAAGTGGTTTCATCCACTTTGTGGGCGCCCAGGGCTATAGATTGTGTGCCCTTAGGAGTGTGCCTTTGAAAACTGTTTTGAGCAAGTTCTTCGATTTGATTATAGATTTCCTCGGGGCGCCAATTCCCAAGGAGTCCCCCGGAGCCGGAATCAAGGATTTGCCTTATGTGTGGCAAGAATACATTGTAGAAAGTGGAAACTTGTTGCCATCGTTCAAGACAATGATGTGGGCATTTCCTTGATATCTCCTTGAACCTTTCCCATGTCTCGTACAAGGATTCCCCATCTTCTTGAGATTAGGTGTTAATCTCGGTCATGAGTTTGGCGGTTTTAGCGGGAGGGAAATATTTGTAGAGAAAGTTTTGGGCAAGTTCATCCCAAGTGTGTACGGATCCACTTGGGAGTGTGTTTAACCAAGCTTCCGCTCGGTCTTTGAGGGAAAAAAAGAACATATGGAGCCAAACAGCATCGCTGGAGGCCCTGTTGATCCGGAAGGTGTCACATATTTCCAAAAAGTTGGTAATATGTAAATGTGGATCTTCATCGGATAGGCCATGGAAAGTGGCGGAATTTTGGAGCATTTGTATTAAGTGTGGTCGAAGCTTAAAGTTATTAGCATTGACATTAGGAGGGTTAATAGCGGCTCCAAGATTACCGACAGTAGGCCGTAGGTAATCCATGAGAGTGCGTTGATCCGCCATAGGGGGTTTTGGGTCGAGGCTTTTGTCGGTTTTTGGCTTGAAGTCTTTTTCTCTAATAGCGCTCGGGTTCTTCAAGTGATACTTTTATGTCTTTGTCGGAGTTGGAGCTCATGCACCAAACTGTATCTCCTGCGAATTATACAGAATTGGGTGATTTTTTGCAAACAAAAACAAAAAGAATGTCTGATCAGAAGTTTAGCACAGCCCCGTGCTAATGTAGAACGACCCGTGCTTGTACAGAAAAAGTTTATGTTTTCATGTTCCCAGATACTGGAAGTTTTACATGGCCACGTCCTCCTGTAACACGACCCCGTGTCTCTGATCCAGTAACAAGAAAACAACTCTTCCCAGATACTGTAGATTTAACACAGCCCGTGTTGATCAAACACGGCCCCGTGTTATTCCTGCAGAAAGTAGAAAATTGATAGAAAAAAAAGAAAATTAAAAAGAAAAGATAAAAATGACTAGGCCGTTAATTTTAAGCTTTCCTAAAATTCTTGTGTCCCCGGCAACGACGTCAAAAACTTGACGTGCGTTCGAGTGTATATGTTTTTAAGATATATTTTAGCTCTTTTTATTCGCGAATTGAAGTTTTAAATTTATAAAACATGATATACTATTATCACTCTACACACACGTTAGGGCAAGTGCACCCATGTCGGACGTAGTTTAGTGATGGCAATATACCGAGGTCGTCCAAGGACACAAGAGTTTTTAATACCGGTTTATCGTTAACGTCTAATCTAACTAAGATTTGAAGAAAAGGTTTTTAAAGCTATATAAAGATAAATTAAAAAGCAAAAATAAAATACAAGGAAAAAACAAATTGACAAGAAGGAATCACTTGGTTCCAACTCCTCTTTAATGTATCATTTTGATGATTTCCGCACTTTGGGCATTTTAAGAGATTATCTTTAAGTTATAGTAGTAGGCCCCTTTCCAGGCAGCGTTACCCTCAACCTCTTGGTCTGAGTCAACAGGGATACAGTCCCGCAATGTCGGATTATTGAAAGATAATTAAGTAAGTTATTAATGCGAAAACTGGTAGGCCCCCTTCCAGGCAGCGTTACCCTCAACCCTTTGGTCTGAGTCAGCAGGGATACAGTCCTCGTAGGGTTGGTTTAAAGTTTTAATAGTAGTTTATAAATAAGGGATTCAAGCAGTTTCTTACTCTCAATTGCGCCAGTCATTCCCGGCCAATCCATGGAGTGGTACTAAGCTTGAACCAGGTTCTTGCAGGATCTATACACTGAACGAGACATAGAATTACCCATCCACCCTTCTAACCCCCCTTCCAAGTAGTTAAGGCACTTTATATAGACCGTAATGACACGAATATGTGAATCAACAACATATGAAGAATGGTTAGATAAATTCGCCTTCTATATAAAACACTAGTTATTTAAGTCATTAATGCATACCCAATTGAAAAGGGGCCAAAGATTGGAAATCAAAAAATAATACATAAAAGATTTGTCTTCACCAAGTGATGTAAGAGTTTAGCCAAGCATGGCCTTTATTTGATGAGAACTCTTACGATCGATCTTGGATCCCGAGACTACTACAAACTCTAAATGATGGAAGATGGATGATGGTGTTGTAGTGGTGGTGGAGTGTTGGCAAGTATGAGAGAAGTGGTTTGCCAAGGGATATATTGGAATGGAACCAAGAACCCCTATTTATAGCTGAAGACAGACACTCAACATGGGCCGTGCCCGCTTGGCACGGCCCTGTGGCCATCTCTCTCTCTCTCTCTCTTCCTCATTAAATGCTGTGTCAGGTCTTGTACTAACAGGGCCCCGTGTGTCAATGGCACGGCCCGTGGCCAATGTACTTTCTGTACTATCCCAGATTCTGCGAATCTTAGAGTTGACCACGCCCCGTGTTGCCTTAGCATGACCCCATGTTGGTTGTCTGTTTTGTCCTATGTTGTTGTCTTTTCTTATGCAGAGAATCTAGTCTTGGACACGACCCGTGTCTGGTGGGCACGACCCCGTGTCAGGTCATCTGATCTTGCTATTCTCTTGGTTTGGATATGGATGGGGGCTTGGCGAGTCGCGTTAATCCTCATTCTTTGTATTTATGTTTTTTTTCACTGTTATTTTGCTCCTTTTGTGCGTTTAAGCTCTTTTAACCCTGTAAATTAAATAGGAACAAAGAAACAAGCTTTTTCCAACATTAGTACTAAAAAAGGGTTGATTTTACGCCGTATTGGATACAATTTATATGTTGTATTTTATGCACATCAATCCTACTTCTATCAACAAGGATCCTTAGCTTGAGTTCAAGGATCCATGGATCACCCATCAAGACCTTCGACGCAGACCTTTCCTGGATCCAGTGTCTTTCAGGATCAACGATCCTCAAGGAGACAACCACTGAGAAGCTCAGAAATCCATGATGGGGATTTCATCCCCATGCAAACTTGGGCTTCCTCAGGACCTACAATAACTGCAGACATGTCTTATCCCAGATACTCTTCTGGAATAGCACCTTTAAGTCAAGCGAGAGGTAACAGTTTCCATAATACATCTTTGGATACTAACTATGGTTTTATACAAGATGTAGGGATCAATAAGGCCATGGCCAGGGAGTTGGAAAAGCTCAAGGATATGATATCCAGTGTTCCGAGAATAGTCAAGCCTATTTATGAGATTCCAGATGGCAGCCAAAGGATATCTCGTTTTGCACCACCAATATGCAATGCGGAGATACTCAAGCGCTTCCAAACCCCCAACATGAAGTTGTATGATGGTACAACTGATCCGGAGGAGCATGTGGCCCAATACAGAGAAAGAATGGAGATAAACCCCATTCCTGAAAGACTAAAAGAGGCTTGCCTATGCATGGGCTTTGGATCCACACTTACCACTTACTGGATCTGTATTAAAATGGCTGCTTAGTTTTCCTCCCTATTCTATAATTTCATTTTCACATTTAGTTAATCTATTTAATAACCAGTTTTCCTGTAGTAGAACATTTGAAAGGTTAACTAGTGACTTATATAAAATTACCCAGGCTCGTGATGAATCCCTTAGGTATTATGTCACTAGGTTAGGAAGAGAATCCTTAGAGATCCCAAACCTTGATATTGCAATTGTTGTTGAAGCATTTAAGATGGGATTGCAAAAGGATTTTCCCTTTTATGATGACCTTGTTATGAACCCATGTAGAAATTTAGACGAAGTTAGAAACAGGGCCTTGAGGTTCGTCAGATTGGAAGATGAAAAAAAAATCCAAGACAGGCTCGGTGGTTCTACCAAATATGAGCACTATGATAAGAAGTAGGGATCCTTCTATAAGAATAATAGATCTAAGCCCTACTAAAAAACATATAAGCAAAATGTCCACGCGGTGGAACAAGACGAAGACGAAGAAGAATATCCAAGAATATCTGAATATTGCTTCTCCGTTGATAATAGTGAACTAATACTTGTTTTGCAGAACTTAGGTGAGAAGGCAAGGTGGCCAAGGAAGAACGAGAAGTCAAACTCCTTTAAGCATAAGTCCAAATGATGTGCATACCATTAGGATTTTGGGCATTTAACAGATGAATGCATTGCACTAAGGAGGGAGATAGGTTACTTTCTCAACAAGGGGCATTTGAAAGAATTGCTGGGCAAAAAGAAATCAAGGATCCAGGATCCTGAGAATGTTCCAGAGAGGGCTTCTCCACCTCCAGCCGACGCCCTAGTTATCAACTTTTTTTTCTAGAGGATCAGATATTTGTGGCACTTCCTTCTCGGCAGCTAAGAGACAAACAAAGGAAACTAAATTGGAGAATGGTGATAGACCTATCAGGACTTCCACGTTGACGGATCAAAAAATAATATATTTTGACAAGGAAAACAGGGTCAACATCCAGGATCCTCACCACGACGGTCTGGTTATAACATTAGTTATTGCTAACCATTTTGTTCACAGGATTCTAGTAGACGGAGGAAGCTCTGTAAATATCATACAACTTGATGTGCTTAAGAAAATGAATATTCCAGAATTCGAGATTATACCAAGATCGTCAATACTTGTTGGGTTCAGTGGTGAAACCAAGAATACATTAGGGGACATCAAACTACCGATATATATTGAGGAAGTTAACTCTATCAAAAAATTTTGTATTATTGATAACTTATCTTGTTGTAATGTGATTCTTGGCAGTCCCTAGATTCACGAGATGAAGGTTGTTCCCTCAACATATCACAAAAAGAAGCTGAGTTGGAGGTCCAACAACTTGGAGAAACCAAGGATCCTTGGATACTTTTTACTGATGGAGCTGGATTATGAATACTACTAAAATCGCCACAGGGGTACATAATACCCCAGCCCATCGCATGTGAATTCCAAACCACCAACAATGAAGCAGAATATGATGCACTAATAGTAGGTTTGCAATTAGCCAGACAAATGAGGATCATATATCTTCAAGTTTATATAGATTCATTGCTAATTACTAACCATTTTAAGGGTTCATATACTGGAAAAGGTGAGAAACTAATCAAATATTTAGAAATAGTAAAAGAACTGACAAATTCTTTCAATTCTTTTAGGATAACACATTACCCAGAGAGGAAAATGCAGGGGCATAAGCTTTGGCGAATTTAGGATCAGCCCTAAAAATTTCAAAAGATGTAAAGATACCTATCATTCACATCCTCTTTCCTGTAATTGGGGAGCATGATGTAATGGAGGTGGCAAAGGATAGTACAACAACATCCAGTGATCCGCATTTAGATTTAGGATCATGGATCCTTCTGATTATGAAATTCATTCAAAATAGAGAAATCCCCACGGGAGAGAACCCTAAAGCCTTCAGGGTCAAGGTATCTCAGTTTATTAAATTAGCTAACACTTTATATAAAAGGTCTCTTGCAGGTCCCTATTTATGGTACATTGAGGATCCTAAAATTCAAGAAGTGTTAAAGGATTTACTTAGACGGTATAAATTCGAGTTATCTTACGTTTCGACATCGCCGCAACGCTGTTAGTGGGTATTATTTTAGACAGTGTTGTAAAAGTCGCTAGGCGGTCCCTAGTCGGCCGACTGGGGAGTTGGGAGTAATCGGAGTACTCAGAGAGTACTCGGGGAGTACGCGGACATGGTAAATATAAAGAAAATTAATTGTTATGTATTATTTATGTGTTAAAATAAGCATAATTCATGTCAACTGAGTATAATTTAAAATGAAACATGTTTAAAGTTCAAATATTCTGAATACAAGTTCGACTAGTCTGAGTACAAGGCCGAGTAGTCCGAGTACAAGGCCGAGTAGGCCGATTTTGACCGAGTTTGACCGATTAAAAGTCAACAAACCACGTTGACCGCCTAGACCGACTAGGCCGACTAAGTTCGACTAGGCGCCGACTAGGCCGACTAGGCACCGAGTACTCCCGAGTAATCCCGAGGCCGACTAATTGAGACCGCCTAGGAGGAAGTCGCCTCGGAGGGGGTTCGAGGACCGAGTACTCGGCCGAGTAATCCGACTTTTACAACACTGATTTTAGACTATTAAAGCCCATGAATTTTATGATGCCGACGACGTTATTCCACATCACCTTAAAAACAATAATAAAATGCCAGACTTTATCAAACTTGTCAGCTTATCGCTACAGTTGAAAAATCATCCAATACTATGGGATCTGAATCATCTGATCAAACTTGTTGGCTTGTCACTAAGTTAACGTTGTTCATTTCTCACTCTTCCCACCCATTGCTCCTCTCTCACACATGGAAAAGAGTAAAAACCCCAGATGGCGTTTGGACGGAATGACAGCTCTCGTCACCGGCGGTAGACGTGGCATCGGCTATGTTGTGGTGGAGGAACTGGCGGTACACGTGGCATCGGCTATGTTTGCGAAAATCAAGGGAAAATAGTTGACTGGTCCAACCGCACGAGTTGGTCGCACACCAGAACTGGGATCGCACAAGTGTGTGTGATCGCACACTTCCATCCCAATCGCACACCATAGCTGGGCCACACCTGAACTTGGGCCTGATCGCACAATCAGTTGGGCTTAACAAGCTGTTTGGGGCGCGGATCAGAGTGGGTCGTACACCTTATCTCTGATCGCACAAGTTGAGGCTGATCGCATAGACCGGGTCCAATCGCACACCCTGGTGGGCTTTAACTACTTGGGCCGCACACTTGTAAAGAGCTGTTAGTTGGGCTGAACGTTAATCGCGCAATTTATTAGGGCTCATCAAGAGCCGCACACCTATCGCTGAATCGCACAATTTACTTTGGGCCGTAGTGACTGGGCCGCACATTTTGCGTAGGGCTGTTAGGTGTTTATCTAAATAACAGACGTGTGATGTGATCTCGTATATGGCCTGATTATGTGTTATGTGTTATGTGATGATGTGAATGGTGTACAATATGTTGCTATGGGAATTGGTACATGTAAAACTAATTGACTGTGGTAATCTTACTAGGATTCGATTAATTAAGTGTGATGTAACTAGTCTTACCAAGCAAACCAAGGTGAGTTCACTGCTCTTTTCAAGCATGCGTCCCGGGGAGGGACATCTGGTAAATATTCCTGGGAGGAATACTGGGTTAATGGGTTTAACGGGGATGTTAAACTTGGGATGTTGGTTAATACACTCATATCTATCATTTAAGTCCCATCATATACCGAATTAGTTTCCGGGGAGGCAACGGGGTTATTAGTTGATAGCGCTATTAGGTTTGGCACCCTCACACCGTACCGGGGAGGACGGGCGTGAACTAATTACCTTAACCACTCGACCAATGTTTGATAGAGCATTGGGGAAGGGCAAACAATCTGGAGCCATCTTGCAGTACTCGAGTTATTGACAACATCGTATTTTTAAATGCTTTAAACTTATACTGGGTAACTAAACGTTTTAACAAACTTTGAACTCGCCAGCGTTATGCTGATACACTTGTCTGCATGCTTGCAGGTCGTTAGATTACTGGGCATGGAACTTGCTATCTGGGAGTGCTGGAATGGTCATGGGTCGAGACTCTTGGATACACATGACATGTTTATTGGTTTCGTACATTGGTTTTCAAACAATTGAATAACATTTTACTTTATGCTTCCGCTGAACGTATTGGTTTTATGTTATGTTTTGTTTTGGAAATACTTTAAGTAATAAATGGAAACTTTTATTTAATATCTTGTTATAGTTCAATGTGATTGGTGGCTGGATCTTGGTACGTCACACTTCCCGCGGGGTTTCCGCATGTGGTATTTTGTGGGTGTGACAAAAAATGTATGACGTCAAAAACATATGAAATCAAAACGACAAAAACATATGATCGACGTTTTGTTTCTAGTTACCCTCGTCCCAATTCCTTTTGCGATATACTATACTGCCTGCGACAGTTCGACATTTTGTTTCCTTTCCCTGATCTAGCAGACCCTTATTTTTGTTTAGACTAGTCACTTGGGCTTGTTAATTGGTTCGTTTTTTTAAAACTTCTAAACAGGCCCTTAGTTAAAAAACTTTGGGTCTTTTAGCAGGCCCTTATTTATACAAACACCCAGGAATTTTATATATATATATATATATATATATATATATTGTAAGATCGTGTTGTGAACCAAACGAGTCGTTCAGAGGAGTTTTAATCTGTTTCAGAAGCGGAAACTAAGAAACAGACTTCGAAACAGCTTGTAAATCACTTTAAACAGCTTTCTGATTGATATAACACTGATTACATGCAGAAAACAAACCGGCAGCACCTCGGTATCAAATTCCACAACTCCTCCAACTGATTCGCTTGAACTGCCTATTTATAAGCATGGGGTTTCGCTTGAAAGTGACAAGGTGCATTTCAAGCGGAATCATAACTTGCTGATTTCGCTTGAAAATGACACAAGTCATTTCAAGTGGAATCTGCTCTTTCAAGCGAAATCACACTAAATAACACATAAAACTGCTATTTTCTCGAACACTGTGCCCTGATCTAACATATCTAGTGACAAGACTCGATACAAGACGAAGTCGACAGACGCATGCACCAACAGACTCCCCCTCGAATGTTGACGAGTCTTAAAGTGTCGAGTCTTCGCATCTTCAGTCTTTATCAGTCTTCGGGCTCAGCATCAATATACTCCCCTCGAACACGCTTTCCTCGGATGTCTTCAGACTCCCCTTTCGTTATGCTGGGATCGCAGCCTGGCTTGTTGATATCATAGAGTCCTCAGGTATCAGAACCTGGCATTGTGCCCTTTCTTTAGGTTCAAGATCGAAACCTGGCTCTCTATTACTCAGATATCCTGCACATTCTCTACCCAAAAGTAAATTTTCTGATGACCACTTATGGATAAGAAATTCAAACAATGATTTTACAATGTTAGTCTCTGATGAACCACTTGCAGGAATATTTAAAATATCATTTCATTTAGACACACACTCCCCCTCACCACATGCTCATCATGTTTAGCACTTGGAATTTTGAAAATCATCTTTCCAACATCAGTTGTCGAAAATATTTTTGAATTTTTCAAAATTTAAGCTAAAGAAATATTTTTGAATTTTTTAATAAAACACACTGAAATCTTTTTGAATTTTTTAATAAAATGAAATGTAGTAAAGAAATATTTACAGACAATATTTTTGTGAGTTTGTGTAAGAGGATCATATCAGATTATGACAAGTCACGAGTACCGTTGAGCTTAGTTACACATTAAGAATTAAACAATTCACTTAGATTGCCGATATACTGATCCACTTAAATTTTCACACAAATTTCAACTTATTCAGGATATGAGTTAGGTGTTTTAAGAACTTAAACTCATTCATGTGTCCCACTTCTTGAATATACTCCCGTATCCAGATCCCAATATTCAGTCTTATAGGTGAATATACCACAGATGATATCTGTAAGGGGTTAGATGCGAAACCGTGAGAGCTCAGGTCAGAACTTCCGTTCAGCAGAGAGATGACGGCTCGACTTTTGGTGTGTCCCCTTTAGAGGATCTTTTTTACAACAGCATTGATTAGCAATTTTATTGTCTCATCAGTTTATGCTGAGGGCGGCGCTATATTTCAAGCAAGCAGTAAAGTATTCTCCGGGGACTAGGCCATTGCTTCCGCAAAATCAGAAGTCCCGGGATAATACCCCAGATATCACTGAGCATAAAGACCTAGTATCTCAGAAAGAGGGACCTTTCAAATGAGATTTCAGGGGTTACCTATATATCCAAGTAGTAATCCCCCCACAAAATAAGCAAGTTTGAATTTAAGTTTATATCCCAAAAAAGTTTACTAAATGTGTAAAAACCTATCGGCATATCATCAGTGAGACCGTTTAACGCTATTTAAACATTACATTTCTTTAGCATACTATAACTGTCTACTGATGTACTATCATTTCCTCTTCTTTGACACCAAAACTCATTTTTGATTTTTATCATGTTTTTGCCTTTTTCAAATTTTCAAATGTTTTTTGATTTTCTGAAATATCTACTCCCCCTAAAATGCAAACACATTAAAGGAAATTTGAAAACAAACTTTACAAATAAAGTGACAACATGATATCGAATCGCTTCAATTCGCCATCCACTTGGCATAAACAATCAGAACTCCCCCTTTCAACAAACTATTTTCTCATTATGATTTCAAAACACTCAAGTTTGTTTTAATCAAAATGATTTTTCTGGAAAATAAGTTTTGTTGGGGTTATCACTTGTAGATTAATGGTTCATCACATTGTTTTTCTCAATCATGTGTAGAAAATCAGATACAACTTAATGTCCCTGATTTACCACTTGTAAATAAAAACCTTTTCCAGAAAGATGCCGATACCTGCTCCTCGCTTACCTACCTGGGAGCTCCGGCAAGTCCAGATCTTACTTATGAAAAACAGACATCCAAGCTTCACCAAACTTGGATGTTTCTTCCTCATCTGCACTTGGGTAAAATGTTGCTTTCTTTGTTTCATAGAAATCCTTTACCCCTTTCACTTTACCCTCGACCATTTTCCCAAAAATCTTTTTAACATTCCTATTAAATGCTTTCTCAACATTAAATTCTTTCTTCTCAGAATAAAATTGATCTGAGATCTCAACTTTTCCAACTTTTGATTTAAAATTTTCAGTCCTCAATGGTGGAAAATGAACATCATCCATTGGAGGTACTGAGTTTTCATCTTTTGACTCAGCTTGTGGCTCGTCTAACTTTGTGGAGTTAGATTCATCGCCAAGTTTCTCATAAAACTTCTTAAGAACCCATACTTGGTTGTCATGTTTAGCTCACTTTTGATAAAAATGAGTCTTTGAACATTCACCAACTTCATATGTTGAATTTTCAAAAATTTTGAATTTCTCATTTGGTGACTCATTTTTCTCAAAAACCTTTTCTTTGAGTTTTTTAGAAACTCCCTGTTTTTTCTTTGTATCCAACGGAAAATTCCATGCAATGTGACCAACTTCATTGCATTTAAAACAGGTTCTAGTATCCTTTCTATGAAAAACTCCGGTTCCTATTCTCTTCTTTTCAGCAAGAAACTCTTGGTTTGATTGTCTCCAGAAAGGTTTCTTCTGTTCTTCCTCTGCACTTCCTCCTGAAACAAATGTCATTTTTGTTTTAAAATCTCGGACATATTTCTCATTTTTATATTTTTCTGGTGGAATAAACCCTAATCCTTTCTTTTTTGAAATTACCGTTGTGGTTTGATTTCTTTTGAAAACCAGAACCGTAACCCTTTTTCTTGTTCAATCTTTGTTGAACTCTTGAAGTGTATTTTTTAGGTTTTTCAGTAAGATTTACATCTTTTATTTCAGAAATGTTAATTTCTGTCATTTTGAAAACCTTTTTGATCTTTTCAATTTGAACACTTCTTATTGGAAATTCCTCATCAGAATATAATTTGTCAGAATCAATCAATTTATATGCCACTTTGATTGCTTCGTCATTCAAATTAGATTTTGATAACAGGAATTCTTTATTGTACACCCGTTTAACAGACAATTTTGAATTGTTGACCGACGAACTCGAACTTTTGACGGACGAACTTGAACACCCAGACTCGAACTCTGACTCAGACTTTAACTCCGATTCCTCATCTGTATCCAACACCTGATCGGCCACCTTTTTTATTAACTCGGACTCATGATCAGTGTCAGACGATGTAAAAACCACATCAATGTTTTCTGGTAATTCATCGGTTATATCGGACTTTAACTTTATATTGACCACTTTTTTGACTTGCTCCTCATTCGGTTTTCTAGGAGAATATCCTTCCCAAATCGGAGGTGGACACTTGTTATAACTAACACTCTGTTCCTTACCAATATCTTTCTTCTTTGGCTTCTCAACTTTAAAAGCTTCAAAACCTGCAACAGTTGGATAAATTCGATCAATAAGATAATCAGAACTAGAATAACTCTGTAATAAACGTCTGATTCTCTCATTTTCTATCTTTTCATTTTCCAACTCCCATTGCAGCTTTGCACATTCTTCAATATAGTGATTTATAGCCTTCTGCTTTGTCATCATCACAGAATTCATCATAGTCAATGCATCTTCTCTTTCTGAATTTGTCTTTTGAAGACCAGTTACTGTTCTGTTTAGCACATCATAAGATTCTTTCACATAATTGAGATTAAACAATAATTGTTCTTTCATCTTTTCTAGCTCAATCAGTTTCTCATCCTTTTCTACACATTTCTTGCAAGATTCTGAACACTTTAAGCAAGGTTTGATGACTTCCACAATCTTTTCAACTTCGATGACTTTCTCAACCTCAATCACCGGTTCAATCTCAATCACATTTTCAACTTTAACTTCTTCTTTTTGAACAGTCTCTTCTTCTTGATCAACACTTTCACTCTTCATTTTCTTTTGTTCTTTTGCACCTCGTCTCTCCTTCAGCTTCTCTAAGCGATCTGCAAAATATAATTGAAAGCTTTCAGGAGATAGATGAGTTTTAGCAATATTAATATGTTTTTCTTCCTCATCATAACCACTATCATCAGTTGGTGATTGATCAAAATCTATCGCTTTTTCATAATTATCATCTGAAGAATCAGAATCAGATGGTGTTTGATCAAACTCTAATTTTCAGAACTATCATCTGAGGAACCAGAATCAGATAATGTTTGATCAACCATAGTTGCTTCTTCTGAACTTTCATCAGATGAAACAAATTCTTCTTCTTGTTCTTTTTCATGAACACCAATCGCTTTCATCCACTCTGTAAACAAATCTGGTTCTTGAACTATCTTTGTAATGAAAGCTTTAAAGTTCCCATTCTCATCCGCAAACATATCCCAGCTGAACCCTTCAGGTAATTTTTCATCATCTTGGTTTATTAAACATGCTTTACTATCAGCTGATATATATTTGTTCCAATTGAAACCTGGAGCCATTTTCTCATCATCTTGATTAATAATTCCAGAATAAGCTTTCCTATTTACATCTTCAATCATCTTCCCATGAGCAGTTTGTGTTTCTTTTTGTTGATATGGTTGATGAGCTACTTGTTGATATATGGCTTTCCGATAGTAATCATCTTTTCTAAATGGATTCTTTGCTCCACTAGCCTCTTGATTTTTGCATTCTCTTTTGAAATGACCTTTCTCCCTGCATCGAAAACAAGTAACTTTAGATTTATCAAATCCCAAAGTAGACACATGTGCATCCAGAAAATCATTTCTCCCTGTGATCATTTTAAACTTTTCTGCTCTCCTCAAGACACTAGCTAGACACCATTTGATGTCCACGAGTTCCATTTCTTCAGCGTCTATCTGATCGTAATCCTCTTTTGTCAGCATAGGATTTCCGATCCTTCCTGCAACCAAACCTTCATAGGATTGTAGCACAGTTGCAAGTAACGCCATGTGATCTTTTGCAATCTCTTCAGAAAAACTTTGACCATCTGGAAGATTCAATGCAATGTTGCACTGTATCACACAACCATTTCCACTTTTTGAACTTTGAGAATGAAAACTTGATTTTGAACTCTTCGGATTAACACTTGGATACAAAGAAAATCCACTGCTGCTGTTTGACTTTTGATCAACAGGTTCAGATGAGTCTCCAGCACTAAAAGCAGTCTGAATTTTCGGACTCTTTTCAGCCTCTTGAACACTGCCTTTGTAATACATTTTTACATCTTGTTGACCACTCGGATTACTCATCCTCGCAATCTTTTGTTGTTCAAGATCTTGTCCTTAAATCTTCTCGATGAACTGAGAAATCGTCAAACCATCATAAACTCAGGTGTTCTTTAAGATCATCAAGAATGTACCCCATTCCTTTTGAGGTAATGCATCAGCTAGTTTGTCGACCCATTCCTCTCGATCTTTGGTTATGCTTAACAACGACATGGAACGCACTAAGTGGCAGTATCGTTCAATCAACTTCTTTGTGTCTTCTCCTGGCAGACTTGTGAATAGATCAAGTTCTTTCTTAAGTAGTGATTTTTTACTCTTGATCATATTTTCACTTCCCTCAAACTTGATTTTAAGTGCATCCCAGATTGATTTTGAAGTTATGTCATGTTGCAGCAACACAAAGATGTCTTCTTTAATGGCTTGCTGAAGTAGACTAATCATCATCTTTTCAGGCCTGTACATGTCTCGTTCTTTTTCATTGAATTCAGATATTTCTTTTTCAACTTGCAGATCAGTACGTGGTAGAACATACTTCTTCAAAATACACTCCCAAGATCTCAAATGGTTTGCTTGAACCCAGTTCTCAAACCTATCTTTCCAACCATAATACTCCTCAATGCTCATTAGCTTCGGGGGTTTTTGTGTAGTTCCAGTTTCATTTTCCAAATTCATGTTTTGAGCAATGGTAGCCGGAGTAGTCGGGGATGTTGCAAATGCGTTGTAAAACTCTTCACTCATGATTCCGTAAACTTTTTCTCAAAACAGGAACTTTCAAGCGAGATAACACCTTTAAGCGAAATAACCTGCACACAACTTCAAGCGAAATTAAAATTTTCAAACAGAATTTCAACTCAAGCGAAATAATCCAATTCAAGCGGAATGTCTTCTCAAGCGAAATCACAACTATTAAACCCAAACCCTGTTCAAGCGGAATAGCGTCTTGAAGCGGAAACAGACAATGTTGAAGCGGAAACACAGGTTTCGCTTGAAAATCTCAAGCGGAATAATGTCTTTGAAGCGGAATAAGGCTGTATTCGTTCAAGCGGAACCACAACTTAGGTCCATTTTAGTCATTTTTAGGCCGAATTTTGTCCTGAAATTCTCAAGGATTTGTTAAAATGCAGTTTTACACAATAGATGAGAAAAATAGCCGATTTTAACCGTCAAAACTTGTTGTTTTTTAAAAGACGGTGTAGAAAAACATAAAATTTGAGCTGAAACGGTAAGAACTCCTCCTCCTGTGCTCTGATACCACTTGTAAGATCGTGTTGTGACCCAAACGAGTCGTTCAGAGGAGTTTTAATCTGTTTCAGAGGCGGAAACTAAGAAACAGACTTCGAAACAGCTTGCAAATCACTTTAAACAGCTTTCTGATTGATATAACACTGATTACATGCAGAAAACAAACCGGCAGCACCTCGGTATCAAATTCCACAACTCCTCCAACTGATTCCCTTGAACTGCCTATTTATAAGCATGGGGTTTCGCTTGAAAGTGACAAGGTGCATTTCAAGCGGAATCATAACTTGCTGATTTCGCTTGAAAATGACACAAGTCATTTTAAGCGGAATCTGCTCTTTCAAGCGAAATGACACTAAATAACACATAAAACTGCTATTTTCTCGAACACCGTGCCCTGATCTAACATATCTAGTGACAAGACTCGATACAAGACGAAGTCGACAGACGCATGTACCAACATATATATATATATATAGGAACAGGATAAGGAGAGAACGCCTCAAAGTGTGAGAACGATTCTCAGCCACAAGAGCTTAGTGGTTTGTGGCTGAGATTGATGCGGTGGTATTTTTGTAAATAATAGGGGCCTTGGAACTACCAGGAGGGGTAAAATAGGAAGATCCAAACAAAAGTGCACATGCTAATCACATGCCATTTTCCCCATCATATTTAAACGACAATAACTTTTTTATACGTGATTATTTTTTGAAAAAAATTCCACCATAAAACTCAGCTTTTTTTTATCTTTCCAACGAGTATACTATTGATATACTTTTCGAAAAAAAAATTAACTGGGTTTTATGACGTTTTTCTGAATTGTGTGTTTTATGGCGTTTTAGATTATGTATTTTTATGGCGTTTTTCTGAACGAGGTTTTTTATGGCATTTTAACTAGGTATTTTCATGGCGTTTTTCTGAACTGAGTGTTTTATGGCGTTTTCAACTGAGTTTTTTCATGGCGTTTTTCTGAATTGGGTGTTTTATGGCGTTTTTAACTGGGTATTTTCATGGCGTTTTTCTGAATTGGGTGTTTTATGGCGTTTTTAACTGGGTATTTTCATGGCGTTTTTCTGAATTGGGTGTTTTTATGGCGTTTTATTTGAACACCCAGTTCATGTGAGTGGGTTTTTTTACAATATTACCCCTTTAGTGTAATATAGCATCAATGCCACATGTCACCACCAAAATCGTTCTCACCGTTCTCACACTTTTCACCGTTTTCTCTAAATCCTGACCCTATACATATATAATTTTAAAATTTTTTTGGGCCATAGATTGATTTGGGCCCTAATCGCAGGCACCTCTTGCACCCCCTAATAGACAGCCCTGGTTGTTGGCAATCAGGCTCAAAAACACGAATAGTGAATTTGATCTCAATCAAGATCGACTCTTTTGTCAATTATAACTATTGGTATACTAACAATAACCCCATCCCAACATTGCTAAACAAGTCTTCAAATCCTACTCAAACACCACTTTTAATTCTATTCTAACTTTAACAAACCAATAGTAAGCATAAAAATAAATAACTTTGTCTAAAGATTCAAACTTTTAATTAAATACATAAAATTAAATAACTTTATCTAAAGATTCAAACTTTTAATTAAACTAGTCGAATTCCCCCGCGTTTCGCGGTGGGAATTCGGTTGGTAACATTTTGCCTCTTTATGGCGGGAATTCGGTTGGTAACATCTTGCCTCTTTGCAACCCATCACCTTGCCCCTTTGGTTTCTTTAATCTCCGATTCTCACTCAATAAGGGCGGAATTCAGTTGGTAACATTCAGCCTCTTTATAACCCATGGCTAGAGTATAATTAAAATGCAACCTGCAATCTGGCCGGCCTGTTACAAACTACATGTTGCGATATTTATTACAAAAAAAAGAAATCCAGAATGTTCGATATAGCAACATACATAGTGCAATAATATCCCTTAGAAGAATCTTTTTTATGAGCAGAAACGAGACACTCAGACAGTCCCTGAAACCCGCTTCTTCTGTAGCAAGTTTGTCTATTTCACCCTCAAGATTTCATGGAAAGCTAAGAATTAAATCACAAATTAAAAGATATAAAAGACTTGTAAGTATGTCTCAACATGAGCACATAATTTTTCCTTCTATATCGTCAAGTCCATAAAATATTTTCTCAGCACCATTTCCTGCGTAATAACACATGGAACCATAATAATCGTTTCTAAGAGTATACCTTTTATCATACAAAAATAGATATGAGAGAGAGGACCTCCCAGAAGCACTTTGCACGATCACGGTACTTAAAACTAATAAGTTTCCCCTTTTCATAACAATCCCCTAACTCTAACATTGAGCAAAAGTTATTCTATTAATTGAAATTTTGCATATAGATAATATTGTGACACTTGTGCTCCGTAAACACACACGATATAGGACACAATCTTTTATCAAAGAAACAATTTGTTTTGATCTCAAAATATGTTTATTTGTGTTTTACAATTTCACATTTTGATTCTAGTTCATTTTCAAGCTTTAAATCACTTTCTGAAAAGTTAAACGCGAACTGATACGTAAACGTAACCAGTTTAATGCGGCAAACACTCCAGAACAGTGACATAGGCTTAACATACCTTAAATGACTTCTATATAACTTATAAATAAGTTTTGAAAGCTTTGGTGTGTCAAAAACAAGATTATTCACTCTCAGGGACTATTTGCGTCAAACTGTGAAAGTCTGCTGATTTGTTTAGTAACGAACATTCCAGAACCTGATCATAAGCTAAACGTACCCTAAATATTCTTTACATGGCTTAGAAATAAGCTTTGAGGGGTTCGTTATGCGAAAATACGCTTATTTGATCACAGGGACTAAAAGCGTCAAAACTGTGAAAGTATGCATTTTCGTGCATATTTAGCATTCTGACCATATCTGGACATCCAAATATTTTTGTAAACACTAGAATATTGTACTTTAGTGATAGGAACACAAAAACTTCATTCGTTTCGCAATTTGGGTCGTTTTCGCGTCTATTACGATTTCCGTCGTAATTAACCGAAAAGCGTAACCGTACAGCCAAACGAACCGACATCCGAGATGTTTTCAAGCATATTTCATGTTCCCTACACTTTAACTTCATCATGGAGCTTAAAAATGGGTTTAACGGGTGTTAGAAGTGTCGAAACACGACAAAACGAAGTTCAGGGACTAAACTGTAAATAAGTGAAACTTGCTGAACTGCACATGCCATACGGACCATATGGAGGACCTCTTACGGTCTGTAAACAGTCTCAAGCACAGCAGATTCATTGAATCTGCAATTCAGCAGCTGTCCTTGTTTTGATCCATGGTTTATTCATCTTGTGGACTGGTTTTTAGGTTCCCATGGTATTCAAAACCATGGGTAACACTTGGATGGTTGAGATCAAAGCTTGTTTATCGAGAAATGATCCTAACGGTTGTGGATTTCCTATAAATACCCAACCCCAATTCACTTGCATCCTCACACTTGATTCATTTCTGCTCTAAGTTGGGGTTTCCACACCTCATACGTGAGCAACTTGAATCAAATCTTCCTAGCTTGGACCCTTTATAAGTTTCTTTCATGCTTTTATCGTTTTTCAAGCGTAAAAGTCAAACAGTGTTTGACTTTCTGCTTTGACCAGTCAATGGTCAACAAGAAGTTCGTTTGAACTTCGCAATGTGAGCGTAATCACGATGGTTATAGTCCCTTGTGACTAGTGACTATACCTACTGATTACCACGTTAATTAGGTGTATTGACGAGTCATAGTTTCGGACAAAATACGCGTCTATGCGTATTTTGCAACCAAACTATCTTTGGGTATCAAAACCATTTGTTTTGATATCAAACTTGTTTTCTAACTTCGTTAAACATGTTTTAATATGTTTAACTCGTCACTTTTTGTTTAGTGCTTGTCTAGACTCGTCACTCATTGTGTACTTTAATGCGTGTTTACGAGATGGAACAAGTTGACGATTATGTGTTTATGTGGTAGTTGTGATTTAGATAACGAAACGGGTGTAATAAAATAAGAACATGGTGGATACGCCGCTGGTACTTCCTATATATAAGTGTTCTTATTTTATTATTCTTGTAGCGTTATCTGAATCACTTTAGGATTTTGTGTATGATTGTTTCAATGTTTGATTATCGAAATCTTCATAGAGTCTCCCATATTTTTATGTGTTAGATTCTTAGAAGATATTTGAAGTATTATCATGATTCATTGATTTGATTTACATAATACTTACAGAAGTTTTGATTTATTTCAAAACTGTTATTATTAATCCTTGATTGGATTTCTAATAGCATATTAACGAGTTTTTACGATAGTTTAAACGAGATTACGATGTAAGGCATAAAATGACTTAGTAATAATCATATTGCCATATACAAACCTATTTTTGTCTTCAAAATTTATTTTCGATTGACAGCTCTCGTAGCTGTTAAAGTATTGCAATACCAATTGTTTTGCCATTTACCTGGCTAATAAAACCTATGTATTCACCGGCATTTTTATGCTGACTGTTTTTCGCATATGTTTCAGGTTTTCGACTGTTTCAAGCATGCAACGCATAGGACTGCATTCGGGCCTTAGACTTCTAAAACAAAAGGACAATTACTTGTATTCTTTGTTTGTAAAACGATGTTAATGATATTGAAACAATTTAGTACCAATAGTTGTGAGCAATTTGTAACGTGACTCCCCGATATTTCCACCGCGTGTTGTTGTATTACGCGGTTGGGGTGTTACAGATTGGTATGAGAGCACTGGTTATAGGGAATTAGGTTATTAGCATGCCTTGAACCTAGTCTATAACCTTCCCAGGACCCAAACATGAGTAGACTTAGGAACTCTTTCCTAATCCTCATCCTTATTCGTGCAACAATTACTCTATGATTTACGAATCATCTAACCTTAGATGATTTATCCTGAACCTTAGGCTTTATGCCTTGGGGTATTCCTCAAATTGCTTTCTCAAAACATTTTCATTGAAATATTTTCCAAAATGTTTTCTTAAATGTTTTTGTCAAAATATTTCGCAAACATGTTTTATCTCAAATGATTTGTATCAAAAGATTTCTTAAATGTTTTCCTCAAACGTTTTTCATCGAAATCTTGGGTTTTTAATAATGTGAACACATGCAATCTGGAAGGGTGGATGCCTGTACCCCGAGTTTTCTGTCTAAGCCTAGAGTGTTCATACAAATCCGCATATTCGGACCAGTCACTCTTACCTGGGAACTCTTAGGGTGAGTGTCCACTTATAGGCTAAAGCATGTCTTCGTGAAGCATTATAAAAACCTATCCATCTTGACCCTGCCGATCGATTTCTAAACGACCTTTGTAACTCTACTCATTCATATTACCCTCGGTAATATGTTTGCTCTTCGCGACAACCGAAACAACTTTCCTTTCCCAGTACTATTTCATCATATTACCTTCGGTGATATGTTTGATTCGATACAGTTGAAATGAATCTCATTTCATTTCACGACACTACGAGATCCTATTTCATTTTCAAAACACTACCCTTGTTTTTCAAAATTTTAAATTTTTACCATTTGGATGAGAATTTTCAAAATTTCAAACACAAAGTTTCTTTGTTTTAAAATTTTAATTTAAAACATTTTGTCTTAAAAACAATAAATTTTTAACAGGTAAAGAATTTTATAATACAAACCATTAAATCGGTTTGTATTCTCTCATCCAAAAATATTACAAAAACCTTATTTTCAAACAACTCTTATTTCAAAACAAGAACCACAACACTATATTTTCTAAATACAAGAACGAAACTTATAAACAAGATTTTTCTGGGTAAAAATTTACACTATATATATATTCTAAGTATAAGAAACCAAACACTGAAATTACTAACGAGAATTCAAAACGAACGAAGGCCAAATCTTCAAGGCGCAAGAATTCAAAGAATTTTATCGTGGAAAGCAACCTCGGTGTAATCATTGCAACTATCATCATGCATCAAATCCCCCTTGCCGCCAGTGTACAATTTGTGGATTATTTGGACATCTAGTTGTGACCTGTCATATCTAGAACCGAGCAGCCCCTACTCAAAACTCGCCCTAGAGCATGTTTCAATTGTGGTGACTTAAATCATTTCAAGCAAAACTGCCCCAAGCTTGCCAATGCTAATGGACGAGTGTTCAACGTCAACGAGGCTCAAACTAATGATCAAGCGCTTATGATCATCTGAACCTCTATATTTTCTATTTGTTTTCAAAAACAATGTACATATTTCGACTATGTTTGTAATGATAGTATAAATATCAAGAAGTTTATCTTTATCTTTGTTATTCAATTTTCAATTTCAAACTCTAAAGTGATTACACTATGAGTAATTATAATTACATGCTGATTTTTGAGGATTCCGTTCTTTAGGAGCTAAATCTTATAATTTAGCATAATATGACTGTACTCTGGTGTATTCGTACGAACTTGGTAACACGATCGATACGAATACTATGAACAAGTTAATACCATTTTATGATCATAGCATTATATACATGATTTGATTATCTAATATGTATAGTACATGATTATAAATACAATTTGCTTCGTATGTTGATTTAATGTACTTAGTCTGTTAACTTATCATACCTAGCACATGATTTGAAAACATTTTCTTGATATGCTTACATTATGATGATAATGTATGATTAGTATATGTTGCATTCTACCTGTTTGGTTAAGTATGAAACATATATAAATATTCGTACTAGGATAGAACACCTACTACTAAATTTGTTGTATGCAAAATAAGTAGAGTTATCATTGCTAGTATGAAATACGATTCGATTTGAAAAATGTTATGTTATAACAATGTTTAGACCATAGTTCGACCTTATTATTTATTTACCCTCGCTTAACAAGAGGAGCTATGTGGACCATGCGACGAAACGAGTAATTATGGGTGCACACTTAATTATGAGATTCGACTCATGAGAATCATAGTAAGCCTTGTTAAGTATGGTAGCATAAAATCTAGAGTGATTAAGGTAACGGGAGAAGTATGATGCGGTAAGAACACGGTGGATACGCCGATGGTACTTCCTATATATAAGTGTTCTTATTGTGTTATTCTTCAGAATGTTACTGAGATCACTTGGTGATTTTATGTTATCTTGGACCATTATTTGACTACGTGTTTAAGTGTTATTTGTGTGGTTATTTTCGATGGAAGACGACGAGTACATTCATTAACTCAAATCGAGCCGACCGGGAGTATATTATGGTGTTAAAAGTGGCGATCTTGATGCCATAGGTATGTTGACCCGTCTCCTATGCATGAGATGCTCATGGTGCATTGGGTGTACCTCGTGGGACGATAGAAACCGCATACATGTAGGGCTTGAATGTACACCCCTTTGTTTGCTAGGGATTACACTAGGAGCTTAGTATAACATAGTGCCATACTTAAATGATTTTTGAACACTAATCGACTTTCACAAGTTTCAAAGGGTTAAATACCTTAAGATACTTTGAATATCCCAAATCACATTTTGAATCCCCTGAATTTTCCAACACCAAATGATGCTCCGCATCTTTGGGATCTAGTAATCTGCTTATCCATCAGTTGTTTCAATTTCACTCTACGGTCTCATTCGAATAAATTTCGGGACGAAATTACCTGAAGTAGGGGAGACTGTGACACTTGTGCTCCGTAAACACACACGATATAGGACATAATATTTTATCAAAGAAACAATGTGTTTTGATCTCAAAATATGTTTATTTGTGTTTTACAATTTCACATTTTGATTCTAGTTCATGTTCAAGCTTTAAATCACTTTCTGAAAAGTTAAACGCGAACTGATACGTAAACGTAACCAGTTTAATGCGGCAAACACTCCGGAACAGTGACATAGGCTTAACATACCTTAAATGACTTCTATATAACTTATAAATAAGTTTTGAAGGCTTTGGTGTGTCAAAAACAAGATTATTCACTCTCAGGGACTATTTGCGTCAAACTACGAAAGTCTGCTGATTCGTTTAGTAACGAACATTCTGGAACCTGAACATAAGCTAAACGTACCCTAAATATCCTTTACATAGCTTAGAAATAAGCTTTGAGGGGTTCGTTATGCGAAAATACGCTTATTTGATCACAGGGACTAAAAGCGTCAAAACTGTGAAAGTATGCATTTTCGTGCATATTTAGCATTCTGACCATATCCGGACATCCAAATATTTTTGTAAACACTAGAATATTGTACTTTAGTGATAGGAACACAAAAACTTCATTCGTTTCGCAATTTGGGTCGTTTTCGCGTCTATTACAATTTCCGTCGTAATTAACCAAAAAGCGTAACCGTACAGCCAAATGAACCAACATCCGAGATGTTTTCAAGCATATTTCATGTTCCCTACACTTTAACTTCATCATGGGGCTTAAAAATGGGTTTGACGGGTGTTAGAAGTGTCGAAACGCGACAAAACGAAGTTCAGGGACTAAACTGTAAATAAGTGAAACTTGCTGATCTGCACATGCCATACGGACCGTATGGAGGACCTCTTATGGTCTGTAAGCAGACTCCAGGACAGCAGATTCACTGAATCTACAATTCAGCAGCTGTCCTTGTTTTGATCCATGGTTTATTCATCTTGTGGATTGGTTTTTAGGTTCCCATGGTATTCAAAACCATGGGCAACACTTGGATGGTTGAGATCAAAGCTCGTTTATCGAGGAATGATCCTAACGGTTGTGAATTTCCTATATATACCCAACCCCAATTCACTTGCATCCTCACACTTGATTCATTTCTGCTCTAAGTTGGGGTTTCCACACCTCATACCTGAGCAACTTGAATCAAATCTTCCTGGCTTGGACCCTTTGTAAATTTCTTTCTTGCTTTTATCGTTTTTCAAGCGTAAAAGTCAAATAGTGTTTGAATTTTTGCTTTGACCAGTCAATGGTCAACACGAAGTTCGTTTAAACTTCACAACGTGAGGGTAATCACGATGGTTATAGTCCCTTGTGACTATACCTACTGATTACCACGTTAATTAGGTGTAGTGACGAGTCATAGTTTTGGACAAAATGCGCGTCTATGCGTATTTTGCAACCAAACTATTCTTGGGTATCAAAACCGTTTGTTTTGATATCAAACTTGTTTTCTAACTTCGTTAAACATGTTTTAACATGTTTAACTCATCACTTTTAGTTTAGTGCTTGTCTAGAGTCGTAAGTCAAGCGGTCTAAACAACCGCTTAGACTTCCGAACCCTACCCATTTGGTCGATCTTTAGGATCTGACCAAACACATTAGGCGACAAGAGTTGTATGATAGGTAGTTTAAATGCCTTAGGAAAATGACCAAAATGCCCTTTTTGCGCATAATTTCATTTTAAGCTTATGTAACCAATATTTTGACATCTAAACTGATTATATAACATAATTAAATATGTTAAGGCATATAATACTTGTCATAGGACTAGTTAGGCGTCTCGAACGCGCATTCGCGTGAACGACGCGTTAAAGTGGCATAAGCTACCTTAACGGGTCGTAATGGGTTGTAAGCACTTAGGATAGGTTCCGATTTAGAATGTAGGCTTGGTTAAACCATATCACATGAGTTCCAATACTCGTTTGGTTTACAAGACCTCATTCTACCCGATCTTCCGATTTAAGTGTCGATTCGCTAACATAGTATCCGTTACACTAGGAACCGCTTCAACACTTGAACTCTTGGTCTTTTGAGCTTTGTTATACCCTTTAAACCGGAACTATACGCAACCCTAGGCGAGTACATAGTTCCGCTCTTTTACCGTTTTCAAATGTTTTGGGGTGATTCATATGTGTAATCGATTTGTTTTCAAAATGTATGGCATATATGTGTTCACTAAGTGCTTTTATGTGTATTATTCCGATTATGCAAATGCGATGTTTATCTGAATCCTTAAATGATCTACCTATCTTCATAGTTAGATTCTTATAGGATATTTGAAGTACAGTCTTAGATCTTCCTATCTTCATAGTAAGGTTTTTAAGAAGTACTTTACGACTCGATGGTTGGTTGTGTGTAGATGTTGGTGATTTAGATAACGAAACTAGATAATACAATAAGAACATGGTGGATACGCCGCTGGTACTTCCTATATATAAGTGTGCTTATTGTATTACCCTTCGTGGCGTTATCCCGAATCACCATTAGGATTTAGGATTGTTTTGATTTGATGTTACGAGAACCCGATCCCTGTAGTATCTATCTATCTTCATAGTTAGACATATATGGGAGGTTTAGAGTACTAATATTGGAGTCCCTGTTTGGATTCATTGTGTACTTCAATGCGTGTTAGGTTATACGATGTGGCGAGAACCCGATCCCTATAGTATCTATCTATCTTCATAGTTAGACATATATGGTAGGTTTAGAGTACTAATATTGGAGTCCCTGTTTGGATTCATTGTGTACTTTAATGCGTGTTAGGTTATATGATGTGGCGAGAACCCAATCCCTGTAGTATCTATCTATTTTCATAGTTAGACATATATGGGAGATTTAGAGTACTAATATTGGAGTCCTTGTTTGGATTCATTGTGTACTTTAATGCGTGTTAGGTTATACGATGTGGCGAGAACCCGATCCCTGTAGTATCTATCTATCTTCATAGTTAGACATATATGGGAGGTTTAGAGTACTAATATTGGAGTCCCTGTGTGGATTCATTGTGTACTTTAATGCGTGTTTACGAGATGGAACAAGTTGACGATTATGTGTTTATGTGGTAGTTGTGATTTAGATAACAAAACAGGTGTAATAAAATAAGAACATGGTGGATACGCCGCTGGTACTTCCTATATATAAGTGTTCTTATTTTATTATTCTTGTAGCGTTATCTGAATCACTTTAGGATTTTGTGTATGATTGTTTCAATGTTTGATTATCGAAATCTTCATAGAGTCTCCCATATTTTTATGTGTTAGATTCTTAGAAGATATCTGAAGTATTATCATGATTCATTGATTTGATTTATATAATACTTACAGAAGTTTTGATTTATTTCAAAACAATTATTATTAATCCTCGATTGGATTTCTAATAGCATATTAACGAGTTTTTACGATGGTTTAAACGATATTACGATGTAAGGAATAAAATGACTTAGTAATAATCATATTGCCATATACCAACTTATTTTTGTCACGAGTTTTCACAATTAAGATTATGTATTGCAATACTAAATTTTTGCCATTCTTTGGCTTCAAAATTTATTTTCAATTGACAGCTCTCGTAGCTGTTAAAGTATTGCAATACCAAATGTTTTGCCATTTACTTGGCTAATAAAACCTATGTATTCGCCGGCATTTTTATGCTGACTGTTTTTCGCATATGTTTCAGGTTTTCGACTGTTTCAAGCATGTGACGCATAGGACTGCATTCGGGCCTTATACTTCTAAAACAAAAGAACAATTATATGTATTCTTTGTTTGTAAAACGATGTTAATGATATTGAGACAATTTAGTACCAGTAGTTGTGAGCAATTTGTAACGTGACTCCCCGATATTTCCGTCGCGTGTTGTTGTATTATGCGATTGGGGTGTTACAAATATGCAGGGATGGAAAAATGGGATGTGTTAGGCGACATATTATTGGTCCCGGAGAGAACGAATGACTCTTTGGTACAAGTCTTATAGGTAGGGTCGGGTTGGTTTAACCTAAAGAAATTTTCATCAAAAACATTTCGTTTTTTATAGATGATTATAGTTTGTTAAATATGCATACAAAACAATATAGCATATTAACAATAGAAAGAAGTTATTAAAATGATTTAAGAGCTTTTATTCAATAAAACTTACACTTTGGGCAATCTTTTCCAGCTTTGATCAGTTTTCATACTAACTTCATTGAAGATATTTTTACTCTCATTTCACAATGCCTCTTACAGTCTTACATTTTTTCAAACTTGACCTTTTTATTCATTAATTTAATAATACTATTAAGATAAGTGCGAAATAGACTTTTACGATAGTTATTAGTTCTGCACCTTATATGGCTAGAAAAGAGTGTAACTCTCAAAAGATAAAAACATTGTGAAAATTTGAAGGGAGGAAAAATGAGTGAACAGTTAGTAAGAATGAAGTAGTAGAAGTAAAAAAACGTGCCTTAATATATAAAGGAGTCACTTACGCTAGAGTCCAGATTTGAACTTGAGTAAACCTCAAAATAGAACTGAACTATGGCTTTGACGTAATCTTCGAGAGTTGTCCTGGAAAGTCGATTAGCTCACCGAAAATCGCAAAAGTAATTATTGGAACAATGTCATCACCAGAGGCAATGCATTGTCTTAATACATTTAAGATGTTGGGAATAACTAATCTCTATGTATATGCCAGTGATGCATCTTTAGAAGCATATAATCAATATTTCAGTATATCAACTTCTAATGAAAAGTTTTACCTGATCAACTAAACAAAGCCAACAATTTTTATCTTTTAGGCCGTTATGTAAGTATAACATTTGGTAGAGGGATCGAACATATTACATACTAACCACTTTAATTCATTCATGAGTGAACTCAATTAAAATGAACCATTCTGTTCACAGGGTAAAGTTTATAATAGCACTAAACAAAAATATGTGGTGTGTGAATATGCATTTTCATTATAAATTTTGATAAAGGAAAAGTAACTTAAGGGTAGCAACTATTTGAGTAGAATGCTTGTAAATCGGCAAAATATGGTTGAAACAAATCCCCAATTGTCTCAATTAAGGAGCTAAACAATATTAACGCCGCTTGGTATCATAAAAAAGATACAATTATTATTCTATATAATTATATGACGCAAAGGTGAGAGGAAAATGGCAACCGAAACATACGATCATATTCCAGATGGGTCAAATGTATGTCTTCAAAAAACAAATCATTCTTTTGGTAGGGTACATGTATTTGTGTGCACATAGATACACAAAAGCGAATCAAATAATTTCTTTTAATTAGACACAAACTACAATTTACCATTAAAGCGAAACTCGAACCCCATCTGGTTGCCTTAGGAATCTCCTCACACACAAACTACTTTCACCTATTGCATTTGTAAGTCAAATTGACAGCAAAATTCAATTCAAATCCTAGCAAAATCATAAATTTTATGCGAAATATTCATCTGAAGAGTAGAATGAATAATTGATACCTTATTAAACCTTTGTAAAGAAGTGATACACTAAGACCTGATAGTTGTCAAGTTAACTTCTCCGTTACCCACCGCCAACCTTCCTAGCGCTTCAGTTGTCGCCAAATTGTCATAACGAAGAAAATCAATCAACCAAGGAACCAAAATATTTAAATATTAACGTCCAATTTTATCAATTTCGAAACCCTAGGCAATAGCCTCTGTAAATGCGTCGGTTCAGGATCCGGCGAAGCCTCTATCGCTGCTCAACCGAATTAGAGATCTGACAGACGAATCGAGTCGTCGTAACAGTGTCTCGAGTACACAGAATGTCTGTTCTATTTTGCAGACACTGTGTCTAAGGCGTCGGCTCGGAAGAGACGTCTTTGGAATCATCTGAGTTTTGGGACGCGGTGGAAGTGACGTCAGCGTTAATCGACGATTGCGAAGATAGAGGCGGATGATTTCCCATCAGCGGTAATGTGTGCAGCAATGGAAACGACTCCACATGGTGCATAGACGAAGACCCGCAGATGTAGGTTAGGAAAACCCGGAAACCGGTACTATTGTTAAGAGGCTATGCGAATGGTTTAGAGGGAATTGCATATTTCCCCTTAAAAAACTTTTTAATTGCGTATTTACTCAAACTTAAAATTAAAATTGGATATATCCCATTCGTAATAAAATTGCAAATTTAGCCATTTTGATTTATTTTATTAAAAACAAGTTATATAATGACTTTTTTACCCTTATTTTTATCGAAACTTTAAAAAATTACATATTTACTAGTTTTTGTGGCTTTTTAACAATTCTTTTTGTTTTTATTTATTTTACCTTTTGCTTGTTAGTTTTTGTTTTGTTTTGTTTTTTGTTTTTTTTTTTGCAATTTAAACAACTGAAATAAACTGCTAAAGTACGTAGATGCACAATTTTCAATAGAATATAAACAATTTCTGAATAAGTGGGAGCTTAATTATAGGACTACAAACCAAAGAAAAGAATGTAACTTGTTTTAAACGTATTATTTATAAATCAGCTGAAAATCATTCTAGTTAGTTTTTTTTACTAAGTTATTTGTTTTGTGTTTTTTCTTTTAATCATTAAACGTATTTTAATGTATATATTTATAAATCAGCTGAAAATCATAAACACCCCTAGATATATCTTAATAAAACAATTAACTTAGTAAAAAGGCAATAAAAACTAACTAGCAAAATGTAAAAAAGAAAATAAAAAGAATTGTGAAAAATCCAGAAAAACTAGTAAAAACGAATACATATGTAATTTTTTTAAAGTTTTAGTAAAAATAAGAGTAAAAATGTCATGTGTAATTTGTCATTTTAGTCTCCGAGGTTTGACTAAAATTGCGACTTTAGTCCAAATAGTTTTTCTTGCCATTTTAGTCCAAATAGTTTTGTTTTCTGCCATTTTAGTCCCTGGCTTTTGTCATTTTCATCGACAACCACCACCACCACCTCCCACCTCCCACCACCCACCCATCACAACCTTTTATCATCGCTACCACCTGCCTGCACCGTCACCACCCACCCACCCCACCACCATCACCACCCACCATTTCCACCAGCACCGGCCACTTTTCCACTACCGACGTCATCAACCAACACTGCCGCCATCATTGTAAAACCATCAACCACCGCCATCATCTTCACTATAAACTGCCATAACACCATCCTCATACCATCGCACCTGCAAAAAAGAAAGAAAAATGTAGTTTGGCCAAAATTCACCTAAGTTAACTAAATTTATTTTTTGAATGAAGTTAGTAGGTTGGATGAAAGTGGTAAAAAATGACAAAAGTCAAGGGACTAAAATGGCAGAAAACAAAACTATTTAGACTAAAATAGCAAGAAAAAAACTATTTAGATTAAAATGATAATTTTGGTCAAATCAGATACTAAATGGCAATTTACCCTAAAAACAATAACAAAACGCCAGACTTTATCAAACTTGTCGGCTTATCGCTGTAGTTGAAAAATCATCCAAAACTATGTGATCTGAATCAACCGATCAAAATTGTCGGCTTGTAACTAAGTTAACCTTGTTCATTTCTCACTCTTCACACCCAATGCCCCTCTCTCACACATGGAAAAGAGTAAAAACCCCAGATGGCGTTTGGACGGAATGACAGCTCTCGTCACCGGTGGTACACGTGGCATCGGCTATGCTGTGGTGGAGGAACTGGCGGCGTTGGGGGCGGTGGTCCACACGTGTTCTCGCAATGAGTCTGAACTTAACCAACGGTTACAAGAATGGTCACTGAAGGGGTTCAGTGTAACTGGGTCCGTCTGCGATGTAGCTGCTCGTCCCCAACGAGAAGTTCTGGTCGCTAAAGTCTCGTCGCTGTTCAATGGCAAGCTCAATATCCTAGTAAGTTGTTCTAGTTTCTTTTCATCATCAGAAGCTGATAATTTGTGCATTTGAGGTACCAAAATTGGATGTTATAGCCGAACAAGTGATCAATTCGGTTTCGTATATATAGTTGCAGATAATATGTATGTATGTGTGTAATTGTTATGAAATCATTAAGTTGGAGATCATATGTATGTGCATGTGTAACTGCGAATCGTTGAGTTGGAGATCATATGTATATGTATATATGAAATCATTAAGTTTCAGATATATATATATGTATGTATATGCGTATATGTATATGACAAAGTTGTTGCTTCTTTAAATATATAAAAACTAATTTAGACAAAGCCCTTAAACAGGCTAACTTATATTACCTCATAGACCCTCAACCTCAAGTAGTGATAGTAATTCACTTTGGCATTTCTTATGATTTGATTAGCAACAAAAACATAAATAATAGATAATTACCCATAAAAAATGAAAATGACACTATTACTAGCTTTAATTCAATCCTCAATATTTATATAGCTGAAATACTTTGACAGCAGTCAATCTAGTAAAAAATGGGCTCTGGTTGAAACAGGTTGTTTTAGAAAGTATCGTTTTGGTTCGGGTCAAAACGGGTCATATTAGAAAAAATATATATATTATAATGGGTTCATCCGCCGTTTTTGTTTTTATGGCGGTTAGTGGCAACGCTAGTGGTCGTGTTAGTGGCAGATAGTGGTGTGCCTCATTTGGACCCGTTCTAAATTAGCATGTTTTACAAGAGTGACCCGTTGTATAATTTCAAGTAGACCGAATCAGTCCATTTGGCGAACAAGAACTACCGTATTAACCCATTTATTAAAGAATGACCCATGATTGCCGGGTCTAATACTAGCATCAGAAGTCAAATTGTGTATTTTTTGCGGTCAAACACCAAGGCATGCTTTACACAAATATAAACATGTGACTGGGATTTGTTTCTATCAACCAATATGTGCTGCTTTTATATAGTAACTAATTCTTACTGTGATCTTACAAACTTCTGCACTTTACACAAGCCTTACTTTTGTGGATTTCATTTCTGTAGGTAAACAATGCCGGTACTGCATATACGAAACCTAGCTACTACAGAGTATACTGCAGAAGAATATTCCATGCACATGGCTACCAATTTGGAATCATGCTACCATATGTGTCAACTTGTACATCCTCTTCTAAAGATTTCTGGATTTGGAAGCATTGTGTTCATTTCCTCAGTTGCAGGTCTGATTCATGTTGCTGTTGGATCGGTTTACAGTGCCACTAAAGGTATGGTTGCGTAATCGTTTTAACTTTTAAGCTAACAAAATGCCTTAGGGAAAAAGATGTAATTTTTGTTTTACACCCACAGGTGCATTGAATCAACTTACAAAGAATTTAGCGTGCGAGTGGGCGAAAGACAACATTCGGACAAATTGTGTAGCACCATGGTTTACTAAAACCTCACTTATGGAACCTGTAATATGCCTTCATCTTGTCTTTCATTTACTGGTGATAATATTTAAATTCCATTGTTCTAACCCGAGCTTTCGGGGTAATGTTTATGATGTTCAGGCACTTGATAATAAGGAGTTTCTGGATCAAGTGGCATCTAGAACGCTGCTTAAACGCTTTGCAGAAGCCAATGAAGTTTCATCTTTGGTTGCCTTCCTTTGCCTACCGGCTGCTTCTTATATTACTGGCCAAACCATCGCTGTTGATGGAGGATTTGTGGTCAACGGGTTCCCCTAAGGGTATCATGATGCATGAGGTTGTGCCTCCTGATGTTCAAGGTTTAATATTAAGCAGTCCTATTTGTATTATGAGGTATTGTTTTTAACTGTTTGCTTTAACCACCAAAAATATTTGCAGAAATACAATAAATAAATAAACGTACACCAATCTATACACTTTATTTTGATGAGAAACAACCTAGTGTCAAGTAAAATGGTTTGAATAGGTATTGACATCATATTGTTTATGTTGCACAGTTTCTTCTATAATTTCCAGTACTTGTATAAGATACACTGTTATTTCCATGATTTTGTACTTGACACATGTACTTTAAGCTTTTTGTTTGCTTGTAACGCAACCCACTCGTACCAATCATTATTTGTCTGCATTGCCTACTAGGTGCTCACGGAGTTATTTTGGCTTGGTCTATTCGCACACGCTCTTTTTCTTTTTGCACACCTAAAGCGCCCCACTTTGGCCATAGCGGGGCGCTTTGGGCTTGGTCATCAGACAAGGACTGACAGTCAGTCCTTGTCTGTTGACCAAGCCCAAAGCGCCCCGCTATGGCCAAAGCAGGGCGCTTTAGGTGTGCAAACAGTCAGTCCTTGTCTGTTGACCAAGCCCAAAGCGCCCCGCTATGGCCAAAGCGGGGCGCTTTAGGTGTGCAAAAAGACAAAGAGCGTGTGCAGTGGAGTTTGTGTTGTTTTTTTTTTTGAAATAGGTGGGATGTGGGTTAGTTTGGTAATGTTTTTTGGAGGAAAAAATTGTATTTGAGTTTTATTATTATTATAAAATATTAGTATTACATATAATTCATAGTTGTTTTATAATTACGTTTTTTTTTACGTCATTATTTTTATAGAACGTATATAATATAAGTGCGTCTTTATAAACTGTTAACCTAGTTTATTTTGTTAAATTAAACGAACACGTTAAATAAAATGTACAGAAAGCCATAAGAATTAAACGTAAACAATCCAAAACCAACGTGATGTGAATAGAAGTTTAACTGCAATATATATATATATATATATATATATATCAGTTTGTACATACAAAACAAAAAGGTACAACTGAGTACATAATACATAACAAAACACTATACAAACAAACTAAGGTACTAATCCTCGTGCGGTGGGGACGGTGGGAGGGGAAGTGGAGGCAACCCGGCGAGCTCTCGTAGAGCAATGAGCGTCTCGACCATCCAGTCAATGAGTGCGCCCTGGCGTCAGAGGCGCCGGTTGAAGTCCCGAGCCACCGCACGCGCTACCGGAGGCAGGTCAGCGTAAACATGCTGCGGGTACTGTGGCTGTCACACCCCCAAAATCCACATGCGGAATACCACCGCTTGGAGGCGTGACTGACCAGGATCCAGCCACCAATCATATTGAACAAGCATGTAAGTGATTAAGATCCAACCAATACAATTGGTATCCAAACAAAACATAGTTTAAGTTGCAAAGCGGAAGCGTAATATTCAAAACCAAAACATAAGTTTAAACGTTTCAAGGTTTAACATGGCACACAGCTGTCCATGTCCCACAACGACTCCCTTCCATGCTTTGCTCCAGCTAAGTACCTATTGACCTGCAAAGCATGTAGTAACGAGTCAACAATAATGTTGAGCGAGTTCACAGTTGGGTGTTCGTTTTAAGTTGTTTCGAAAACAATTTCCCTTATCTGGCATCCTGCCGTGGGGGTTACCCCATAGTTGAAAACGTGATTTGTTTAACCCAGTTACTCTGGCTATCCAGCCGTGGGGGCTACCCCATGATTAGTTATCTGGCTTTTCGGTCGTGGGGGCTACCCCATGTATGTTACTAGACTCGTTACCATATCGACTGCTGACTGTAGTCATGTTTATGTGCCCTGAACTGTCAATGTCTATCATCATTGACGTGCCCAGATCCTTTAGTTCACGCCCGTCCTCTGCGGCACGGTGTGAGGTTTGTCAAACCTAAATAGCGCTATCTAACTAATGACCCGCTTGCCATTGGCCCGGCGATTAAGTCGATATAAAAAGGAGGGACTTCGTGATAGAGTTTTGGTCTAGTACGAGTTATCTGTCCATGAGGACGAGGAATTACATTCCTGAACCATTGCTGTCCTACCCAAGAAAGGACGAGGAATCCATGTTCCTTAACCCCATTCCCAACCCCTGGGAATCCCATGCTTTGTAGAGTGTGAACTCACCTTGGTTTGCTCGGCAGATACACAGAAAGGTCAATCAAGCTATATTGTGGTCAACCACGTCCTAACATAGTTGTACCATACATGTCAGGTTCGTATTTAGGTAGTGCACGTATGTTTTCTACACACATTTGCATACACGTATTGATCATGGCACACACGTATAAATACTTCAGTTAATCAACAGGGCACCAACACAACCAATAGCCTCATCTACGTAAATAAGCAAAGTCCAAGAATGCGGCCCAAATAGTTGGGCTCGTAATAGCATGCAAGTCCAAAACAGTGTGCACGTGTATATGGTCTCGAGTCGAGACTAGAGGTCCCTAGTCGAGACTGTGCGGTCTCGAGTTGTAGCCTACCAGTTCTCGAGTCGCACTGAGGAGGTCTCAGGTCATACGTTCATCACTCGCAACTAGGCGGTCTCGAGTCATGTCTCGAGTCGCAACAAGACTCGCAACCATGATTTCGAGTCATGCTGTTTTTGTGCCGATGTGGTGTGGTCTCGAGTCGCAATCACTGCGGTCTCGAGTTGTGGCTTAATGGTCTCGAGTCGAGACCGGGGGTCTCGACTGGCTCATCTGCTAATTGCCAGCATTTGTACTAGCCAATAGAATTCTGATTTCATGATCTTGTGTACTATCCAACCAAAATTCATCAACATGTTTTCTTGTCTAATACTCACATAAAACGGACCAAACAAGCATTTTTCAAATGTCCATAACATGTTCATATCATATTCAAATATTCATATTAACCTTCAAACTTGTTCATCATTTTAGGGTTTTTCCACATTTTGCAATATGATAAATCAAACAACCCTATCCTATCATATATTCTAACCATGCACATCATCTAACACACATATGCAAAATCCGATTTCACGAGCAATAAACCTCCTACACATAACCAATCCATTCGGATTCAAACCATATAGAGCCGATTACAACCATTCATGATCCATCACATATTATCTATACCAAGCCGACATTACATCATCATATAACAACAATCTTAATACCGTCTATTCAAGAAGGATGTATTCATCACGCATAAAACTTAACAAGCAAACATATTATCAAATAACTTCATCATACATCATCATCAACCGGAATACAACACATCATCATCAACCGAGATACAATACATACATGAATCACTAACCGGTTAGAGAAGTAGTGGTGAAGAATGAAGCTTTACTTGGTGTGCACAAGCTAATCCGAGAACCCTCTTGTGGTCGACCGGTTTGATCCGAGAGAGAGAGAGAAGGTTTGTGCTTCTAGGGTTTTAGTGAGAGAGAATGTAGGAGAGTGTGTGTGAGAGTGAGTGTGAGTTGCCCAAAGAAATGGCAAAAATGACTAGGAGCATGAGTTATATACTAGCCCTAAGTTAGTTCACCCTAGTGGGTTTTCGAGTGGGGTGAAGAGGAGCATGGCCCAACCGACCCAACAGTTGCACTGTTCACTCGAGACCGAGTGGTCTCGAGTTAGGTTCATGGTCTCGGGTCACCTAATCACACGCATACATATAAGCACAGTACATAGTCACATAACATTCACTTATAACATTCATTAAACCAACATGTTAACTAGTCACATAACGTTCAAGCATTTTACATCGAGATACAAAGAAATGTTCTAAATTCCGAGTTGTCACATTATCCCCAAGTTGAATGAAATTTCGTCCCGAAATTTGGTAAGTACTCACTGAGGAAGCTAGTTAAGTTGTATGGTTTTCCTGGTTTTCTTGGGGTGTCACATCCACCCCCCGTTGATCTGGAATTTCGTCCCGAAATTCCGTAGCTTCAGCCTCAGTAGTGGTCGTACCGTTTGCGAACAGTTGGGGATACTTTTGTTTCATTTGATCTTCGCGTTCCCAGGTGAACTCTGGGCCGCGACGTGAGTTCCAACGAACTCTGACGAGAGGTATTCTAGTGTTCTTGAGAACCTTAACATCCTGGTCCGTGATTTCAACTGGTTCCTCGACGAATCGTAACTGCTCGTCGATGGTGAGCTCCTTCAAAGGAACTACGAGGGTCTCATCTGACAGACACTTCTTCAGATTTGACACGTGGAAAACGTTGTGAACTGCACTGAGTTCTGCTGGTAAGTTCAGTCTGTAGGCCACCCTGCCTATTTTCTCGATGATTTCAAAAGGTCCAACGTATCGTGGGTTAAGTTTGCCTCGTTTGCCAAAACGAACCACACCCTTCCAGGGTGAAACTTTGAGTAGTACCCGCTCCCCAACCTGGAGCTCAAGTGGTTTCCTGTCCTTATCGGCGTAACTTTTCTGAAGGTCACGAGCTGCCGCCATGCGTTGTCGTATTTGAGCAATTCGTTCGGTTATGTCTACCACAAGTTCTGGACCAGTGATCTGACTATCCCCCACCTCTGCCCAACAAAGAGGTGACCGACATTTACGCCCGTACAATGCCTCAAACGGAGCAGCTTTAATGCTGGTGTGGTAGCTGTTATTGTACGAAAATTCCACAAGTGGCAGATGCTTTTCCCAACTGTTGCCAAAGTCGATTACACATGCACGAAGCATGTCTTCTAAGGTTTGAATAGTGCGCTCAGACTGCCCGTCCGTCTGAGGGTGATACGCTGTGCTCATGTCTAACCGTGAGCCAAAAGATTTGTGCATTGCTTGCCACAGCTCTGAAGTAAATCGTGCATCTCGATCCGAGATAATAGAGGTGGGCACCCCGTGCCTCGAGACAACCTCCTTGAGATATACGTCTGCTAGTGTGGAGAACTTATCCGTTTCTTTGATAGCTAAGAAGTGAGCAGACTTTGTGAGTCGATCCACGATCACCCAAATAGTATCATTTCCGCGCTGAGATCTAGGCAGGCCGGTAACGAAATCCATGGAAATTTGCTCCCATTTCCATTGTGGTATCTCTGGTTGTTGGAGTAGGCCTGAGGGTTTCTGGTATTCAGTCTTGACTCTCGCACAAGTCAAACACTTGCTGACGTAAGTTGCTATGTGGGCCCTCATGCTAGGCCACCAATACGTAGTTTTGATATCGTGGTACATCTTATCCGAACCAGGATGTACTGACTAGCGAGACTTGTGTGCTTCATCCATCACAAGCTCTCGTAAGTTGCCATAGAGTGGGACCCAAATGCGTCCCGTTACGTAGTATGCACCGTCTTCCTTTTGTTCTAATCGTTGCCTTGAGCCGCGTAGGGCTTCAGCCCTGACGTTTTCTGGTTTCAATGCTTCTATCTGAGCAGCTCGTATCTGGGAGGGAAGACTAGATTGGATAGTGAGCTGCAAAGCTCGTACGCGCTTAGGCGCAGTGTCCTTTCGACTGAGGGCATCAGCCACAACATTGGCTTTGCCTGGATGGTACTTGATTGCACATTCGTAATCGTTTAATAACTCGACCCATCGTCGTTGACGCATGTTTAGCTCCTTCTGTTTGAAGATGTGCTCGAGACTCCTGTGATCGGTGTAAATGGTGCACTTGGTACCGTATAGGTAATGTCTCCATATCTTAAGTGCAAAAACAACAGCTCCCAGCTCTAAATCGTGTGTAGTGTAGTTCTTCTCATGAACTTTAAGTTGGCGTGAGGCATACGCAATAACTTTATCTCGTTGCATCAATACACAACCAAGACCCTGGATTGACGCGTCGCAGTAAACCACAAAGTCGTCTGTGCCCTCTGGCAATGAAAGGATATGTGCACTGCAAAGTCTATCCTTTAAATGCTGAAACGCTAAATCCTGTGCATTCCCCCATCGATAAACAACGCCCTTCTGTGTTAAGGAGGTGAGAGGCTGTGCGATCTTGGAAAAATCCTTAATGAACCTCCTGTAGTAACCTGCCAAGCCCAAGAATTGGCGAATTTCCGTTGGTGTACGAGGTGCAGGCCAGTTCTTAATCGAGTCTACCTTGGATGGATCAACGTGAATCCCATCCTTGTTTACCACGTGGCCTAGGAAATGAACTTCACGAAGCCAGAAGTCGCATTTCGAGAATTTTGCGTAAAGTTGTTCCGTTCGAAGGAGTTCCAAAATAAGTCGTAGATGTTGCTCGTGTTCCTCCCGACTCTTGGAATAGATCAGGATGTCGTCGATGAAGACTATAACGAACTTGTCTAGGTAAGGCTTGCACACTCGATTCATCAAGTCCATGAAAATCGCAGGTGCGTTTGTCAGCCCAAAAGGCATAACCAAAAACTCATAGTGTCCATAACGGGTTCTAAAGGCCGTTTTGGAGACGTCCTCTTCTCGGACTCTCAGCTGGTGATATCCCGATCTCAAGTCAATCTTGGAGTAGTAGCTCGATCCTTGCAGCTGGTCGAACAAGTCATCAATACGTGGAAGAGGATAACGATTCTTCACCGTCACCTTGTTGAGTTCACGGTAGTCGATGCACATTCTGAAGGTACCGTCCTTCTTCTTCACAAACAGAACTGGAGCTCCCCAGGGCGATGAACTAGGACGAATAAAGCCCTTATCCAAGAGTTCTTGCAGTTGCGTAGAGAGTTCTTCCAACTCTGATGGAGCTAAACGATAAGGCGCACAAGCTATAGGCGCAGCTCCAGGAGCTAGTTCAATCTGAAACTCGACCTGGCGATGAGGTGGAAGGCCAGGTAATTCCTCAGGAAATACCTCAGGATAGTCGCGTACAATTGGAAAATCTTCTATCTTCTTCTCTTTCTCCGAGGCGTCAGTAACGAGCGCCAAAATGGCAGTGTGGCCCTTTCGCAAGCACTTCTGGGCCTTAAGGAAATAGATGACGTTCTCAACAGCACCCTTCTTGTCGCCATGAATCATGAGAGGTTCATCACCGGAACTAGGAATACGAACAATCTTCTCGTTGCAAATAATCTCTGCTCGGTGTTGGGATAACCAATCCATCCCAATGACAACGTCGAAACTACCCAAGACGATAGGAATAAGGTTGATAGAGAAGGTCTGGTTAGCAAGAACAAGTTTACAACCCTGGACTACGTGAGTGGCCTCTAAACTCTTACCATTTGCTAGCTCTACAGTGTGCTTGTTGTTCAAGGGTGTTGGAATACGCTTAAGCATTCGACTAACCTCTAGTGACATGTAGCTAGTATCGGCACCCGAATCAAATAAAACTGTAACATAAAAGTCGTCGAGAAGGAACTTACCCGCCACAACATTGGGGTCATTCCTTGCTTCACCTTGACCAATCACGAACGCCCGCCCCCTGGCACCATTGTTGTTGTTGTTCCCATTGTTACCATTCCCCTGATTGTTGTTATTGTTGTTGTTGTTCTGGTTCCTGTTCAGTTGGGGGCAATCCCTATTGAAATGGCCTTCAGCTCCACACTGAAAGCACCCTTTGTTATCACCTTGCTGCTGCTGCTGGCGTTGGTTCTGTTGAGCTTGCTGACGATTCTGGTTGGCGGGATATAAGCTCCTGCAATCCTTTGCAGCGTGACCTGTCTTGTTGCACCGATGACAGTTACCCCTGGTGCATGGCCCGCTGTGATGTAGGCTGCAGCGATTGCATTTGGGGTGATTCCCTTTGTACCCACCATGACTTTGACCACCAGATGATTGCTGACTAGGGCTCTTGTAGTCTTCAGTCTTTCTCTGCTGAGACTGGGACTGAACAGAAGTCGAACCCTTACTTGAAGCTCCATCCCATTTCCGTTTGTTGTCACTAAGAGCACCTGAAGTAGCTGCAGCACTTATGCGCTTTGGTAACCTGTTCTGCTCCACCGCCTGATCCGTGAGACGGTGAGCCAATTGAACAACTTCCTGGATGGTGGCGAGGTTAGCTGAAGTCACATGACTTTGGATCTCTGGCACTAAGCCCTTGAGAAATAGTTCGATGCGTTTGATGGGTGGGTCCACCATAGTAGGACACAGTAATGCAAGCTCATTTGATCTCTTCGTATACGCCTCAATTTCTGACCCCGTCATCTTGAGGTTGAAGAACTCGACTTCCAGCTTATGAATGTCATCACGACTGCAGTATTCTTCCTTGATCATCTCTTTAAAATTGTTCCATGGGGTGGCGTTAGCAGCAACCAACCCCAGCATTTGGACTTGAGCATTCCACCATGTGAGAGCTAAACCCTCGAGAGTACTGGTAGCATACTTCACCCTGCGCGCCTCAGGGCATTCACACATTTCGAAAACTGACTCGAGCTTCTCAAACCAATGGAGGAGACCTACAGCTCCTTCAGTGCCGCTAAAAGTAGTTGGTCGGCAGTCCATAAAAGTTTTAAAGGTGCACACAGGTGGCTGAGCATGTTGACCTGTCGTGGGTGTAAGAAATGATAGAGTTTAACACAAAGGTTGGTTCACGAGGGTAGGATCTAAAGATCCTAGAATGAGTTTGGACTACAGGATATACCTCCTGCGTGTGCAGCTGCAAGTGCCGCAACAACTTGTTCGTTAATCAGAGCCGTCAACTGGGCTTGTGTCATGTTAATGCGTCCAGACATGATCTTCATATCAAGGGAAACATAAGTGAGGGAGGTTCGTGAAAGTGCAAGGACAGAAGAGGGTAGGCACACACGTGTTCAAACAACAGTAGTTATACTAACCAAGCATACCATGAGCAATGCATTATGTAACTAACAAGTAGGCAATATATACATAGATCATATCACCTAGAATGTCGAGCCTTGCATATGGAGTGAAGCGTCGTTGTGGATCGTAGAGCACTGTACAGGTTATAGTCTGATTTTAATAAAACTTTTCCCTTATTAAAACCATGTTCACTATAACCAATGGCTCTGATACCAATCTGTCACACCCCCAAAATCCACCTGCGGAATACCACCGCTTGGAGGCGTGACTGACCAGGATCCAGCCACCAATCATATTGAACAAGCATGTAAGTGATTAAGATCCAACCAATACAATTGGTATCCAAACAAAACATAGTTTAAGTTGCAAAGCGGAAGCGTAATATTCAAAACCAAAACATAAGTTTAAACGTTTCAAGGTTTAACATGGCACACAGCTGTCCATGTCCCACAACGACTCCCTTCCATGCTTTGCTCCAGCTAAGTACCTATTGACCTGCAAAGCATGTAGTAACGAGTCAACAATAATGTTGAGCGAGTTCACAGTTGGGTGTTCGTTTTAAGTTGTTTCGAAAACAATTTCCCTTATCTGGCATCCTGCCGTGGGGGTTACCCCATAGTTGAAAACGTGATTTGTTTAACCCAGTTACTCTGGCTATCCAGCCGTGGGGGCTACCCCATGATTAGTTATATGGCTTTTCGGTCGTGGGGGCTACCCCATGTATGTTACTAGACTCGTTACCATATCGACTGCTGACTGTAGTCATGTTTATGTGCCCTGAACTGTCAATGTCTATCATCATTGACGTGCCCAGATCCATTAGTTCACGCCCGTCCTCTGCGGCACGGTGTGAGGTTTGTCAAACCTAAATAGCGCTATCTAACTAATGACCCGCTCGCCATTGGCCCGGCGATTAAGTCGATATAAAAAGGAGGGACTTCGTGATAGAGTTTTGGTCTAGTACGAGTTATCTGTCCATGAGGACGAGGAATTACATTCCTGAACCATTGCTGTCCTACCCAAGAAAGGACGAGGAATCCATGTTCCTTAACCCCATTCCCAACCCCTGGGAATTCCATGCTTTGTAGAGTGTGAACTCACCTTGGTTTGCTCGGCAGATACACAGAAAGGTCAATCAAGCTATATTGTGGTCAACCATGTCCTAACATAGTTGTACCATACATGTCAGGTTCGTATTTAGGTAGTGCACGTATGTTTTCTACACACATTTGCATACACGTATTGATCATGGCACACACGTATAAATACTTCAGTTAATCAACAGGGCACCAACACAACCAATAGCCTCATCTACGTAAATAAGCAAAGTCCAAGAATGCGGCCCAAATAGTTGGGCTCGTAATAGCATGCAAGTCCAAAACAGTGTGCACGTGTATATGGTCTCGAGTTGTAGCCTACCAGTTCTCGAGTCGCACTGAGGAGGTCTCGGGTCATACGTTCATCACTCACAACTAGGCGGTCTCGAGTCATGTCTCGAGTCGCAACAAGACTCGCAACCATGATTTCGAGTCATGCTGTTTTTGTGCCGATGTGGTGTGGTCTCGAGTCGCAATCACTGCGGTCTCGAGTTGTGGCTTAATGGTCTCGAGTCGAGACCGGGGGTCGCGACTGGCTCATCTGCTAATTGCCAGCATTTGTACTAGCCAATAGAATTCTGATTTCATGATCTTGTGTACTATCCAACCAAAATTCATCAACATGTTTTCTTGTCTAATACTCACATAAAACGGATCAAACAAGCATTTTTCAAATGTCCATAACATGTTCATATCATATTCAAATATTCATATTAACCTTCAAACTTGTTCATCATTTTAGGGTTTTTCCACATTTTGCAATATGATAAATCAAACAACCCTATCCTATCATATATTCTAAACATCCACATCATCTAACACACATATGCAAAATCCGATTTCATGAGCAATAAACCTCCTACACATAACCAATCCATTCGGATTCAAACCATATAGAGCCGATTACAACCATTCATGATCCATCACATATTATCTATACCAAGCCGACATTACATCATCATATAACAACAATCTTAATACCGTCTATTCAAGAAGGATGTATTCATCACGCATAAAACTTAACAAGCAAACATATTATCAAATAACTTCATCATACATCATCATCAACCGGAATACAACACATCATCATCAACCGAGATACAATACATACATGAATCACTAACCGGTTAGAGAAGTAGTGGTGAAGAATGAAGCTTTACTTGGTGTGCACAAGCTAATCCGAGAACCCTCTTGTGGTCGATCGGTTTGATCCGAGAGAGAGAGAGAAGGTTTGTGCTTCTAGGGTTTTAGTGAGAGAGAATGTAGGAGAGTGTGTGTGAGAGTGAGTGTGAGTTGCCCAAAGAAATGGCAAAAATGACTAGGAGCATGAGTTATATACTAGCCCTAAGTTAGTTCACCCTAGTGGGTTTTCGAGTGGGGTGAAGAGGAGCATGGCCCAACCGGCCCAACAGTTGCACTGTTCACTCGAGACCGAGTGGTCTCGAGTTAGGTTCATGGTCTCGGGTCACCTAATCACACGCATACATATAGCACAGTACATAGTCACATAACATTCACTTATAACATTCATTAAACCAACATGTTAACTAGTCACATAACGTTCAAGCATTTTACATCGAGATACAAAGAAAGGTTCTAAATTCCGAGTTGTCACACGGCTCAGGAGGTGGCTGAACTGGTGGTACCGGGATCTCCTCGACATGCTCCTCCTGAGCCGGATCCTCGAATACAGGCTGAGCCTGAGCCTGAGCCTGAGGCTGAGCCTGAGCCTGAGCCTGAGCCTGAGGCTGGCCCGGGTACTGATCGAGGCCCAGAACCTGTAGCTGAGCCTGCCGAGCGGCCTCTTGAACATGAGCAGGGGCTAACACTCCATCCCTCAGCTCAATAACAACCGGGATGACCTCCGGCAACACCTCCGCTTGCCAAATCTGCCCGTCACGGCCCCTAAACCTCAGACCAACATCAAAGGTACGGGTGATCTGCATGCTAGATACTGACGCGCGGCCCAACCTGGTTGACGGGATCGGATCGGACAGCTCCGGATCACTCTCGGGCACGAGCCCTAGCGAGCGTGCAATGGCGGTGATGTATGAGCCACCGTGCAGCTGCCCGCGGAGCTGCTGGTGGTATGCACCTGCAAAGTAATCTGCCAGGCAGGCTGCTTGATCGTAGGTCTGGCCGCGAAGTAGCCAGTATAGAAAGAAAAGGTCACTGAGGTTGACCTTCTCCCTGCTGGTACCCCCGCGGCACGATAGATGACGCGATAATATGGTGCAGGTATCGGTACAAGGGGTCTTTAATAGTGGTGGCCTTTTGCCAGGATTTCCCAAAGGGAACCCTGGAAATGGCCCTCCAGAAACTGATAAGCGTCTGCCTGTCCATCGCCCTAACCCCCTGCGTATATAAATCAGTATCAAGCTCGGGATCTGTGTACAAACCTGTATGGACAGCAAACTCCCGCACACTCATCTGAAACTGCTGACCGGCGAGACGGAATGTAACACGTAATCCGCCAGATGCGGCGCGTATGTAAACGTAGAAAGAAACTCGATCGTAAGCTCACGGTACGAGTCCTCCATCGCTATCTGAAATAGGCGCGACCAAGGAGTATCTAGTCCAACTATATCACGCGTCCGCGCGGCCTCTCCCACGGTCTCCAGCAGGTCCCAGTCTATCCCTACATGCCCCCCAATCTCCATGGTGCGCAACCTAGCGCATCTCCTCGCCGCCCGTGACCCCTGCACAAACTGCAGGTACGGACATACCTCCTCTACCTCAGCCTCCTCCATATGCTCAATCTCCTCCTCGTGATCGGAATCCATCCCTGCATGTTTAAATAAAAATACAATATTAAACAATTCAAATACACAAATAATATTAAATAAAAGATAATAAACAAATAATATTATTAAACAATTCAAATACACAAATAATATTAAATAAAAGATAATAAACAAATAATATTATTAAACAATTCAAACAATAAATAATATTAAATAAATAATAGAAAAAAAAATTAAACATGAACCAAAGCGCCCCGCTTTGGCCTCGGCGCGGCGCTTTGGTTCTTCGTTCTCAAAAACAGAACCCATCAACCTGATCAAAACCCCCCAAATCAAAACAAAATCAAACATAAAAATTGAACCAAAACAATAAATGAAGTTCGATCGTACCTAATAGCGTTTGAAATCTGGAAAAAGTAGATCTTCGCCCTAGTGTGTGTAATCGCACCTTTGTGTGTGTGTTGTGTTTGGTGATGAAATGGGGGAGAAGCTGCTCCGCTTCAGGTTAAACGAGGGACCAAAGCGCCCCGCTTTGGCCATAGCGGTGCGCTTCGGTTCATGTTTAAGGGCAAAGCGCCCCTCTTAGGTTAAAGCGGGGCGCTTTGGGCCTTTTTTAAATTTTTTAAAATTGTTTTTAATTCACAAACGCGTTGATAATAGTCTAAATTTTATGCTTTTTCCATTATACATCATTTTTTAATATATATGGACTATACTGCAAGTTCCCAAATCGGTTACGTGTGATGTCTTATTCCATTATATCGTATCATTTTGGTTTGAAAGCACAAGTACTCCTATGAGTAGTGTTATGTGTATCAGCCGCCTACCGTACATGTACATGACGTATTTTTTCATTAATTGTAGTATTATGATGTATATTGTCATTTTGGGTCGTACAAGTGCGTATTGAATCTGATTGGGTCGTGTCGGTGACATTCGGTTTTTAACATGATGTAACGCATATATTGAACAAACACAAACGTGATTATTATTAAACAGATTTAACATACATCTTGAACATATGGGGTTACATTAAGGTCAGGGGGACGATACGTAAGCATTTCGTACGCGTTGATCTGATCCCTGTATAATGTATGCCAGGCTGCTGCGCGCTCTGTTCTGTTCGCTGTCCAGAGTAGGTTTGGGGGAGGCATTGGATAACATCCTCCAAGCTCTACATGTATGAAATGCCCATCGTCGACGAACACAACCGCAACCACCAGGTGAGGTTGCTCAGCTTCGTTTGGCCCGCCCACCAGAAGGAAAATTGTATCGTTCCGACGAATGTCGAAGGTGTGAACAATCACACCGTATCGTTGGGCAATAAGAAACCCCGTCTCAGGCATCGTCATGTAATTTTCGATAGCTGCTCGTCCCACCCCCTTGAAATGGATCCGTCTAACCAGCGCATCATAATGTCCTATGTTTTCCGGATCGAAAAACTGCCTCCAAAGCGATTCGTTCTTACGTAACTCCATTATAAGTTGTTTCCGGATCATCAAATACGTATTTTGTTTCACTCCTAACCCAACAGCCACCGATCGAAACCCACAATGACCATCTGGTTTCACATCCTTTATTCTCACGGTGTATGGATGGATCACTTTGGGAATCTGAGATGCGTAGTTGCGGATCGCTATATCCGTCTTAGGACCGAGCTTGATCATCGGGAAATCAGGGTGTAGGTTGAGCGGTTTGGTATTCTTTTGTCTTCTAGAATCTTGGGATGATACGTACGAACAGTGACGGGGAAGATCGTCTGAGGCCTCGACCCAAGTTTCTTCCGACGGAATGTACGAGCTTCTTCTAGCGGCTTCAACCTTCCTTTGTTCCTGCGTTTTCAATGTTGGGCGACCACGAGTTTTCTTCAGAACAACAGGAGGTTTTTTGTTATTGTTCCCTGGATTGAGGATTTGCTGAAACTTTTCAAAGAAGCTCCTTTTCACTTGAGGGGGTGTTGGATCGATCTGTTGTTTCAATTTTTCAAATTCCGCGTCTACATCGATATCCTCTATCTTATTCCTTGCAGGCTTGAAGTCAAGCTTCTTCCAGAAGACGTCTATCAAATTGATACGAATTTGCTGACCTGTGGACGAAAACAAATTAGGTGGCAAAATCATAACGAGAAAGGTCAAAAATATTAATTACCGTTATTTTCCAACTTTTCCAAACGACAGGCACATGGCAAACCACAGCTGGTAAAAAGTTGGCAACCACAGCTTGCACCGTAGGCTCTCAACCCGTCTTCCTTACGTTTTAGTTCCATATTCAAAAGCTCAATCGCAAATATTGAAACCTTTCTGAGAATATATGCAAGCATGGGATGATCCTTGTGGTGCTTCATCACTTTTCGGAGGCTTGTTTCAAAGCTACTTCTAATCTCAGCGTATTGTCTATCAACAACATGATCAACATACAGTACAAGTTTATCCAGTGTGTTGCGATGACTTGGAAAGTGACTTTTTAGTGTTGCATGCATGCCCTCAACCCTGTTGGTCGTAGTTTGGTGAAAGTTAATAGTTTTGTTAATCCAGCAAGATACAAACTTTTCATGGTACGGATCCAACCAGGATTTCATCAAATAATCAAAAACCTCTAAAATTAAAAAACGTAAATAGTCAGTTTTTGTTATTATATAAAATTTGAACATAATTTTGTAAGAAATACTCACGTTCACGGCCATCTTCTTTCAGCTGTGCTTCAAGGTTTTCCAAGTTATACCTGTATATTTCCTCGGTCGTAGACTCGCACAATGTCCAAAATGTACGTACGAATTCTTTCCACTGCTTGTCAGAGAATTTCCTCTTGCTGTTCTTATTAATATTTTGTTGAATATGGAACCGACAAACATACTTATGCGCTTTTGGAAAAACTTGTTCACACGCGTTAATTAGCGCAAATTCCCTGTCTGTTAAAATCACGCGCGGTTCCATACATCCTACCAGCATAGACTTGATCCTCTGCAACACCCATAGGTAGTTCTCTAAATTCTCAGCGGAAATTACCGCACAAGCAGCCGTAAACGATTTGTTTGTCGACGTCATGCCTACGACCTGAACAAATGGCAGGTTGTACATGTTCGTTTTGTAGGTGGCGTCAATCACTAGCACATGCGGGAAGGACACCACATAGTGAATGATTTTTTGTGAACAAAGAAGACATCTTCAACTGCGTTCGATATCTCATTCGTGCGCATGTAATAAGTGTAATCTTTTTCGAGAAGAATGTTTCAAGTTTTTGCATCGGAGACTTACCGACATTTTTTCCGGCGTTGATCTTCTGAACAACGTTGTGTATATCTTTCGGAATAAGCTTTCTAGCCGGATTGTTTTTCGTCAGCGTTCGCCAGATACTTTGTTTGGGAATATCTTGCTTTGCCAGCTCCTTAACCAGTTTTGTATCCTCCGAAGAAAGCCTTCTCGCATACGCGTGACCCTCTAAGTTTTCAATAGGAGTGTGGTTATGCTTCGCCTTCGTCACCTCGATCCTCCAAACACTTCCGGATGATTCCGAAAACCCGATCATCTCGAACGGGCAGCCTATTTTCTTGCTACCCGTTTTCCTCTGTGTAGCTATACTCCTATGCTCCCCACCAAAAGTACAGTGAAACCAAATCTTGTAATTCTCTCCTCTTTTATTCGACCTCTTAATCACAATGAGGTAACCATTGTCTTTTGCCGTGTCTTGTACCCAACGCACCAACTCTTTACGTGACGAAAAGGTATGCGTTGTATCAAACGAAAATGTAACCGGGTAACAGCCTTCCTCGTCAACAGACACATCCTCCGGCTCACCATCGTTACCGAGGTCCGAATAGACTTGATGTTCAAAGCTCTGTTGACAACCGTAACTGTGGTTTGGATAACACTCCTGCTGTACAAAGCTGTGCTCGCCACCGTAACCGAAATTCGAATAACCTTGTTGTGCGTAAGGGTCCTCCACAGGGGTATTCAAATCCAGCTTCACCGTGTTATCACGATAACGAATGCCAGATACAACCTCTGCCTCCCTCAAGTTGGACGAGACCGGTTTGTCATACGAGTCAAAAATAGCGCTCCCCTCGTAAGAATCAGGAACAATTGACTCGTCAGAATATTGACCGAAAAGATAGTTGCTTAACCACGACATCGGTTTTTCAACACACGTAACTAATACAGCATAACCGCGCGTTATTTTGAAGAAACACAAGTAATTTAGAAATCGACAAACAAAAAAACCACCGTATGTTTGGAAACAATATATTGAGTGCTTTATGTCTCGAATACAGTTTTGTGCCTGACCAGCTTTTAAAAGTAAAAATTTGGGGTCGAAGCGCTGCGCTATGGCCATAGCGCGGCGCTTAGGGTTCACGGGCCACCTGCAACCTTGGAATCAACATTATGTCAAACAGCAACTTTATGTCTCTCACACATCAGTCAAATCACCTTATGTCGACCTAAGCGCTGCGCTATGGCCATAGCGCGGCGCTTTGAGGTGTGAAAATAATTTCTTCCGTGTGTAAATAGCATGACCCTTTATTTTTTGGTTACCCAAGTGAAGACTTCCCAGCATCCCGAATGTTCCACCCAAAAACACGGAGTTCACCTCTTAGACCATTGGGTATGGGGAGGATAGTCTCTTTGGAGACTACCCGCCACGTGGGCACCACGTCATCACGGGAGGAGGAGCATCCTCTTGGGGACTACCCAAGGGTGGGGGGACTAGCCAAGACTACTCAACCATTAATAATATATATATATATATATATATATATATATATATATAAAGGATGAGAGAGAAGTCAGCTGGGGGGCCCACCAGTTAGCCCCGTCTCCATCGTCACAATTGAGAGGAAACTGCCGTGCCTAGCCCCTTGGGGGCGGTGTGTGACTGGCCTAGGGGGGGGGGGGGGGGACGGCCCTGTGCCGATCCCCATACCCATTGGTCTTATAGTCTCATTCACAGCTGCTCCCGATACGCGATGATAGATGTGACAGGATATTCCTTATGTCGCATATTTCTTATCTAGATAACTACACATGTGATGTGGGATTTACCTAGTGTTTACTAAAACATATGGTAATTATTGTGGTAGCACTCAGTAGTAACATTCTAGTGTGACTATAAATTTCTCTAGTTGAGATCGGTGGCGGACCCATGATTTTTTTTCATGGAGGTACGGAATATTTTTAAAAATTTTGGGCCCTTAGATATATGAAAAAAAAAATCGGTTAATATCGGGTCGGTTCGGGTCGGATCGGACCATGTAAAACAAAAGAATTTCGATACAACCTCTAATGCCTTAAAATGTTGCAAATTATACTATTATATAATATATAATATAATATATAATATAATATATAATTTCTTTTAAATATTAAAATTATATTAGTTCAGATGATTTTAATTCTATTAAATATTACTTTATTACTCTTCCAAAGCACCATATTACTCTTTCCATAAAAGAAAATAAATTATCTAAAAATTCAAATAAGTATTGTATTCTTCTCCTTCACTATCTTTCATTTTTTTTAGTTCCAGAGTTTACCGGATAAAATGGCCGGAAAATGTTCGGATGCCGTTTTCACTTTTTTTTTCACTTTAGTGCTTCGCCTAGTCAGTTTAAAAGCTCAAGGGGTGCGATTGCAAAATTTTATGGGGTGCGTTCGGAATTTTAACGCGTCTGAATTTTTTTTTCTAACGGGTGCGCCCGCCCACCAACTCGGGCTGTAGGTCCGCCCCTGGTTGAGATAATAAATCTAGGTGGGTTTGTATCAGCATCCATTTACAGTTAGGTTTTGTAATTCGTAAGTGATTGGATATCTTTAAGAAATCGTGATGAAATCATTTTTAGATTGAAATATTTCGATGGTATTTTTGAAAGTTCAGTCACATAATTCAAGGAGAAAAAGAACGAATATGCCGGTTTTGTTATGAAAGCAGAATACTAAAATCAGACCAAAGATTCTCCTTTTATAGTTGGGGAACCATAACAACGGTTGAGTTGAAATGACACAACTCTTATTTGTGAAAGGGCGTGTCAGTTCACCGTTATAACTATCGGCAATTATTGTGTCAGTAGTAAAATTATAAGAACTGGGGGAAATTGTTAACATTGGTGATTTCTGAGTCTTCCCACTCGACTAATTCTCTCCCCTGTTCATTGCTCTCATCTCACTCATATAGAGCACAACATAATGAAAATGACTCCGGCAAGTTCTTCTAGTTTTGTCACCACGAGTTTTGTCATCTGAAGATGATAGTTTGTGTGTTAGGTTGTTAATAGGTCTGATGGTGAATCGGCAAAAAAGCAAGGTTTACATAGTAGGGGTAGACGATGTGGAAGTTTCGGAGGTTGCCAAAATTCTGAATTGCGGTATGGGTTCCTTCCCTTTCGTCCTATCCTGGGTTACTCATAGGCGCGAATATGAAGCAAATTAGGTTTTGGCAACTGGTAATTAAGCGTTTTCAAAACAAATTAAACGCGTGGAAGGCTAAAACCCACTGCTTTGCTGGAAGGGTTACGCTAGCGAAGACCGTTTTGGGCAGCCTCCCATCTTACTTTTTGGGAATTTTTAGAACCACTAAACTTGTGTTGAAGACAATTGAAAGGTATCCGGCGTGCGTTCATGTGGGGTCGAGTGGGAAATCACAGCAAGATGTGCTGGATTCGGTGGGGTAAAATGGTCAAGCTGAAAAGACAAGGGGGGCTCGGGTTGGGGGGGTTGGAAGACTTCAACTTAGCCATGTTGGCTAAATGGTGGTGGCGGTTTCGGGATAATTCGAGCCAGCTTTGGGTGAAAGTTTTCCAGGCTATTCACGGGTCAAACATTGACTCCAAATTAATTTGGGTCGATAAAGCTATCACAGGTTGGTGGAAAGATATTGGTTATGTGGATGGCAATATCGGCAAATGGGGGATTTGTATCAGAGACAAGTTAAGAGTGGAGGTGGGAAATGGCGAATCCACTAGATTTTGGCTGGATGACTAGATGGGTCATGGGTTGATAAAACAAGTGTATCCAAATGTCTTCAAGTTAGCTGTGAATAAGGGGGAAAAGATTAGCAACTGCTTAGAACAAGTAGGGGGGAGGTTCAATGGAGGTGGGGCTGGTTATAGCACCCGAGCTCAGACACGGATTGGGCTCAATTGGGTGGGATTATGCGTCTGTTGCAGCAAGTCAGCCTCCCGGGAGGCAAAGACAGATGGGTTAGGATCAATGATACAGGCGAAAGGTTCTCGACTAAAAGTATCTGTCATGAATTGGCTCTGAAGGCGTCCGTGGATAGTGATCTGGGGTCTTTCAGATGGAACTCTTGGGCTCCTCTAAAGGTGAACTACTTGGCTTGGAGGGCTGACCTTAATAAGCTCGCGGCTAAGACACTTTTGGTGAAGAAAGGGATCTATGTCCAAGACGTTATTTGCAGTAGATGCGGGAAAAAAGAGGAGCCGTGCAGTCATATTTTCGTGACCTGTCTCTGGGCTAGGTGTGTGTGGTGGCACGTGTTTAGATGTATGAGAATTTCGATCCTTACCGACTTCGATTCCGTAGGGCAGATTTTGAAACACGTGCAGGACCAGGTTGGATCTAAACAGTGGAAAAAAGCGTCTCATATGGTAGTGCTCGGCGGTATTTAGCGGCTTTAGGTGTCCAGGAATGAAAAGGAGTTAAAAAATAACATCATATCTATGCAAAATTTGGTGGAGCTTATCAAGGAGGAGACTTTCTTTTGGGCTAAACATAGAGCAAAGGCTGCTCATTTAGAGTGGGAAAGTTGGCTGGAATTTGATATTTCTGTAATGTTGTAACCTTTCTTTTCAGAACCATTTTGTATCTCTTTTCAGCCGCTGCCTGGCCGCTATATTTATATATACTTTGTTGTTGTTCGAAAAAAAAAGATGACGTTTAAGACACCAATTTTGGATTTTAAAGATTCAAAGAAGAACAAATTATCAATATGGTTTTATGCATATCATTATGAACTTAAATTTGAGAAAGTCCATGATTGCAGCCTTATAGCACAAACCTTATAAATTGTTTTTAGAAAGTTTGGCTCGTGTTGAAACGGGTCATTTTAAAAAAATATCAATCTAGTTCAAGTTGAATGGGTTCTAAGCAAGCTATGCTTGGGTTGAAACAGGTTGTTTCAGAAAAAGTATTTGAAAATGAGTTCACCTGCCATATTTGTTTTCATGGCGCGTAGTGTTTTACTTGCTTTGATTTCCTTCTTGTAGATAAACAACTTTGGGACTGCGTTTTCGAAATCTACTACAGAGTATACCATAGATGAATAAGCCATGCTCATGGCTACTAATTTGGAATCTTCATACCATATGGGTCAACTTGCCCATCCTCTTTTAAAGACTTCTAGAGTTGGAAGTATTGTGTTCATTTCATCCGTTGTGGGTCTGGTTAATAATATATCTGTTGGATCGATTTACAGCGCCAGTAACACGGTATCACTGGATAATCCTTATATATACATATAGTTGCAGATAATATGTATGTATATGTATATGTGTATTTGCGGAAATCACTATTTCAATATTTTCCACATCTGTTAGTGATTCAGTTTGATTACGTAAAACATTTGGATTGAATTAGAGAGGGCTTCATTCAACAATATTCCAAGTTTCCTCTTAACAGTAATATGTTGTGCATTCACTCTACTTTAGCCGTGCTAAAGTTCTCTGTCAGAACCGGCGTTAGAAGAGTCCCAACATGGTGAAGGTCCAACATATGGACCAATACAAGTAAAAGTATAGCCTATCAACAGCAAATATGCATCTACACTGCTAATAGATCTGGATCAGGACTGTTTACTGCCAGTTTAAGCATTTGACATGCACATTCAATTACTCGCGACAAAAACTTGAACCACTAGTACCTCTACCGCCTCTACCACATATTGACCAAAATCTATCCACCACTGTGTATTTGAAATGGATAAAAAGAGCATTTAATAGAAGAAAAAGAAAGTATTGCCAAAGGGCTTGTAGCCTGGTAATACCAAGAAGTGTAGTAAGGTGTTGTCTCCCAAGTGGTCAGGGTTTCAGCCCTTGGTGAAAACTGGTGTAGAATTTGGCAGGTGTAGTGGATTTGTGAGGTTGCCATTTTAAAAGAAAAAAAAGGAGTATTAGATCCAAACTACTGTCAAGTTTAGGATTCAATAAAAATACTCCTAAAAATAAGAAGTGTACAAAGACTCATAAAAATAAACTCATTACATAAAAAAAAAACCTAAACACCTACCACCACCCCACCCACCTAAAAAAAAATTTTGGGTGACGAAAAGTAGCGATTTTTTTTAAAAAATATTAATTTTTTTTAGATTTTTTAGCACGTAGTTGTGGGGTTTAGCTTTATAGTTTGTTTTTAGCATTTAGTTTGGGTGTGTATGTGTGTGGGGTGTGGGGGGGGGGGGGGGAGGGGAGTTAGGTTTTTTGGGGGTAGGTGGAGGGGGTTAGGTTTTTTGGTGAGGTATAGGTTTTTTTTTTGTGCGAGGGGGGGGGGGGGGCAGGGGGTTAGGTTTTTGGGTGGGGGTGAGTGTTTAGGTTTTTGTGGAAACTTGTCACAAATTGTGACGGAATTCGACAGATGGTTTAAGTTAATTAAAAAATAATTCTTGTGTCATAAATGTGTAGGAAACGATATTATTTTTCCCTTATTTTTTTGGCTTATATAAATATTTATTCGGTAAAGAATAATAATTAACCTTTTGTAGATTATTTCCAACCGATTTGTGATCCAACTGTCAATTAATTAGGGTTTTCTTATTTTTCGTCAAAAATTTGTAGGAAACGATATTATTTTCCCTTATTTTTTTTGCTTATATAAATATTTATTCGGTAAAGAATAATAATTAACCTTATTTCCGACAAATTTGTGACGCAAGTGTCAATTAATTAGGGTTTTCTTATTTTTCGTCGTGAATGCATTGAAAATTTGTAACAAAATCTTGAAATTTTCTTTTGTAGGAAATTCGTCATAAAAGTGTTGTAATCTGTGATGAAAAAAATAGTGTAAGAAATTTCTGTAGGAAATTGTCCCCTTTTCTAGTAGTGTATAATGCCTTCTTACACTTTTTACTTTTAGGAACCTTTGTAGAATAACTTAACCCACTATCATGGTCCAATTTTCTAGTATAACACTACTACACAAAAGGGCAATTGCCACCATAATTTGTTATGGAAAAACACGGTAGCAAAATAAGCAACATAGTGGTAACAATTGCCCTAAATCGAGTTTTTAAATCATCCCTCGCGTCGCACACATCACATATCTCCACCTCTTCACCCAAATCGCTTCCAACAAGTATGAACAATTCATAATCGTAATCAAATCCTTCATTCACAATCGTTAATCAAACGCACGCATCGCAATCAAATCATGCGACCAAATCGTTCAGTTTAAACCCTAAGTTCATCGATTCATCATCTCCTATCTTGATTAAACCCTAGATTCATCGTTTCATCCGTTAAACAAAACCTGATAACGATTCCGCTACTGACGACGTCAAATTAGGGCTTGTATCAGGAACAAATCTAAACGATTCTGGTATGTATTCATAATTACTGTTTTGTGATGGTTTTGTTCTGAGATTGTCGAACGAATTATTTGTGTTTAACTGATTTGCTCAATCTCTCAATCGGAACAATCGCACATTATTTCAATCGGATCTTCGCTTAATCGGAACAATCACTCAATCGAATCTCCATCGCTCCATCGCTGATCTGTATGTAACATTCAATCGCTCTATCGCTGATTTGTATTCTCTCAATCACTCAATCGCTCATTCAATTGTTGATCTGTTTTGTATTCAGTTGGATTCAAATCTGCATCTGATCGAGGAAAAAGAGTTTTGTATTCTCTCAATCGGAACAAGAGCTTTGTATTCTCTTGAGTTTTGTATTCAAATCTGCAGGTACGTCTCGAGTTTTGTATTCTCTCTCGATTAACTTTTAACTTTTAATTAAATTAGATTTTCATTGGTCCTGATGGTCAGTTGAGATCACTTTATTGCTCTAATGTAGTCTTATTGAGGATTATGGATCACTTTATTGTTGGGTAAAAGAAATTAAAATAAGTAATTTATGTGTTTATTTATGTGACACAAGATCATAAAGTTTGCATATTTTATATTTTATGTTAGTGGCAGAGTAAGTATATTCACTTTATTTGTTTGTTTATTATCTGGTCTTTAGGATCTTATATAAACTGACTTTTAAAACTGTTATGGTAAGGGGGTGTTTCTACTCTACATGTACACCAGTGTACCCACTTGAGTTTTCATAATGATGACATAAGTGGTAGTGAATTAAATTTTTTGTTGTTGAGGTTGCCTGATATTGTAGAGACAGTTGTTGTGCTTTGGGGGATAGAGGGCAGAGGAAGAGTAATCTGTTAGTGATGGCAGAAGGTAATGTAGATGACACTAACAATGATGATGATGATGATCAACCTTTTACTCCTTGGGCTGTCTCTGTTGCCAGGTCACTCTAATCACCTTTAGTTATCTTTTCCATATCATAAAAATAACAACTTTTGCTAATAATGAGTATCATTTTTGTGTTTCAGTGGGTACACTTTGTTGCGCAGCCCGCAACATAACAAAGGACTTGCTTTTACCGACAAAGAAAGAGATTCTCATTTCTTGTGTGGCCTTTTGGCTCCCGCGGTATTAACTCAAGAGCTTCAGGTAACTCCAACTTCCTTTTCTTTGTTGACTATTTTAGACCATTAGAACTCCACAGTTAAGCCAGCTTTGGATACGGTTCAGACAAGAAGAATGTGTTGCCACGATTGTCCACTAATTATATAACAAAATGACTTTTTAAACACCCTCTTTGACTTCCATTGACTCTGATTTTGTTGATAGGAAAAAAGAAGATTGAACAGGGGATAGGAATACCAGTTGGAAAACTTTCTATGTATACAGCACTTGGGGGTGTTCGTCCTGCAGTTGTAAGTCTTCTCTTTAGTTTAGAATCATCACCACTTCAAGTCATGCTAGTTATTTTAAATGCATTCAAACATCAATAGAATGGGTGTTCACTTAAATTTTTGTTGCAGTGCTTGCCCGTAACCATTGATGTTGGCACCAAAAATGAGACATTGTTGAACGATGAGTTCTACACTGGTCTCAAACAAAAAAGGGCAACTGGAGAGGAATATGACGAGCTGTTAGACGAGTTCATGACTGCAGTCAATAAGAACTATGGAGAAAAAGTCCTCATCAGGTCCTTTGACCTGTTTCTTGAAACTTTTGGTTTAATTAATTGGTTTAACTTTTGGTAATCAGATTCTAATTAAATTTGTTTGTCTACTCACTGCAGGAGCATATCCATCTCCATTGAATTATCATTTCTTCCCCAAGTCTTGCTGCACGTAAGTACTTTTGACTGTATTAATGATACTCAAAATGTGTTGTAGCCATCTTTTTTTTCATTGGCGCGAGTGCTTATATATCCAGGTCTGTTAATGAAGTAATCTGTCATGGGATTCCAGACGCAAGGTATCGGCCATATGCATCCTCGATGTTGTGAACCCTCATCTATTTCTTTACTGTTTCAATCCTGATTTTAATGTTTATCAAGATTCAAGAATTTGCTTTTATATTTGTAATCCGTTGTTCTGATGAATTTCTTATCAATCCAGTCAAACTTGAAGTACGCTTTCTTGAAATTGGGGAAATTATAAATAGACATGTGACGATGTCTGGTTTATCATCAGTGGTAAATTATACAACTATATGATTTGTCTTCACAACGTTTTTAATATATTGCATCTTCTGATAATTTTCTTTTTGTGTTGACTCTTATGTTTCCAAATTCAGGTGAAATCCTATTGCGGGCATGGTATTGGAGATCTCTTCCATTGTGCACCAAACATTCCCCATTATGCCAGTATCCTACAGATTGCCTTTCATATACAACATAATATAATCCAACTTGGGTAATTTGGTAAAACATCAAAGCGGGTTATATTTGGTAACATATAGTTCAACGCTTGAATACGATGTTTTCGCCAATTTCTTTTTTTGTCTTTACTAACATATAGTTCAACGCTTTGAATACATGCATGTGGCGTGATCGGATGTGGCCTGATGGCTGGACTACTGTTACTACAGATGGCAAGCGCAGTGCTCAGTTTGGACATACACTTTTAGTTTGGATGTTTGGATTTAGATGGTTTAATTTGAGTTGTTTAATGTTTTGATTTGGGTGTTATTATGAAGAACATTGGATGTATAAATTGTTACACTTTAATGGAATGGCAACAGGTTATAAATTGTTATATTTTTATGAAATGGAGATGGAATAGCCGGTTTATGGAATGGAAATGGAATTCCATAAATGGTAGCAAAACGGTGGTAAAATGTGACAAAGCGGTAGCAAAAAGGTGGCAAAATAGCAGTAGCAAAATGGTGGCAAAACAAAATGTGGGAGCAAAACGGTGACAAAAAGCGGTAGCAAAAAGGTGACAAAATAGGGGTAGCAAAACGGTGACAAAAAGCGGTAGCAAAACAGTGGCAAATTAACGGTAGCAAAATCGGTAGCAAAAATAAAACGGTAGCAAATAGGTGGCAATAGGGCATTTGCTACGTGTGTTTTTGCCACCGAGTTTTTGGTGGCAAAACGGTGGCAAAAAAACAATTGCTACCGTTTTGCGACCGAAAATGGGGTAGCAAATACCTTATTTTCTAGTAGTGTAAATAGTGCTTGCAATAACAAAAAAAAATATCACTATGTGTAGAATTGCTCATTGAAATATATAAACAAACAACTCATCATATTCGTTTAATCTTTGGTTTCAAGAGATACAATCCCCAAGCTTTGTTCTCATGCTTTCAGTATTATTAATACTGCATGATTGAATTATTCAAACAAGTGAACTAGTAATAGATATATTCGTGAGGACAATATTGCCTTTGACAGATATGAATCTTATACAAACTATAATCAGAAATCCACGTACTACTCCGAAGCTTATTTAAATTGTTTTTCGGATTTGCTGTAGTTATTTGATTGCATACTTAACTAAGCCTGGGAGATGTGTATTGATATAGTAGTCCTTCCAGTTAATAGAACTCGGATTAAAGAAGAATACTTGTGCCTCATCATCTGCATTTTCTTTGTAAATGTTTAGCAGGTTCTTGAGGTTGGAATCATCATAGCTGTAGAAGGTATAATGTAGTCCTTATGATTATTAGAATTTGTAAACAAAAAAAGAAAAAAAAAGCAACTTTTGGTTTCTATATACATGAGAAAATAACATACGTACATTGCTTTCGATAAAGCGTAATGTTTGAAAAGATCTGAAAATAGAGTTCCAATCTGTAGCTTTCGGCTGAAATCCGTGTAGAAATCATCAAGAGCATGACAAAGTACCATGTTGGCTATTTTCAATGCCTGGTCTCACGGGTGTGTTAATCCATTAATGTGATATATATAGGGAAGGTGTGCCATTAGTGTGTATATATATTAATATATATAGGGAAAGTGTAAAACACAATGTCACTTAACATACAATACGTACGAGATGAAATTATAACATGCGTAATTAGGCTTATAACATGCGTGATTAGGTTTTTATCCCATTCGTGATTTCTGATTTTGTACATACGTGATTATGTTCATATATGATTATGGTTTTCAACATGCGTGATTTATGATTTTTCAACATACGTGATTAGGGTTTTAAGTTTTATAACGTGCGTAATTTCATCTGGTACGTATCGTATATTAAGGAATATTGGACGTTAACTCACCCTATATATATATATGTAGGGCATAGATCATAAGAGTAGTCCACCTATTTGTGAAACTTGAAAAGTATTCTAGAGGACACATTTCCCTAAACTTTTCATAATATACGATATTTATAGTTTAAAATTGACTATAAATGTATATTGTCAAATCTTGAATTATACACATATGTATATAATAAATTTTAAACTATAAATGTGTGTATAGTACGAAAATCTTAATAAAATTTGTAAGCCGAAATGCTTCTCAAGTTTCTCAATTAGCCTAGTGGTTCTCGCACGATCCTAACGTGCGCTCTCTCTCTCCCTATATATATATATATATATAGGAAGGTTAACGTACATTACAGCTTAGCGTACATCACGTACGACAGGTAATTACGCACGTTCATTTTAAAATCACGCACGTTATAACTCAAAAATCCAAAATCACGCATGTTGAAGCACAATAATCACGCATATTGAAAACATTAATCACGCATGTTATATAACAAATCACGCACGTTGTTGTACGTGAAGTACGTTAAGCCGTAATTTACGATATACTTTTTCTATATATATATATATATATATATGGGTAGGGTAAAATGAAAACTTATACGAGTTGTGAGAACTTAGAGAACTCGGTCTTACGAAAGGTTTTGTTTTTATTTTTTTTACCAAAAATCCTAAAAAATTTAACTTTTCCAAAAAAATAAAAAAGTAAAAAAACTAGTTTTTTTTTTCATTTACAGCATCTATAAATACTCTAAAAAGTGATGTGATGCTTATGTTATCAGCTTTTTACGGCTGCTGTAACGGGCCTAAAAACACCACTTTGATTTTTTTTTTTCAAATTTGTTTATGACAGTTTTTTCTAAGATTTTAATATAGGAGTGTGCAAAAATGAGTGCAAAACTCTCTAAGTTTTCACAACTCAGAAGGGTTCCCTTGATCTTAAACCTATATATGTATACACAAGAAACGATTTTAAATTATCTAACAAACCTTTAAGGGAAGTTGGTAGTGAATTGCAATATATTTCTGAAAGCTTGTTTCGGTAGTCAACAATTTGAAATCGCGAGCCTTAATGGACCCGTCCTTGTTTATGTATGGATGTTTAGTGAAGTACTCAACCGACCAATCTACAATCTGATGTAATTTAACGGGGTTTGAAGCAGAAGAAGTCCCATGATAAATGATCCCTGAATTGGGGTGATTTACATGAGCTGCCATTGCGACAATCATAGCATTCACCACCATGTCTACTGGTACCTACATCCCCGAATTCAAATAAGTAAATGTTGCTGAGAATTTATGTTAAAGCAAAGCACATCAAGTGGGCAAACTGACTATATCCATTATACAATCTGGATCTCCTCGCAAGCATGTAGCCGTTCCTTTTATGTAACCAGCAAATACAGTATCAATGGTTCTGTAGACGAAAACCACTTATTTAGTTAGCAAATGACCCACCAGAGGTAAATTGGTTAAGTTGATTTTGGTATATATATTACCTGAGATTTTCGATCCATCCGGGAAAGGGTTCTTTATAGGTGCTGCTGACAATGGAAGGGCGTAGTATGACTAAGGGCACATCCTTCCTCAACTCTCCAAGCAACATCTCCCCCATTGCTTTTGTGAATACATATGTATTTGGCCATCCATGATGCTTAGCCCTTCCCAGTTGTTAAACATCATTAATCAATACAAACAACTCATTATATATCCCAAGCAAGTTGAGTATGCTAAAAAGATTTCAAAAACCTATGCAATCTAATAATGAAAAGATTGTATGTGGGACAAGTAATGAGAAGAAAGTAGAGAGAAGAGGGAACCTCTGGATACCCAAATCCTTCATGAAAGATGCAATCTCTTTATTCGTAGTCTTTGTAGCCGTCAATTGCTTCAAATTCTCCTCCATCAGTTCTTTCTCTTTGTTAATGTCCACTTTAGTTTTCCCATTGATGGAGTCACCGGATTTAAATTCCTTTTCCAATATAATCCCATCGTTTTCACTGGAGACATAAGCTGAAAGGCACCATCTTAGTTTACATTTCATTATGTTCCAAATGTATGACACAGATTTTGTTCAATTATATGCATGGTGCAGCTCTTAAATGTTAAGAAACTCCCGTTTTAGTTTTAAAACTTTATCTTGAAAGCAATGTCCAAAAAATAGTATATCCCACCATTTTCTATATCACATTTAATCGTAGTAATTTTAAAAATTAATTGTGAACTTGGGACTAATACATTTTCTAATTCCATCACTTGTGCCTTTGGTACTATTAATTAAATCTGATTTTTGACTAATCATAGGGGTGTTATTACACAAGCACAAAACAACTAATATATCCGAGATTTGAGATTCTTTAAAAAAAAATAGTATGGGAGTTGGGAGTTCTCATTGTTCTCTCAACTCGGATGGTTCTCAAATGATCTTGATCATATATATATGAGCTTGGTTTTAAAATGCACACATCACATGATGCGGTGGGGAGATCGCGTCGCGCGATGCGACTTCATGATGCGCGCATCACATGATGTGGTCTGAAAAAGTCTAACCATCGATTGAGCAATGGGTTTAAGTATTTGAAGAAATCCGACTAGATATGAAGAGAATATCTTATAGTTTAGCATTTAAAATTTATCCATAAATCTTTATTAAGTATTTTAAAAACGAAACCTCGAAAAGTGATGTGTGCTTCGTGCATCACACATCTACTTTTGGAATCAAATCGTCACACGCTTTTTAAAACCATGTAGAGAGGGGGAAGGTTGATTACTCCATTCTTAGGATCACTCCCTCTCACTTGAAAACCTTAATATGACATGAAACTTTGGCATCATGTGCATTCTAAACACTGGATCATCCTTTGTGTTTTGAACATTGGTATTTAAGTATAAGCAAAAACATAAGCTAAGATAGAATGAATCAATGATCCAAACTTACACATCAGATAACAAACCTGTAGATATATGGAGAAACACCTTCATATATGTTAATGCACTTCAAGACAAAGTTAGAAACATGTTTTGCTCCAAAGGTGTTGATATTGAGGGCCAGATCATATCTACAATAAGCAAACGAAAGGGTTTAAACCGACATTAGGATATTACTTTAATAATATCATGGGCAGCTCAAGGATGACGATTTAATCTTTCAGATGACATTGCAGGTCTTAAAACAACTGCTAATAACATAATCCTGTATACAAACACTTGTAAACATAGTTAAAGTTTATTAATCTTGTTAAGTACATGGACGGATGTGTTATTTTCTCTGTCTCAGACTGTGTTCCCGAGTTTACTAATGGGAAGTGAAAGAAGGTCAAAAGAAAGTACATAAAATATGTGTGTTACATATGTGTGTTACAAAAGAAAGTACATAAAATATGTGTGTTACAAAAGAAAGTACATAAAATATGTGTGTTACAAAGTTTTATTAACGGAAGGAAAGTGAAAAGAAGTGGGAGGAAGATCTTAAATAAAAATCTTCCCTTGTAACTTTTCTTCTAAAATGGAAGCAACAATTTTACCATTTTAACCCTCCACTTTTAAAATTTTAAAATGAAAGAAAAATCTTCCCTTATAACTTTTCTTCTAAAATGGAAGCAAGTGAAACGAAGACAAATATAAATTTACCATTTTAAGCCTCCACTTAACCTATTATAAAACCGAATGAGGGTATAGTGGTAAAATTGTACTTTTATTTTCTCTTCCTTTCAACTCTAGAAATTCAAAAAATCTTTACTTTTTTTTCCTTTTATCTCTCTTTCCCTTCCTTTGTTTGCTCTCTTACATTTACTTTATGCTTTTTTTTTCTTTATTAAACTACGAACAGATCGTTAAAGTACCTTAAAATTAATATATATCAACACACAACCGCACACATACATTGGGAGAGGTTTGTCAAAAAAAACCACAAAAAAGTTGGGAACCACTAGTTTCGTATGTAAAAAACTCATTAAAAATCATTTGTGCATAAGTTTGTTTTTTCAGAGCTTTTGCATATAAACATATATAAGCTATTCAAATAAAAAATATATTTTTGTAAACAAAAATCACTTTTTTAAATTGTTTTTTCTCTTTATTTAATATTATTATATTTCTATTAAAATGACTTCTATATGTGTTTTTTTTAAGAAAAATACATATTTTACATGTAAATGAAAATAATTTTCTTTTATTTGTATTTTTAAATGTCTTACCCATGGTTTCCGGTTTCCCACTATTTTTGTTGTTTCACAATGAATTCACCACTACACACAAGGTCGAGATCTATTGAGAAGAAAATTTAATGAGAGAATAGAAAGAACAAATATTAGCCATTGATGAAAAGCAATCAATTAATGGATATGATAAAATAGAAAAAAAATCTAATGTTAGTTACTTTAACGATAATATTATCAAATTCTCGTTGGTGTATGACTTTAATGTCAAATAAATAAAAGAAGTGGTTTTTTTCTTAGTCAAGGTGTCCTCTAATGCTTCTCCTTCAACATTCAATTTGCCACTAATATCTCTCTTCTTAAATCAAACCAAATATATACTCTTTCAAAATCCATGAAATTTATGCTACACAAATTATTTAACAAAGTTTGTTGTTTATACCTAGGATTGTACTATTTTTACGTAGCTTTTAAATCATATGAAATATTGTTACGTGTTGAGGTATAGGTTGAAGTATAATTGTGTAGGTATAATCATATGGAATGATGTTATGTATAGGCCGGTGTGTAGTTATGTAATTGTGTAAGTATAATAATGTCGTAGCCTATACAAAAATCATGACAATTTAAAATTTAGCAAATCTTGATTCAAATTAAGAACCAAAATGGAGAAAAACTCAATTATCTCTTTTTGTGGGGTGTAACGAAGAGAAAAAGGGATGGCACTGTTGTGATTCGACAACCTGGAAGAGTTATGTTAAAAGGCATGTTGTGTTCGATGAAAATTCGTAATGGTGGTTTAGTGAAAAAGAAGTTTAACCAGATTCTATATAGCAATGTGAAGTTCTCGAAACAACTACGAAACAACTACATTAGCCTTGGGTTTTGATTACAATTAAAACCGACCTAATTAATGAAGTTGACTGACCTAGGTCTGAGTTCAAATCCAGGTCACAACTCAAATAAAAACCCAAGGCAAACAGGAACTCATGAAGTATAACTTGGAACCTACGAATAAGCTTCCGAGAAGGTTGAATGGATTTAAGCCATGAAGTCTGAAACCAAATCCCTAGATAGAAACGTAACATGGGAACTTGTCCCAAAACCAACCGGTGTGAAGGCTGTTACTAACAAATGGGTATTTAAACTAAACAGAAAACCCGATGGGATGGAAGACACGTAGCTAATGGTTTCTAATAGCAAGTTAGAATAGAATATGATGTAACCTTTAGTCCAGTGGCTAAGCTAAACACAGTATGCGTCACTCTCGCCATTGCAAAGTGGAAGTCTTAGAACCTTTGGCAAATGGATGTTAGTAACGCTGGTATGTACAGAGACTTGGATCATGCAATTCACATGGAATTGATAGGGGATTTGAAAGCAAAGAACATCCCAATTATGTGGGTAAACTAAAGAAAGCCTTATATGGGTTGAAGCAGTTACCTAGGGCATGGTTCGAGATGATAAGCGAATTCTTACAGCATAATGGTTTTTATATGGTGTCAACCAATGCTAGTTTGTTTGTTAAGACAATAAGAACTATGGTTGTGATTGTCCTTGTTTGTGTGGACGATTTAATTACAATCCGAGATTGTGAAGAAGTAATAAACCAGTTAGAAGAGAAGTTGTGTGTGCAGTTTAGTATGAAATATCTTGGAAAACTAAGTCACTTTCTTGGCTTGGAAGTTGATCACAACGATGAGCTAGTTCTTCTTTAGAAACGGTATTATTATAACTTATTAGTCGAGTTTGGTATGTTGGACTACAAGTCATTGAACATTTCTTTAGATACAGTAGAGAAGTTGTGTGTGGATAAAGGAAGGTACCTAGAAGATGCCACCATGTATCGGATAATATTAAGTAGTCTAATCTACCTTACCGTGACAAGACCTGATTTAGCCATTGTTATAGGCATATTGAGCCGGTATATGTAGAATTTGCAAAAACCACACATCTAAGCCGTCAGGCAGGATTCTATTGTATGCGAAAACAACCTTGAATTATGGTATTAAGTTCAAGAAAAATTCAAAGCTAGAACTCGAGTACAGTGATGTAGGTTATGTTGCCGATTTTGGATACAAGGAGGTCCACAACCGATTTCGTGATCACGTTAAGAGGTTGTGCTATCATTTGGTGTAGCAAACGAGAAACTATGGTGTCACTGTCTACTACTAAAGCAGAGTACCGAGCAGTTGTTATAGCTACTCAAGAGTTAATGTGGCTATGATTACTTATGAATGATTGGAACCAAGAGTTTGAAGATGAGGTAACTTTGTTTTGTGATAGCATGTCTTTAATCAAACTAGCAAACAATCCAACCTTTGATGCCAGAACAAAACACATTAAGGTGCATTACCACTTTGTGTAGGACAGAGTGTGCAAAAAGAAGTGAATCTGAAGTATATAAGTAACCAAGACCAAGCAACAAATATGTTTTCTAAAAGCTTGCTAGGACAGAAGTGTTAGTGCATTTTGGGATGTTCGTTGTTGTTCGAATAAGCTAGATTTAAAGTGTGTGATGAATAGTGTGTTTGTAAGCAAATGATTAGGCAAATTGTTTACTTTGTAAACAATTAGGCTTAATGTTTAAAGTGATTAGCCTTAATGTTTGGCCATCGCTATAAATAGCCTAATCATTTGCATTTCTTATCAAGCTTATAGTCAGATCTTTCTAGAGACGGTGTCTAAGTTTGGGGAGGAGATCACAAGGGATGATCTCTTAAAGTGTGTTGTTACTCTTTTGGTATGAATTAAATCTGTGTCAGTTCATTCGTTAATATTTATCAACTGATTTTTTTATCTTATCAAATTCAATCAATTCGATCTGAATCATGGACTTACACCAAGCTAGTTGATTTTTGCAAAGGAATAAACATGGAAGTTGATGTTGATAGGGGTGATAAAGTTAGGACATCAAAGGGTGATACAATTAATCTCAAATGGGTGGTTTGGAGGAGATCTAAGTCTAAGGACTAATAGTTAAATGAGTTTTAATTATGGAGTTTTATTAAAACTATAAGTTGATTATGATTGCGTTTCCAAGTCTAAATGTTTTCTTGTCCTCCAAGTAGTTAACCTATATAAAGGATGGTAGGTTTATTTGTTTTTAATTCATTGTAATTCTCCTTTGATTAACAAAAAAGAGTTGAACAAGTTGTTCAAGTTGTTTGTGTTCTTGGTGTGTGATATCCGATTGTTTGATTTTAGCTGACTTTTAATATGCACATCAGGTGAAGAGCTTCCGGAGATGGCAGTGGCACTTGCGGAGTCTATGAGAATCTAGCATCCCATATTATCCTATTATGTTTTCGTTTTGAGACATTTAAACTTTGGTTGTATTTGATCACTCGAATATATTGCGATTGTATGAATTTTCGCTGCAGATGCTTTTATTTATTAGTTTAAGATTTTTTTTATAAAGAGTAAATCCAGCAAATGAGACCCTCGGGTTATGGGAGTTGAACTTCTCCACCCCATCAACCAGCAACCAAAGATCTATGACCTCCAACATAAGTTTATATCTTCTTCTTTTCATTCGTCAGATTATTTCTTCTTCATTTTATGCCAATTTATCATTCATTGTGATTCAGGTTCCTAGCTAGCAAGCATCCATTACTCACGATATTATTTGAAGAATTTGGTTACTTAGATTGAGGAACATGGTTTGCCGACATAGAAATTGGTCGACGAACATGTACTGAGGTCAAGGAATTAGCTCCGGTCAATCGGTTCAGGTTATAAGTACCAAACCATCTTTGAATATGTTTTAACTATTGAGATAATATGTTGTCCGCATAGGATCCGACTGTTGTAGTGATATATGGTAACAATTATAGAAGCAAAAAAGCTAAAAACACCAATGCTAGTTATGTATTTTAAAACTATCGGGTTCATAATTTTACTATACACAAGACCCATGGATGTGATGCAAAGAATCCATAAAACTACCACATATATTGTGTGTCCATTAAGCAACCCAATAGAAAGCTAATTATCACTTAATTATTCACATGAAAATTCAGATTAAGATCTTCTTGTTTGATTAATGTATAAATGCTGATTGATACCATTAGGATGAACTTCCTTATGTAATTATGCTTATTTGAAATCACAAATAGTTTTTTTAGTTCACATGTTCACTAACATTTATAAAGTGTTTATAAAGATTAAAAGATTTTCTATACCCAACCGTATGCGTAAATTTGTTTTTTACGCCCCATGTAAAAATAGTTTACATACATACGCCTAGTTAAACAATCGACGCCTTACGTAAATATTTTTATAGATTTTTTACACTCCATGTAAAAATAGCAACGTTTTCACGCACGACACCGTGCGTAAAATTAATTTTTAGATGGTTCACGTACGAAAAATGTTTACAACCGGTCCATGTAAAAAACTTTTTTTTAAAACTTAAAAAGTTTACGCTACTCGTAAAAAACTATACACGAAAAAACTGTGTATGAAAAGTTTACAACCGGGTTGTAAAAAAAGGTTTAATTTTTTTTAATAGGGGCGTAAAAAATTTACAACCGGGATGCCAAAAAAAAGTTTACAGCCGCGGCTTAAAAAAGTTTACAACCAGTCTGTAAAAAAAAGTTTACAACCGCGGTTTAAAAAAAGCTTACAACCGTGGTGTAAAAATGTTTAATTTTTTTTAAAGGGGCGTAAATTTTTTTTGCAACCGGGGCGTAAAAAAAATTTGTAACGGGGGGTCTATTTGGTCAGATTTAACCACAAAAAATTAACTGAGTTGGGCTAAAGGATATAACTTTCAAGGGTTTGCAAATATCGAGTACGATTTTTGTAATTATTGAAGATAAAGAATACAATCTGCAATAAATAACATATAAAGGGCGATTTTTGTAATTTGCTCTATGTTAAAATACTATGAAATAATGAATGTTTATATTAATCAACACTAAACAAAGTATAGTTCCTTTATTTGTTGGTTTATTTCCTTTTTAATAATAAGCCTATTGTTAGTTTTTTTGTGTTTTTTCAAACCATGAATTTATTTAGAGTAAATTTCATTTTCGTTCACGAGGTTTGAACCATTTTATCATTTTAGTTCAAATGTTTCATTTATCCTCTAATTGCCTATGGGTCTAAAAAGTTTTTAACTTTGCCATTTCTGTCCAACTAATTAACGTTGTCTATTTTTTAACGTTAAGTTAGGGGTATTTACGCCATTTCATAACTTTGTTTATTACATTAATTTTTCAACCCTAATTTATTTAATCTACCTTTTGTATTCTTTACCCATCATCGCTTCATTCAACCCATGATTTCCTCGGGCCGCTAATTGATGTTGTATCAAACTATCGGAACCATCAATGGCGGTACCGAATTCTTTAATATAACGGATCTGGTTGGTGGTAAGGTCGGGCTTGGTTCTCATGATGTTGGATCGAAACTTGATGCTTTGTTTTATAGATCTATGAAGTAGATTATGTATTGCAACTCTTTGTATTTTGGAAGTGAGGTTGCGAATCATTGAGCCGGGGGATTTTGAAGAGATCACCACCGTTGGATGTTAATATTACTAGTTTGTTGAAGAAGGTAGGGTGTAAGACGTTTGGAAGATTTATTTATGATATAGGAGTGAAGCAAACCTACCGTTTTGGGGTTTTGCTTTGTTAAAATTGTAGCTGTAAACATGTGGATACGTGACAGTCATTTGGTGGTGGTCTGGAAAGAGGGTGGCTACTGGAAGGAGGTGGGTGACGGTGGGTTTTTAGAGAGAGAGAGAGTAGGGGTGGGGGTTTGGTGGGTTTTTTTACACAAATAGGGTGGTTTTTTTTTTTACACAAATAGGGTGCGTTTAGAGGTTTAATTAAAATAACATGGGAAATGACAAAATTGTCCTTAACTAATAGATGTCAATGGATAGTGTCAAGTCAATTAGACTAAAATTGCAATGTTAAAAAGATTTTAAACTCAAGACGATAAATGAAACATTTGAACTAAAGTAGCAAATTGACCCAAACCTCTAAGGGACTAAAATCACATTTTACTCATTTATCTATGTTTTTTTTAGCCTTTCTGAATAACATTCATTTTCTTTATTGTTCTTTTATTAAATTCTCGTTGGTGATGTCACCGGCCAAAGGAGTTACCTTTTCGGATAAAAATGTATCTATATTTGCACCATGTTTCTCTCTTAGTATCCTAAATAAGTCGTTACCGGCAACCTGCATAATCAAGACGTAAAAATAAGACTATTAGTTGGCATCTCTATTCATATATATGGAGTTGGCAACAAAAATTTGTTTAGAAAAAGTGACCGTTGAAATGAATAGCTAATTGTATTTTTGCCAACCCCATATACAGTACGTTGGACAACATTACATGAATTGGAGTAGAGAGTAGACAGACTCTCACAAACACATACATTAGCTAGTGTTAGACATACCTCCATTTGAAAACGCTTGATGGCTTCTTCTTGGTCACAAGCTCTAATAAGAAGATAGAGTTTTCTCACGTTCGGTTGAACTCGTAGTATCTTCTCCACCATAACTGAAATATCAAGAAGAAAACTCATGTCTACAAAATAATTTAAGGAGAATGAGAGGGAGTGACACAGAGATAGATAGAGAACCTTTGGCCAGAAAGCCAGTACCACCAGTGACTAAAATGGTCCTATCCTCAAGAAATTGCATTATGTTATTCACTTCCATTGGGAGAGAAGCGAGTTCAACATAAGAGATGCAACTATACATTTGCGTATGTGCACCTATATATATAGGTGGGATCCGGAAAATCATCATTAACTGCATTATTTTCAAAGGGTTCCCACATGAAATAAAAATGGGCTTCGTATTAGACTACGCGGTATGGGGACCGTCCCCCTTGCGTCCTGGTCCGGCGCCGTTCCGCACACCCCCCCCCCCCCCCAATCTGCGTTGTGACCGTCTCTTTGTAAGAAGACAAAAAAGACCCCCTTTTCAATGCTTTTGACCGTTAAAAATAATAAAAAAAATCAATTTCCCCTTTTTTTAAAAACGGCTAGAAATTCAAACCACACTCCAAAACCTTCAAATTTTACATAAACTCAACCTTTTTATCTCATTTTTTACCCACTACCACCCCATCTCTCTCTCAACTTTCATACTTTTTTATAAAAAATTAATCATGTCTTCATCTTCTTCGTCAACGTGGTATTCGTCATCTTCGGGTGAGAATGAAGCATTTTTCCAAAACATGATTATGTACGCGGCTCAAATGTTCATAGAGGAGGATGAAAACTCTAAAGCGTCGTCCCAACGGCAAACTAGGAGAGCCAAATTAAACCGTGACAAAGAAGGTAATTTAATTTTTTTAGAGTATGTTTATTTAAATTTAATAATGAATTTTATAATGAATTTAATTTATTTTTCGTTTCAAATATATAGCCGCCCACGATAAACTAGTGGCCGATTATTTTTCCGACAAACCTGTGTACATGGACGAGATGTTTTGACGTGGGTTCCGAATGAGTCGTCGACTTTTTCTACATATCTGATGTAGCGTGATGATGGTATTGGAAATCTAACGCGTTGATTCTAAGAATACCCGCGAAGATCTTTTCCCAAACCCCCAAATTCGTCCCCAAAAGACAAGAATTTAAAAAAAGGTCAAACAATTATTTTATAAAACTCCAAAAACTCCCCCAATACAAATTACATGAGAACTTATATAGAGTTTTTATGATCAACTCAATGGACATAAATTAAAACAAAACTTAATGAACACTAAATGTGGATTTATTTCGTTACATAATTGAGTCGACACTTGATATTCCCGCATCATTCTCCCCACCTTTGGAAAAACTCATCCTCGAGTTTTGTCCCAGGCTAAAGTCACCTGGATCGAAAGGAACATCAATCCGATTCTTTTCGATTATTATCAAGGCCCGCCCAAGTAGTTCTACTTCACGGGTCATCTCGTTTGACTCTGAACCTGTACCACCTGGGTCGAACGGAGCATAGGACCAGTTCTTGTTCACTATTGTCTTGACCCTCTCAATTAATATAGTTCCAACTAAATAACCATATAGTCGTAAACCATGGACCTCATTGCATTTTTTTACAAAATACCCATCAAGTTTAACAACCTTTTCTTCGTTTTGATCAATATGAGGGGCATCTTTTGACGACATAGCTTCTCCAACCTCCACAATCTGGCCATCAACCAAATTTTCAAATAGTACCTCGTACCAGATTTTTATAGCATGAGAATTTTGTATACCATGGTTTTCATCATCCAAAATAATTTCCTCAAAACTATTTGTTGGAAAATTACCTTTTAAAATTGTACAACAGTAAATTTGAGAAGCACCAAAATCTATTGTGTTTCTTAATGCCTTCGACTTCATTGCTTTGCTCATGAAATTTCTTTGCAAGCCCCCCATGCTAACAGGTTGAGTTCCAAATGTAGCCGCTGGACCACTCGTTACCATAGTAGGACCATCACCCTTAACGCTATGACTTTTGAAACTTGATTCGTCATCACCGGCTCCCATGATCGTCGACTCTTTTTTGTGGTCATGTCTAATGGTGAGCACACTACCGGTACCACCCGAATCATCGTCGCATGCCCAAGAATACCATTGCTCATCATCGTATTCATCAAAACATGGTAGAGTGTGGTACAAGCGATAATCCCTCTCACAAGCCATTTTGAGCCAGGATTTTAGCTCTGATACCAACTGATGTAGCGTGATGATGGTATTGGAAATCTAACGCATTGATTCTAAGAATACCCGCGAAGATCTTTTCCCAAACCCCCAAATTCGTCCCCAAAAGACAAGAATTTAAAAAAAGGTCAAACAATTATTTTATAAAACTCCAAAAACTCCCCCAATACAAATTACATGAGAACTTATATAGAGTTTTTATGATCAACTCAATGGACATAAATTAAAATAAAACTTAATGAACACTTAATTGAGTCGACACTTGATATTCCCGCATCAATATCGCAGACGACTTAGCCCAGTCTGATCGGTTTTTCACACTGCGATACGACGCTGGGGGCAAAGGGGATTCACTACTTTACAAAAATGTTCGTCGGCCATTCGCCAACTAGCATATGGGTACGCACCCGATGCGTTGGACGAGTATTTAAGGATGTCCGAAAGAACCACACATGAATGTTTCCACAGGTTTTGCGAATAGGTTTTCAAATTATATAGCAAGCGATACCTGTGGAAACCAAACGCAAACGGCGTTCAAAAATTATATCAAGCACACGAACAAAGACATGGTTTTCAAGGAATGCTCGGGAGCATTGATTGCATGCACTGACCGTGGTAGAAGTGCCCTACTGCTTGTCAAGGTCAGTATACTCGGGGAAATCATGGTCATCCCACTATTATTCTAGAGGTTGTTGCGTCACTGGATCTCTGGATCTAGCATGCTTTTTTTGGTCTACCTGATTCGCTTAATGACCTTAACATCATATACCAGTCACAAATATTTGACGATGTAGTGGCGGGAACAGGTCCAGACACAAGTTTTACGGTTTCGGGGGTGGAATACACGCGGGGTTACTACCTTGCAGATGGAATATACCCAACTTACTCGACAATCGTTAAAACTATTCCGCACCCGACAGATGATAAAAGAAAGAAATTTGCTAAGTATCAAGAGGGTGCGAGAAAAGATATTGAACCGTGTTTTGGGGTTCTACAAAAAAATGGCATATCATTGAATATCCAGCACGTTCCGGTACACCAAAGAGGTTACGACACATTATGTACGCTTGTATCATCCTTCATAACATGATCATTGAAGACGAAGGTAGAGCGATATGTGAGTACGACGAAAACGCGTCTAACGGGAATTCTGTTCCAGTTAGTTTGGAGCAACAAGATTTAAACATGTTCTCTCTACGTAACGAGTATACACATCATAACCTACAAGCGGACTTGGTGGAGTACATTTGGAACAACGTACAAAACGAACCTGACGACCACATGCCGGATGAAGACTAGTAGTTTTTTTAATATTTTTTTTAAGTTATTAGGATATTTTTAAGTTTATGTTTTTTTTAAGTTTATGTTTTTTAAGTTATTAGGATTTTTTTAAGTTTATGTTTTTTTTTAAGTTTATGTAATGTTTTTTAATATTAATGAAATTATTTTCCTATTTTATTTGTTAAATGTTAAAAAAAAGTGGATGATTAAAAAAAACTAAACTAGTGGGGTAGGATCATCCTCTCATTTCCATTGATTTAGTGTCTTGGACCATCTTCAAAAGGACTATGATGTGGCGCCTAGGTGGCAGATCATCCTCCAAGGGAGGATGAGCACCATACCATGTAGCCTTAAAAATAACTCAGAGCAACGATTTTCGATGCATTGTTTTAATTACTGTTCTAATGTCTTTTTCAAACAACGAATTTCGATGCTTTGTTTTAGTTACTGCTCTAATGTCTTTTTTCAAACAGATGTGTAAGAATATATATAAACTATAGAGTTAAATGCCCGAATAGTCCCTGTGGTTTGGCCTTTTTTCACCTTTAGTTCCTAACTTTCTAAAATTACCTTTATAGTCCCCAACTTTTCAATTTTCGATCCCGGATAGTCCTTGAAACGGATGGGGGTTAGTTTTATCAGTTAAGTTGGTGTAAAATGACTATAATGCCCTTAATATAAAAAATAACTATTAAGTCATTAAAATAAAATAATTAATATATTAATTCAGGTGGGACCCAAACACTCTCACCTACACACATAAAACCCAGGTCATAAACTTTCATCTTCTTCACATGCCAAAGCAAACCCTAACCCCATCTCTCTCTCGTCTGTATGATTCCAATTTCCAACCCGGCGACCGGAGAGAAGTCCGGCCCAAGCCGGCCATGTTAACCGGTTGACAACACCCCCTAAACCTCCCCACTGCATCACCTTTATGTACCAGTTCACACAAACCTCTGATTGTAGAGAGAGACTGTTCGAAGGAGAGAGTGAGCGGCGAAGATCGAAGACGGAGAGAGGGAGATCCGGCGGCAACACCGCCGTCTGCGGCGGCTGCTTTGACCGTTTTCCTGCGACTGATGTTGAAGACGACGACGGTGATGGTGGATTCCGACGAGTTTCACGGTAAAATCCCCCTGTCTCCTTTTAATGTGTTCTTTTTCTTCTTTTCTGAAGATTAATGACGTTTTTTGTGGTTTCTCAAAAAATCTGATGATGGATGCTGGAACAACGTCAGGTTGGTTATGATGGTAGATGATGATGATGGAAATAGGTGGTGATGATGGTCCTGGATTGTTGTTAGGGTGGAGAATATGGTAAAGGTGGAGGTTTGCGGTGGTTGGAAGTGGTTGGTGCATCGGAGGTGGGTGGTGAGGGTTGTAGGAGGTGAAAGGGGATGAGTGGTGTGTCGGAGGTGGGTGGTGAGGTGTATCAGAAGTGAAGGTGGAATGGTGGCTGATGGTGAGGGAAGGTGGTGAGGTGTGTCGGATGTGGGAAGGTGGTGAGAAGGTGGGAAGGATACAGGTTGTGTTTCAGGTTAGTTTCAGATGGTAGATGGTGGTGTATGGGTAGCAGGTTGGTTTCAGGTGGAGATGGTGAAAGTGAAGAAGATGAAGTGGGTGGGTCCCACATAAATTTCTAAGTATATCTCTTTTAACATTTTAGTATTAATTTAACACTAAGGGTATTTTTGTAATTTTACACTCACTTAACACCAAAAACTAACCCCCATCCGTTTCAGGGACTATCCAGGAACAAAAATTGAAAAGTTGGGGACTATAGAGGTAATTTTAGAAAGTTATGGACTAAAGGTGAAAAAAGGCCAAATCACAGGGACTATCTGGGCATTTAACTCTAAACTATAAATTCATATCTCCATTATGGGTAGGGATAGAGATGGGCATATCGGAACCAGACCCAGTTCTTGTTAGAGTGTGGGGGAACCAGTTCTTGTAGGAACCAGGTCTAGTTCCTAACCGGGTTTAGAGCTTTAATACTGGAACCGATAGTAACCGATCCCGGGTAGGGTTAGAACCGGTTTTGTAGGACCGTGTTCTGGAACCGAAACCGTGATTATCATGATTATGTTCATAGACGGGAAGATTAGAGACGGATGAAATACTTACTTGTATAGATTTGATAACATAACAAAACAAACCGGCCCGATTAACAAGCTAACCGAACCATACCAAAGGAGTACACATCCGGGGAGAGACCAAGTGGTGATCTCTCCCGGTGAGGTCTGAGACCTCCCCCAACTTCCAAGTGTTTGAAATGACAAAGGGTTGCTATTTATAGCTACACCCCTTTGTCTTTCAAACACACACGGTCAAACAAATAACCCTCTCGTTTGACCACTTCAAACGAGCGAGTCTATACATGTTCATTAGACCGTTTCACTAACTATTACAAATTCAGCATAAAATAAATCTAATCTATTCGACAAGCATCGGACACAAAATCTGTATCAACAAATTCCCCCTTGTCCGTTGCTGTCGAATGCCTAAAATGCAACTGCAATCGATCTTCAGTCAAGTATTCATCTTCTCTGTGTTAACAAATTCCCCCTTGACCGATGATCCAGGTAAGTAGTATCTTGACGCTTTTTGTATAATAGTTCCCCCTCAAAGTATGCGTATCCGTGTTGGGTGTTGTGCAATTTCCTCATAAGGCTCAATTGACCGATCTTCCGCTGATCTTCCAATACTCCAACCGGCATTTGATAAGGGTTCCATTCTTTAAAAAAAACTGCATCAAGTCTTGATCTTCAAGCATACTACATTGGTAGAGGTTTCTGGTGAACTGTCTTCTGTAAACCGTCTTTGTGGAATCGACCAAGTAATGCACTTTAATCTTCAGCATCAACACTCAGGAAAGTCAGCTAGACCAAGTGTATCCCTTGCAAGCTCAACCCGCATGCTTAGTTGAACTACATCCAGATCTCATTGTCTCGCTTTTGTGAAGATGACCACGTAATGCACTACGGATCTTCAGCATCAGTACTCAGGAAGTCAGCTAGACCAAGTACATCGTTTGCAAACTCAACGAATTGAGTTACCCCCAGATCCCTGTAAAATCCCAAAGAAACATCAAACCCAAAACCGAATCCTGCAGGTCTTCAGCCTTGAACTATCAGCTTTCATAAAGATTCCCCCAGGTCTTCAGTAAACAGCGCTTTGAAACAACTGTCGACTTTAGATACCTGTATGTTTCCGTGCAAAACCCTTCACGCTGGCTGGAGAATTAATTAAAATCCTCAAATATGTGTCTGTGCAAAACATTCCACGCCGAACCGTTAGTATCACCAGAAAATCACAAACTCTACCACCTGTAATTGCGTTTAGAAATTTACCGAAGAAATTCAACATACGAAAATTTTTATTCCCCCATTTCTTTGGTAAGATCTCTAAACTTTAACAGATTCCCTCCACTTCAAAGGAACTGTCGTCAACTTTCAAATGTTCACCAATTCCCTTTACTTAGCGGAACTGTCCTCAATCTTCACTGAATGTTCTCGGTTCCGAAAAATCACGAAAACGACTTTTTTCTTTGCATATTCTAGTTGAATAAGAACGTCCCCTAGTACCCCGTAGGATCCGACTTGTATCCCTCCAAAGACTTTGTGTACTCGTTAGGACCGGTATTGACATTCTAGGTTCATTCATTCGTTACCAAATGCGAGAATATGACAATAAACAAAAAGATTTCTTCGTTGCATATTCTAGTTGATAAAGAAATTTCGCCTAGTACCCCGTAGGATCCGACTTGTATCCCTCTAAAGACTTTGTGAACTCGTTAGGACCGGTATTGACATTCTAGGTTCATACGTTCGTTTTCAAATGCGAAAATATGGCAATAAACAAAATGCTTCGAACATTTACGAATGACCGATAACAATCATAAACATTGACGTGCGGAAGTGAACATACCGTTTTTGTTTTTGGCCCATAATAGTCGCGTCACCATTTTTGATATTTGCATCAGTAACCGTGACTACCCCACATTTTTTTTTAAATATCATCATCTTTTGTTTTCATCATTCCGCATCATCCCCCGCACTCCCAAAACCCGTATGAATTTTGACCTTGATATTTAGAAGCACGATTCAAATCAACTCCGTGAATACCCGACCGCACGTTGTAACTCGCGAAAAATTGTTGGCTCAAATATAATCTTGTACTTCACTAAAAGTCGTTTTTCACCAAAATACTCTTTCACGAAAAACAAATTCAAAGACAACGACTGGTTCCGAATCTCCGCCGCTAATCCGGAAGGTACACGGTGGACTGGAAAGTGCTGGTATGTTTGACGAAATTGGGTGTTTTCGTCCACTGAGATTAATGGTGATTTCGTCAAGCACGAGTAATTTCGTCCAGCACAAGTGATTTGAGGGATTTCGTCGCTGAACTAAGTGTTTTCGTCGCTATGATTGTGTGACGAAATCAGGAGGTTTTCGTCCAAACAAGTGTTGACGAAAATAGAGTTTTCGTCCAGATGGTATGTTTGACGAAATTGGGTGATTTCGTCAGCTGGGTTTTCGTCGTAGGGTATCAACAGGAACCCTAGTGTTTCTTACCAGCCGCCATACTCGTCTCAAGAACACAGTTAACTATTCATTTCCAGATCTGACGAAAATCATTGTATAGATGATATTTGATGATGAAAACTTGTTTATTTAGGTGTAAAACATAAAACCCAACTCTTGTATATGATTTGTTTCATCTAGACCTGAATATTTCGGTCCAGATCTGGGTTTTTCACCATTTTTAGATCTTGAACAAAAATCACAAAACTCACAGATCTAGAGCACATGTGACTTAGCAAACTGTTAGATATACTAAATCGGGTACCATGGCTCTGATACCAATTGTAGGACCGTGTTCCGGAACCGAAACCATGATTATCATGATTATGTTCATAGACGGGAAGATTAAAGACGGATGAAATACTTACTTGTATAGATTTGATAACATAACAAAACAAACCGGCCCGATTAACAAGCTAACCGAACCATACCAAAGGAGTACACATCCGGGGAGAGACCAAGTGGTGATCTCTCCCGGTGAGGTCTGAGACCTCCTCCAACTTCCAAGTGTTTGAAATGACAAAGGGTTGTTATTTATAGCTACACCCCTTTGTCTTTCAAACACACACGGTCAAACACATAACCCTCTCGTTTGACCACTTCAAACAAATGTGAAGGTGATTGAAAAGGCGTTAAAATCGGAGGTTGTCCAAACAAAGTCTGTTAAGTTAGAAATTAAAAATGAAAAACAAAAATAGATTTGGAAACCAAAATCGGTAATTGTTTCAGGGGAAGCTCAATCCATTCCGAATCATCAGGAAATCGAAGTCACAATCCTCGATGATGAAGGACGACCCAAGTCTATTAAGGCTTAGGTCCCCCTCTCCATCTAATCTCTGAGTGAGTGTGCAGGATATTCCAGGAGGAAATTTCGATAGTCATAGGATTATTGATAGTGGAATGTTCATGCACAAGATCGGCGACAAAAGAAATTGTTGCCTTTGATGGAGAGAAAAAGAAAAGAAGACAGAATTGTCTGTCGAAAGAGATTGAAAGCTTCGACAAATTGAAAATCATTCCAAGAGTTTGATTGTTAAAGGCTTTAATCGGGTCCCCAGGATAGATTCAAACAAAATGTACGCACCTGCAGCACGTCTGAAGTTCAAAATCAACAAGATGAACGTGCAGTGTACATTTCTTCGCGGTGTGATTGAAGAAAATGTGTTGTTGAACAAACTAACCAGGTGTGCGGATGCCTTGGTATGGATTGAACAACCGCACACTACTTCTGAAAGAGAAAGACAAAAACCTTCGCTGGTGCAATGTGGAAGACCAGCCAGACCCAAAGGTTTATGATCTTGTTGCTGTGAAGAGTTTTCTCGGGTGAATTGAAGTAGCTACAGAGAATTGACTTTGAAATCCACACCGGGTGGATATCTAGTTTGGGAGAGTGATCAGATTCCTTGCAATGCACGAAGCAGTTGCAGGATACGGTTTTAAATTTCTAATCTCTCCTATACTTGTCGATATTTAAGCTGCTTTATGAATTATTGTCCTCTCGTACAGAACTCTTTGGCCAGACACGTTGATCTCGAATATCACCTCACACGTGATTGTTTCACTATGAAACTCGCCAATGTTGTCATGGTCCGCACCGCTTACCGACGTGCCAACTGATTTTTCCAAAATTCGATAAATCTTTTCTGATTAAAACTTAATTTTGGTAAACGGCATTGAGGTAAAACATGAGTTAACCGACATCGGAAAATCGTTTTTGTAAATATCTTTGTGTCTTTTAAATTTATCTTAGTTTGTTGATTTTAGGGGGAGTAAATCCAAATTTGAAAATTCAAAAACAGTGAAAAATTTCAAAACGCAAAAACATTGGAAAAACAAGAATGAGTTTCCTGGCGAGAAAAAGAGAAAATGATAGTAAATCAGTTATCTGTCGAAACCTCTTCGAACTGAAATGCAAAATGAAATATGTTAAGCAGCTCTATATAAGATGTATCGGTAGGCTCACAATCATTTTAAAGTGTGCAGGGTGATATAAATCTTAAATCGACTGAAGACCAGGTGGGAACCACACATTGGCATATGGTCTTTGTACCGAAATTTTGTTTGAGAGATTGCCGAGGTTTTGAAATATTCGGTCTTTATGCTATCTTATCATCTTGGTATCATGGTTGTATCTCACCAAAATTTAACGGAGACGAACTCTAAGATCTTCCATGATACTATACATACGTGTACATATTGCATACGACCTCAATAAGTGATCACAATCACATGTCCAAACAAAATAAGTGATAATATGTCACAGATTATTTGCGGGAGTTAAGTTCGTCTCTTTGTTGTACGAAAGTACTGACCTGTTCACGGACTTGTTCCTGTGCCCTCATGCATCGAAAATCAAGTTCCTCATCAATAAGTGATTCTATCACATAGGGCTTGTTTTCAATCAAATAAGTGAGTTTCTCACATTCTTTTATACGGTCAAACAGATGATAAACGGTATACTCACCGGTAAGATGAACTCTCGTGCATACCTTGATACGGGAATGTGTCGTGTGTGGATGAACACCGGTCGGTAAGTATAAATCATACCTTAACGTATCCCCTCGCCATGATTACATCTGATAAGTTGAGCTTATGTGGACAACTATACCAATAATTGTTATAGGATGCTTATCTTAATGTGAACTAATTGAACAACAAGAGCGTTTTGGCTTGACCGTACACTGATATGATTCTCTTACCCTCGAAACTCGCAAAAAGAATGTCTGTAAATATTTGTTTACTGCTTTCGTTTCTGTATCTCTGTATATATTTATTTATTGCTTTCCGTCTTTACATTTGAAAAATTGAAAAATTTCAAAAAGATTTTAGGTGGGTTTTAATATAAACTTTATAAAATCCAAAAATATTTTGCTTCTAGTTTATTTTTTTATTGACCGATGTTGGAACTCGAGTCTATCCTACCCAAAGTCCTGATTGTAAGCCGGAAAACAATTGCACCTTCATAAACTGTCGAAGTTAACAAGTTTTGAAAGTTAAGAACTAAAATTGAACAAATTTGTTAAACTTTCAAACTATTGTCGGTCGGTGTTTGATTGAGATTTGATCTCATATGTGTCGTTTGTTTAATTTGTCTATATTCCAAGAGGTTGTTCTCATTACGTTGTTTAGCTTTCTTGTATGTGCAGATAAGACATCAGAACCAGCTAAAGACGAGGAGAACGTGTCAGATGACAAGCCGTAAAGTGAAGACACCATGTTAATGCAATCAGAAGATCAAGATGATCGGATTGCAGTTGATCACTCATCAACACCACAAGGATCTAAAGCATTGAAGATCAAAAGATTCACGAGCATGACTCAATGGAGAGTTTATTTTAAGGGGGAGTTTGTTAACACACTACCTGAATGAAAAAGGGAGTTTGTTGATACACTTTCTTCTTACTATGCGTGAAGACTTTGAAGATCCTCCGACACAAAAGACACGGAAGACGAACCTCACGAGTAGCGTCCAAGGGGGAGTTTGTTGGTACACTTTATGTGGACGCGACTCGAATCGGTTCGATTCGGTTCGGGTCGACTCGGTTAGGTCCGGCTCAAGTCCGACGTCACGACATTCCTCCGTCGTGCGCCCCAGAGTTCGACACGCGAAGCACGGAGAGCCGCGACCCTTCCCGCCAACACATCACCACTTAGTGATGTCATGATGATGTCACTAATTTGTCATGTAGTTGAATATGTTGACTTTGTGAACTTGTAAAAGCAAATGACGAAACACAATTGTGTTTCGTCAACTTTGTAGTGGCCTAGCCCTGTTTCGTCGCCTGTTGGGCTTCTTCAGGCCCAATCTTTGGCCCGAAGGTGTTTCGTCGAGTGCTTTTCTGTTTCGTCATGTCTGTGTCTGTTTTAGTATAAATAGCTCTCATAGTTTCTGTGTGAAACTAGGACGAGAGATGAGAGCTGTGAGACTTTGAGAGAGAGTCTGTAAACATTGTTTGTATATGTTTGTATCCGTTCTCGTCCCTAATCAATAGATATTGAATCTTTGGTTACGCGTGTGTTTTACACTTTGTTTGGTTTGCACCGTCACGGGGATTCCGCACCCGTTACCGTGTTTGTGATAAACAAGGATAGGCTTTCGTTATCGATACCAAAGGAGTACACATCCAGGGAGAGACCAAGTGGTGATCTCTCCCGGTGAGGTCTGAGACCTCCCCCAACTTCCAAGTGTTTGAAATGACAAAGGGTTGCTATTTATAGCTACACCCCTTTGTCTTTCAAACACACACGGTCAAAAAAATAACCCTCTCGTTTGACCACTTCAAACGAGCGGGTCTATACATGTTCGTTAGACCGTTTCACTAACTATTACAAATTCAGCATAAAATAAATCTAATCTATTCGACAAGCATCGGACACAAAAATCTGTATCAACAGGTTTCTCTGAAGAACCGGTTCCACCGGGTAAGTCCTTAAAATCGCTGAAATGTTACTGTGGAATCGGTTCTTAAAAAAATCCTTATATTGAATAAAATACTACAATTTTAAAAAAACATACAAACATATTAAAGAAAATACAAACATATTGTATTGTAGCCGGTTTATTTCTTTGACCGTTTACTTGTCGTGGATGCGTCCATTTGAGTTGCGGCTCGCTTTGGTGGTGCCACTTCGGCACATTTGTCTTCCAAATCATTAGTTTCTACTTCTTCATCATCCTCTTCATCAACTATCTTGTTCTCTAATTCCACTTCCTCTTATAGACTTGTCTTATCTTGAATACGGCCACGACATCCAAATGATTCTTTAGGAAAATTGCCATCTCTATTGATTCCGGTGTTAGTCTTGTTCTTCGTATGGACAATATCCTGCCACTAAGAGAAAACGCACTTTCCGAAGCTATGGTGGAACCTTGGACCATTAGTATATCACGAGCCATGGTGGCTAGAATCGGGAATTCCGATTCTTTTGATTTCCACCATGACAAAAGATCAAACTTTTTATTCCTCGGCAGTCATAGTACGCGAATAACATGTTTCTTTATATCTACCAAGTTCACTTAATGGAGCGTTACCTCTTTGTTGTTTAGCAATTTCATCTCTAACGACATTCAACATCATTATGAGTGGGTCTCCATTAGTAGTCGTACGACTAGATGCCGACGATCGAGACTCAAACATATTACTAGTATTTTCCCCATATTTTTGTAAATAATGATCATAAGTTTTGATAAACAAGTGTTAAAATTCTTTTTGATTTTTTTCTTTTAACCTTGGATCCTCCTCATGCATATCCAACTTTTCGTATATTTCTTCAATCAAAGCTTCAACACCCGACACATTTAAAATTGGATTTAAAGTCGCGGCACATAGAAAAACGGGTGGTAGATCCAAAAAATATTTTTTAAGCTTTTCAATCTTCGGTTTCATCATGTTCCTCAACATGTCACCTTAATTTTCAAAATTTTTAAAATTTGTAGTGATCATATACAATTCCGAAAGAACAACAGAACTAGAATGTGACACCTGTGTCACTGCGACCATCAAACAAATGCCAAACCAATGAAATTTTGTGTTTCATACTTGGGATTTGTAAAAATATGTGTATCATTTGCACATATCAAATTTTGTTCGATTTCAAGCTTTAAATCACTTTCTGGAAGGTTATACGCGATTTGATGCGTAAATATAACCAGTTTAAATGCAACGAACACTCCGGAATAGTGAAATAGGCTTAACATACCTTAAATAACCCTTACATAACTTAGAAATAAGTTTTGAAGGCTTTGGTATGGCAAAAACAAGTTAATTCGTCTACAGGGACTAAATTTGACAAACTGCGAAAGTATGCCAATCTGAACTGTAACAGACATTCCGGAACATGGCCATAAGTTAAACATACCATAAATATCCTTTACATAGCTTAGAAATAGGCTTTGAGGGGTTCGGTGTGCTAAAATATACTTTTGGGTCATTCAGGGACTAAAAGTGTCAAAAAGCGCACAAGTTTGCACTTTCGCACATATCTTACGTTCTGAATACATCCGGACATCCAAAAATTTATGTAAGCACTAAAATATTTTATTTTAGTGTTTGGCATAAGAAAAATCCATTCGTCGCGCAATTTGGATCGTTTTTCGCGCTTATGCGCATTCCGTCATAATTAAGCGAACATCGCGATCGTACGGCCAAACGAACCAACATCCGACATATTTTTGAGCATGTTTCATGTCCACAATGTTTAGGCATCATTTTAGGGCCTTAAAGTTGGCTTTATGGGCCTTAGAAGTGTCGGAAAATGGCCTTAAACACGTCCAGGGACTGAAACTGTCATTTTGCAAAGTTTTCTGCTGATCAGAAGGGCCAGGCGGCCCGCCTACACTTCTGGTAATCATGAAGCGGGCCGCATCAGACTAACAGACAGCAAAAACATGCAGAAACTTTGAATCTGGTCCTTTCCACCCTTGCACATGGTTTTTCTCAATACTATGGGCTGGTTTTTGATGCACATGGTATTACAATACCATGGGTGCAAGTGTATGGCCAAGATCGAATCACGTTTTCCAAGAAACGATCCTAACGGTTCTCCAAATCCTATAAATACCCAACCCACCCCATTGCAAAACCCACAAGAATTCTGATTTGAGGAGCTCTAAGTTGAAACCTTTGTTTCATACCTGAGCTACTTGGATCGGGATTAGCATTCGGGGACCCTTCGTAAGTATTCCTTCGTTCTTTTATTGCTTTTCGAGTCTGAAAGTCAAACTTTGTTTGACTTTCTGCGTTGACCAGTTTATGGTCAATGCGAAGTTCGTTTGAACTTCGAAACGTGAGTGTAATCACGTTGGTTATAGTCCCTTGGGACTATGCCTACTGATTACCACGTTGTCTAGGGTCGTAGGGTAAGCGATCTAATAAATCGCTTATACCTTCGAACCCGACCCATTTGGTCGATCATTAGGATTCGACCAAGCACATTAGGTGACCATAGTATATAGGGAATAACCTTCCGAGGTTATACCTTATGGTCACATCGTTTAAGTAGTTGTATGATAGGTAGTTTATGTGCCTTAGGTAAATTACCAAAATACCCTTTTCATGTATAATTGGTAATTAAGCTTATGTAACCTAAACTTTTATACATAACTGATTATACAACATGATTAAACACGTTTAGGCATATAATACTTGTCATAGGACTAGTTAGACGTCTCGAACGCGCTTTGCGCGCACGACGCGTTAAAGTAGCGTATGTTACCTTAATGGGCCGCGATGGGTCGAAAGCACTTAGGTTAGTCTCAATGTAGTATGTAGGCCTTGTTAAACCATATCATATGAGTTCCAATACTCATTTGGTTTACCAAGCCTCATCCTATCCGATATCCCGATTTAAGTCCGGTTTATTTATATAGTTTTAGATTGCCGACTGATTCCGTGCTCCCTCTAGCTTTGTTTGGTTGTTGTTCAAGACCTCTAAGCATTCTCAGGCGAGTACATTATTCCCCTCTTTTACTGTTTTCAACTGTTTTGGGGTGACTCATATGTACTAAATGTCTTAACAATGATTTCAAGAACGATTACAATGGTTTCAAAAACAATTACAATGTGGTTTCAAGAACGATAACAATGGTTTCAAGAACGATAACAATGGTTTCAAGAACGATTACAATGGTTTAAAAAACAATTACAATGGTTTCAAGAACGATTTCAATAAAGTGAACAAACTTGTTGGTTGTAGTTACATAACCAATGACATTCATTAGCAATGATCAAGCCGACCAGTATTAGGTTATGGTACCATAGGATCTGACAAATCCCGTTGTTCTCTATACCCATGGTTATGTGTGGGTATTTTGGGTGACGACTGAATCTGTAATTATTAATTTACCCTTTGGTAAGGGTTTGTTAAGAACGAGAACGAGTTGGAACGATGAACGAGTCAAGAAGGTTTGAATGTTATTAGAAAATCGACCATAAAGTAGTTTCACAATTAAAACAAGAACGATTTGAACGATTAAAACAACAAGAACGATTTGAACGATTTCACAAAATGTTTTAACGATTGGGTAAACATTTGGACATGATTTACATTTGATTATGCATTTCCACGAAACATAGTATTGATTTAAACCAAGTTTTACATCAATACTTTGTTTTGTGCGTTTCACCTATGGTTTAGTTGATGCATCTCACTAGCCATACATATCATTTTGGTTACACATTACATGGTTTACATTTGACACAAACACTTTTGACATTGGTTATACATAACATGATTTACATCTTAACATAAACATTTTGGTATATTATTCAATACATTTGACAATTGGTTTAAACATAGACATCTTACATTGGTGGTTTGGTTTGATTAAGTGATTAAGTAACGATGCGTGTGTATTATGATACAAGCATGGTGGATACGCCGCTGGTACTTCCTATATATAAGTGTTTGTATGGTATTACATATCGTAGCGTTATTTGAATCATTTCAGTTTGAGACATATAACATTTTATACAAATAACATACTTTTCACAAGACATTGATTTACAAACAACTTATCTTATACAAACTCATTTTACAATGGTTATTCATTTAACCATACATTATTCTCTTATTTATACATATCATCTGAACTTATTATTTTTCAAATGATTTACAAAGACAAAGCAAATTACAAGGTTCATGACTAAACATTTTCTTAAACAGAAGTCATGAATCTTATTTTCACAAAACCTATGTACTCGCCAGCATTTTCTTTGCTGACCTCGTTTTCACATGTGTTTCAGGTATTGTTGAAATATATCGATTGATAGGATGCATGCTCACATAGGACTAGACAAGGCCTTAGTGACTCAATAACAATGATAGACTATGTTTAAATTGTGTATTTATATTTCCAGACGATGTAATTTTTAAATGTTTAATAAAACAAAACACTTTTTGGTATCCATGGTTATGAAACATTAATTATGTTACAACACTCCCCGACATTTCCGCCACGTGTTGTATGTTACACGTGGTCGGGGTGTGACAGAAAAGATGGTATCAGAGCCAATGGTTATAGGGAATTAGGTTATTAGTAATGCTTTGACCTAGTCTATAACCTTCTTAGGACCCTAACGCGAGTTTACTTGCGTTTAGTCATAAAACAATACCGTCACCTATCCTTAGGCGACTACCACAACAAGAACATAAATTTCACAACCGCTTCGAAAACTAATCATCTGTTCTTGGATGATTGATTACTAGGTTTTGAACCCTCTATTGTAAGGTTTTGAACCCTCTGTTATATGGTTTTGAACCCCTTTGAGTTTTCAAAATCTCGTCAAGGTGTTGGGTTTTAAATAATGTGAACACATGCAAACTGGAAGGGTGAATGCCTGTATTCTGGGTTTTCTGTCTAGGCAAGCACTTCGTATATATCTCATCAGACGCGAGACCAGTTGTGCTTACCTGGGAATTCTTGGGATGAGTGTTCACTTATAGGCGAGCATGTCTTCGCAATACATTATTTTTGACCTATTTACTTTGATTAATCACCGGGGTCGTTTGTTGCTTTGTAGTAACAAACAAATGACCACTATCCTTGCTTTCATCAGATTTGTTTCATCTCATTCTTTTCGTCTAATTCTCTCACTCGTTTCCTTTCATGTTTCCTCTTTTAGAATGCCTCCTCGACGCGAAAGCCAGATAGCGACTGCCGAATTGGCAGAAATCATTGCGCAGCAAATGGCTGCTCAATTCCCAAACCTCTTTGCTCAATGGAACCAAGCCAACAACAACAACAATGTTCCATGCAAATACAAGGATTTTAACCAGGCTAAACCACTCAATTTTAGTGGTTCTAAGGAGCGACTGGGCTTCTTCAATGGTTCGAGAACATTGAGAATACTTTCCGCCACGTGCAGTGTCCTGACAATCGCAAGGTCGAGTTTTCTTCGAGTGTGTTTCAGAAGAGGGCTCTCACATGGTGGAACGGGGTTATGAGGGACCGTGGTGCAGAAGTTGCTCTAGCACAGACATGGGCTGAACTTAGGGCCCTTATGATGAGGGAATTCTGTCCTCGTCATGAGCAGCGAGCTTTGGAGAAGGAATTTGATGAGTTGAAGCAAGATAGTGGTGAGCACAGGGCGTATACTGATAGGTTTGAGGAGTTGAGTCTGCTTTACCCGACAATGGTTACCCCACTCGACAAGGCTATCGAAAGGTACATCGACGGCCTACCTGACTCGGTACAAGACATCCTTACTGGTAGTAGCCCTACCACACTCCGTCAGGCGATCGAGTTAGCTGCGACATTGACTGAGTCGCAGATTCAGAAGAATAAGTTACACAGAAAGGGTGACAAGGGTAAGAAGCAGGGGTCTGACAAGGAGGATAGCAAGAAAGGTCAAAACAAGAAGGGTAAGGAAGGTGAGACGTCAAAGAAATCAAGAAAGCGAAAGGGTGTTCAGAACTTTGCTGTTACAGCACAGACTGCTCAGAACCCGAGGAACCCACCAGCTCAGCCACCTGCAAAGAAAGCATATGCCGGTACCGCACCTCATTGTGCACGCTGCAACCGTCATCACGCGGTACAACAAGCTTGCTGGCAATGCACGACGTGTGGTAAACTTGGGCATTTGGCCAATGTTTGTCGTTTGGGACAAAATCAGGCTGCTCAGGTTCAAGCTCCAGTTCAAGGGAATGCTGCGAGATTCCCACTGGGGTCATGTTTCAACTGCGGAGAGATTGGTCACTTCCGCCACAACTGTCCGAGACTGGTGAATGCAAATGCTAACGCAAACCCAAATGCGAACGTCAACGTCAATGTGAATCCAACACGTGGTCGAGTGTTTAACATCAATGAGGCACTCAATGATGAAGGAGTGAACAATTAGCATTTTGTATTTCCTCTGGTTGTTATCTTGTAACATTTAAAGACAATGCGGTTGTTATATAAATAAAAATTTGTGGTTTTATTTTTTAACTAATGCAATTGTATGAATGTTTGATCCAACCTTATGATGTCAACACAAAGACAAAACTACTCGTGTGGTTCTGTCATTTTTATGATCACTTGTGATCTCCCTAAGAACCTCAAACACTTGTTTCTTTTAAATCTAAAGTATCTTATCGTCTTGCACCGTTCGAGATGCAAGAATTATCAAAACAGCTTCAAGAGTTGTCTGATAAAGGATTCATCCGTCCGAACTTTTCACCTTGGAGAAACTCCTGTCCTCTTTGTGAAAAGAAAAATGGATCTTTTCGAATGTATATCGATTAACGTAAGCCTAGTAAGCTTACCATCAAGAATCGATATCCCCTACCTTAAATCAATGATTTCTCCGATCAACTGCATAGCGTTTCATGCTTTTCCAAGATCGATTTGCGTTTTGGGTATCATCAACTTTGTATTCTCGAAGAAGATATTCCCAAAACGGCTTTCTGCACGAAGTATGGCCATTACGAGTTTACAGTCATGCCTTTTGGATTGACAAATGCTCCAGCCATCTACATGGACTTAATAAATAGAGTCTGCAAGTCTTATTTGGATCAGTTCGTCATTGTTGTTATTGATGACATCTTGATCTATTCATGTCCCGAGCCGATAACGATCAACACCTTCATTGACACTGGAACCCTTAAAGAAGGAACAAACTTTTCGCTAAATCCTCCAAGAGGAAATTTAGGCTTAAAGAAGTTCAGTTTTTGGGTCATGTAGTCAACAAGCAGGGTATTCATATGGATCCATCCAAATTTCTGCAATTAAGGATTTGATTCCTTGTATGCTTTAAATACCCGTGTCCAAAGATAACAAATTTAAAGGTCAATTTAAACAATAATGCGAGTGTGCGATTATGCGATTATGCGATTATGTGATATGTGTTTATGTGTTCTCCTCTATGTTTTTGTGTGATCCGATTTTCAAATCCTCATAAAATCTTTCATATCTTCATATGAGGGATTCATAGTAGGATATTTAAAAGGTACTACCTTAATCCTTATGGGCTTCTACGTGGTAGTTAAGACCCTTGGGTTATATAGTACCATTCCATGATTTGATGAGAGACCCTTGAGTGGTCTAGTTAAAGATTGATTCAAGATCTGGTTAAGAATGGCATGTGATGATACAGCTGAAAGGACCCTATGGTGGTCCAGTCACACTCATCACAGGTTTGTTCATTTGGTTTTACTCTACACATTATAAAATAGACTGTGTGAACTGTGCAAGGAATTGTCTAATTATGGACGCGTACATAATTATGAAATTTAGTGCATAGAAACCCAGTAGGATTTATTATGTGTAAGAACCGATAGTGACAACAATAACAAAATGAGAACGATGTAATGGAGGTACGGTGGTTGCACCAATGACGCTTCATATACTTGTATATAAGTGTCCCTCTTGCATTGAAAGCATAATGTTATTTAAAGTTACTAGAAGTTCAGAACCCTAACCAGTGTTGTTTTGTCTTTTCAACTTCATGCTTTCAAGCTCTCACAGGTTTCCTCTAATTAAATTTCGGGACGAAATTTCCTAAAGTAGGGGAGACTGTGACACCTGTGTCACTGCGACCATCAAACAAATGCCAAACCAATGAAATTTTGTGTTTCATACTTGGGATTTGTAAAAATATGTGTATCATTTGCACATATCAAATTTTGTTCGATTTCAAGCTTTAAATCACTTTCTGGAAGGTTATACGCGATCTGATGCGTAAATATAACCAGTTTAAATGCAACGAACACTCCGGAATAGTGAAATAGGCTTAACATACCTTAAATAACCCTTACATAACTTAGAAATAAGTTTTGAAGGCTTTGGTATGGCAAAAACAAGTTAATTCGTCTACAGGGACTAAATTTGACAAACTGCGAAAGTATGCCAATCTGAACTGTAACAGACATTCCGGAACATGGCCATAAGTTAAACATACCATAAATATCCTTTACATAGCTTAGAAATAGGCTTTGAGGGGTTCGGTGTGCTAAAATATACTTTTGGGTCATTCAGGGACTAAAAGTGTCAAAAAGCGCACAAGTTTGCACTTTCGCGCATATCTTACGTTCTGAATACATCCGGACATCCAAAAATTTATGTAAGCACTAAAATATTTTATTTTAGTGTTTGGCATAAGAAAAATCCATTTGTCGCGCAATTTGGATCGTTTTTCGCGCTTATGCGCATTCCGTCGTAATTAAGCGAACATCGCGATCGTATGGCCAAACGAACCAACATCCGACATATTTTTGAGCATGTTTCATGTCCACAATGTTTAGGCATCATTTTAGGGCCTTAAAGTTGGCTTTACGGGCCTTAGAAGTGTCAGAAATGGCCTTAAACATGTGCAGGGACTGAAACTGTCATTTTGCAAAGTTTTCTGCTGATCAGAAGGGCCAGGCGGCCCGCCTACACTTCTGGTAATCCTGAAGCGGGCCGCATCAGACTAACAGACAGCAAAAACATGCAGAAACTTTGAATCTGGTCCTTTCCACCCTTGCACATGGTTTTTCTCAATACTATGGGCTGGTTTTTGATGCACATGGTATTACAATACCATGGGTGCAAGTGTATGGCCAAGATTGAATCACGTTTTCCAAGAAACGATCCTAACGGTTCTCCGAATCCTATAAATACCCAACCCACCCCATTGCAAAACCCACAAGAAATCTGATTTTAGGAGCACTAAGTTGAAACCTTTGTTTCATACCTGAGCTACTTGGATCGGGATTAGCATTCGGGGACCCTTCGTAAGTATTCCTTCATTCTTTTATTGCTTTTCGAGTCTGAAAGTCAAACTTTGTTTGACTTTCTGCATTGACCAGTTTATGGTCAATGCGAAGTTCATTTGAACTTCACAACGTGAGTGTAATCACGTTGGTTATAGTCCCTTGGGACTATGCCTACTGATTACCACGTTGTCTAGGGTCGTAGGGTAAGCGATCTAATAAATCGCTTATACCTTCGAACCCGACCCATTTGGTCGATCATTAGGATTCGACCAAGCACATTAGGTGACCATAGTATATAGGGAATAACCTTCCGAGGTTATACCTTATGGTCACATCGTGTAAGTAGTTGTATGATAGGTAGTTTATGTGCCTTAGGTAAATTACCAAAATACCCTTTTCATGTATAATTGGTAATTAAGCTTATGTAACCTAAACTTTTGTACATAACTGATTATACAACATGATTAAACACGTTTAGGCATATAATACTTGTCATAGGACTAGTTAGACGTCTCGAACGCGCTTTGCGCGCACGACGCGTTAAAGTAGCGTATGTTACCTTAATGGGTAGCGATGGGTAGAAAGCACTTAGGTTAGTCTCAATGTAGTATGTAGGCCTTGTTAAACCATATCATATGAGTTCCAATACTCATTTGGTTTACCAAGCCTCATCCTATCCGATCTCCCGATTTAAGTCCGGTTTATTTATATAGTTTTAGATTGCCGACTGATTCCGTGCTCCCTCTAGCTTTGTTTGGTTGTTGTTCAAGACCTCTAAGCATTCTCAGGCGAGTACATTATTCCCATCTTTTACTGTTTTCAACTGTTTTGGGGTGACTCATATGTGCTAAATGTCTTAACAATGATTTCAAGAACGATTACAATGGTTTCAAAAACAATTACAATGTGGTTTCAAGAACGATAACAATGGTTTCAAGAACGATAACAATGGTTTCAAGAACGATTACAATGGTTTAAAAAACAATTACAATGGTTTCAAGAACGATTTCAATAAAGTGAACAAACTTGTTGGTTGTAGTTACATAACCAATGACATTCATAAGCAATGATCAAGCCGACCAGTATTAGGTTATGGTACCATAGGATCTGACAAATCCCGTTGTTCTCTATACCCATGGTTATGTGTGGGTATTTTGGGTAACGACTGAATCTGTAATTATTAATTTACCCTTTGGTAAGGGTTTGTTAAGAACGAGAACGAGTTGGAACGATGAACGAGTCAAGAAGGTTTGAATGTTATTAGAAAATCGACCATAAAGTAGTTTCACAATTAAAACAAGAACGATTTGAACGATTAAAACAACAAGAACGATTTGAACGATTTCACAAAATGTTTTAACGATTGGGTAAACATTTGGACATGATTTACATTTGATTATGCATTTCCACGAAACATAGTATTGATTTAAACCAAGTTTTACATCAATACTTTGTTTTGTGCGTTTCACCTATGGTTTAGTTGATGCATTTCACTAGCCATACATATCATTTTGGTTACACATTACATGGTTTACATTTGACACAAACACTTTTGACATTGGTTATACATAACATGATTTACATCTTAACATAAACATTTTGGTATATTATTCAATACATTTGACAATTGGTTTAAACATAGACATCTTACATTGGTGGTTTGGTTTGATTAAGTGATTAAGTAACGATGCGTGTGTATTATGATACAAGCATGGTGGATACGCCGCTGGTACTTCCTATATATAAGTGTTTGTATGGTATTACATATCGTAGCGTTATTTGAATCATTTCAGTTTGAGACATATAACATTTTATACAAATAACATACTTTTAACAAGACATTGATTTACAAACAACTTATCTTATACAAACTCATTTTACAATGGTTATTCATTTAACCATACATTATTCTCTTATTTATACATATCATCTGAACTTATTATTTTTCAAATGATTTACAAAGACAAAGCAAATTACAAGGTTCATGACTAAACATTTTCTTAAACAGAAGTCATGAATCTTATTTTCACAAAACCTATGTACTCGCCAGCATTTTCTTTGCTGACCTCATTTTCACATGTGTTTCAGGTATTGTTGAAAGATATCGATTGATAGGATGCATGCTCACATAGGACTGGACAAGGCCTTAGTGACTCAATAACAATGATAGACTATGTTTAAATTGTGTATTTAGATTTCCAGACGATGTAATTTTTCAATGTTTAATAAAACAAAACACTTTTTGGTATCCATGGTTATGAAACATTAATTCTGTTACAACACTCCCCGACGTTTCCGCCACGTTTTGTATGTTACACGTGGTCGGGGTGTGACATAGTAGGGTAATAAACACCCGAAATGTTAGTTGTTGCTGTTTTGAAAACTTTTAAAAAAGTACTTAGTTTTTCAATGTTTCCCCAAGCCATGTCGGGAAAAGGGTCGACTAAGTAATCATCACCTAGTGATGTATGAAAAGTTTTTAATGTGCCCATTTGTTTTAAAGCCATTTCGAACATAAAACAAGTAGAATTCCAACGAGTTGGTACGTCCCAATTTGTTCCAATTAATTTTTTATTAACATCTTTACAAAGTTTTTTATAGTCTTGATATCGTTCTTTTTCACTTTTGAAAATGTCATGAAGCATAATTCGAAAAGTTTTAATAAAATCCGAAACAAAAGTATCTCGTAGCCCCGTTCACATAACTAAATTAATAATATGTGCAACACATCTTGTGTGATAAAACGCCCCATCAATAACCGGTTTGTACTTTAATTTTAATTTGTACCGTATGGATAGTGTCTAAAGTGTGAGAAGTGTAAGAAGTGTGTTAAATCATTAGATCTTTGATCTAATGGTTTAGATCAATATGGACCAAATTATAAATTGTGTTTTAATTATTTGGACTGATTTGAAAATGGTACGGGTAATAGTGTCTTTATATATGTTTTAAATTAGGTAACCTCTCCTAAATTCTAGCGATTCACTCCTAAATTCTAGCGATTTAATTTTAAACTTATTCTAAAATCCAGACATTCTAAAAAATCTAGAAATATGTAACTGCTACAAGAAATATATAACACTATACATCAATCATATAACACTATATCACACCTTATAACACTATGTAACACCATATAACACCATATAACACTATGTAACACTATATAACACTATACATCTATCATAGACATGCTATCAGAAAAACATATAAGACTATAACACTATATAACACTGTATAACTCTAAATAGCACTATATAACACCATATAAAACCATATAACACCATATAACACTATACATCTATCATATAACATTATATAACACTATGTAACACTATATAACACTATATAAAAATATATATCACTATACAGTTCTGAATGGTGGTTGTAGTGTTATATATAATGTTGTAGTGTTATATAGAGTTATAAAAGGGTTATATGGTGTTATATGCTATTCGTAGTGTTTTATTGAGATTTGTAGTGTTATATAAAAACCTTCATTCTGCATTCATCACTATATAACACTCTATAAATTTTCATTCTGCGATCTTCAGAATTAATAATTGATGAACGAGATGACACAAATTCGTAGATTAATTCTTAATTCGTATTCCTATAATTAAGGGTGGTGGTTATGGAAGGCTATCAATTAATTAAATTAATAAGAAAATTACTTGTTTACCCTTTTGAATTAATTTAGATTGAGGACACATGTCATCTCCACAATATTTCTCACACTTCTCACACTTTTGAATTAATATACAGGATCTTCAATCTCTCCATTATTATTATTTTTATTATAAATGATCAATGACCTTAATGCCATGTTCACTTAATTAGCACATTTTTCTGGACGTATTTGCCCCTTACGAGAAGAATAGCGTTTCCTCTTGAGTGTATAAAAAAAGCTTATTAGCTTGGCTCACAATCATTCCATAACATCACTCACAAATCATCTCCCTCTACTAAAAACTCTATCAATCATCATATATCCATAAGGGGAACCCGATTGGATATTATCATGGCTAGAACGACCTCTTCCACCTCGGGATTAACGGGTACACATAATCCTTCATGTTGTTCCTATTATATTAATGTTTAGAATTGATCAATATTTGATATCAAGAGCTTTTATTGAAAAAAATCAATTATATATGCTAAGAAACAAAATATTTGAAGAAAACCCACTTTAAAAATTGGATTTTATGGATCTAAGTAATTTTCAGTTTTGATGTTCATAGTTGTGTTTTATGGATTGTTAAAATTGACAAAAACTTGTTTTAATGAGATTAAAACCATAAAATTTCGATAAGTTTTGAAAAAAATATTCAAGAAAAGTTCTTGATGTTCTTCATCATAAAATGAATGAAAATCATGTATTTTGGTGTTTGATTCAAATCAAACTTGTTTTTAGATATTTTGGGTGTACTTTTTTCACTTGTTTGCTAATAAAACCCAAAAGTTTAAAGAAATAAGTTTACTAATATTCCTTTAATTATGGACAATTTTATTGTATGAAAAATGCTCATGTGTGGCACTCATCATGGATGGCACTCCGCGTGGGTGGCACTCCACGTGGGTGGCACTCCCGTAACATGGGCATGGCGTCACTCTCATAAGATGGTCATCGTCGTCGCTCTCTTAAAGTCCTAAGTACAAAGTTAGGCATCCAACCCACACTCAAATCGTCGACATTAGGTGACACTGATGTTGGTGACACTGAGAACGCTGGTACTTATGTCAGCGACATTTATGTCGAGCGGCACTCAGCTAGCCCTTAGGCGGAAATCTGTCTGTAATGGTGTGCAAGCTTCACTCTCCGATTGACCTTACGCTACGCTAGCGACACTAAATTTTCTTACACAGAGAGTGTTATAGGCGTCACTGACATTGAGAGTCTTATAGGCACCGCTCACATATAGTCAGGCGTCACTCAAATATCAGGTGTCACTCAAATTTTAGGTGACACTCAAACTTTAGGAGACACTCAGTTTTTTAGGTGACACTCAAACTTTAGGCGCCACTCAATTTTCAGGTGACACTCAAACTTTAGGCTTCACTCAAATCATTAGTTGTGTTCAAACCTTAAATATTAAATGTGTTGCAAAAATAACATGCTTCACTCGAAATAAACTTTTCATATTTCACTTCTGCCCAAAGGCGATGTGTTACATTTATTTTCATTGTTCAAGTTTAAATAAGCATGATTTTGCCTAACATGCATGAATGTCTCATTTCTTCCCAAAGGTGATGTGTGACATTTATGTATTGCAAAACTAATTTATGCCTAGTAAATTAATTGTTTCACTTCGGCCAAAATTTGATGTGTTACACTTAATTTGCACTTTTACAAATGCTTGAATAGCCTCACTCTTGCCCAAATGTGATGTGTTATTGTTTAAGTAGTGTAACAACCCGCACTTTGATTGTTCTTTTGTTACCGTTGTTTCTAATCGTAAACGCTTGTACTCGGAGATTCGATTACCGATAATGGATTAACTATATTTTAAACGCATTCATTATCGCATTATTAACGCATTTAAACACTTATTACTTGAACGCCTATCGCAAAGCAAACTCAACGCAAACTAGGACGCGGATTTATTTATATTATTGTGTTATTTGTGTGATTATTTGTTTAGAATGTTTTGTGGTTATCAACGCAACGCTTATACGCTCAAACGCTCACTCGCAACTCGATTATCACACCGAAACATGACGCAATGCAACACTTAATGTCTCATTAAAATACTTAAAGTACTCATACTAACTAACGCAACAAAAGGCATTAAACGAACCTCCTACACGCGAAACGAAAGTTTTCCACGCCAAACTGGTCCCCTCGTACGAAGGCAGGCCTTCTCACAAGACAACGAGCGCGCATGCTCCTCTCCTATAAATACCCTAGCCCTACTCATTCATTCTAACTTGCTGCCATTCACTCTGAAACGCTGTCGAATTGCTGTCCAACTGTTTTCAAGTAAGAATTATCATTTTTACATAATTACACAACGTTTTCCACTACGATTTTCCACAAGATTCACTCCGATTTCATCCAAACTTCTTTCTTTTTAGAAAATCCTTCATCTTTTATGCAAAACTTCTACTTTTTCATCTAAACTTCATCCTTTTTATGAAAACCTTCATCTTTTTCATCAAATCTTCTTATTTTACTACGGATCTACACTTGAACGAGTGATTTGGGTTCGGCTTTAGCTTCCCAAGTTGTAGATCTGAATATCTCAGACTCACCAAGTGTTAGATCTAAGTAAAAACCCTTCTTAAACTCGATTTTACACAAAACAGACCAAAGCCGAGACATATTTCGTTCACTGGATAGTGGTGTCAAAACCATCATGAATAGGACTCGAAAACACATCCGATTCAGACGAAAACACAGCTCTGAACGCCAAAAACAGCCACTTGTGAAAACTGGACTGTTCTATGCAAAGCCGAGCTTCGTACGAAGGCATTGGTTTCACACAACCCAGCCCAAGTTCTCACCTGTGACTCAAACAAAGACCTCGTCGGCTCTAAGTTTAATCAGTAGCTTAAGACTGGAGGGATGAACACTCGATTTCCCGAGGAAAGAAGCGAAGAACACTCGATTTTGGATAATGGAAGCAACACGAGTATGAAGCCTCCCTTCGTACGAAGACATTAGCTTCGTACAAAGCCTCTGTTTCCCACTCGACACTCCGATTTCGACCGTTTCAGCACTTTGGAGGACTTATGCTTCTGTTTCCGTACGCAGGCTGATCCGGCAGTCCCTTCAATCCATTTCAGGACGTGTTTACTTGCTAGACACGCACTGTGAGTATACTCGAACCCTTTTTCGCTTAACGCACTTTTGAGTGTTACATACGTTCCCTATGAAAAAAACACAACACTTAAACGCTTTATAAACGCTAACCTCACTCGCATGATATACGTGATTACTCGAATACTTGTTGCTATGTTACACAGTGATGACATGCCCGACCGCCTTTAGCAACGATAGTACTATAGTTTGGACTCAGCACCTGATTAGTCAGGGGTTGTTAAGGATCACATACTTTACTTCACGTGTTCACTACGGTGGACATATGTCACGCATACTCTACTCGCAGTCATGTGGTTAGCTTGTATCATTGTTAATAGCTTACCTGATTCGTCCGTTACGTGTTACATGCTGGTTATACGTAAACGCTTTTTATACTATATTTATGCTAAACTTGTGTACTCACCTTTACATTATTGTATTAACTTTATTTTAACGTATGTGACAGGTTGATGGTCTGTTTGCTCCAAATGGATAGGAAGTCTAGAAACCCACAAGAAAAATCTAAGTTGTCGGATTGGTTTTGTTTGAGAGATTTGAACTCTGTGATGACTTTTGATAAAATATTTGTTTAATAGTATGGGTGTAACCTCGTAAAAACGCGACCAATATAATAAAGACACGTGCCATGGACTTTAAACGTGTAATGGATTGATTATTAAGGACTAAAGTTGCCAAACAATGTAAATATGTGAATAAAGGGATCCAAAGTGTCAACATGCCATTCTTGTGCCTCTGAATGACCTCATACGATGTTCGTATTCTTTAACGAATAATTTATCTAACTTAGAAAGTCGTTTGTGCTTAAAATGAGGATCTTATGAAGCATAGGGGTTAAAAGCGTCAACATGTTGAAAGTAACCTCTGAGTGACCTTTTAACGATCCCAAAAAAAAAACATTGTAACAATTATATTTTGCCCGCAAGAATATTGCATATTAATTCGTGGAGTTTCGACGCGCATAAATAAATAAAGTGTTAATTCCAAGAAATAAGGGTCAATAGCGTCAACATTGAAATTCAGGACTTTTCGGATGATCGTATAACTAATCAGGAGCTTAACGGAGTTTGTTTATAACTTAGAGTCCTTAAAAGTCAAGTTTGGGGGTTAAAAGTGCAATAAACACAAGTTAAAACAAGTTTTGAAGGACCAGGGACCAAAAATGCAAAGTATGGAAACTTGTTGACTGGACCTGACCTCCTAACGGGCTGCGTAGACCCTCGGCCAGACCTTACGCGGGCCGCGTAGAACCATCAGATGCAGAAAATGATGGCAGATGCCTGTAACAGCAGGTTGCACCGCCTTTGCATGGTGGTTTTCGAATTCAGGGATTGTACCAATGGTATTTCATGCATAGGGGACACCTGGGATGATCAGGAATCAATCTTAGACTTATGTGGAGTGATCTTGTGAATTTTATTTGGCTATATAAGAGTTCATGTTTTCTAGTTCATGTGCTCACTTACAAAAATCATTCTAAACTCACTCTCTGGAGCTCTCTGGACTTCAAGCAAGTTTCCACAAGTTCCTAATTCATGCTAAGAGCCTTTGTAAGCATTCTTAGCTTCTCTAGTTCAAGTTTCATTAGCTTAATGACCAAAAGTCAAAGCCGTCGTAATTAAGCTTTGACTTAGTGATTAATCACTAATGGTCCAGTCATTTTTTGAATTGAAAGTGGCTAGGAGTTGGTAATTATGTGGGTAATAAGTCCTTAAAAGGGCACCCCCTGATTATCACTCTAACTTAGTCAATTGTCGGGTCAAACTTATTATTAAAAAGTCAACAGAAAGCTATTTTGCAAATAAATTCATAATTAGCAATGTAGAAGTTATGGAACCAGTTTTAACACTAAAATAACTTGGTAATTAATGTAAGAACATGTCTAAGCATGTTCAACCCGACAATTCTGAGTTTAGGCTCGGTTCGGAACCGAAAATCGCAAAAGAAGACTTTTGCTTTGACTTTCAGTTCTTACCCGATTTAGCTCATTTTAGATATGCTTTAAGGTTTCATTAGGACCATGTTACATGTTAGTATAACCCTCTGAGTTTATACAATGTGGTTCCTTTGTAATCCTAGTTCATTGCATGTTTTCGTTATGTGCCTAAAATTGACCATTATGCCCTTTTGACTTTAAAACGAGATTTTTGAAAATGTGAGAGGACAAAAACCTTTATTACTGATTTATAAACTTTTCCTAAAAATTTGACATCAGTTTGAGGTCTAAATTAGGAGTTATGCTCAATATCGTAATTTGAAAGCTTTTTATTAATTAAACCGCATATTTAGCATAAAGCCTATTTAAACCCAAATTTTGACACCAAAATTTTTACCCACTAATGTAATATAATATTTTGGGATTTTTGAAGATTTTTAATTATTTTTAAACTGATCATAACATAGGGTTCTTGCTTTGATTCGGTGATTGACGGTTATACCCTTTTTGCTAATAAAATGAGTTTTACATAACATTTTGATACCAAACTGGGACAACTGTGTTCTGTAATCGATGTACAATGTAAAACAATGTTGATTATTAATAAAACAATGTGATTTGGTGTTAATATATGTGTTTTGGTGTTATTATGTGTGTAATTGTGTTTGATGATTTTACAATTTGATTCGATTCTGATTTCAAGCTTTAAATAGCTTTCTGGAAGGTTATACGCAAACTGGTGTGTAAACGCAGTCATTTTAACGCAACAAACACTCCGGAATAGTGACATAGGCTTAACATACCTTAAATAACCTCCACATAACTTAGAAATAAGTTTTGGATGGTCTGGTGTGTTGAAAACAAGTTTGTTCGATCGCAGGGACTATTTGTGTCAAACTGCGAAACTATACAGATTTGTATAGTAACAAACATTCTGGAACTTGATCATAAGTTAAACACACCTTAAATATCCTTTACATAGCTTAGAAATAGGCTTTGAGGGGTTCGGTATGCTAAAATAAACTCTATTGATCAATAGGGACTAAAATATTTTATTTTAGTGATTGGCTTGATAAAATTCCATTCGTCGCGTAATTTGGATCGTTTTTGCGTTTGTTACGACTTCCGTCGTAATTAACCGAATAAACCAACCGTACGACCAAACGAATCGACATCCGAGATGTTTTTGAGCATGTTTCATGTTCCCTATACTTTAACTTCATTTTAGAGCCTTGAAATGGGGTTAACGGGGTTTAAACGCATCGAAAAAGGCCTTAAACATGTGCAGAGACCATTTCTGCCATTTTTGAAACTTTTCTGGAACTGTCACCTGCTGGCGCTGCGCCACCACCTTCTGCCTATCCCGTGGCGCGACGCGAGCAATTGATCTGGGCAGAAACTCCATTTTTGCACTTGCAGGTCCATTTTTAGCATTTCTCTTGAAGTTCAGGGGCTATTTTGTAACATTTTCAATACCGTTTGCTGGTTTTGGGGTGTCACACCCCGACCACGTGGAACATACAAAACGTGGCGGAAATGTCGGGGAGTGTTGTAACAGAATTAATTGTTTCATAACCATGGCAATTGAAGTTTCGTTTTATTAAGTAAAAGTGATACAATGTCTTAACAAACAAAGAAATACAACATAATTAACTAGTCTTGCATCTTTTATTGTTACTAAAGCCCAAGTCTGCCTATGTGTATCTTGATCATCTTATGCAACAGCTCCTGAAAAACACATGTGAAAATAGGTACGTCAGCATAAAAATGCCTGTGAGATACATAGGTTTTGTGAAAATAGGTTCCATGACTTATGTTTGAGAAAATGTTTAGTCATGAACCTTGTAATTTGCTTTGTTTTGTAAATCATTTGAAAAACAATGAGTTCAGATGATATGTATACAATAAATGAATAATGTATGGTTAAATGAATAACCATAGTTAAATGGATTTGTATAAGATAGGTTGTTTGTAAAACAATGTCTTGTGAAAAGTATGTTATTTGTATAAAATGTCATATGTATCAAACTGAAATGATTCAAATAACGCTACGATATGTAATACCATACAAACACTTATATATAGGAAGTACCAGCGGCGTATCCACCATGCTTGTATCATATTACACACGCATCGTTACTTAATCACTTAATCAAACCAAACCAGACCAATGTCAAAATGTCTATGTCAAATATCCATGTCAAATGTCTATGTCAAATATCCATGTCAAATGTCTATGTCAAATATCCATGTCAAATGTCTATGTCAGAATGTTATGTATGGCAAGTGAAATGTCTCAACTAAACCATATGCACAAAAACAAAGTATTGAAGTAAAACTTGGTTTAAATCAAAGTTATGTTTTGTGGGAAAATGCATGATCAAATGTCAATCATGTTAAAATGTCTATGCCGAAATGTCTATGTCAAATACGGTTCACACGGTTCACAGATACAAACGGTTCACAGATATCAACGGATCACAGTCAAATGATTACAACGGTTCAATATGTAGTATAATGTGTTCATATGCTGGATAAGCATATGCAACAGAAAAGCAATGAAAAACGATGTACTAAGTACGCACACAATGGGCATACATAGCATGAAATGTAAGACAATGTACTAAGTACGCACACAATGGGCATACATAGCATGAAATGTAATGTAGAACGATGTACTAAGTACGCACACAATGGGCATACATAGCATAAAATGTAAGACAATGTACTAAGTACGCACACAATGGGCATACATAGCATGAAATGTAATGTAGAACGATGTACTAAGTACGCACACAATGGGCATACATAGCATAAAATGTAATGTAAAACAATGTACTAAGTACGCACACAATGGGCATACATAGCATGAAATGTAATGAAATCATGTACTATAATGTACTAATGAACATAGCAAGTATATGATGTCAAAACAGGAAAGCATGAAAGTAACAAGTAGGCACATGTGTTCCACCCCAAAACAGTTTGGAAAACAGTAAAAGAGGGGTCTATGTACTCACCTGGGATTGCTCAGTAGTTCTGGAGTGACAACTAAACAATGCTAGACATCGCGGATATCAAACGACACCTAGTATAGGTAGCTACATTAATAAACCGGACCTAAATCGGAGGATCGGGTAGCATTAGGGTTTGTAAACCAAACGAGTGTAGAGACTCGTGTCTTTTGGTTTAACAAAGCCTACATACTAACTGAAACTTAACCTAAGTGTCTACGACCCATTACGACCCGTTTAGGTAGCTTATGCTACTTTAACGCGTCGTTCGCGTGAAACGCGTTCGGACCGCCTAACTAGCCCTATGACAAGTGTTATATGCCTAAACATATTACATAATCAGTTATGTGACAAAGGTTTAGGTTACATATGCTTAATTACCAATTATACATGAAAAGGGTATTCTGGTAATTTACCTAAGGCATATAAACTACCTATCATACAACTACTTAAACGATGTGACCATAGGGTATAACCTCGGAAGGTTATTCCCTACCTACTATGGTCACCTAATGTATTTGGTCGGATCCTAATGATCGACCAAACTGGGTCGGGTTCGAGGTATAAGCGATTTATCAGATCGCTTACCCTACGACCCTAGACAACGTGGTAATCAGTAGGCATAGTCCCAAGGGACTATGACCATCGTGATTACAATCACGTTGCGAAGTTCTAACGAACTTCGCATTGACCATTACTGGTCAACGCTGAAAGTCAAACAAAGTTTGACTTTCTGACTCGAAAAGCAGTAAAATAAGGAAAAGAACGAAAGAGTACTTACGAAGGGTCCCCGAATGCTAACCCAGATCAAAATAGCTCAGGTATGAAACGAAGGTTCCAACTTAGAGTCTTTTCAATCAGATTTGTGGGTTTTAAGCCAAAAGGGGGGTGGGTATTTATAGTTTTCGGGTAACCGTTAAGATCGTTTGTTGTAAAACGTGCCATGATCCAAGGCGTACACTTGTCGGAACCTTATGGTGGCTGAAATTAGGTTCTTATCCGCTGACTAGACGATTGAGAATATGTGGTTGAGAATCAAACAGCTGGGACCCGCTGTTAAAAACATGGAATCTGGTCCAGAAGGGGGCTCGCGTGACGCTAAGGCCCGTCGCGTCACGCTAGGCCCCTGTTTTGGCAGATTTTGTAGAAATGGTCCCTGCACCTTGTTTAAGCGATTTTCGATGCGTTTGAACCCCGTTAACCTCATTTCAAGGCTCTAAAATGAAGTTAAAGTATAGGGAACTCAAAACATACTCAAAAATATGCCGGATGATGGTTCGTTTGGTCGTACGAACGCGATGTTCGCTTAATTACGACGGAATGCGCATAAGCGCGAAAACGATCCAAATGACGCAACGAATGGATTTTTCTTAAGGCGAACACTTAAATATAATGTAGTCATGCTTTCATAAATTTTTGGATGTCCGGATGTATTCAGAACGTAAGTTATGCGCGAAAATGCAAACTTGTGCACTTTTTGACACTTTTAGTCCCTGAATGTCCCAAAAGTTTATTTTAGCACACCGAACCCCTCAAAGCCTATTTCTAAGCCATGTAAAGGATATTTAAGGTGTGTTTAACTTATGGTCAAGTTCCGGAATGTCTGTTACAGTTCAAATTGGCATACTTTCGCAGTTTGTCAGCTTTAGTCCCTGTAAGCGAATTAACTTTGATTTCACCACACCAAACCTTCCAAAACTTATATCTAAGTTATGTAAAGGTTATTTAAGGTATGTTAAGCCTATTTCACTATTCCGGAGTGTTTGCTGCATTAAACTGGTTATATTTACGCATCAGTGCGCGTATAACCTTCCAGAAAGCGATATAGTGATTGAAATCGAACAAGAATTGATATGTGTAAACGATACACATATTTTTACAAATCCCAAGTATGAAATACAATATTTCACTGGTTGGGCATTTGTTTGATGGTTGAAATGACACAGGTGTTACATGGGGCACCCCTAGTATCCCAAAACCATGGGCCATATGTGTACGGTCCAGATTGATGCTCGTTTATCGAGGAACGATCTTAACGGTTCTTGATTCACTATAAATAGCAACACCCACTTCATTCTAAACTCACACCTTTGAATCTGAATTGCTTCTCTAAGTTGATGTGTTTATCACTTCATACCTGAGAATATTCCGATCAAATCTTCCTAGCTTGGACCCTTTGTAAGTATTCTTTCGTTCTTTTATGCGTTTTTAGCACAAAAGTCAAACTGTGTTTGACTTTCTGCATTGACCAGTTTATGGTCAATACGAAGTTCATTTGAACTTCGCAACGTGAGCATAATCACGATGGTTATAGTCCCTAGTGACTATACCTACTGATTACCACGTTGACTAGGCGTACTGACAAGTCGTAGTTTCGGCCAAAATGCGTATTTATGCGTATTTTGTAACCAAACTACTCTTAGGTATCAAAACCGTTTGTTTTGATATCAAAACCTGTTTTCTAACTTAACTAAACATGTTTTAGCATGTTTAGCTCGTCACTTTTAGTTTAGTGCTTGTGTAGAGTCGTAAGTCAAGCGGACTAAACACCCGCTTAGACTTTCGAACTCGACCCGTTTGGTCGATCATTAGGATCCGACCAAACATGTTTAGTGACCATAGTTGCATAGGGAATAACCTTCCGAGGTTATACCTTATGGTCACTTAGGTTTAATTAGTTATATGATAGGTAGTTTATATGCCTTAGGTAAATGACCAAAATGCCATTTTCATGCATAATTGGTAATTAAGCATATGTAACATAAACTTTTGTCACTTAATCGATTATGCAACATGTTTAGGCATATAATACTTGTCATAGGACTAGTTAGACGTCTCGAACGCGTATTTACGCGAACGACGCGTTAAAGTAGCGTAAGCTACCTCAATGGGTCGCAATGGGTCGAAAGCACTTAGGTTAGGTTCCGATCTAGGATGTAGACTTTGTTAAACCATATCACATGAGTTCCAACACTCATTTGGTTTACAAGACCTCATTCTATCCTATCTTCCGATTGAGGTGTCGATTGTTTGACTAGTAATCCGATTACTAGGTGCTGCTTGATTTCTCTAGTTTACTTGAGTTTGTTGAAGTTCTATTGAGTGAAGATACTTTGCACTTCATGTGAGTACATAGTTCCCCTATTTTACTGTTTTCAATTGTTTTTGGGTGATTCAGATGTATCAAAACGATTTTCGATATTATAACGATGATTTAAAAAAAACGATTAAGATGGTTTATACTAAACTAATAACGATTTCGATAAAGTGAACGAACTTGTTGGTTGTAGTTACATAACGAATGACATTCATTAGCATTGATCAAGCCGACCAGTATTAGGTTATGGTACCATAGGATCTAACAAATCCCGTTATCGTACTGCACCCATGGTTATGTGTGGGTTAGGTGGGTAACAACTAAATCTGATTATTAACTTACCCTTTGGTGGTTTGTTAATGCGAGAACAAACGGGGTCATTTTCCTCAACGGTTTGTTCTTCAGAATTTGAAATGAAAGAAAAATCAACGGATATTCATTTCCTCAACGGATAAATCTTCAAAAACGAAAATGAACTAACGGAGTCATTTTCAACGGTTATTTCCTCAGAGTTGGAAATGAAGGATTACACAACGGATATTCATTTCCTCAACGGATAAATCTTCAGAAACGAAAATGAACTAACGGAGTCATTTTCAACGGTTATTTCCTCAGAGTTGGAAATGAAGGATTACACAACGGATATTCATTTCCTCAACGGATAAATCTTCAGAAACGAAAATGAACTAACGGAGTCATTTTCAACGGTTATTTCCTCAGAGTTGGAAATGAAGGATTTCACAACGGATATTCATTTCCTCGACGGATATTCTTCAGAACGAAAATGAATGGATAATTCATTTTCCTCAACGGTTATTCTTCAGAATGGAAATGAAAAGATAAACAACGGATATTCATTTCCTCGACGGATATTCTTTAGAACGAAAATGAATGGATAATTCATTTTCCTCAACGGTTATTCTTCAGAATGGAAATGAAAAGATAAACAACGGATATTCATTTCCTCAACGGATATTCTTTAGAACGAAAATGAATGGATAATTCATTTTCCTCAACGGTTATTCTTCAGAATGGAAATGAAAAGATAAACAACGGATATTCATTTCCTCAACGGATATTCTTCAGAAGTGAAAAATGAATAGCTAGTTCATTTTTCCTCAACGGATGCTTCATCAGAATTGGAAATGAATAGGGTTAACTCTTGATACATGATAGAACTTGCTGTGATTTCTGTGCACTAAATTTCCATAATTATGTATGCATCCATAATTACGTAATTCCTTGCACAGTCCGCACAGTTTGTTTTGAAATGTTGTGGGGAAAGATATCAAACCTGAGATGAGAGTGACTAGACTACCATAGGGTCCTTTTAATTAGATCAACAGAGGATCTTCTTAATTAGGCCACTAAGGAGTCCTTTCAGCTATATCATCACATGATATCCCTAATCAGATTTTTGGATCAATCTGTTTAACTAGACCACTAAAGGATCTAATTATGAAGTAGTACATTATAATCCAAGGGACTTTAACTACAACGTAGAAGTCCATTAAGGATTTAAGTAGTACCTTTGGGTATCCTACTATGAATCTCTTGCACAAAGATATGTAAGATTTTACGAGGATTTGAATAACATAAATTGGATCACATGACACATAAAGGATAACACATAAGCACATAACCACATAATTGTTTAATTGTTATTTTTCTTGTTATTGATTGCCATTAAACTTGGCGCCTCGTACATCGTTTCTCTTAGAAGAAACGGGTACTTAGGATTTTCGTGGAAACGCAAGAGATTATACAAGGGAAGAAATTTGGAAGTAGTCTGTTCTTCAAGGAATGCGGTTCCTTGATTGTCGGTATTGTATGGGATATGTTTATACATGCAACCACATAAACATATTGAAATGTAAATGAAAGATTTATTTATAAACAACAATAACAACAACTGTTTCATAGATTGTGATAAAAGAAAATAATACACAAGGCTCGATTATTTTCTAAACAGCGTTATCTTCTGTCGGTTAGATACTCATCCCTGCGCTGGATTTGCATCAGCAAGTCTTGGGCAATTTCTACTAAAATGGCCCATCTCGCCACAGTTGTAGCAAGATCCCAGTGGGAAACGAGCTTGAGCAGGATTGTTGTTAATCTGATTTGGTGCTGCTGCTGTTGGGCAAACCCTCGCTGTATGACCTATAAGTCCGCAAACTTGGCATGTGCGGCACTTCACACCAGCATGATGATGTAGGCCACATTGGTTGCACATGGGTGCAGTTCCTTTGTAGGGTTTCCTGGCAGGGGGTTGAGCTGGTTGGTTGGGGACGGCTTGATCATTGTGAACGACCACGGCGAAGTTCTGAGAAGCCTTTCGCTTTTTTGACTTCTTAGAGGATCCAGTCTGTTCATCCATGGTCTTTGATTCCTCGATTGGTTTCGATTCCTCGACCAGTTTCTTGTCACCCTTTCGGAAAAGCTTACGTTTCCTGATCTGCGATTCAGTCAAGGTTGCAGATAACTCAATGGCCTGCCTAACAGTAGTAGGGTTGCTACCAGTCAAAATGTCTTGTATTGAGTTGGGAAGGCCATCAATGTACTTTTCGATCGCCTTATCCAAAGGCGTGACCATGTTTGGGCATAACAGACTTAACTCCTCATAATGGTCCGTGTAGGCTCGATGCTCACCGCTGTCTTGCTTAAGATCATCAAATTCCCTTTCCAAAGCCCTGATCTCGTGACGAGGACAAAACTCCTTCATCATGAGAGCCCTAAGTTCGGCCCATGTCTGTGCTAGAGCAACTTCTGCACCACGATCTCTCATAACCCCATTCCACCACGTAAGGGCTCTCTTCTGGAACACACTCGAAGCAAACTCGACCTTGCGATTGTCAGGACACTACACATGGCGGAAAGTATTCTCAATGCTCTCGAACCATTGAAGAAGCCCAGTCGCTCCCTCAGAACCACTAAACTTGAGTGGTTTCGCCGAGTTAAAACTCTTGAAATTGCATGGACCATTGTTGTTGTTGTTAGCTTGATTCCATTGAGCAAAGAGGTTTGGGAATTGAGCAGCCATTTGCTGCGCAATGATTTCTGCCAATTCGGCAGTCGCTATCTGGCTTTCGCGTCGAGGAGGCATTCTAAAAGAGGAAACATGAAATGAAACGAGTGAGAGGATTAGACGAAAAGAATGAGATGAAACAAATCTGATGAAAGCAAGGATAGTGGTCATTTGTTTGTTACTACAAAGCAACAAACGACCCTGGTGAAAAGTAAATAGGTCAAAAATAATGTATCGCGAAGACATGCTCGCCTATAAGTGAACACTCATCCCAAGAATTCCCAGGTAAGCACAACTGGTCTCGCGTCTGATGAGATGTATACGAAGTGCTTGCCTAGACAGAAAACCCAGAATACAGGCATTCACCCTTCCAGTTTGCACGTGTTCACATTATTTAAAACCCAAAACCTTGACGAGATTTTTGAAAACTCAAAGGGGTTCAAAACCTTATAACAGAGGGTTCAAAACCTAGTAATCAATCATCCTAGAACAGATGATTAGTTTTCAAAGCGGTTTTGAAATTTATGTTCTTGTTGTGGTCGTCGCCTAAGGATAGGTGACGGTATTGTTTTATGACTAAACGCAAGTAAACTCGCGTTAGGGTCCTAAGAAAGTTATAGACTAGGTCAAAGCATTACTAATAACCTAATTCCCTATAACCATTGGCTCTGATACCATCTTTTCTGTCACACCCCGACCACGTGGAACATACAAAACGTGGCGGAAATGTCGGGGAGTGTTGTAACAGAATTAATTGTTTCATAACCATGGCAATTGAAGTTTCGTTTTATTAAGTAAAAGTGATACAATGTCTTAACAAACAAAGAAATACAACATAATTAACTAGTCTTGCATCTTTTATTGTTACTAAAGCCCAAGTCTGCCTATGTGTATCTTGATCATCTTATGCAACAGCTCCTGAAAAACACATGTGAAAATAGGTACGTCAGCATAAAAATGCCTGTGAGATACATAGGTTTTGTGAAAATAGGTTCCATGACTTATGTTTGAGAAAATGTTTAGTCATGAACCTTGTAATTTGCTTTGTTTTGTAAATCATTTGAAAAACAATGAGTTCAGATGATATGTATACAATAAATGAATAATGTATGGTTAAATGAATAACCATAGTAAAATGGATTTGTATAAGATAGGTTGTTTGTAAAACAATGTCTTGTGAAAAGTATGTTATTTGTATAAAATGTCATATGTATCAAACTGAAATGATTCAAATAACGCTACGATATGTAATACCATACAAACACTTATATATAGGAAGTACCAGCGGCGTATCCACCATGCTTGTATCATATTACACACGCATCGTTACTTAATCACTTAATCAAACCAAACCAGACCAATGTCAAAATGTCTATGTCAAATATCCATGTCAAATGTATATGTCAAATATCCATGTCAAATGTCTATGTCAAATATCCATGTCAAATGTCTATGTCAGAATGTTATGTATGGCAAGTGAAATGTCTCAACTAAACCATATGCACAAAAACAAAGTATTGAAGTAAAACTTGGTTTAAATCAAAGTTATGTTTTGTGGGAAAATGCATGATCAAATGTCAATCATGTTAAAATGTCTATGCCGAAATGTCTATGTCAAATACGGTTCACACGGTTCACAGATACAAACGATTCACAGATATCAACGGATCACAGTCAAATGATTACAACGGTTCAATATGTAGTATAATGTGTTCATATGCTGGATAAGCATATGCAACAGAAAAGCAATGAAAAACGATGTACTAAGTACGCACACAATGGGCATACATAGCATGAAATGTAAGACAATGTACTAAGTACGCACACAATGGGCATACATAGCATGAAATGTAATGTAGAACGATGTACTAAGTACGCACACAATGGGCATACATAGCATAAAATGTAAGACAATGTACTAAGTACGCACACAATGGGCATACATAGCATGAAATGTAATGAAATCATGTACTATAATGTACTAATGAACATAGCAAGTATATGATGTCAAAACAGGAAAGCATGAAAGTAACAAGTAGGCACATGTGTTCCACCCCAAAACAGTTTGGAAAACAGTAAAAGAGGGGTCTATGTACTCACCTGGGATTGCTCAGTAGTTCTGGAGTGACAACTAAACAATGCTAGACATCGCGGATATCAAACGACACCTAGTATAGGTAGCTACATTAATAAACCGGACCTAAATCGGAGGATCGGGTAGCATTAGGGTTTGTAAACCAAACGAGTGTAGAGACTCGTGTCTTTTGGTTTAACAAAGCCTACATACTAACTGAAACTTAACCTAAGTGTCTACGACCCATTACGACCCGTTTAGGTAGCTTATGCTACTTTAACGCGTCGTTCGCGTGAAACGCGTTCGGACCGCCTAACTAGCCCTATGACAAGTGTTATATGCCTAAACATATTACATAATCAGTTATGTGACAAAGGTTTAGGTTACATATGCTTAATTACCAATTATACATGAAAAGGGTATTCTGGTAATTTACCTAAGGCATATAAACTACCTATCATACAACTACTTAAACGATGTGACCATAGGGTATAACCTCGGAAGGTTATTCCCTACCTACTATGGTCACCTAATGTATTTGGTCGGATCCTAATGATCGACCAAACTGGGTCGGGTTCGAGGTATAAGCGATTTATCAGATCGCTTACCCTACGACCCTAGACAACGTGGTAATCAGTAGGCATAGTCCCAAGGGACTATGACCATCGTGATTACAATCACATTGCGAAGTTCTAACGAACTTCGCATTGACCATTACTGGTCAACGCTGAAAGTCAAACAAAGTTTGACTTTCTGACTCGAAAAGCAGTAAAATAAGGAAAAGAACGAAAGAGTACTTACGAAGGGTCCCCGAATGCTAACCCAGATCAAAATAGCTCAGGTATGAAACGAAGGTTCCAACTTAGAGTCTTTTCAATCAGATTTGTGGGTTTTAAGCCAAAAGGGGGGTGGGTATTTATAGTTTTCGGGTAACCGTTAAGATCGTTTGTTGTAAAACGTGCCATGATCCAAGGCGTACACTTGTCGGAACCTTATGGTGGCTGAAATTAGGTTCTTATCCGCTGACTAGACGATTGAGAATATGTGGTTGAGAATCAAACAGCTGGGACCCGCTGTTAAAAACATGGAATCTGGTCCAGAAGGGGGCTCGCGTGACGCTAAGGCCCGTCGCGTCACGCTAGGCCCCTGTTTTGGCAGATTTTGTAGAAATGGTCCCTGCACCTTGTTTAAGCGATTTTCGATGCGTTTGAACCCCGTTAACCTCATTTCAAGGCTCTAAAATGAAGTTAAAGTATAGGGAACTCAAAACATACTCAAAAATATGCCGGATGATGGTTCGTTTGGTCGTACGAACGCGATGTTCGCTTAATTACGACGGAATGCGCATAAGCGCGAAAACGATCCAAATGACGCAACGAATGGATTTTTCTTAAGGCGAACACTTAAATATAATGTAGTCATGCTTTCATAAATTTTTGGATGTCCGGATGTATTCAGAACGTAAGTTATGCGCGAAAATGCAAACTTGTGCACTTTTTGACACTTTTAGTCCCTGAATGTCCCAAAAGTTTATTTTAGCACACCGAACCCCTCAAAGCCTATTTCTAAGCCATGTAAAGGATATTTAAGGTGTGTTTAACTTATGGTCAAGTTCCGGAATGTCTGTTACAGTTCAAATTGGCATACTTTCGCAGTTTGTCAGCTTTAGTCCCTGTAAGCGAATTAACTTTGATTTCACCACACCAAACCTTCCAAAACTTATATCTAAGTTATGTAAAGGTTATTTAAGGTATGTTAAGCCTATTTCACTATTCCGGAGTGTTTGCTGCATTAAACTGGTTATATTTACGCATCAGTGCGCGTATAACCTTCCAGAAAGCGATATAGTGATTGAAATCGAACAAGAATTGATATGTGTAAACGATACACATATTTTTACAAATCCCAAGTATGAAATACAATATTTCACTGGTTGGGCATTTGTTTGATGGTTGAAATGACACAGGTGTTACATGGGGCACCCCTAGTATCCCAAAACCATGGGCCATATGTGTACGGTCCAGATTGATGCTCGTTTATCGAGGAACGATCTTAACGGTTCTTGATTCACTATAAATAGCAACACCCACTTCATTCTAAACTCACACCTTTGAATCTGAATTGCTTCTCTAAGTTGATGTGTTTATCACTTCATACCTGAGAATATTCCGATCAAATCTTCCTAGCTTGGACCCTTTGTAAGTATTCTTTCGTTCTTTTATGCGTTTTTAGCACAAAAGTCAAACTGTGTTTGACTTTCTGCATTGACCAGTTTATGGTCAATACGAAGTTCGTTTGAACTTCGCAACGTGAGCATAATCACGATGGTTATAGTCCCTAGTGACTATACCTACTGATTACCACGTTGACTAGGCGTACTGACAAGTCGTAGTTTCGGCCAAAATGCGTATTTATGCGTATTTTGTAACCAAACTACTCTTAGGTATCAAAACCGTTTGTTTTGATATCAAAACCTGTTTTCTAACTTAACTAAACATGTTTTAGCATGTTTAGCTCGTCACTTTTAGTTTAGTGCTTGTGTAGAGTCGTAAGTCAAGCGGACTAAACACCCGCTTAGACTTTCGAACTCGACCCGTTTGGTCGATCATTAGGATCCGACCAAACATGTTTAGTGACCATAGTTGCATAGGGAATAACCTTCCGAGGTTATACCTTATGGTCACTTAGGTTTAATTAGTTATATGATAGGTAGTTTATATGCCTTAGGTAAATGACCAAAATGCCATTTTCATGCATAATTGGTAATTAAGCATATGTAACATAAACTTTTGTCACTTAATCGATTATGCAACATGTTTAGGCATATAATACTTGTCATAGGACTAGTTAGACGTCTCGAACGCGTATTTACGCGAACGACGCGTTAAAGTAGCGTAAGCTACCTTAATGGGTCGCAATGGGTCGAAAGCACTTAGGTTAGGTTCCGATCTAGGATGTAGACTTTGTTAAACCATATCACATGAGTTCCAACACTCATTTGGTTTACAAGACCTCATTCTATCATATCTTCCGATTGAGGTGTCGATTGTTTGACTAGTGATCCGATTACTAGGTGCTGCTTGATTTCTCTAGTTTACTTGAGTTTGTTGAAGTTCTATTGAGTGAAGATACTTTGCACTTCATGTGAGTACATAGTTCCCCTATTTTACTGTTTTCAATTGTTTTTGGGTGATTCAGATGTATCAAAACGATTTTCGATATTATAACGATGATTTAAAAAAAACGATTAAGATGGTTTATACTAAACTAATAACGATTTCGATAAAGTGAACGAACTTGTTGGTTGTAGTTACATAACGAATGACATTCATTAGCATTGATCAAGCCGACCAGTATTAGGTTATGGTACCATAGGATCTAACAAATCCCGTTATCGTACTGCACCCATGGTTATGTGTGGGTTAGGTGGGTAACAACTAAATCTGATTATTAACTTACCCTTTGGTGGTTTGTTAATGCGAGAAGCGAGATAGTCGAGTCACGAAGGTTTGAATGTTATTAGCGAGACGACCATAAATAGTTTTCACAATTAAAACGAGGATGATTTAAACGATTTAAACGTGTTAAAGATTTGGAAACTATTTGAACAAGTTAAACGAATTGGATAAACGATTGGTTTTTGGTTAAGTGTCTAGATAACGGGATGGGTGTAATATGGTGAAAACATGGTAGATACGCCGCTGGTACTTCTTATATATAAGTGTTTTCAACTTATTACATACCGTGGCATTATTTAGTTCACTATGGTAAACGATTTTGAAACGATGTCACTTAACGATGTTTTCGGAAGGATATAAACCATACGAGTTTTATTAAACGAGTTAATACGAAATTTTTTACAATTCGGTTTACTAAAACACATGTTTTTGGGTTAAGAATCCTGGCTATGAGGTTTTATAAATTATAACCCGCTTGATTTGAGTTGGTTAATTTCGTTGCAATATTATACTATTTTCAAAACAAAGTTTCTAATAAGGTATTGCAACATGTAAACTAGCCTTGAATCTGACACTCTTATAAAACCTATATGCTCGCCAGCATTTCTTTGCTGACTTTGTTTTTACATATGTTTCAGGTGATGTTGCATGATGTTGATTGCTAGGATGCGTGAGTCACATAGGATCTGGACGAGGCCTTAGTGACATAATAACAATGATAGTCGATATGTAACTTGTTTGTTTCGTGTTAAAACAATGTAAATTACTTAATGAATAAATAAAATGAAACTTTTTGTATTCCATGATTATGAAACAATAATTCTAATGCAACACTCTCCGATGTTTCCGCCACGATTTGTTGTTTTACGTGGTCGGGGTGTGACAGAAGAGTTAGTATCAGAGCCAATGGTTATAGGGAATTAGGTTATTAGTAATGCTTTGACCTAGACTATAACTTTTAGGACCCTAACGCAAGGAATTTTGCGTTTAGATTTTTTAAAACAAAACCATTACCTACCCTTAGGTGATAACCTCAATGAGAACACAAATTCGAATCTGCTTCGAAAATTAATCATCCATTCTAGGATGATTGATTACTAGGATTTGAACCCTTCTAGTTTGACTCATATTTGGCTTAGTGCCTTCTGAGTTTTTAAAATCTCGTCAAAGTTTGGGTCTAAATAATGTGAACACGTGCAAACTGGAAGAGTGAGTGCCTGTACCCTGAGTTTTCTGTCTAAGGCTAGAGTGTTCGTACAAATCCACATAATCGGACCAGTCACTCTTACCTGGGAACTCTTGGGGTGAGTGTTCACTTATAGGCGAGCACGTCTTCGCGATACATTATTTTGACTCATTTACTTTGATTAGTCACTGTGTGTCGTTTGTTTGTTCGAGGTAACGAACGAATGATCGCCTTCCTTGTGTTTTGTCAATGTTTTCAATACCTCTTTTGTCTTTCCTAATTTTTGACCTCACTCGTTTCTCATATTTCCTTTTAGACAGTGCCTCCTCGACGTGATGCACAATCTTTTACTGTTGAAGAAGTCGCAGCCCTTGTCTCTCAGCAAATGGCTGCTGTGCTTCCAGGCGTTGTGACCCAAATCCACGAGTTATACAACAACAATAATAATAACAATGCTCAGTGTAATTTTAAGAATTTTAATTCTGCTAAGCCGCTAAAGTTTTCTGGGTCGCAAGGAGCAACTGCGCTCCTTCAATGGTTCGAAAGTATCGAGAGCACATTCAGACATGTGCAATGTCCGAATGGGCGTAAGGTTGAATTTGCATTAAGTGTGTTTGAGAAGGGTGCTCTTACGTGGTGGAACAGAGTGATGCGTGATAGGGGTGCCGAAGTGGCATTGGCACAAACATGGGAAGAGCTTCGAGCTCTCATGATGAAAGAGTTTTGTCCCCGACATGAAATTCAAGCTTTGGAACGAGAGTTTGACGATCTAAAGCAAGATGGGGGAGAACACCGTGCGTATACGGATCATTTTGAGGAACTCAGTCTTTTGTGTCCTACTATGGTTACCCCGTTGGAGAAGGCGATAGAGAGGTATATCGATGGTTTACCCGATTCCATACATGATATTGTGACTGGCATTAACCCTACTACTGTTCGTCACGCGATCGAGTTGTCGGCTACCTTGACTGAGTCTCAAGTCAGGAAGGGTAAACTTACCCGTAAGGGTGATAAGATAAAGTCGACCGATTCTGTCAAGGAAAAGGGTAAGGGTAAGAAAGGTGAGTCGTCGAAAAAGTTGAAAAAGCGAAAGGGTGCTCAGAATTTTGCAGTAACAGCTCAGAACCCTCAGAACCCACCGGCTCAACCTCCTGCAAAGAAAGTGTATGCTGGTACCGCACCTCATTGTGCTCGCTGCAACGGTCATCATGTTGCACAACAAGCTTGTAAGCAATGCACAACGTGTGGTAAACTTGGGCATCTGACCAACATCTATCGTTTGGGTCAGAATCAGATTGTTCAGAATCAAGCTCCAGTTCAGGGGAATGCTGCTAGATTCCCACCGGGTTCATGTTTCAATTGTGGAGAGTTTGGTCACTTCCGCAACAACTTTCCGAGGTTGGCGAATACAAATGCGAATCCGAACGTGAATGTCAACGCGAATGTAAATCTCGCTCATGGACGAGCATACAACTTGAATGCCAACGAAGCAAGGGCGGAAAACGAGGTTGTCAATGGTACGTTTCTTGTTAACAATCGACCAGTATCTATTATTTTTTATTCTGGTGCCGTTAGAAGTTTTGTTTCGTTATCTTTTGAACCTTTACTTGCGATACCTAGAACTAAACTGAGGAAACCCTTATCTGTCGAAGTTGCTACTGGTAAACCTCTTGTTCTCGATTCTGTTATTCGTGATTGTTAGTTAAACCTTGATAACCATCTTTTTCCCATTGACCTCACACCGATGCAACTTGGGAGCTTCGATATTATCGTGGGGATGGGTTGGTTAACCAAACATCATGCTGAGGTGGTTTGTTTTGATAAGATTGTTCATATTCCTCTTCCTTCTGGCGATGTTCTGGAAGTTCGTGGCGAGAAGCCATCTGGTGGTTTGAAGCTTATGTCGTGTACAAAGGCCCAAAGTTATTTGCGAAAAGGATATGTTGCTTTTCTGGAACATGTCACCGAGGAAAAAGGCAAGAGCAAGAGTATTCAGGATATTCTTATTGTTTGGGATTATCCAGAGGTGTTTCCCGATGAACTACCTGGTTTGCCTCCAGTCCGTCAAGTCGAGTTTCATATTGACCTTGTACCCAATGCCAACCCGATTGCGAAAGCACCTTATCGTCTTGCATCGTCTGAGATGCAAGAGTTATCTAAACAGCTTCAAGAGTTATCTGATAAAGGATTCATCCGTCCGAGCTTTTTGCCTTGGGGTGCTCCTGTCCTCTTTGTGAAAAAGAAAGATGGATCTTTTCGAATGTGTATCGATTATCATGAGCTTAATAAGCTTACCATCAAGAATCGATATCCCCTACCTCGAATTGATGATCTCTTCGACCAGCTGCAAGGTGCTTCATGCTTTTCCAAGATCGATCTGCGTTCTAGGTATCATCAACTTCGTGTTCTCGAAGAAGATATTCCCAAAACTGCCTTCCAAACGAGATATGGGCATTACGAGTTCACTGTCATGCGCCTTTTGGTTTGACAAATACCCCAGCTATCTTTATGGACTTAATGAATTGGGTCTGTAAACCTTATTTAGACAAGTTCGTCATTGTGTTCATCGACGATATTCTCATTTATTCAAAGTCTCGAGCCGAGCATGAGCAACACCTTCGCTTAACGTTGGAACTCCTTAAGAAGGAACAACTTTTTGCTAAATTCTCCAAGTGTGAATTTTGGCTTAAAGAAGTTCAGTTCTTGGGTCATATGGTCAACGAGCAGGGTATTCATGTGGATCCATCCAAGATTGTCGTAATTAAGGATTGGAACACACCGACGACACCTACAGAGATTCGATCTTTTCTTGGTCTTGCTGGTTATTATCGTCGTTTTATTTCGAACTTCTTGAAGATTGCGGTTCCACTCACTGCTTTGACTCAAAAGAAGAAGCCTTTTGAGTGGGGACCCAAGCAAGAAGAAGCATTTCAAACGCTGAAACAGAAGCTTTGTGATGCTCCTGTTTTATCTCTACCTGAAGGAAACGATGATTTCGTTGTCTACTGTGACGCATCTAATTTAGGCCTTGGTTGTGTTCTTATGCAACGAGGTAAAGTTATAGCTTATGCGTCTAGATAGTTGAAAGTTCACGAGAAGAACTATACGACTCATGATCTTGAGTTGGGAGCTGTGGTTTTTGCCCTCAAAATCTGGAGACACTACCTCTATGGCACGAAGTGTGTGGTTTTCACAGACCACAAAAGTCTCCAGTATATTCTCAATCAGAAGGAGCTGAACATGAGGCAACGACGCTGGGTTGAACTCTTAAACGATTATGATTGCGAGATTTGCTACCATCCTGGTAAGGAGAATGTCGTAGCCGATGCGCTTAGTCGAAAGGAACGAGTCAAGCTTCATTCTATTCAGAATTTAACTGATATTCAATCTCGTGTCCTTCAAGCTCAATGATCTTGTGTGATCAAAGGCTTATTGAAAAATGAGCTATCGCTTCAACTTGAGCTTAAACTCGAAAGGAAAGACGATGGTTTACTCTACTTCAAGGATCGTTTGTGGGTTCCGAAACAAGACGATCTTCGCACCTTGGTAATGGATGAATCTCACAAGTCTCGATATTCTATCCATCCTGGTGCTGATAAAATGTACAAGGATCTTCGTACTCAGTACTGGTGGCCTGGTATGAAAAAGGATGTTGCCTTGTATGTGTCGAAATGCCTAACTTGTCTCAAAGTCAAGGCTGAACATCAACGACCTTCTGGTTTGCTTGTACAACCAGAGATACCGATTTGGAAGTGGGAGAACATTGCTATGGATCTCATCACTAAGTTACCGCGTACATCTAAAGGTCACGATGCTATATGCGTTGTTATCGATCGTTTAACGAAATCAGCTCATTTTATTCCGATTCGCGAGGATCTATCTGCTGATAAACTTGCAAAGATTTATGTTGATGAGATTGTATCACGACATGGTGTTCCTTTGGATATTATTTCCGATCGTGATGCTCGGTTTTCATCTCATTTCTGGAAGACCATGCAATCTGCTTTGGGAACACAACTAAATCTAAGCACTGCTTATCATCCCCAAACAGATGGACAATCTGAGAGGACGATTCAAACTTTGGAGGATATGCTTAGAGCATGCATGATAGACTTTGGTGGTAATTGGGATTCTCATCTTCCATTGATCGAGTTCTCTTATAACAATAGTTATCATGCTAGTATTAATATGGCACCATTCGAAGCTCTCTACGGTCGAAAATGTCGTTCACCTGTCTGTTGGAATGAGATTGGTGAAGCTCAGCTTACTAGACCTGAGCTCATTCTAGAGACAACAGACAGAATCAAGAAAATCTGCGATAATCTTGTGACAGCTCGAAGCCGTCAAAAGAGTTATGCGGATATGCGACGCAAGCCCTTAGAATTTCAAGTTGGAGACCGTGTCCTACTCAAGGTGTCACCTTGGAAGGGAGTGGTGAGATCTGGAAAGAAAGGAAAACTTGCACCCCGATATGTTGGACCATTTAAGATTATTGAAAGAATTGGAAAGGTTGCCTATCGACTAGAGCTACCTCCAGAGCTTGGATATATTCACCCGACTTTTCACGTGTCCAAATTACGAAAGTGTTTAGCTGATTCTGAACTTCACATTCCTCTCGACGAGATTCAAATCGATGAAACGATGCACTTTGTCGAGAAACCTGTGGAGATAGGGGACCGTACATTCAAATAGTTGAAGAACAAACGGATTCGATTGGTCAAGGTTCACTGGGATTCCAAACGTCGCCCAGAGTTTACTTGGGAACGTGAGGACCAAATGAAGACGAAATATCCGCATTTGTTTTAACAAGCTTCCTCTAGTTAAAATTTCGGGACGAAATTTCCTAAAGTAGGGGAGACTGTGACAACTGTGTTCTGTAATCGATGTACAATGTAAAACAATGTTGATTATTAATAAAACAATGTGCTTTGGTGTTAATATATGTGTTTTGGTGTTATTATGTGTGTAATTGTGTTTGATGATTTTACAATTTGATTCGATTCTGATTTCAAGCTTTAAATCGCTTTCTGGAAGGTTATATGGAAACTGGTGCGTAAACGCAGTCAGTTTAATGCAACAAACACTCCGGAATAGTTACATAGGCTTAACATACCTTAAATAACCTCCACATAACATAGAAATAAGTTTTGGATGGTCTGGTGTGTTGAAAACAAGTTTGTTCGATCGCAGGGACCATTTGTGTCAAACTGCGAAACTATACCGATTTGTATAGTAACGAACATTCTGTAAGTTTATCATAAGTTAAACATACCTTAAATATCCTTTACATAGCTTAGAAATAGGCTTTGAGGGGTTCGATATGCTAAAATAAACTTTATTGGTCAATAGGGACTAAAAGCGTCAAAAAGTGCATAAGTTTGCATTTTCGCGCTTATCTCACGTTCTGAATATATCCGGACATCCAAAAATTTATGTAATCATTAAAATATTTTATTTTAGTGATTGGCTTGATAAAATTCCATTCGTCGCGTAATTTGGATCGTTTCTGCGTTCGTTACGACTTCCGTTGTAATTATCCGAATAACGCAACCGTACGACCAAACGAACCGACATCCGAGATGTTTTTGAGCATGTTTCATGTTCCCTATACTTGAACTTCATTTTAGAGCCTTGAAATGGGGTTAACGGGGTTTAAACGCAACGAAAAAGGTCTTAAACATGTGCAGGGACCATTTCTGCAATTTTTGAAACTTTTCTGGAACTGTCACCTGCTGGCGCTGCGCCACTACCTTCTGCCTATCCCGTGGCGCGACGCGACGCGAGAAACTGATCTGGGCAGAAACTCCATTTTTGCACTTGCAGGTCCATTTTCAGCATTTCTCTTGAAGATTAGGGGCAATTTTGTAACATTTTCAATACCGTTTGCTGGTTTTGGGGCACCCCTAGTATCCCAAAACCATGGGCCATATGTGTACGGTCCAGATTGATGCTCGTTTATCGAGGAACAATCTTAATGGTTCTTGATTCTCTATAAATAGCAACACCCAATTCACTCTCAAACTCACACCTTTGAATCTGAATTGGTTCTCTAAGTTGATGTGTTTATCACTTCATACCTGAGAATATTCGGATCAAAGCTTCCTAGCATGGACCCTTTGTAAGTATTCTTTCGTTCTTTTATGCGTTTTTAGCACAAAAGTCAAACTGTGTTTGACTTTCTGCATTGACCAGTTTATGGTCAATACGAAGTTCGTTTGAACTTCGCAACATGAGCATAATCACGATGGTTATAGTCCCTAGTGACTATACCTACTAGTTACCACGTTGACTAGGCGTAGTGATGGTCAATACTGATTACCACGTTGACTAGGCGTAGTGATGAGTCGTAGTTTCGGCCAAAATGCGTATTTATGCGTATTTTGTAACCAAACTACTCTTAGGTATCAAAACCGTTTGTTTTGATATCAAAACCTGTTTTCTAACTTAACTAAACATGTTTTAGCATGTTTAGCTCGTCACTTTTAGTTTAGTGCTTGTGTAGAGTCGTAAGTCAAGCGGACTAAACACCCGCTTAGATTTTCGAACTCGACTCGTTTGGTAGAAATCATTAGGATCCGACCAAACATGTTTAGTGACCATAGTTGCATAGGGAATAACCTTCCGAGGTTATACCTTATGGTCACTTAGGTTTAATTAGTTATATGATAGGTAGTTTATATGCCTTAGGTAAATGACCAATATGCCCTTTTCATGCACAATTGGTAATTAAGCATATGTAACATAAAATTTTGTCACTTAATCGATTATGCAACATGTTTAGGCATATAATACTTGTCATAGGACTAGTTAGACGTCTCGAACGCGCATTTGCATGAACAACGCGTTAAAGTAGCGTAAGCTACCTAAATGGGTCGCAATGGGTCGAAAGCACTTAGGTTAGGTTCCGATCTAGGATGTAGACTTTGTTAAACCATATCACATAAGTTCCAACACTCATTTGGTTTACAAGACCTCATTCTATCTGATCTTCCGATTGAGGTGTCGATTGTTTGACTAGTGATCCGATTACTAGGTGCTGCTTGATTTCTCTGGTTTACTTGAGTTTGTTGAAGTTCTATTGAGTGAAGATACTTTGCACTTCATGTGAGTACATAGTTCCCCTATTTTACTGTTTTCAATTGTTTTGGGGTGATTCATGTCACACCCCGACCACGTAAAAACAACCAAACGTGGCGGAAACGTCGGGGAGTGTTGTAACAGAATCATTGTTTCATAACACATGGAAAAATTAAAATTTAGTTTTATTGATTAAGAGAGTTACAATGTTTAACAAAAAAGGAATATAACATAATTAACAAGTCTTGCATCTTTTATTGTTGCTAAAGTCCAAGTCTGCCTAGGTGTATCTTGATAAATCCTACGCATCATATATCCTGAAACACATGTGAAAATAGGTACGTCAGCATAAAAATGCCTGTGAGATACATAGGTTTTGTGAAAATAGGATTCATGACTTGAGTATAAAGAAATGTTTAAATAACGTTGGTCATGAACCTTGTAAATTGTTTTGTTTTATAAGTTATTTGAAAAGTAATAAAGTCAGATGATATGTATAAATAAAAGAATAATATAAGGTTAAATGAATAACCAAGTAAAATGAGTTGTATAAAATAAACTGTTTTGTAAACCAAAGTCTTGTGAAAATATGTTGTCTGTGTAAAATGTATAAGTCCAAATTAAATGATCTAAATAACCCTACGACATGTAGTACAATACAAGCACTTATGTATAGGAAGCACCAGCGGCGTATCCACCGTGCTTTTATCGTATTACACGTCGCCTTGTTACTTAAATCACTTACCCAAACAGCCACCAAGATGAAATGTTTAACAATTGTAGAAATGTTTATGTATGGTCAAATACGGTTCACACGGTTCAACAGTTACAAACGGTTCATATGATCAAATGGTTACAACGGTTCACATAGTCAAATAGTTACAACGGTTCACATAGTCAGATAGTCACAACGGGTCAATATGTAATATAATGTGTTCATATGCTGGATGAGCATATGCAACAGAATGCAATGTAAAACAATGTGTCCATATGTCGAGTAAACATATGCAACTAATGTAATGTAAATCAAAGTGCTAGCATGCTCAGTCAACATACATAGCAGAAATGTAAAGTAAAACAATGTACTAAGTATGCTAAGTAAACATACATAGCGAAACAATGTAATGTAAATCATGTACTAATAGTGTACTAATGAACATAACAAGTATATGATGTGAAAACATGAAAAGCATGAAAGTAACAAGTAGGCACATGTGTTTCACCCCAAAACGGTTTGAAAACAGTAAAAGAGGAGTCTATGTACTCACAGTAGTGCGTCTTGAATCGAATTTCAAACTCTGTCCGCTACACGACAACCTACAACGTACTAATGTCTATTAGACGAGCGGGCCGTGCCTTGGCTTAGAGTTTAGTATTTTGGGTCACGTTTCTTATATTGTTCCGTGTGATAATTATTTGTCAAAATAGCTAATGTTTTAACTTAATCATATGTCATGTTGGGATATTTGTTCGTTCCATGTTCTAGTAAACTCTTGTCTAGAAAATATTTACTAAGTGTTGGATTTTCAAAAAATTTCGCCATGGTCTCCTTTGTAAATGGAGGTGTCCATGCTTAATAGCATATTATTTTCTTTTACATACATCCTGTAGATCATTCTCAATTAAGCAACCCGACATTTAGACATGCAAAGCATTACTTATGTTGTTTCAGCTTTATTAATCAAAACTGGACTATTTTCGAGGATTTTTATAAAATAGTTAACCTACTCCAGAAATTCCCAAATTTTTACAGAATGTTTCGCACGATCCAAATTTTATTATGTAAAAATATCTGGGTCCAGTTCATCACCAATATTTTATAGAAATTTATTTACCCGACTGCAATCAGATTTGTTACTTTCTGATTGCAGTCTACAGAATAATTCACTAAAAATTAATCGTAAGTCCGATTGACGAAATTCCAGTTGGAGGATCACGGAGACAACAGTGACCACCTACAGTAAAAATCCCATGAGCTGATTCTACTAAGGTTTCAAGTTATGACTCCGAATACAACACACTTTTTCTGCAGTAAAAACACAGCTTGAGCTGCTGTTCAAACACAGTCCTTTAAAAATAGTAAACGACCTCGAAAAATTACGATTCCAATGCCATTTGATCGGTTGTTCAAAAATACATAATTTAGGATTCAGAAAATCAGTTTTTCGATTTATAATGGTCTAGTTACAGCCTGTTGAAGTCGGCTGAAAATGTAAATCAGCATGTTTCTTGTTCGTATTTCTTGTTTAAACTTTTTAGTGTTCTTGTAAATTTCGTCATACTACATATCTTGACTAAGAACAAAATGAAGCAAGGTGTAAGACTTACTACTAGCACAAAGCTTGGGTAGAAATTCTAGTGTGAAAATGATGGGAAGCTTGAATCACTTGAGAACACCTTGGGATCACCTCTAGATATTCACACTAACTTAAAAATGGCTAGAAATGGTGATGAACATGAAGAACAAGAGTTTGAAGATTTGAAGATGGAGAGAGGAGAGAGAGGACGGTTTTAGAGAGTGGAGAGAGAGAGGTTTGAGTGTTGTGAAGATGTTTAGTGATCTTGTGGGACTTATAATGATATTTGTAAGATATGGAAAGATGTACACACCAACACTTGGCCAATCAAGATCAAATGTAATATTGCCAAATCCTAGAAAAATTTGGTGGGGGCCACACTTAGATATGACCGAATTTTATATATGGGGGGGGGGTCCAAGTGTAAGGTTTTATATAAATATGCCATATGTAGGCTAAAGCGGGTGTTTAACTGGATACCGGGTATTTTATCTAGCGTTTAAACCCTGGTTTATGGCGTTCTAAATTATTTTTATTATTCTATAAAAATAATCTTGCCAAAATATTACTAAAATAAATTTCAGTTGCCAAGACTGGCTGCGTTGCCCGCGTTTCGCAGTAGAAGCACAGTGTCGCGCAGAAACACACGGTACACGCTTATACTTGAAAAATAACGTTTTTAAGCGTTTTAATTTATTTTTCAACACGGACCTGATTAAAATAGAATTTTAATCATAACATAATATCTTTGGGATTTAAATATTATCTCGGCGGTCACCAACGTTCGTTTCGCAGTTTTGTCGTAATTAGTTCTTTAGTTCGAATAAACATGGTTTCGGCATACCAAACCTTCCGAAACTTATTTCTAAGTTATGTAAGGGTTATTTAAGGTATGTTAAGCCTATGTCACTATTCTGGAGTGTTTGTTGCATTAAACTGGTAATATTTACGCATCAGATCGCGTATAACCTTCCAGAAAGCGATTTAAAGCTCGAAATCGAACAAGAATTGATATCTGCAAACGATACACATATTTTTACAAATCCCAAGTATGAAACACAATATTTCATTGATTTGGTATTTGTTTGATGGGTGCAGTGACACAGTTGTCACAGTCTCCCCTACTTTAGGAAATTTCGTCCCGAAATTTATTTGTAGGAGTCTGTCTGTGACGCTGTGTTAAATAATTGTCTTGTGCGGAAACTAGGGTTATATTCATTTGCATTGAATAACCCATTAAGGAATTCCATGTAAGGAACAACGTTATCATTCCCTAATGGATACCCCTTCAGATCTTGTTGGAAGTGGGAATGGGTTGTTATACCTATGATGCCCATCCCCTAATGGATACTTCCTTGATCATTGCAGGAAGTAGGGATGAGAGATTGACTAAATTAATTCACAGTTATGAGAGTATCCTTTAAGATTATAACTATTAAGATAGAAAGATCTCGCAAGGATTTAGTTCTTTGTTTAAGTGTCTTGTAAAGTATTCTTAGAAATTCAATATTCATTTCTCTCGATGGATATTCTTCAGAAACAAAAATGAACGGATGATTCATTTTCCTCAACGGGTGCTTCCTCAGGATTGGAAATGAATAGGGTAACAACGGATATTCATTTCCTCAACGGATATTCTTCAGAACGAAATGAATGGATAATTCATTTTCCTCAACGGGTATTCTTCAGAACTGGAAATGAAGGATAAACAACGGATATTCATTTCCTCAACGGATATTCTTCAGAATTGAAGATGAATGGATATTTCATTTTCGACAACGTGTATTCTTTAGAACTGGAAATGAAGGATTAACAAAGGATATTCATTTCCTCAACGGATATTCTTCAGAACGAAAATGAATGGATAATTCATTTTCCTCAACGGGTATTCTTCAGAATTGGAAATGAAGGATAAAAAAAACGGATATTCATTTCCTCAACGGATATTCTTCAGAACGAAAATGAATGGATAATTCATTTTCCTCAACGGGTATTCTTCAGAACTGGAAATGAAGGATAAACAACAGATATTCATTTCCTCAACGGATATTCTTCAGAATTGAAAATGAATGGATATTTCATTTTCCACAACGGGTATTCCTCAGAACTGGAAATGAAGGATTAAACAAACGGATATTCATTTCCTCAACGGATATTCTTCAGAAACGAAAATGAACGGACGGAGTCATTTTCAACGGTTGCTTCCTCAGGATTAGAAATGAATAGGGTTAACTCTAGATACATGACAGAACTTGTTGTGATTTCTGTGCACTAAATTCCATAATTATGTATGCATCCATAATTACGTAATTCCTTGCACAGTCCGCACAGTTTGTTTTATAATGTGAAGGGGGTAGAACTTCGAACAAGGTCGAGATAACTTTGATTAGGTCAACACATAGTCACATAATTGTTTTCTTGGTTATTAATTTGTTATCAGTTTGTAATTAACTTGATTTCGATTTGAACAAGGGTATTCAAGGTACACCAGGAGCCCAGTCGATGGACTTCAACGTCCTCAAGAATCTATCTAAAAAGATAGGATGATCTTCAAAAAATTCGATTTCGTTTACAAGGAAACGCAACATTCGAATTAAGGTGCACAACAATTAAGGACTTACGGAAATATCCTTAGGTACCCTATCAAGGATTTACAATGGTACTTTGGGTATTCGTCGAGAGTTGTAACTTGTGCCTTGTACTTTGTTGCCTTGGAAGAAACGGGTACTTAGGATTTTCGTGGAAAATGCAAGAGATCATAAAATATAAGAAATTTGGGGGTAGTCTGTTTTTCAAGGAATACGATTCCTTGATTGTCGGTAACATAGGGGATATGTTGTTTATACATGCAACCACATAAATATATTGCAATGTAAATAAAAGATTTATTTATAAACAACGATAACAACTGTTTCATGGACCTTGACAACAAAAGAAAATAATACATAAGACGTGATTATTTCTAAACGGTGTTGTCTTCTAGTCGGTCAGATGCTCATCCCTGTGCTGGATTTGCATTAGCAAGCCTTGGGCAATTTCTTCGGAAATGACCCATCTCGCCACAGTTGTAGCAAGAACCCGGTGGAAAACGAGCTTGAGCAGGATTGTTGTTAACTTGATTGGGTGCAGCTGCAGTTGGGCAAACCCTTGCTGTATGACCTATTAGTCCACAAATTTGGCATGTGCGGCACTTCACACCAGCATGATGATGTAGGTTACATTGGTTGCACAAGGGTGCAGTTCCGTTGGTGGCTTCCTAGCAGGAGGTTGAGCTGGTTGGTTGGAAACGGCTTGATCATTGTGAGCGACCACGACGAAGTTCTGAGAAGCCTTTCGCTTCTTTGACTTCTTGGGGGATTCAGTTTGTTCACCCCTTGGTTTCGGTTCCTCGACTGGTTTCTTATCACCTTTTCGGAAAAGTTTACCTTTCCTGGTCTGAGATTCAGTCAAGGTAGCAGATAGCTCAATGGCCTATCTAACCGTAGTAGGGTTGCTACCAGTAACAATATCTTGTACTGGGTCAGGGAGGCCATCAATGTACTTTTCGATTGCCTTATCCAAAGGCGTAACCATATTCGGGCATAACTGTTGGATCGTTGTTTGACCCGACTGAGTCGTTCAGAAGAGTTTTACATCCAGTTTAAAGGCGGAATCAGTAAACCGGACACGAATACAGCTTGTACTCTTTAATCTGTTGCTTGTATTGATAATAACAATGTTTACAACCTGACAGAAAATTGGCAGCACTTCGTTACAGTTCTGGAAGTCGCGTACCAAGTGAAATGACAAGTGCACTATATATAGAGTTGAAGATTTCGCTTGAAGGTAACCTGAACTAGCTGAAGCGAAATCTGTTGTATGTGATTTCGCTTGAATGATCAGAACATGTTCAAGCGAAATCTATTGTATCAATTTCGCTTGAACTTGTTACAAGTCCATCTGAAGCGAAATCATTACTTGAACCTCATTTCTTAGTTTCTCGAACCTTGTGCACTAGATATCCTATCCTATCTCATGATACAAGACGAAGTCAATAGACGTAGTGCACTAACAGACTCCCCCTCGGATATTGACGCAGTCTTCAGTGACTATTCTCTGTTATGACACCTTCTTCAGTCTTGATCATTCTGCCTTCTCATTTAAGTTGTAACATTGTACGCATCCATCACTCTCTTCTTCTATCAGCTTCAGGCTCCCCCTTTCGTTAAGCTTCCGTGCTTTGGGATCGACACCTAGCTTTCCATCAACAAGCTCTTTCATGTTTCAAGCTTGTCTTCAGACTCCCCCTTAGTAACAATGTTTTGAATACTCAAACAAATTCTCTAATCCACTCCCCTTATCAACAAACTGAAAATATTTGGCAGTATTTAAGAATCCAACTCCCTCACAGTTAATCATCCAAGTTCAAGCTAATGACCTTGGAGATATCACAAACTGTTTTTGATTTTAGAAATTTCAAGTTTCAAATAAATGAACTTGTTTTATTTTCAGAAACACAATCAGCTTACTTAGATTTTGAAACTCAGCACTCAGACATCAGTTGTCGAAAATAAAGCAAAATCAAAATCTTTTTGTATTTTCTGAAAACATAAAGCAGTAACAAAATATGTACAAACATATTTACAGACAATATTTTTGTTTTGAGTATGCGTCAGAGGATCATATCAGTTTCTGACAAGTCACAAGTACCGTTGAGCTTAATTTCACACTCAGACTTAAACAATTTACTTCGATTGTCGATATACTGATCCATCTTAAATTCTCACACAAATTTCAATTTACTCAGGATACAATTTAGATGAAATATGAACTTAGCTCATTCATGTGTCCCACCTCTTGAATATACTCCCGTATCCAGAATCCCAATAATCAGTCTTACAGGTGAGAATACTACAATGATATCTGTATATAATTTAGGTATGCGAGGGCCGAGGGATCTCAGATCGATACTTCCGTATACGCAGAGAGATATCAGCTTCGACTTTTCGGAATGTCCCCTTTAGAGGATCTTTTTGCTTACAACAGCAGCGACTATCAATTTTATTGTTTCATCAGCATGCTGAGGGTTTAATGCTATGTTTCAAGCATTGAAGCAAGTATTAGCCAGGGACTAGGTCAGAACTACCGTTCAGCAGAAGTCCCGGAATAATACCCCAGACATCATAGAGTATAAAGACCTAGTATATCAGATTAAGAGACCTTTCAAACGAGATTTCAGGGGTTACCTATATATCCAAGTAGTGTTCCCCACGAATTCACAAGTTTGAATTTAGGTTTATATCCCGAATAAATCTACTAAATGTGCGAAAACCTATCGACACATCATCAGTAAGATTATTTAATTCTTTTATACTTTTCAAATCTTTAGCATACTGTAACTGTCTACTGATGTACTATCATTTCCTCTTTTTTACGCAAAACTCAAATTTTTGAATTTTATCATGTTTTTGACTTTTTCAAATTTTTCAAATGTTTTTGTATTTTCTAATGACAATTTTTCTCCCCCTAAAATGCAAAACCATTTAAAAAATTGACAACCAACACTGATAGCTTTGTCTCGCCATCCATTTTCTGCTTCACATGTTCTGATTTGCAGAAAATATAACGTACCCCCATGATTTACAACCCATTGATCTTAACAGTTTGAAAACCGTTTTTCAATCTGATAAAAGTAATCATGTTTGTTCAGCCGTGAGGGTTTCGGCGTATTCAATCAACATACTGTAGGACCGTTTTCGGGACCGAAACCGTGATTATCATGATTATGTTCATAGACGGGAAGATCATAGACGGATAAACGACTAACCTGTATTGATTTGATAACATAACAAAGCAAGCCGGCCCTCGATACACTTTTGTGTGGACGCGGCACGTTCGGTTCGAGCCTTTAACGGAATAAAGACCAAGTCGGATATCCTCCTATCCACTTGTGTCTGACTTGTTTGTCTTCGTTTAATATGTAATGCTATTCGAACAATGCATGTTGCATACAAAGGGTAGAATGGTCATTATAAGTTGTTTATATGTTGCTGTTGTTGCTGTCTGTTTCAAGAAACAACCACAACAGTTGCAGACCTCGACGAAACAGGTCTGTTTCGTCGGAACACATCATGACGAAACAGACCAATGTCTTTACTTCTGTTTCGCCGACATTCATGACGAATCACATTTGATTCGTCGTGTAATGGGCTGTTTCGAGCCCAATGACTGGCCCATGATCAGTTTCGCCGTGACACCTTGTGTTTCGTCGACAGTTGGGCCCAGGGACTATATAAACACATCTGCTTTCACAGTTGAAAGTAGATGAGAGCTTACACATAAAGAAACTCTGTCAAAATTCTGTTAAACTGTGTTTGTATCAGTTTGTAATCGGTTCTCATCCCGTTTAATCAATCGAGTGTGTATCATTGATTATTACCGTGTCGTTATCGTTTTACGTGTTTGATTTGGCATAGTTACGTGGATTCCGCACGCGTAACCGTGTTTGCTATAAACAAGTGATTTGGTTCGTTATCGATCCTCAGATTACGGGACCTACAATTGGTATCAGAGCGTTTGGCTCTAATCCTTGTTTAAAATCAAACATTGTTCGGTTTTTATCAAGTTTTTGTGTGTGTTTTTCTGAAAATTTATTATTAAAAAATCATTTTTCTGAAAAATATTCATAAAATCTGTTTGTTTGTTGTTATTTGCTAAGAGTTTTATCAAAAACCTTGTTAGATTTATTGCTTATACTTTGAACCGGGTTTTTAGTGAAAGTCTTGTGCATTATCGTGTTTTCGGAAATTTGTCCGGTCACCAGAAAACTCATAAGTTTACCGGGAAACTCTTTGTTCTTGTGTGTGTTCTTCATATCTTCATAGAGTTCATTATAAAATTGTTCATTTGATCTTGTTGTGTTTAAATCAAAGTGTTACTCATTAAAATACATTAAGTGGACTTTTGTGTTTGTAACATTGAAACTCTAACTGAGAAAAACATACCTTGTGTCAGTTTAGATATTTTAAATATCTTAAACAGCTGTCTGTGACTCAGCATCGACGAAACAAACAGTCGACGAATCACTTGTGTTTCGTCAATAATATCTTCGACGAAACAAAGTCTGTTTCGTCATAATATCTTCGACGAAACAAGTCTGTTTCGTCATTATTCATTTCGACGAAACAAACCTGTTTCGTGGAAAGTGTTTCGTCGAGAACACTTCTGTTTTACACAGAGGTCTTTTAAATCTGTCATAACATTGTGTTTTCAAGTGTGTGTGCAGGTACTAACATACATACACAAATCATGGGTAGCAAAGGTCTGTGGGATTGGGGTTCGGAAGCAAGACCAAGTGAAAATCAGCCTTCACTTGCCGATTTGATGAACCAATTGCCTCAAAAACAACAAGCAGCAAATGCAAGTCAATGGGCAATGGTCTCTAATCAAAATCAAAACATACAGAATCTATTGCTCAGTGAAAGTGAGACGGGAAGCAACAATCGCCCGTCAAAGCTAAATCATATGAACGACTATCCAACTTGGAAGGGTCGTTTTCATACATACATTCAAGGGCAAAACGTTGAACTTTGGACATGTTTCACTACTGAATGTAGTCCGGAACTGGAAGCAGCAGCATCAACTGCCGCTGGCATTTCTCATATGGTTGAAGAAGATAAGAAAGCCTATGAATTAGAGAAGAAGGCGTTTGCTTATCTAACACAAGCTCTTCATAAAGACATCTATCATCAATTTTCTTATAGTAAGAGCACAAAAGCTTTATGGGATGCATTGGAAACAAGAGGAGAAGGAAATGAAGCTTCTAGAAAAATTTGCCATGATCTTTTAAAGAAAGAATTTGAGTCATTTCAATCTTTGGAAAATGAAAATCTAAATGATTTGACTTCTCGTTTCTATCATTTGATAAGTGAAATGAGTTCTTATAAGGTTGTTGTAAGTCATGTGGAAATGATTGCACGTTTAGCTGATGCTCTACCTCCTATATGGAGTCCATTCATTGAAATTCTAAAGCATACTGGTGCTCTGGATGGGGAAACTGTCACCATCTATGGATTTGTTCAGAAGTTGGAGCACAAGTACGAAGAAGAAAATCGGAAAGCTAAACGGATTGGAGCTCCTCAAAACACAGAAATTTATTTGCCTGGTTTTGCTCCTTCTGCAAGTTCTAGTTCTGTTCAGCAGCCTAAGCTTCAAACGGCGTTTGTTTCCAACACAAACTCATCTCCGTTTCCATTCAAACCACCTCCACAACCAGAGTTTGATCTAGGAGCTTATCTTTCACAATCAATATCAAAATTCAAATCTCAAGATCAACCTCCACCGCAAGTTACTACTACTCAACCAGAGTTTGATTTAGGTGCTTATCTTTCACAATCGTTATCCAAATCTAAAGCACAACCGCCACCACAACAAGTACATTATACCAACAATCCTCCACCCCAAGACACGAATACTATCAAAGTTGATACTTCGAACCTCTCAAAAGTTAGCATTGAAGTTGCAAAGGAGCATTCGGAACTCATTAATACGATGGTCAGTGCTTACTGCGGTTTGGTTGCAGGTCAAATTGGGAACATCAGTATGACCAACGAAGATTATCAACAAATCGACCGTGATGAAATGGAGTTGATGGATATAAAGTGGGCGTTTGCAAGTGCAGTTAGAAGGGCAAAGGACTTCATGGCTCGAACGGGAAGAAGTTCCTTGGAAAGTAAGCAGGATACGAAGTACGGGTTTGATAAAGAAACCGTTACATGCTTCAATTGTGGCGAGAAGGGTCACTTTAAACGTGAATGCACTCGACCACCCAAGCAAGGCAATCAGAACCCTTTCAGAAATCAGTCAGGTTCTTCAAATGCCAATCAAGGCAATCAAGACAATCGTGGAAGAGGGATAGTAGCTGTGAACAACACCACCAACCAGAACCAGTCAGGGCCATCAAACAACACTCGTGCATTGGTTGTTCAAACAGATGAAGGGTGTAATTGGTCTTTACAATTGGGGGAAGGTGATAATGAAGGAGGAGGAACCGCATGCTACGCAAAGATCATCAATCACATCAAGCACGTTCGTAGGGAAGAATTCTCTGAAAGTGAAGACAGTTCGGGTTATACCGGGAGTTCTGATGAAGAAAGTTCTATTTCGGGTGATGTGAAAGAAGAAGCGAGTTCTATTGATGATTTGTTGAGTGAAGCAGAGGAGTTGAAGTCTCAGAAATCTGTTCTTATTAAGAAGGCTGGGATAGCATCTAAAGAAATGGAGAAGTTCTTCTCTGAAGACGGATCTTTTTCTTTTCAAACTGCCTTCATGGCAAATGTTTCAGCCTCGTCGAGTCAGGTAACATCTGAAACTCCTAGAATTTGTAATGACTGTGCTTATATGAAACAGGAATGTGAAAGAGTGAAACTTGAATGTGACACAATTCATAGTCACAATCAACATTTGGTTGTTGATATGTCAAAGTGCAAAGAATCAAATATGGCTTTAACAAGAAACGAAAAGGACTTTAAATCTTTAATTGAAAATTTAAAGAAAAGTGTTTCCGAAACTACTAAAGTTGTTTATCACAAACAAGTTAGTATTAACAAGTACATAAATCTCGTTGAGGAAACCAGAACGGAATTAGCCATTGCAAAATTGGCGCACGATGCGATCAAGCAAAAATTGGAGAGTTACTCTAACTCCCGATTTGTGCTCGATCACATAATTGACGTTCAACAACTGAAGAAAAACAAGAGTGGTGTTGGGTATAAGAAATGTCCGCCCCCTTTGAGACACAATTATGCAGCACCACCTGATGAAGAGGATATGCCTCGTTTTGAACCCAGTGTGCCTCTTAATTATGAGTAATTTACTACTGGATTAGGGTTCAAACCAGACAGCTCCTCGGGAACTTTATCTGATGAAACAGGAACTTCAACATCAGTGAGCCAAAGTCCTCCAATTGTTGAGGATTATGAGTCATCTGATGATGAAACAGATGCAAATGACCAGGATGAATCACTTGATAAGAAAAAAGGAATAGAAATTCCAATTGAGAATCATATTCTTTGTGATCCTCCTATTCCTTTTGTGCAACAAGTTGCCAAAAATGTGATTAATCCTGTCATAAATGACAAGAAACCTGTGTCTACCGTTAAGAGTAACAATGTGTTGTATACTTTGGTTGGTGATTCTAAAATCTATTCAGATAATGATTTTCCAATTAAAAATGTCAATCCATCATCGATTGATAACGTTTTTGAAAATAACACAAGTAAGTTTATGGGAAAATCGATTCCAAGAGTTACTGTAACTCAATGTGATCAAATTCCTAAGGCTGAAATCAAGAAGAAATTTGGAAATCAAAAATTCCCAACAAAGCAACAACCGTTTGCTCCTAAGGGTAAACAACCATATCAACGAGCTCAAAGGCCAGATGTTTCTAAATCAAAATCTGAAACAAATGGAGCTCGTTATCAAAAGAAAAACAATGATGTCAGATTTGTGGCATCTGAGGGTACTGATAAAATTGAGATTTTTGCTAACAAATCAAACACTGATTTTGTACAAAAAGTCAAGATTTTAAAGCGTAACAGTCAGAATAATTACACTCAACATTCAGACGGGTGTAATGAAAAGGCTAGTACCTCAGGTTCTACAGGTTTGACATATGTGCCTCGATCCGTTTCTCCTAAGTTTGTTGAGAGGAGAACGTGTTTTAAATGTGGAGAGTTTGGACACATCATCAAAGATTGTGTTAACACTCCAAGAGATAAATTTGTTGAGAAAGCACCACCTGAAACGATTCACCCTCAATGTCGTACTGTTTCGTTAAAACATGATAAAAGAACGGTTAAAGAACAGGAAACGAAACAACGACATCAAAATGTGAAGAAAATAGAAAAGGCTTTAAAATCTGAGGTCAAATATGTTCCAAAGGAACCAAGTTCACCTTTAAAACCAGAAGTTTCAAAATTTGTTTTCAAAACTCAATCTGGTAAACAAAAACAAACTTGGAAACCTAGGAAGGGTGAAGGTTCAGGGGGAGTTGTTAGTTTGAAAAATCATCACCAGATCGAGATCACTATTCGTGATTCTCAGGGACGACCCAAGACCACTGTGGCTTGGGTCCCCATCCTTAACTAATCATTGGATGATTCGTGCAGGATGTTCCAGGAGGAACTATCAGTAGTCATTGGATTGTTGATAGTGGGGCATCCAGGCACATGACTGGCGACCTACGGCTTCTGTACGATGTGAGAAATATTAGAGGAGGCTATGTAGCGTTCGCAGGAGACAAAGGCGGATATATCACCGGAGAAGGAATGATCTCCAATGGTGTGGTATGCTTTGAAAAGATTAATTATGTTCGTCAACTTGATCATAATCTTCTCAGTGTGTCGCAAATCTGCGATAAAAAGTTCACCGTGCATTTTGATGATGCCGGTTGTTATGTGCTTAAACCTGGATTCAAGATTCCTGATGAATGGATTCTCTTATCGGCTCCAAGAATTAATGATCTTTATATTCTTGACATGAGCCAAGCCATTACGACATCTGCGCAAGTACAATGTTTTGTCTCAAAAGCCACAGAGAAGGAGTCTATTTCTTGGCACAGAAGAATGGGGCACGTTCACTTGAGGAAAATGAACCATTTGGTGAAAAACAATCTTGTGAATGGTGTGCCTGTGAGGAGTTTTCATCTACAAGATATCTGTGTTTCGTGCCAGAAAGGTAAACAAACAAAGAAATCTCACCCTCTGAAGAAAATCAATTCTGTTAGCATGCCTCTCGAACGTCTTCATATGGACCTTTTTGGACCAATGAAGCACAAAACAACATTCGGAGATGCTTACTGTCTGGTTGTTACTGATGATTATTCTAGATTTTCTTGGGTAGCTTTCATGGCACACAAGAGTGATACTCCTGGAATCCTCAAGGATCTTCTCACAATGTTGGAGAATTTATACACTTTGAAAGTGAAGAGGATCCGAAGCGACAATGGAACTGAATTCAAGAACCGTGTGATGGATGAATTCTGTACTTCTAAAGGCATTCTTCATGAATACAGTTCTCGCTATACTCCACAACAAAACGGTGTCGCTGAGAGGAAGAATCGTACGATTATTGAGACTGCAAGAACTATGTTAGTAGAGTCGGAGCTTCCTGTTCAATTCTGGGCAGAAGCTGTGTCGACTGCATGCTACACTTTGAACAGAGTTCTTACAGTTAAGAGGCATGGCAAAACTTGTTTCGAACTTCTACAGAAAAGGAAACCGGATCTTTCTTTCCTTGAACCCTTTGGCGGTCCATGTACCATGATTGACCCAGATGGTAAGTTTGGCGCAAAAGCTATCGAAGGTTTCTTCCTTGGATATGCAACTCCAAATTGCCGTGTATGGAATCTGACCACCAAAAAGATTGAGCTTTGGAATGAAGTAAGGGTTCAAAGGTATACAAGTCCTGTTAGAGCTCCGGGTGATCCTTGGATGTTCGATTACGATGGGATATTCGACTCCTTTAATCTGCCTACCTTTGATGAAGAATCTGCAGCTGTTCAAATGATATTTGATAGTGACAACGCTGCTGGCTCGCCATTGGTAAGACCTGTTATTGTTAGCCCTGAAGGTTCTAATTCAGTTAACAATACAGTTCAAAATGAGGTATTTGAAGATGCTACTGAGTCATCGGAAGATGATGAACATCTAGATGCGACTGAAGGCACTACTGCCCCGGTTGCTCCTGTTCAAGGCTCTTCTTTAGAAACTCCTCTAGTGCAGAATGTTGATACTGCTGAAGGGAATGCCTCCACCTCCACGCATATACCCGGTGCGGAGTTGGTTGCTGATCTTAATCTTAACAATTTGGGTATTGATACAAGTGTTCCTGAACATCCTGAATTGAGGATTCACAATACCCATCCACAGCAGAACATTATAGGAGATGTCCAAAGCGGTGTGCAGACGCGTAATCAACTTAGAAATAACCCGAATGCTGGTTTATATTCAGCCATTAGAGAATCTGGTCTTCAAAACGATTGGTCCTTTGCTTGTTACGTTTCACAAGAAGAACCAAAGTCTTGGAAGGATGCTTTAAAAGATAATTCTTGGGTTGAAGCCATGCAGGACGAACTGCAACAATTTCAAAAGCTTGGTGTTTGGAAGCTTGTTGAAAAGCCGGATAATTACAAGAAAATTGGCACACGATGGGTTTACAAATGCAAGAAGGACGACCGTGGAATTGTTATTCGCAACAAGGCGAGACTGGTTGTTCAGGGTTTTCGCCAGATAGAAGGCATTGACTACAATGAAGTTTATGCACCTGTTGCACGTCTGGAAGCTATTAGGATCTTTTTAGCTTATGCTTCTTTCAAAGGATTCAAAGTTTACCAGATGGACGTCAAAAGTGCTTTTCTTCATGGTATAGTTCAAGAAGAGGTGCACGTCGAACAACCTCCAGGTTTTGAAGATCCTATTCACCCCGATCGGGTTTGGTTGCTAAACAAAGCTCTTTATGGTTTACATCAAGCACCTAGGGCTTGGTACGCAACCTTATCCAACTATCTTCTGGAGAATGGATTTCGACGAGGTCTTATTGATTGCACACTCTTTATCAAGGAACAAAATGGAGATCTTCTGCTGGTGCAGGTATATGTTGATGATATAATATTTGGTTCCACTAATGATTCTTTGTGCAGGCAATTCGAACGAGTTATGCAAGAAAAATTCGAAATGAGCGCAATGGGGGAGATGACTTTCTTCTTGGGCCTACAAGTTCAACAAACAGAGTCTGGGATATTCATTCATCAGACTAAATATGTTGGTGACATTTTGAACCGATTCCAAATGTCAGATGCAACGCCCATTGGTACCCCTCTTCCGCAGAATCACGGGATTACTCCGGATTTGAAGGGTGAAAGCATCAACTCCTCATACTATCGCGCCATGATCGGTTCTCTCATGTATCTCACCGCTTCGAGGCCTGATATAATGTATCCAACATGCCTGCTTGCAAGATATCAAGAAAACCCGAAGGCCTCTCATCAGTCAGCCATCAAAAGGATTTTTTCGCTATTTGAAGGGATGCCCGGACCTTGGTCTTTGGTACCCTAGGGATGATAGCTTTGAATTAATTGCATACAGTGATTCTGATTTTGGTGGATGCAAAATCGATGGCAAATCGACAACAGCAGGATGTCAGTTCTTAGGAAATCGCCTGGTCACGTGGCAGTGTAAGAAGCAAACGTGTGTTGCTACATCAACATGTGAAGCAGAATACATTGCTGCCTCGAGTTGTTGCTCCCAAGTTCTTTGGATACAACAACAAATGCGCGACTATGGTTTAGAATTCCTATCTACTAATATTTTTGTTGATAATAATGCTGCCTTACAGATCACTAGAAATCCTGTGCAGCATTCCAAGACTAAACACATCGACATTAAATATCACTTCATACGTGATTGTTTTGACAAGAAATTAATCGATGTCGTTCATGTCCCCACTGATCACCAACGTGCCGACCTGTTTACAAAAGCTTTTGATAAATCACGTTTTGATTATCTACTTTTGGTCAATGGCATTAAGGTGATACCCGAGTAAACTTCTTTGGCTGATCGTTTTTGTAAATATTTTCTTTATAAACTTTGAAAAATTCAAAAAGATTTTAGTTTTCGTAAACTTTGCGAATTTTAGGGGGAGATATTTCAAGAAAATACAAAAACATTGCAAAAGTTCAAAATCCAAAAAGATGTCTTATACTTTCTGTCGTTTCGTTTGAAAAACTCAAAAATTCAAAAACAATAGAAAAACCAAAAATGAGTTTCTAGGATAAAGGAAAATGATGAAGTTCACTGGTGTGGTCGGTCAATGTGCTCAAAATGCAAATTTAAAAAGAAAAATGATAAGTATCTCTACTAACGATGTATCGGTAGGCTCACAATCAGACTAAAATGTGCAGGATGATACAAACCTAACAGACTTCAAGTCAGGTGGGAACCATTCATTGGCATATGGTCTTAGTACCGAAATCTCGTTTGAGAGATTGCCGAGATCTGAAATATTCGGTCTTTATGCTGCTTATCATCTGGGTATCATGGTTGTATCAAACCGTAAAAATAACGGAGACGAAGTCTAAGATCTTCCATGATACTATACATACGTGTACATACTGCATTCGACCTCAATAAGTGATCAACAATCACATGTCCAAACAAAATAAGTGATAATTTATCACAGATTCTTTGCGGGAGTCAAGTTCGTCTCTCTGCTGTACGGAAGTACTGACCTGTTCACGGACTTGCTCCTGTGCCCTCATGCATCTGAAAATCAAGTTCCTCATCAATAAGTGATTTTATCACATAGGGCTTGGTTTCAATCAAATAAGTGAGATTCTCACATTTTTATACGGTCAAACAGATGATAATCGGTATACTCACCGGTAAGATGAATTCTCGTGCATACCTTGATACGGGAATGTGTCGTGAGTGGATTTACATCGACTTGTAAGTATAATCCTTACCGTTAATCGTATCTCTTAAATTATGATTACGCCTGATCCGTTTGAGCTTATGTGGACCACAATACCGATAATCGAGGTAGTATACTTATCCAGAGCTTTAAACAGAAATCAAAATCATGTTGACTAAGACCGTAAGCTGGTATGATTCCTTGTCCTTGAGATTCGCAAAAAGATTGCACTTGTACAGTTGTTTAGTGTTTTTAACAGTTTTCCGCATTTTCATTTAGTTTACCGCGCTTTAAATTCGTTTTTAGTGTTGTTTGTAAAGTTCGTTTTTGATTAAGCCGAAGTTGTTGCTTGGTGTTTTTCTACCGGAATCCTGAAACCTACTTCATAAAACGTCCTTGCATTTGGAACTCAAACAAAATGGAAATGTGTTCAATGAAAACAAATTTTGTTCAGTGTGAAAATCTTAATAATCTGTCGAAGTTAACAAGTTTTTGAAAGTTAAGAACTAAAATTGAACATTTTTTTTAAACTTTCAAACTGTTGTCGGTCGGTGTTTGATTGAGATTTGATCTCATATGTGTCTTTTGTTTAAATGTTAACTATACTCCAAGCGGTTGTTCTCATTATGCGTTTAGCTTTCTTGCATGTGCAGATGCTAAAGGCAAGGAGAACATGTTCGATGATAAGCTTTGGAATGAAGATACGAAGTGGAGGCACTCAAAGGATAAAATGATCGAGTTGCCGCTATCCCTTCATCAACACCACAAGGATCTGAAGAATTGACAAGTCAAAAGATTCACGAGCATAACTCAATGGAGAGCTCATTCTAAGGGGGAGTTTGTTAACACACTACCTAAATGAAAAAGGGAGTTTGTTGATACACTTTCTTCTTACTACGCGTGAAGACTTTGAAGAACCTCTGACATGAAAGACATGGAAGTCGAACCATCACAGCAGCGTCCAAGGGGGAGTTTGTTGATACACTTTTGTGTGGACGCGGCACGTTCGGTTCGAGCCTTTAACGGAATAAAGACCAAGTCGGATATCCTCCTATCCACTTGTGTCTGACTTGTTTGTCTTCGTTTAATATGTAATGCTATTCGAACAATGCATGTTGCATACAAAGGGTAGAATGGTCATTATAAGTTGTTTATATGTTGCTGTTGTTGCTGTCTGTTTCAAGAAACAACCACAACAGTTGCAGACCTCGACGAAACAGGTCTGTTTCGTCGGAACACATCATGACGAAACAGACCAATGTCTTTACTTCTGTTTCGCCGACATTCATGACGAATCACATTTGATTCGTCGTGTAATGGGCTGTTTCGAGCCCAATGACTGGCCCATGATCAGTTTCGCCGTGACACCTTGTGTTTCGTCGACAGTTGGGCCCAGGGACTATATAAACACATCTGCTTTCACAGTTGAAAGTAGATGAGAGCTTACACATAAAGAAACTCTGTCAAAATTCTGTTAAACTGTGTTTGTATCAGTTTGTAATCGGTTCTCATCCCGTTTAATCAATCGAGTGTGTATCATTGATTATTACCGTGTCGTTATCGTTTTACGTGTTTGATTTGGCATAGTTACGTGGATTCCGCACGCGTAACCGTGTTTGCTATAAACAAGTGATTTGGTTCGTTATCGATCCTCAGATTACGGGACCTACAATTTGGTATCGGGACCGAAACCGTGATTATCATCATTATGTTCATAGACGGGAAGATCATAGACGGATAAACGACTAACCTGTATTGATTTGATAACATAACAAAGCAAGCCGGCCCGATTAACAAGATAACCGAACCTTTACCAGAGCCGTTTGGTTCCGGGGAGAGATCAAGTGGTGATCTCTTCCTGGTGAGGACTCAAACCTCCTAAAATCTACAAGTGTTTGAAATGGCAAAGGGTTGCTATTTATAGCTACACCCCTTTGTCTTTCAAACACACACGGTCAACCGAATAACCCTCTCGTTTGACCACTTCAAACGAGCGGGTCTATACACGTTCAATAGACCGTTTCACTAACTATTACAAATTCAGCGTAAAATAATAAATCTAATCTATTCGACAAGCATCGGACACAAATCTGCATCAACAAATTCCCCCTTGTCCGTTGCTGTCGAATGCTGAAAATGCAACTGCAATCGATCTTCAGTCAAGTATTCATCTTCTCTGTGGTAACAAATTCCCCCTTGACCGATGATCCAGGTAAGTAGTATCTTGATGCTCCTTGTATAATATTTCCCCCTTAAAGTATGCGTATCCGTGTTGGGCGTTGTGCAATTTCCTCAAAAGTCTCAATTGACCGATCTTCCGCTGATCTTCCAATACTCCAACCGGCATTTGATAAGGGTTCCATTCTTTTAAAAACTGCATCAAGTCTTGATCTTCAAGCATACTACATTGGTAGAGGTTTCTGGTGAACTGTCTTCTGTAAACCGTCTTTGTGTCAATAGAAAATCACAAACTCTACCACCTGTGATTGCGTTTAGAAATTTACCGAAGAAATTCAACATACGAAAATTTTTATTCCCCCATTTCTTTGGTAAGATCTCTAAACCTTAACAGATTCCTTTCCACTTTAAAGGAACTGTCGTTAAGTTTCAAATGTTCAGCAGTTCCCTTCACTTAGCGGAACTGTCGTCAATCTTTACTGAACAAACCCTCTCCACTGAGTAGAATCTTTCAAATGTTCTCGGTTTTTCAAAAAATCATGAAAACGGCTTTCTTCTTTGCATATTCTAGTTGAATAAGAACGTCCCCTAATACCCCGTAGGATCCGACTTGTATCCCCCCAAGGTTCTGCTAACGCCTAATCTGAAAACTTTCATCATAGGCATATACTCTTCGACCTTTTGGATTCGTTAGGACCGGTATTGACATTCTAGGTTCATACGTTCGTTTTCAAATGCGAAAATATGACAATAAACAAAATGCTTTCGAACATCTTCGAATAACCGATAACAAACATAAATACTGACGTGCGGAAGTGAACATACCGTTTTGTTTTTGGTTTTTGGCCCATAATAGTCAAGTCACCAAAATTTGACGTTTGCATCGGTAACCGTGACTACCCCACATTTTTCAAACCATCAAGTTTTCATCATCTCGCGCGCTCCCGAAACCCGTACGTATTTGACGTTGACATTTAGAGGCACGGTTCAAATAAACTTCGCGAACACCACACCCCACTCCGCAACTCACAAATAGAGACGGGTCCAACGAACAATACGAATGATGTCTTTCATCCAATGCCACTAATAACCTAAGCCCAACATGATCTTTCTTGAACTCAGTTAACATTGAATAGTGAGCACAAACAAAAAATCACAAACGCCAATATTAACAGATCTGATTGAGGTCCAATTCTCATAAAGAGCTCAAAGCCCAATTTGAAGTCCATTATCTCTGCCATATACAGCATTCATAACCAAAAAAAATTTGTGCAGCCTCCAAAAGTCAACATCTAACCAGACATACTCCTTTCTTTACCAACCCTTTTTCTCTCTCTTGCGATACATACATTCAACAATCAAAACCTTCAATTTCTGCGATGTCTAACAACCAAAACCCCCAAATAAAAATCTGAGCTGCCGTTACCAATCACTCCACCAAATCAACCGCAGTTTGAACCTCACCACCGGAATCAATGGTGAAATCGCATCTCCGGTACGAATCGGCGGCGACGTTCGGAGTAATCGCATCGGTAGAATCCAACATCACAGACGACACCACCGGTAAACACCTACTCGCTCCGGCGCTCGAGAAGATTGGCGTTTGGCAACTTCGTCAAGGAATCTGCTCCAAAACTCTTACTCCGTCTATCGCCGTTACTTTAATTGCAGTTGCGCCTTATCCATTACCGACAACCATTCACATCAAATAGCTCTAATCCGAAGCCAGAATGTTATCAGCAAACAACCTTTAGCCGACGACGGATATGCAGCCGACGAAAGACTTGGGGAGCCGACGAAACAGAAATGTTATAAGGTCCGACGAAACTGGTGTGAGCTTGGCGACGAAACAGTTTTGTGATTCTTGCCGACGACGAAACTGGAGGAGGTGTTTCGTCATGGGGCCTGTTTCGTCGGGACTGGGTATGAAGAAACCCTATTTTCTTTAAGCAGCCGCCAAGAACATCAAGAACACAGCCTCTGTTCAATTTTGCAGATTTGACAAAAACATTGTATTTTTGATTTTTGATGATGATAACTTGATTATATAGGTGAAAAACATAAAACCGAACACTTGTTTCAGCACAGATCTGAATATTCGGTTCCAGATCTGAGTTTTTCTCATTTTCACCATTTTTTACATCTTGAACAAAAAGCACAAAAATCACAGATCTAGAGCACATGTGACTTAGTAAACGGTTAGATTTACTAAATCGGGCACCATGGCTCTGATACCACTTGTAGGACCGTTTTCGGGACCGAAACCGTGATTATCATGATTATGTTCATAGACGGGAAGATCATAGACGGATAAACGACTAACCTGTATTGATTTGATAACATAACAAAGCAAGCCGGCCCGATTAACAAGATAACCGAACCTTTACCAGAGCCGTTTGGTTCCGGGGAGAGATCAAGTGGTGATCTCTCCCTGGTGAGGACTCAAACCTCCTAAAATCTACAAGTGTTTGAAATGGCAAAGGGTTGCTATTTATAGCTACACCCCTTTGTCTTTCAAACACACACGGTCAACCGAATAACCCTCTCGTTTGACCACTTCAAACGAGCGGGTCTATACACGTTCAATAGACCGTTTCACTAACTATTACAAATTCAGCGTAAAATAATAAATCTAATCTATTCGACAAGCATCGGACACAAATCTGCATCAACACATACAATCAAACAAAAATTAAAAACAAACATATTTTTAGTTTTTCAAAGTTTAACAAACTTAAAAACATATTTTTGGTTTTTAATTTTTTAAATTTTTAGGATTTTGAAAATATTGTTTATTTATGTACAGAAAACACTCAAACTAAACTCCCTGTTCAACCAAACCAGGGTCCTGCAACCTCTTCCTGTGCCAGGTTGCTCCAACTTTCCTTTTCACAATCTTCAGATTCATTGAGCACCTGCACATTCAAACTTTATCAATCATTTGAACAATTTAGCCCAGGTCTGTTGGACCTTAGGCATTTCAATACAATAATGTTCATTCAATTTTGGAAACTCTTTGTCATTTAAAACTTGTTCAACTTTGACTTCAATTTTTTCATCTTTTTCCAACATCACTTGCTTCTTAGCACTCCACATTTGACCTTTCGGAGTACCTCTTTTGTAAAAATTTGTCTCTTTTTGAACCTTTTGATTTTGAACAACATTTTTAGGTTTCCAAAACTCTTGAGGTTTTATCATATCAACAGATTTTCTCCAACTTTGTGTTGTTCTCAATCTGGGTGTGTGAGAATTCCAGGTCTGTCTTGAATCGAACCTGTTCGGGTTTGATTTCCAATTTTGATTTGAAGCAAACTTGTTTGTATTGTACCTCCAAGTTTGTTTCGAATCAAATATGGTTGACCTTGATTTCACATCCTCAGATTTCTGTTTTTCAACATCAACAGGCTTTGGATTTGGACACTTTCGAGCAACATGTCCAATTTGATCACATTTAAAACACATTTTCTTTGAAACATCCTTGGCCTGTTGTTGTTTCTTTTTCATAGCATCAAACTCTTCATTAGACTGTTGTCCAAATTTGAGTTTTTCCTCTTCTTTCAAGCTTTTCCCTTGAACAAAATTCATCTTTTGTTGTGTTTCACTTTGATTCCAATTCCGTTTCTTTTTATAACCCAAACCAGCCTTCATGTTTTTCTTCTTAAAACCAGGTTTGTTATAAAAAGATTTATGACCTTTACCAGCAAACTTTGGAATCTCAGACTTCTCAATCTCAACCATTTTGAAAACTTTATCAACCTTCTCTGAAATCACATTCTGAATCGGGAATACAACATCTAAGAATAGTTTGTCCGATCCAATCATGGTATAAACCAATCCTTTTGAATCATCATTCAAATTTTTCTCGGATTTTGTGTTTTTCGAATAACCATCATAAAAATTTCCTTCATCTCCATCCTGTGATTCAGACTTACCTTTTGTAGACTCATCTTTCAAAACACTTTCAACAACCTTACTTACCACCTCTGAATCATTAGCATCATCAGATTTGGAGTAAGTCACATCGATACTTTCAGGTAACTGGCCAGCTATGTTCAAACCCTTTGCCACCTTTTCCTCATCATAAAAAGTATAATTGTTTCTCAATGGTGGTGGTACCTGATGAAATTCTGAACCAATACCCTTTTTGCAATTTTCAGTATCTTTGTCATCTGGTGTGATGTTGAAAATGCGTTCGAGAATGTACGAAGAATTATGATAACTTTGAAGTTTTGTAACAACCTTTTCTTTTTCAGCCAAGACTTGTTTAAGATTTGCAATTTCATCAACACATTTGTTTAATTCAATTTGCTTTTCTTTAAACTGTCTCTCATACATTTCTTTGGTTGTTAAAGTTTCAGACAATCTTTGATCAAAACTTTTGACTTGGCTCTTCAAAGTATCATAAGCTTCTTGTACTCTCTGACTCGACCACTTTAAAGAATCATACTGTTTTTGTAAATCTTGAAATTTCGATTCTTTTTCAACACAATCAACACATTTTGTAGAACACAATTGTCTATAAACATCATTATCCTTTTCAAGACCATGACATTTCTGTGTCAATTTTTCAACTTTTAGTTTCAAAATTTCTTCTTTTTCAATCATTTCTGTACATTTCATTTTGAAAACATTTTCAAGTTTGCTTGTTTCAATATCTTTTGTTTTGATTATATCATCTTTTTCAGTACAGGCTTTGCACATTTCTATGCAATTCCTGCACTTGTTCTCATTTTCATCAACTAATTCATCATTCGATAGATCAGAAGATTTTCTAACCTCAGTCTCATTCAGTACCGGTTCTTCTGTCTCAGCTTTCTGATCTTCCTTCTTTTCTTCTTTCTGAGCTTCTTCATTCTTCTGCGTTTCTTCAGCTTTCTGTTCCTCTTCAGCAGCAGTCTTCGCAACAGTCTTCACTTCTTCAATCATCTTCTTCAGTTCTTCTTCTTTTCTCTTCTTCATCTCTACCACCTTCGGTAAACTTGCTTCAAAAACTTCTCTTAATTTGATCATCAAATTTGGCAAATAGCTTTTATCAGAAAGCCTTCTTGTGTTGAAAGTGCCTTCACTTGGAAACACATTGGTTACAGCATCAAAATCCACTTTTGATGGATCAACTACTGGATTACCATGTGGATCCATGTAACACTCTAACTCTTCATTCCATCTATTGGCTCTCTGTGCTTCCTTAAATGGTTCATACAGTTTGCCAATCTCCCATCTTGCACTGTCTCTTCTCCACCATCTATCATGAGCACTTTCTCCTGACATTTTAAATCTTCTTATTGATATTTGTGCCTTGTAAATCACCTCGAATCACGTGCAAACAAAACAAACAAACAATCAGTTCAAACTGACTGAATACGTAACAATGAATTACCGAGAACACTTAGACAAATTTTAAGTTTTGAAGTAACAGCAAGTTCAAGCGAAATTCTATAAAATGAAATGATCTCAAGCGAAATCAGCACTATGAAACTGTTCAAGCGAAATCCACTATTAAGTGTTTTCAAGCGAAAACAACTATTTCGCTTCAAATAATTGGAACCTACAAGCGAAATTCCAACTAATCTATTTCGCTTCAACTAATCAGACCTTCAATCGAAATCTGAAAGAACAGTTTCGCTTCAACTGTTCAAGCGAAATTAACTATTTCGCTTCAGATATTTTCAAGCGAAATCCAGCAGAAACAAGTTCGCTTCAGAAGTTTCAAGCGAAATAGTCCAAACTGTCTGATTTGAAGCGAAAACAACCTGTTATCTTCGAATACTTTCAAGCGAAATACTGTTTTAGGTCATTTTTAATGAGTTATAATCTGAATTTAAGTCTGAAACTTTGTAGGCTTTGTTAAAACTACGTTTTACATGATATACTCGAAAATCAGACCATTTCATCCGTAGAAAATAGTTCAAATCGAAAAAGTATGAGAGAAATTGAGTAGAAATGAGAGAAATCGGTAGAATCAAGCTGTAGTAGTATGAACTCCTCGTCCTGAGCTCTGATACCACTTGTTGGATCGTTGTTTGACCCGACTGAGTCGTTCAGAAGAGTTTTACATCCAGTTTAAAGGCGGAATCAGTAAACCGGACACGAATACAGCTTGTACTCTTTAATCTGTTGCTTGTATTGATAATAACAATGTTTACAACCTGACAGAAAATTGGCAGCACTTCGTTACAGTTCTGGAAGTCGCGTACCAAGTGAAATGACAAGTGCACTATATATAGAGTTGAAGATTTCGCTTGAAGGTAACCTGAACTAGCTGAAGCGAAATCTGTTGTATGTGATTTCGCTTGAATGATCAGAACATGTTCAAGCGAAATCTATTGTATCAATTTCGCTTGAACTTGTTACAAGTCCATCTGAAGCGAAATCATTACTTGAACCTCATTTCTTAGTTTCTTGAACCTTGTGCACTAGATATCCTATCCTATCTCATGATACAAGAAGAAGTCAATAGACGTAGTGCACTAACAATAACAGACTTAACTCCTCATAACGATCCGTGTAGGCTCGATGCTCACCGCTATCTTGCTTAAGATTGTTGAATTCCCTTTCCAAGGCCCTGATCTCGTGACGAAGACAAAATTCCTTCATCATCAGAGCTCGAAACTCTTCCCACGTCTGAGCCAGTGCCACATCGGCACCCCTATCTCTCATCACACCATTCCACCATGTCAAACCTCGTTTCTCAAAGACACTAGATGCGAATTCTACCTTTCGCTCATTTGGGCATTGAACGTGTCTGAAGGTGCTCTCTAGACTCTCGAACCATTGCCGAAGTGCAGTCGCTCCTTGAGACCCAGAAAACTTTGATGGCTTAGCCGAGTTGAACGTCTTGAAGTTGCAGGGGGCATTATTGTTGTTGAGAGCTTGGTTACATTGAGCAACGATGTTCGGGATTGCAGCAGCCATTTGCTGAGTAATGACAGCTGCCAGTTCTTCAATAGGTATCTAATTTTTGCGTCGTGGAGGAATTCTAAAGAAAAAGGGAAACAAGGGAGAAAACAAATGAAATGGCATTGGGTAAGAATAGGATGTTACAATTACCGACCAAAATCATGGGTGATGGTCATTTGTTTGAACCATGAAGCAAACAAACGACACACAAAGGCTGAATCAAAGTAAATAGGTCTTCATAATGTATCGCGAAGACATGCTCGCCTATAAGTGGATACTCACCCCAAGAGTTCCCAGGTAAGAGTGACTGGTCCGATATTGTGGATTTGTACGAACACTCTTGCCTTAGACAGAAAACTCAGGGTACAGGTACCCACCCTTCCAGTTTGCACGTGTTCACACTATTTAGACCAAACTTCAATGAGATTTGAAAAATTTAAAGGCGTAAAGCCTAAAAACTAATCATCTAAGGATAAATGATCGATTTTCAAACAGAATTGAGATTTGTGTACTTGTTTTGGTAATCACCTAAGGATAGGTGATAGTATTGTTTTAAGATCTAAACACAAGGTATCTTGTGTTAGGGTCATAGGAAGGTTATAGTCTAGGTCAAGATTTTACTAATAACCTAATTCCCTATAACCATGAGCTCTGATACCAACTCTTCTGTCACACCCCGACCACGTAAAAACAACAAAACGTGGCGGAAACGTCGGGGAGTGTTGTAACAGAATCATTGTTTCATAACACATGGAAAAATTAAAATTTCGTTTTATTGATTAAGAGAGTTACAATGTTTAACAAACAAGGAATATAACATAATTAACTAGTCTTGCATCTTTTATTGTTGCTAAAGTCCAAGTCTGCCTAGGTGTATCTTGATAAATCCTACGCATCATATCCTGAAACACATGTGAAAATAGGTACGTCAGCATAAAAATGCCTGTGAGATACATAGGTTTTGTGAAAATAGGATTCATGACTTGAGTATAAAGAAATGTTTAAATAACGTTGGTCATGAACCTTGTAAATTGTTTTGTTTTATAAGTTATTTGAAAAGTAATAAAGTCAGATGATATGTATAAATAAAAGAATAATATAAGGTTAAATGAATAACCAAGTAAAATGAGTTGTATAAAATAAACTGTTTTGTAAACCAAAGTCTTGTGAAAATATGTTGTCTGTGTAAAATGTATAAGTCCAAATTGAATGATCTAAATAACCCTACGACATGTAGTACAATACAAGCACTTATGTATAGGAAGCACCAGCGGCGTATCCACCGTGCTTTTATCGTATTACACGTCGCCTCGTTACTTAAATCACTTACCCAAACAGCCACCAAGATGAAATGTTTAACAATTGTAGAAATGTTTATGTATGGTCAAATACGGTTCACACGGTTCAACAGTTACAAACGGTTCATATGATCAAATGGTTACAACGGTTCACATAGTCAAATAGTTACAACGGTTCACATAGTCAGATAGTCACAACGGGTCAATATGTAATATAATGTGTTCATATGCTGGATGAGCATATGCAACAGAATGCAATGTAAAACAATGTGTCCATATGTCGAGTAAACATATGCAACTAATGTAATGTAAATCAAAGTGCTAGCATGCTCAGTCAACATACATAGCAGAAATGTAAAGTAAAACAATGTACTAAGTATGCTAAGTAAACATACATAGCGAAACAATGTAATGTAAATCATGTACTAATAGTGTACTAATGAACATAACAAGTATATGATGTGAAAACATGAAAAGCATGAAAGTAACAAGTAGGCACATGTGTTTCACCCCAAAACGGTTTGAAAACAGTAAAAGAGGAGTCTATGTACTCACAGTAGTGCGTCTTGAATCGAATTTCAAACTCTGTCCGCTACACGACAACCTACAACGTACTAATGTCTATTAGACGAGCGGGCCGTGCCTTGGCTTAGAGTTTAGTATTTTGGGTCACGTTTCTTATATTGTTCCGTGTGATAATTATTTGTCAAAATAGCTAATGTTTTAACTTAATCATATGTCATGTTGGGATATTTGTTCGTTCCATGTTCTAGTAAACTCTTGTCTAGAAAATATTTACTAAGTGTTGGATTTTCAAAAAATTTCGCCATGGTCTCCTTTGTAAATGGAGGTGTCCATGCTTAATAGCATATTATTTTCTTTTACATACATCCTGTAGATCATTCTCAATTAAGCAACCCGACATTTAGACATGCAAAGCATTACTTATGTTGTTTCAGCTTTATTAATCAAAACTGGACTATTTTCGAGGATTTTTATAAAATAGTTAACCTACTCCAGAAATTCCCAAATTTTTACAGAATGTTTCGCACGATCCAAATTTTATTATGTAAAATATCTGGGTCCAGTTCATCACCAATATTTTATAGAAATTTATTTACCCGACTGCAATCAGATTTGTTACTTTCTGATTGCAGTCTACGGAATAATTCACTAAAAATTAATCGTAATTCCGATTGACGAAATTCCAGTTGGAGGATCACGGAGACAACAGTGACCACCTACAGTAAAAATCCCATGAGCTGATTCTACTAAGGTTTCAAGTTATGACTCCGAATACAACACACTTTTTCTGCAGTAAAAACACAGCTTGAGCTGCTGTTCAAACACAGTCCTTTAAAAATAGTAAACGACCTCGAAAAATTACGATTCCAATGCCATTTGATCGGTTGTTCAAAAATACATAATTTAGGATTCAGAAAATCAGTTTTTCGATTTATAATGGTCCAGTTACAGCCTGTTGAAGTCGGCTGAAAATGTAAATCAGCATGTTTCTTGTTCGTATTTCTTGTTTAAACTTTTTAGTGTTCTTGTAAATTTCGTCATACTACATATCTTGACTAAGAACAAAATGAAGCAAGGTGTAAGACTTACTACTAGCACAAAGCTTGGGTAGAAATTCTAGTGTGAAGATGATGGGAAGCTTGAATCACTTGAGAACACCTTGGGATCACCTCTAGATATTCACACTAACTTAAAAATGGCTAGGAATGGTGATGAACATGAAGAACAAGAGTTTGAAGATTTGAAGATGGAGAGAGGAGAGAGAGGACGGTTTTAGAGAGTGGAGAGAGAGAGGTTTGAGTGTTGTGAAGATGTTTAGTGATCTTGTGGGACTTATAATGATATTTGTAAGATATGGAAAGATGTACACACCAACACTTGGCCAATCAAGATCAAATGTAATATTGCCAAATCCTAGAAAAATTTGGTGGGGGCCACACTTAGATATGACCGAATTTTATATATGGGGGGGGGTCCAAGTGTAAGGTTTTATATAAATATGCCATATGTAGGCTAAAGCGGGTGTTTAACTGGATACCGGGTATTTTATCTAGCGTTTAAACCCTGGTTTATGGCGTTCTAAATTATTTTTATTATTCTATAAAAATAATCTTGCCAAAATATTACTAAAATAAATTTCAGTTGCCAAGACTGGCTGCGTTGCCCGCGTTTCGCAGTAGAAGCACAGTGTCGCGCAGAAACACACGGTACGCGCTTATACTTGAAAAATAACGTTTTTAAGCGTTTTAATTTATTTTTCAACACGGACCTGATTAAAATAGAATTTTAATCATAACATAATATCTTTGGGATTTAAATATTATCTCGGCGGTCACCAACGTTCGTTTCGTAGTTTTGTCGTAATTAGTTCTTTAGTTCGAATAAACATGGTTTCGGCATACCAAACCTTCCGAAACTTATTTCTAAGTTATGTAAGGGTTATTTAAGGTATGTTAAGCCTATGTCACTATTCTGGAGTGTTTGTTGCATTAAACTGGTAATATTTACGCATCAGATCGCGTATAACCTTCCAGAAAGCGATTTAAAGCTCGAAATCGAACAAGAATTGATATCTGCAAACGATACACATATTTTTACAAATCCCAAGTATGAAACACAATATTTCATTGATTTGGTATTTGTTTGATGGGTGCAGTGACACAGTTGTCACAGTCTCCCCTACTTTAGGAAATTTCGTCCCGAAATTTATTTGTAGGAGTCTGTCTGTGACGCTGTGTTAAATAATTGTCTTGTGCGGAAACTAGGGTTATATTCATTTGCATTGAATAACCCATTAAGGAATTCCATGTAAGGAACAACGTTATCATTCCCTAATGGATACCCCTTCAGATCTTGTTGGAAGTGGGAATGGGTTGTTATACCTATGATGCCCATCCCCTAATGGATACTTCCTTGATCATTGCAGGAAGTAGGGATGAGAGATTGACTAAATTAATTCACAGTTATGAGAGTATCCTTTAAGATTATAACTATTAAGATAGAAAGATCTCGCAAGGATTTAGTTCTTTGTTTAAGTGTCTTGTAAAGTATTCTTAGAAATTCAATATTCATTTCTCTCGATGGATATTCTTCAGAAACAAAAATGAACGGATGATTCATTTTCCTCAACGGGTGCTTCCTCAGGATTGGAAATGAATAGGGTAACAACGGATATTCATTTCCTCAACGGATATTCTTCAGAACGAAATGAATGGATAATTCATTTTCCTCAACGGGTATTCTTCAGAACTGGAAATGAAGGATAAACAACGGATATTCATTTCCTCAACGGATATTCTTCAGAATTGAAGATGAATGGATATTTCATTTTCGACAACGTGTATTCTTTAGAACTGGAAATGAAGGATTAACAAAGGATATTCATTTCCTCAACGGATATTCTTCAGAACGAAAATGAATGGATAATTCATTTTCCTCAACGGGTATTCTTCAGAATTGGAAATGAAGGATAAAAAAAAAACGGATATTCATTTCCTCAACGGATATTCTTCAGAACGAAAATGAATGGATAATTCATTTTCCTCAACGGGTATTCTTCAGAACTGGAAATGAAGGATAAACAACAGATATTCATTTCCTCAACGGATATTCTTCAGAATTGAAAATGAATGGATATTTCATTTTCCACAACGGGTATTCCTCAGAACTGGAAATGAAGGAATAAACAAACGGATATTCATTTCCTCAACGGATATTCTTCAGAAACGAAAATGAACGGACGGAGTCATTTTCAACGGTTGCTTCCTCAGGATTAGAAATGAATAGGGTTAACTCTAGATACATGACAGAACTTGTTGTGATTTCTGTGCACTAAATTCCATAATTATGTATGCATCCATAATTACGTAATTCCTTGCACAGTCCGCACAGTTTGTTTTATAATGTGAAGGGGGTAGAACTTCGAACAAGGTCGAGATAACTTTGATTAGGTCAACACATAGTCACATAATTGTTTTCTTGGTTATTAATTTGTTATCAGTTTGTTATTAACTTGATTTCGATTTGAACAAGGGTATTCAAGGTACACCAGGAGCCCAGTCGATGGACTTCAACGTCCTCAAGAATCTATCTAAAAAGATAGGATGATCTTCCAAAAATTCGATTTCGTTTACAAGGAAACGCAACATTCGAATTAAGGTGCACAACAATTAAGGACTTACGGAAATATCCTTAGGTACCCTATCAAGGATTTACAATGGTACTTTGGGTATTCGTCGAGAGTTGTAACTTGTGCCTTGTACTTTGTTGCCTTGGAAGAAACGGGTACTTAGGATTTTCGTGGAAAATGCAAGAGATCATAAAATATAAGAAATTTGGGGGTAGTCTGTTTTTCAAGGAATACGATTCCTTGATTGTCGGTAACATAGGGGATATGTTGTTTATACATGCAACCACATAAATATATTGCAATGTAAATAAAAGATTTATTTATAAACAACGATAACAACTGTTTCATGGACCTTGACAACAAAAGAAAATAATACATAAGACGTGATTATTTCTAAACGGTGTTGTCTTCTAGTCGGTCAGATGCTCATCCCTATGCTGGATTTGCATTAGCAAGCCTTGGGCAATTTCTTCGGAAATGACCCATCTCGCCACAGTTGTAGCAAGAACCCGGTGGAAAACGAGCTTGAGCAGGATTGTTGTTAACTTGATTGGGTGCAGCTGCAGTTGGGCAAACCCTTGCTGTATGACCTATTAGTCCACAAATTTGGCATGTGCGGCACTTCACACCAGCATGATGATGTAGGTTACATTGGTTGCACAAGGGTGCAGTTCCGTTGGTGGCTTCCTAGCAGGAGGTTGAGCTGGTTGGTTGGAAACGGCTTGATCATTGTGAGCGACCACGACGAAGTTCTGAGAAGCCTTTCGCTTCTTTGACTTCTTGGGGGATTCAGTTTGTTCACCCCTTGGTTTCGGTTCCTCGACTGGTTTCTTATCACCTTTTCGGAAAAGTTTACCTTTCCTGGTCTGAGATTCAGTCAAGGTAGCAGATAGCTCAATGGCCTATCTAACCGTAGTAGGGTTGCTACCAGTAACAATATCTTGTACTGGGTCAGGGAGGCCATCAATGTACTTTTCGATTGCCTTATCCAAAGGCGTAACCATATTCGGGCATAACTGTTGGATCGTTGTTTGACCCGACTGAGTCGTTCAGAAGAGTTTTACATCCAGTTTAAAGGCGGAATCAGTAAACCGGACACGAATACAGCTTGTACTCTTTAATCTGTTGCTTGTATTGATAATAACAATGTTTACAACCTGACAGAAAATTGGCAGCACTTCGTTACAGTTCTGGAAGTCGCGTACCAAGTGAAATGACAAGTGCACTATATATAGAGTTGAAGATTTCGCTTGAAGGTAACTTGAACTAGCTGAAGCGAAATCTGTTGTATGTGATTTCGCTTGAATGATCAGAACATGTTCAAGCGAAATCTATTGTATCAATTTCGCTTGAACTTGTTACAAGTCCATCTGAAGCGAAATCATTACTTGAACCTCATTTCTTAGTTTCTCGAACCTTGTGCACTAGATATCCTATCCTATCTCATGATACAAGACGAAGTCAATAGACGTAGTGCACTAACAGACTCCCCCTCGGATATTGACGCAGTCTTCAGTGACTATTCTCTGTTATGACACCTTCTTCAGTCTTGATCATTCTGCCTTCTCATTTAAGTTGTAACATTGTACGCATCCATCACTCTCTTCTTCTATCAGCTTCAGGCTCCCCCTTTCGTTAAGCTTCCGTGCTTTGGGATCGACACCTAGCTTTCCATCAACAAGCTCTTTCATGTTTCAAGCTTGTCTTCAGACTCCCCCTTAGACTTTGCTCTCGGGATCGTAATCTGGACTATCATCTGCAATTTCTCATCCATTTATAAGTAACAATGTTTTGAATACTCAAACAAATTCTCTAATCCACTCCCCTTATCAACAAACTGAAAATATTTGGCAGTATTTAAGAATCCAACTCCCTCACAGTTAATCATCCAAGTTCAAGCTAATGACCTTGGAGATATCACAAACTGTTTTTGATTTTAGAAATTTCAAGTTTCAAATAAATGAACTTGTTTTATTTTCAGAAACACAATCAGCTTACTTAGATTTTGAAACTCAGCACTCAGACATCAGTTGTCGAAAATAAAGCAAAATCAAAATCTTTTTGTATTTTCTGAAAACATAAAGCAGTAACAAAATATGTACAAACATATTTACAGACAATATTTTTGTTTTGAGTATGCGTCAGAGGATCATATCAGTTTCTGACAAGTCACAAGTACCGTTGAGCTTAATTTCACACTCAGACTTAAACAATTTACTTCGATTGTCGATATACTGATCCATCTTAAATTCTCACACAAATTTCAATTTACTCAGGATACAATTTAGATGAAATATGAACTTAGCTCATTCATGTGTCCCACCTCTTGAATATACTCCCGTATCCAGAATCCCAATAATCAGTCTTACAGGTGAGAATACTACAATGATATCTGTATATAATTTAGGTATGCGAGGGCCGAGGGATCTCAGATCGATACTTCCGTATACGCAGAGAGATATCAGCTTCGACTTTTCGGAATGTCCCCTTTAGAGGATCTTTTTGCTTACAACAGCAGCGACTATCAATTTTATTGTTTCATCAGCATGCTGAGGGTTTAATGCTATGTTTCAAGCATTGAAGCAAGTATTAGCCAGGGACTAGGTCAGAACTACCGTTCAGCAGAAGTCCCGGAATAATACCCCAGACATCATAGAGTATAAAGACCTAGTATATCAGATTAAGAGACCTTTCAAACGAGATTTCAGGGGTTACCTATATATCCAAGTAGTGTTCCCCACGAATTCACAAGTTTGAATTTAGGTTTATATCCCGAATAAATCTACTAAATGTGCGAAAACCTATCGACACATCATCAGTAAGATTATTTAATTCTTTTATACTTTTCAAATCTTTAGCATACTGTAACTGTCTACTGATGTACTATCATTTCCTCTTTTTTACGCAAAACTCAAATTTTTGAATTTTATCATGTTTTTGACTTTTTCAAATTTTTCAAATGTTTTTGTATTTTCTAATGACAATTTTTCTCCCCCTAAAATGCAAAACCATTTAAAAAATTGACAACCAACACTGATAGCTTTGTCTCGCCATCCATTTTCTGCTTCACATGTTCTGATTTGCAGAAAATATAACGTACCCCCATGATTTACAACCCATTGATCTTAACAGTTTGAAAACCGTTTTTCAATCTGATAAAAGTAATCATGTTTGTTCAGCCGTGAGGGTTTCGGCGTATTCAATCAACATACTGTAGGACCGTTTTCGGGACCGAAACCGTGATTATCATGATTATGTTCATAGACGGGAAGATCATAGACGGATAAACGACTAACCTGTATTGATTTGATAACATAACAAAGCAAGCCGGCCCTCGATACACTTTTGTGTGGACGCGGCACGTTCGGTTCGAGCCTTTAACGGAATAAAGACCAAGTCGGATATCCTCCTATCCACTTGTGTCTGACGTGTTTGTCTTCGTTTAATATGTAATGCTATTCGAACAATGCATGTTGCATACAAAGGGTAGAATGGTCATTATAAGTTGTTTATATGTTGCTGTTGTTGTTGTCTGTTTCAAGAAACAACCACAACAGTTGCAGACCTCGACGAAACAGGTCTGTTTCGTCGGAACACATCATGACAAAACAGACCAATGTCTTTACTTCTGTTTCGCCGACATTCATGACGAATCACATTTGATTCGTCGTGTAATGGGCTGTTTCGAGCCCAATGACTGGCCCATGATCAGTTTCGCCGTGACACCTTGTGTTTCGTCGACAGTTGGGCCCAGGGACTATATAAACACATCTGCTTTCACAGTTGAAAGTAGATGAGAGCTTACACATAAAGAAACTCTGTCAAAATTCTGTTAAACTGTGTTTGTATCAGTTTGTAATCGGTTCTCATCCCGTTTAATCAATCGAGTGTGTATCATTGATTATTACCGTGTCGTTATCGTTTTACGTGTTTGATTTGGCATAGTTACGTGGATTCCGCACGCGTAACCGTGTTTGCTATAAACAAGTGATTTGGTTCGTTATCGATCCTCAGATTACGGGACCTACAATTGGTATCAGAGCGTTTGGCTCTAATCCTTGTTTAAAATCAAACATTGTTCGGTTTTTATCAAGTTTTTGTGTGTGTTTTTCTGAAAATTTATTATTAAAAAATCATTTTTCTGAAAAATATTCATAAAATCTGTTTGTTTGTTGTTATTTGCTAAGAGTTTTATCAAAAACCTTGTTAGATTTATTGCTTATACTTTGAACCGGGTTTTTAGTGAAAGTCTTGTGCATTATCGTGTTTTCGGAAATTTGTCCGGTCACCGGAAAACTCATAAGTTTACCGGGAAACTCTTTGTTCTTGTGTGTGTTCTTCATATCTTCATAGAGTTCATTATAAAATTGTTCATTTGATCTTGTTGTGTTTAAATCAAAGTGTTACTCATTAAAATACATTAAGTGGACTTTTGTGTTTGTAACATTGAAACTCTAACTGAGAAAAACATACCTTGTGTCAGTTTAGATATTTTAAATATCTTAAACAGCTGTCTGTGACTCAGCATCGACGAAACAAACAGTCGACGAATCACTTGTGTTTCGTCAATAATATCTTCGACGAAACAAAGTCTGTTTCGTCATAATATCTTCGACGAAACAAGTCTGTTTCGTCATTATTCATTTCGACGAAACAAACCTGTTTCGTGGAAAGTGTTTCGTCGAGAACACTTCTGTTTTACACAGAGGTCTTTTAAATCTGTCATAACATTGTGTTTTCAAGTGTGTGTGCAGGTACTAACATACATACACAAATCATGGGTAGCAAAGGTCTGTGGGATTGGGGTTCGGAAGCAAGACCAAGTGAAAATCAGCCTTCACTTGCCGATTTGATGAACCAATTGCCTCAAAAACAACAAGCAGCAAATGCAAGTCAATGGGCAATGGTCTCTAATCAAAATCAAAACATACAGAATCTATTGCTCAGTGAAAGTGAGACGGGAAGCAACAATCGCCCGTCAAAGCTAAATCATATGAACGACTATCCAACTTGGAGGGGTCGTTTTCATACATACATTCAAGGGCAAAACGTTGAACTTTGGACATGTTTCACTACTGAATGTAGTCCGGAACTGGAAGCAGCAGCATCAACTGCCGCTGGCATTTCTCATATGGTTGAAGAAGATAAGAAAGCCTATGAATTAGAGTAGAAGGCGTTTGCTTATCTAACACAAGCTCTTCATAAAGACATCTATCATCAATTTTCTTATAGTAAGAGCACAAAAGCTTTATGGGATGCATTGGAAACAAGAGGAGAAGGAAATGAAGCTTCTAGAAAAATTTGCCATGATCTTTTAAAGAAAGAATTTGAGTCATTTCAATCTTTGGAAAATGAAAATCTAAATGATTTGACTTCTCGTTTCTATCATTTGATAAGTGAAATGAGTTCTTATAAGGTTGTTGTAAGTCATGTGGAAATGATTGCACGTTTAGCTGATGCTCTACCTCCTATATGGAGTCCATTCATTGAAATTCTAAAGCATACTGGTGCTCTGGATGGGGAAACTGTCACCATCTATGGATTTGTTCAGAAGTTGGAGCACAAGTACGAAGAAGAAAATCGGAAAGCTAAACGGATTGGAGCTCCTCAAAACACAGAAATTTATTTGCCTGGTTTTGCTCCTTCTGCAAGTTCTAGTTCTGTTCAGCAGCCTAAGCTTCAAACGGCGTTTGTTTCCAACACAAACTCATCTCCGTTTCCATTCAAACCACCTCCACAACCAGAGTTTGATCTAGGAGCTTATCTTTCACAATCAATATCAAAATTCAAATCTCAAGATCAACCTCCACCGCAAGTTACTACTACTCAACCAGAGTTTGATTTAGGTGCTTATCTTTCACAATCGTTATCCAAATCTAAAGCACAACCGCCACCACAACAAGTACATTATACCAACAATCCTCCACCCCAAGACACGAATACTATCAAAGTTGATACTTCGAACCTCTCAAAAGTTAGCATTGAAGTTGCAAAGGAGCATTCGGAACTCATTAATACGATGGTCAGTGCTTACTGCGGTTTGGTTGCAGGTCAAATTGGGAACATCAGTATGACCAACGAAGATTATCAACAAATCGACCGTGATGAAATGGAGTTGATGGATATAAAGTGGGCGTTTGCAAGTGCAGTTAGAAGGGCAAAGGACTTCATGGCTCGAACGGGAAGAAGTTCCTTGGAAAGTAAGCAGGATACGAAGTACGGGTTTGATAAAGAAACCGTTACATGCTTCAATTGTGGCGAGAAGGGTCACTTTAAACGTGAATGCACTCGACCACCCAAGCAAGGCAATCAGAACCCTTTCAGAAATCAGTCAGGTTCTTCAAATGCCAATCAAGGCAATCAAGACAATCGTGGAAGAGGGATAGTAGCTGTGAACAACACCACCAACCAGAACCAGTCAGGGCCATCAAACAACACTCGTGCATTGGTTGTTCAAACAGATGAAGGGTGTAATTGGTCTTTACAATTGGGGGAAGGTGATAATGAAGGAGGAGGAACCGCATGCTACGCAAAGATCATCAATCACATCAAGCACGTTCGTAGGGAAGAATTCTCTGAAAGTGAAGACAGTTCGGGTTATACCGGGAGTTCTGATGAAGAAAGTTCTATTTCGGGTGATGTGAAAGAAGAAGCGAGTTCTATTGATGATTTGTTGAGTGAAGCAGAGGAGTTGAAGTCTCAGAAATCTGTTCTTATTAAGAAGGCTGGGATAGCATCTAAAGAAATGGAGAAGTTCTTCTCTGAAGACGGATCTTTTTCTTTTCAAACTGCCTTCATGGCAAATGTTTCAGCCTCGTCGAGTCAGGTAACATCTGAAACTCCTAGAATTTGTAATGACTGTGCTTATATGAAACAGGAATGTGAAAGAGTGAAACTTGAATGTGACACAATTCATAGTCACAATCAACATTTGGTTGTTGATATGTCAAAGTGCAAAGAATCAAATATGGCTTTAACAAGAAACGAAAAGGACTTTAAATCTTTAATTGAAAATTTAAAGAAAAGTGTTTCCGAAACTACTAAAGTTGTTTATCACAAACAAGTTAGTATTAACAAGTACATAAATCTCGTTGAGGAAACCAGAACGGAATTAGCCATTGCAAAATTGGCGCACGATGCGATCAAGCAAAAATTGGAGAGTTACTCTAACTCCCGATTTGTGCTCGATCACATAATTGACGTTCAACAACTGAAGAAAAACAAGAGTGGTGTTGGGTATAAGAAATGTCCGCCCCCTTTGAGACACAATTATGCAGCACCACCTGATGAAGAGGATATGCCTCGTTTTGAACCCAGTGTGCCTCTTAATTATGAGTAATTTACTACTGGATTAGGGTTCAAACCAGACAGCTCCTCGGGAACTTTATCTGATGAAACAGGAACTTCAACATCAGTGAGCCAAAGTCCTCCAATTGTTGAGGATTATGAGTCATCTGATGATGAAACAGATGCAAATGACCAGGATGAATCACTTGATAAGAAAAAGGGAATAGAAATTCCAATTGAGAATCATATTCTTTGTGATCCTCCTATTCCTTTTGTGCAACAAGTTGCCAAAAATGTGATTAATCCTGTCATAAATGACAAGAAACCTGTGTCTACCGTTAAGAGTAACAATGTGTTGTATACTTTGGTTGGTGATTCTAAAATCTATTCAGATAATGATTTTCCAATTAAAAATGTCAATCCATCATCGATTGATAACGTTTTTGAAAATAACACAAGTAAGTTTATGGGAAAATCGATTCCAAGAGTTACTGTAACTCAATGTGATCAAATTCCTAAGGCTGAAATCAAGAAGAAATTTGGAAATCAAAAATTCCCAACAAAGCAACAACCGTTTGCTCCTAAGGGTAAACAACCATATCAACGAGCTCAAAGGCCAGATGTTTCTAAATCAAAATCTGAAACAAATGGAGCTCGTTATCAAAAGAAAAACAATGATGTCAGATTTGTGGCATCTGAGGGTACTGATAAAATTGAGATTTTTGCTAACAAATCAAACACTGATTTTGTACAAAAAGTCAAGATTTTAAAGCGTAACAGTCAGAATAATTACACTCAACATTCAGACGGGTGTAATGAAAAGGCTAGTACCTCAGGTTCTACAGGTTTGACATATGTGCCTCGATCCGTTTCTCCTAAGTTTGTTGAGAGGAGAACGTGTTTTAAATGTGGAGAGTTTGGACACATCATCAAAGATTGTGTTAACACTCCAAGAGATAAATTTGTTGAGAAAGCACCACCTGAAACGATTCACCCTCAATGTCGTACTGTTTCGTTAAAACATGATAAAAGAACGGTTAAAGAACAGGAAACGAAACAACGACATCAAAATGTGAAGAAAATAGAAAAGGCTTTAAAATCTGAGGTCAAATCTGTTCCAAAGGAACCAAGTTCACCTTTAAAACCAGAAGTTTCAAAATTTGTTTTCAAAACTCAATCTGGTAAACAAAAACAAACTTGGAAACCTAGGAAGGGTGAAGGTTCAGGGGGAGTTGTTAGTTTGAAAAATCATCACCAGATCGAGATCACTATTCGTGATTCTCAGGGACGACCCAAGACCACTGTGGCTTGGGTCCCCATCCTTAACTAATCATTGGATGATTCGTGCAGGATGTTCCAGGAGGAACTATCAGTAGTCATTGGATTGTTGATAGTGGGGCATCCAGGCACATGACTGGCGACCTACGGCTTCTGTACGATGTGAGAAATATTAGAGGAGGCTATGTAGCGTTCGCAGGAGACAAAGGCGGATATATCACCGGAGAAGGAATGATCTCCAATGGTGTGGTATGCTTTGAAAAGATTAATTATGTTCGTCAACTTGATCATAATCTTCTCAGTGTGTCGCAAATCTGCGATAAAAAGTTCACCGTGCATTTTGATGATGCCGGTTGTTATGTGCTTAAACCTGGATTCAAGATTCCTGATGAATGGATTCTCTTATCGGCTCCAAGAATTAATGATCTTTATATTCTTGACATGAGCCAAGCCATTACGACATCTGCGCAAGTACAATGTTTTGTCTCAAAAGCCACAGAGAAGGAGTCTATTTCTTGGCACAGAAGAATGGGGCACATTCACTTGAGGAAAATGAACCATTTGGTGAAAAACAATCTTGTGAATGGTGTGCCTGTGAGGAGTTTTCATCTACAAGATATCTGTGTTTCGTGCCAGAAAGGTAAACAAACAAAGAAATCTCACCCTCTGAAGAAAATCAATTCTGTTAGCATGCCTCTCGAACGTCTTCATATGGACCTTTTTGGACCAATGAAGCACAAAACAACATTCGGAGATGCTTACTGTCTGGTTGTTACTGATGATTATTCTAGATTTTCTTGGGTAGCTTTCATGGCACACAAGAGTGATACTCCTGGAATCCTCAAGGATCTTCTCACAATGTTGGAGAATTTATACACTTTGAAAGTGAAGAGGATCCGAAGCGACAATGGAACTGAATTCAAGAACCGTGTGATGGATGAATTCTGTACTTCTAAAGGCATTCTTCATGAATACAGTTCTCGCTATACTCCACAACAAAACGGTGTCGCTGAGAGGAAGAATCGTACGATTATTGAGACTGCAAGAACTATGTTAGTAGAGTCGGAGCTTCCTGTTCAATTCTGGGCAGAAGCTGTGTCGACTGCATGCTACACTTTGAACAGAGTTCTTACAGTTAAGAGGCATGGCAAAACTTGTTTCGAACTTCTACAGAAAAGGAAACCGGATCTTTCTTTCCTTGAACCCTTTGGCGGTCCATGTACCATGATTGACCCAGATGGTAAGTTTGGCGCAAAAGCTATCGAAGGTTTCTTCCTTGGATATGCAACTCCAAATTGCCGTGTATGGAATCTGACCACCAAAAAGATTGAGCTTTGGAATGAAGTAAGGGTTCAAAGGTATACAAGTCCTGTTAGAGCTCCGGGTGATCCTTGGATGTTCGATTACGATGGGATATTCGACTCCTTTAATCTGCCTACCTTTGATGAAGAATCTGCAGCTGTTCAAATGATATTTGATAGTGACAACGCTGCTGGCTCGCCATTGGTAAGACCTGTTATTGTTAGCCCTGAAGGTTCTAATTCAGTTAACAATACAGTTCAAAATGAGGTATTTGAAGATGCTACTGAGTCATCGGAAGATGATGAACATCTAGATGCGACTGAAGGCACTACTGCCCCGGTTGCTCCTGTTCAAGGCTCTTCTTTAGAAACTCCTCTAGTGCAGAATGTTGATACTGCTGAAGGGAATGCCTCCACCTCCACGCATATACCTGGTGCGGAGTTGGTTGCTGATCTTAATCTTAACAATTTGGGTATTGATACAAGTGTTCCTGAACATCCTGAATTGAGGATTCACAATACCCATCCACAGCAGAACATTATAGGAGATGTCCAAAGCGGTGTGCAGACGCGTAATCAGCTTAGAAATAACCCGAATGCTGGTTTATATTCAGCCATTAGAGAATCTGGTCTTCAAAACGATTGGTCCTTTGCTTGTTACGTTTCACAAGAAGAACCAAAGTCTTGGAAGGATGCTTTAAAAGATAATTCTTGGGTTGAAGCCATGCAGGACGAACTGCAACAATTTCAAAAGCTTGGTGTTTGGAAGCTTGTTGAAAAGCCGGATAATTACAAGAAAATTGGCACACGATGGGTTTACAAATGCAAGAAGGACGACCGTGGAATTGTTATTCGCAACAAGGCGAGACTGGTTGTTCAGGGTTTTCGCCAGATAGAAGGCATTGACTACAATGAAGTTTATGCACCTGTTGCACGTCTGGAAGCTATTAGGATCTTTTTAGCTTATGCTTCTTTCAAAGGATTCAAAGTTTACCAGATGGACGTCAAAAGTGCTTTTCTTCATGGTATAGTTCAAGAAGAGGTGCACGTCGAACAACCTCCAGGTTTTGAAGATCCTATTCACCCCGATCGGGTTTGGTTGCTAAACAAAGCTCTTTATGGTTTACATCAAGCACCTAGGGCTTGGTACGCAACCTTATCCAACTATCTTCTGGAGAATGGATTTCGACGAGGTCTTATTGATTGCACACTCTTTATCAAGGAACAAAATGGAGATCTTCTGCTGGTGCAGGTATATGTTGATGATATAATATTTGGTTCCACTAATGATTCTTTGTGCAGGCAATTCGAACGAGTTATGCAAGAAAAATTCGAAATGAGCGCAATGGGGGAGATGACTTTCTTCTTGGGCCTACAAGTTCAACAAACAGAGTCTGGGATATTCATCCATCAGACTAAATATGTTGGTGACATTTTGAACCGATTCCAAATGTCAGATGCAACGCCCATTGGTACCCCTCTTCCGCAGAATCACGGGATTACTCCGGATTTGAAGGGTGAAAGCATCAACTCCTCATACTATCGCGCCATGATCGGTTCTCTCATGTATCTCACCGCTTCGAGGCCTGATATAATGTATCCAACATGCCTGCTTGCAAGATATCAAGCAAACCCGAAGGCCTCTCATCAGTCAGCCATCAAAAGGATTTTTTCGCTATTTGAAGGGATGCCCGGACCTTGGTCTTTGGTACCCTAGGGATGATAGCTTTGAATTAATTGCATACAGTGATTCTGATTTTGGTGGATGCAAAATCGATGGCAAATCGACAACAGCAGGATGTCAGTTCTTAGGAAATCGCCTGGTCACGTGGCAGTGTAAGAAGCAAACGTGTGTTGCTACATCAACATGTGAAGCAGAATACATTGCTGCCTCGAGTTGTTGCTCCCAAGTTCTTTGGATACAACAACAAATGCGCGACTATGGTTTAGAATTCCTATCTACTAATATTTTTGTTGATAATAATGCTGCCTTACAGATCACTAGAAATCCTGTGCAGCATTCCAAGACTAAACACATCGACATTAAATATCACTTCATACGTGATTGTTTTGACAAGAAATTAATCGATGTCGTTCATGTCCCCACTGATCACCAACGTGCCGACCTGTTTACAAAAGCTTTTGATAAATCACGTTTTGATTATCTACTTTTGGTCAATGGCATTAAGGTGATACCCGAGTAAACTTCTTTGGCTGATCGTTTTTGTAAATATTTTCTTTATAAACTTTGAAAAATTCAAAAAGATTTTAGTTTTCGTAAACTTTGCGAATTTTAGGGGGAGATATTTCAAGAAAATACAAAAACATTGCAAAAGTTCAAAATCCAAAAAGATGTCTTATACTTTCTGTCGTTTCGTTTGAAAAACTCAAAAATTCAAAAACAATAGAAAAACCAAAAATGAGTTTCTAGGATAAAGGAAAATGATGAAGTTCACTGGTGTGGTCGGTCAATGTGCTCAAAATGCAAATTTAAAAAGAAAAATGATAAGTATCTCTACTAACGATGTATCGGTAGGCTCACAATCAGACTAAAATGTGCAGGATGATACAAACCTAACAGACTTCAAGTCAGGTGGGAACCATTCATTGGCATATGGTCTTAGTACCGAAATCTCGTTTGAGAGATTGCCGAGATCTGAAATATTCGGTCTTTATGCTGCTTATCATCTGGGTATCATGGTTGTATCAAACCGTAAAAATAACGGAGACGAAGTCTAAGATCTTCCATGATACTATACATACGTGTACATACTGCATTCGACCTCAATAAGTGATCAACAATCACATGTCCAAACAAAATAAGTGATAATTTATCACAGATTCTTTGCGGGAGTCAAGTTCGTCTCTCTGCTGTACGGAAGTACTGACCTGTTCACGGACTTGCTCCTGTGCCCTCATACATCTGAAAATCAAGTTCCTCATCAATAAGTGATTTTATCACATAGGGCTTGGTTTCAATCAAATAAGTGAGATTCTCACATTTTTATACGGTCAAACAGATGATAATCGGTATACTCACCGGTAAGATGAATTCTCGTGCATACCTTGATACGGGAATGTGTCGTGAGTGGATTTACATCGACTTGTAAGTATAATCCTTACCGTTAATCGTATCTCTTAAATTATGATTACGCCTGATCCGTTTGAGCTTATGTGGACCACAATACCGATAATCGAGGTAGTATACTTATCCAGAGCTTTAAACAGAAATCAAAATCATGTTGACTAAGACCGTAAGCTGGTATGATTCCTTGTCCTTGAGATTCGCAAAAAGATTGCACTTGTACAGTTGTTTAGTGTTTTTAACAGTTTTCCGCATTTTCATTTAGTTTACCGCGCTTTGAATTCGTTTTTAGTGTTGTTTGTAAAGTTCGTTTTTGATTAAGCCGAAGTTGTTGCTTGGTGTTTTTCTACCGGAATCCTGAAACCTACTTCATAAAACGTCCTTGCATTTGGAACTCAAACAAAATGGAAATGTGTTCAATGAAAACAAATTTTGTTCAGTGTGAAAATCTTAATAATCTGTCGAAGTTAACAAGTTTTTGAAAGTTAAGAACTAAAATTGAACATTTTTTTTAAACTTTCAAACTGTTGTCGGTCGGTGTTTGATTGAGATTTGATCTCATATGTGTCTTTTGTTTAAATGTTAACTATACTCCAAGCGGTTGTTCTCATTATGCGTTTAGCTTTCTTGCATGTGCAGATGCTAAAGGCAAGGAGAACATGTTCGATGATAAGCTTTGGAATGAAGATACGAAGTGGAGGCACTCAAAGGATAAAATGATCGAGTTGCCGCTGTCCCTTCATCAACACCACAAGGATCTGAAGAATTGACAAGTCAAAAGATTCACGAGCATAACTCAATGGAGAGCTCATTCTAAGGGGGGGTTTGTTAACACACTACCTAAAGGAAAAAGGGAGTTTGTTGATACACTTTCTTCTTACTACGCGTGAAGACTTTGAAGATCCTCTGACATGAAAGACATGGAAGTCGAACCATCACAGCAGCGTCCAAGGGGGAGTTTGTTGATACACTTTTGTGTGGACGCGGCACGTTCGGTTCGAGCCTTTAACGGAATAAAGACCAAGTCGGATATCCTCCTATCCACTTGTGTCTGACTTGTTTGTCTTCGTTTAATATGTAATGCTATTCGAACAATGCATGTTGCATACAAAGGGTAGAATGGTCATTAAATGTTGTTTATATGTTGCTGTTGTTGCTGTCTGTTTCAAGAAACAACCACAACAGTTGCAGACCTCGACGAAACAGGTCTGTTTCGTCGGAACACATCATGACGAAACAGACCAATGTCTTTACTTCTGTTTCGCCGACATTCATGACGAATCACATTTGATTCGTCGTGTAATGGGCTGTTTCGAGCCCAATGACTGGCCCATGATCAGTTTCGCCGTGACACCTTGTGTTTCGTCGACAGTTGGGCCCAGGGACTATATAAACACATCTGCTTTCACTGTTGAAAGTAGATGAGAGCTTACACATAAAGAAACTCTGTCAAAATTCTGTTAAACTGTGTTTGTATCAGTTTGTAATCGGTTCTCATCCCGTTTAATCAATCGAGTGTGTATCATTGATTATTACCGTGTCGTTATCGTTTTACGTGTTTGATTTGGCATAGTTACGTGGATTCCGCACGCGTAACCGTGTTTGCTATAAACAAGTGATTTGGTTCGTTATCGATCCTCAGATTACGGGACCTACAATTTGGTATCGGGACCGAAACCGTGATTATCATGATTATGTTCATAGACGGGAAGATCATAGACGGATAAACGACTAACCTGTATTGATTTGATAACATAACAAAGCAAGCCGGCCCGATTAACAAGATAACCGAACCTTTACCAGAGCCGTTTGGTTCCGGGGAGAGATCAAGTGGTGATCTCTCCCTGGTGAGGACTCAAACCTCCTAAAATCTACAAGTGTTTGAAATGGCAAAGGGTTGCTATTTATAGCTACACCCCTTTGTCTTTCAAACACACACGGTCAACCGAATAACCCTCTCGTTTGACCACTTCAAACGAGCGGGTCTATACACGTTCAATAGACCGTTTCACTAACTATTACAAATTCAGCGTAAAATAATAAATCTAATCTATTCGACAAGCATCGGACACAAATCTGCATCAACAAATTCCCCCTTGTCCGTTGTTGTCGAATGCTGAAAATGCAACTGCAATCGATCTTCAGTCAAGTATTCATCTTCTCTGTGGTAACAAATTCCCCCTTGACCGATGATCCAGGTAAGTAGTATCTTGATGCTCCTTGTATAATATTTCCCCCTTAAAGTATACGTATCCGTGTTGGGCGTTGTGCAATTTCCTCAAAAGTCTCAATTGACCGATCTTCCGCTGATCTTCCAATACTCCAACCGGCATTTGATAAGGGTTCCATTCTTTTAAAAACTGCATCAAGTCTTGATCTTCAAGCATACTACATTGGTAGAGGTTTCTGGTGAACTGTCTTCTGTAAACCGTCTTTGTGTCAATAGAAAATCACAAACTCTACCACCTGTGATTGCGTTTAGAAATTTACCGAAGAAATTCAACATACGAAAATTTTTATTCCCCCATTTCTTTGGTAAGATCTCTAAACCTTAACAGATTCCTTTCCACTTTAAAGGAACTGTCGTTAAGTTTCAAATGTTCACCAGTTCCCTTCACTTAGCGGAACTGTCGTCAATCTTTACTGAACAAACCCTCTCCACTGAGTAGAATCTTTCAAATGTTCTCGGTTTTTCAAAAAATCACGAAAACGGCTTTCTTCTTTGCATATTCTAGTTGAATAAGAATGTCCCCTAATACCCCGTAGGATCCGACTTGTATCCCCCCAAGGTTCTGCTAACGCCTAATCTGAAAACTTTCATCATAGGCATATACTCTTCGACCTTTTGGATTCGTTAGGACCGGTATTGACATTCTAGGTTCATACGTTCGTTTTCAAATGCGAAAATATGACAATAAACAAAATGCTTTCGAACATCTTCGAATAACCGATAACAAACATAAATACTGACGTGCGGAAGTGAACATACCGTTTTGTTTTTGGTTTTTGGCCCATAATAGTCAAGTCACCAAAATTTGACGTTTGCATCGGTAACCGTGACTACCCCACATTTTTCAAACCATCAAGTTTTCATCATCTCGCGCGCTCCCGAAACCCGTACGTATTTGACGTTGACATTTAGAGGCACGGTTCAAATAAACTTCGCGAACACCACACCCCACTCCGCAACTCACGAATAGAGACGGGTCCAACGAACAATACGAATGATGTCTTTCATCCAATGCCACTAATAACCTAAGCCCAACATGATCTTTCTTGAACTCAGTTAACATTGAATAGTGAGCACAAACAAAAAATCACAAACGCCAATATTAACAGATCTGATTGAGGTCCAATTCTCATAAAGAGCTCAAAGCCCAATTTGAAGTCCATTATCTCTGCCATATACAGCATTCATAACCAAAAAAAATTTGTGCAGCCTCCAAAAGTCAACATCTAACCAGACATACTCCTTTCTTTACCAACCCTTTTTCTCTCTCTTGCGATACATACATTCAACAATCAAAACCTTCAATTTCTGCGATGTCTAACAACCAAAACCCCCAAATAAAAATCTGAGCTGCCGTTACCAATCACTCCACCAAATCAACCGCAGTTTGAACCTCACCACCGGAATCAATGGTGAAATCGCATCTCCGGTACGAATCGGCGGCGACGTTCGGAGTAATCGCATCGGTAGAATCCAACATCACAGACGACACCACCGGTAAACACCTACTCGCTCCGGCGCTCGAGAAGATTGGCGTTTGGCAACTTCATCAAGGAATCTGCTCCAAAACTCTTACTCCGTCTATCGCCGTTACTTTAATTGCAGTTGCGCCTTATCCATTACCGACAACCATTCACATCAAATAGCTCTAATCCGAAGCCAGAATGTTATCAGCAAACAACCTTTAGCCGACGACGGATATGCAGCCGACGAAAGACTTGGGGAGCCGACGAAACAGAAATGTTATAAGGTCCGACGAAACTGGTGTGAGCTTGGCGACGAAACAGTTTTGTGATTCTTGCCGACGACGAAACTGGAGGAGGTGTTTCGTCATGGGGCCTGTTTCGTCGGGACTGGGTATGAAGAAACCCTATTTTCTTTAAGCAGCCGCCAAGAACATCAAGAACACAGCCTCTGTTCAATTTTGCAGATTTGACAAAAACATTGTATTTTTGATTTTTGATGATGATAACTTGATTATATAGGTGAAAAACATAAAACCGAACACTTGTTTCAGCACAGATCTGAATATTCGGTTCCAGATCTGAGTTTTTCTCATTTTCACCATTTTTTACATCTTGAACAAAAAGCACAAAAATCACAGATCTAGAGCACATGTGACTTAGTAAACGGTTAGATTTACTAAATCGGGCACCATGGCTCTGATACCACTTGTAGGACCGTTTTCGGGACCGAAACCGTGATTATCATGATTATGTTCATAGACGGGAAGATCATAGACGGATAAACGACTAACCTGTATTGATTTGATAACATAACAAAGCAAGCCGGCCCGATTAACAAGATAACCGAACCTTTACCAGAGCCGTTTGGTTCCGGGGAGAGATCAAGTGGTGATCTCTCCCTGGTGAGGACTCAAACCTCCTAAAATCTACAAGTGTTTGAAATGGCAAAGGGTTGCTATTTATAGCTACACCCCTTTGTCTTTCAAACACACACGGTCAACCGAATAACCCTCTCGTTTGACCACTTCAAACGAGCGGGTCTATACACGTTCAATAGACCGTTTCACTAACTATTACAAATTCAGCGTAAAATAATAAATCTAATCTATTCGACAAGCATCGGACACAAATCTGCATCAACACATACAATCAAACAAAAATTAAAAACAAACATATTTTTAGTTTTTCAAAGTTTAACAAACTTAAAAACATATTTTTGGTTTTTAATTTTTTAAATTTTTAGGATTTTGAAAATATTGTTTATTTATGTACAGAAAACACTCAAACTAAACTCCCTGTTCAACCAAACCAGGGTCCTGCAACCTCTTCCTGTGCCAGGTTGCTCCAACTTTCCTTTTCACAATCTTCAGATTCATTGAGCACCTGCACATTCAAACTTTATCAATCATTTGAACAATTTAGCCCAGGTCTGTTGGACCTTAGGCATTTCAATACAATAATGTTCATTCAATTTTGGAAACTCTTTGTCATTTAAAACTTGTTCAACTTTGACTTCAATTTTTTCATCTTTTTCCAACATCACTTGCTTCTTAGCACTCCACATTTGACCTTTCGGAGTACCTCTTTTGTAAAAATTTGTCTCTTTTTGAACCTTTTGATTTTGAACAACATTTTTAGGTTTCCAAAACTCTTGAGGTTTTATCATATCAACAGATTTTCTCCAACTTTGTGTTGTTCTCAATCTGGGTGTGTGAGAATTCCAGGTCTGTCTTGAATCGAACCTGTTCGGGTTTGATTTCCAATTTTGATTTGAAGCAAACTTGTTTGTATTGTACCTCCAAGTTTGTTTCGAATCAAATATGGTTGACCTTGATTTCACATCCTCAGATTTCTGTTTTTCAACATCAACAGGCTTTGGATTTGGACACTTTCGAGCAACATGTCCAATTTGATCACATTTAAAACACATTTTCTTTGAAACATCCTTGGCCTGTTGTTGTTTCTTTTTCATAGCATCAAACTCTTCATTAGACTGTTGTCCAAATTTGAGTTTTTCCTCTTCTTTCAAGCTTTTCCCTTGAACAAAATTCATCTTTTGTTGTGTTTCACTTTGATTCCAATTCCGTTTCTTTTTATAACCCAAACCAGCCTTCATGTTTTTCTTCTTAAAACCAGGTTTGTTATAAAAAGATTTATGACCTTTACCAGCAAACTTTGGAATCTCAGACTTCTCAATCTCAACCATTTTGAAAACTTTATCAACCTTCTCTGAAATCACATTCTGAATCGGGAATACAACATCTAAGAATAGTTTGTCCGATCCAATCATGGTATAAACCAATCCTTTTGAATCATCATTCAAATTTTTCTCGGATTTTGTGTTTTTCGAATAACCATCATAAAAATTTCCTTCATCTCCATCCTGTGATTCAGACTTACCTTTTGTAGACTCATCTTTCAAAACACTTTCAACAACCTTACTTACCACCTCTGAATCATTAGCATCATCAGATTTGGAGTAAGTCACATCGATACTTTCAGGTAACTGGTCAGCTATGTTCAAACCCTTTGCCACCTTTTCCTCATCATAAAAAGTATAATTGTTTCTCAATGGTGGTGGTACCTGATGAAATTCTGAACCAATACCCTTTTTGCAATTTTCAGTATCTTTGTCATCTGGTGTGATGTTGAAAATGCGTTCGAGAATGTACGAAGAATTATGATAACTTTGAAGTTTTGTAACAACCTTTTCTTTTTCAGCCAAGACTTGTTTAAGATTTGCAATTTCATCAACACATTTGTTTAATTCAATTTGCTTTTCTTTAAACTGTCTCTCATACATTTCTTTGGTTGTTAAAGTTTCAGACAATCTTTGATCAAAACTTTTGACTTGGCTCTTCAAAGTATCATAAGCTTCTTGTACTCTCTGACTCGACCACTTTAAAGAATCATACTGTTTTTGTAAATCTTGAAATTTCGATTCTTTTTCAACACAATCAACACATTTTGTAGAACACAATTGTCTATAAACATCATTATCCTTTTCAAGACCATGACATTTCTGTGTCAATTTTTCAACTTTTAGTTTCAAAATTTCTTCTTTTTCAATCATTTCTGTACATTTCATTTTGAAAACATTTTCAAGTTTGCTTGTTTCAATATCTTTTGTTTTGATTATATCATCTTTTTCAGTACAGGCTTTGCACATTTCTATGCAATTCCTGCACTTGTTCTCATTTTCATCAACTAATTCATCTTTCGATAGATCAGAAGATTTTCTAACCTCAGTCTCATTCAGTACCGGTTCTTCTGTCTCAGCTTTCTGATCTTCCTTCTTTTCTTCTTTCTGAGCTTCTTCATTCTTCTGCGTTTCTTCAGCTTTCTGTTCCTCTTCAGCAGCAGTCTTCGCAACAGTCTTCACTTCTTCAATCATCTTCTTCAGTTCTTCTTCTTTTCTCTTCTTCATCTCTACCACCTTCGGTAAACTTGCTTCAAAAACTTCTCTTAATTTGATCATCAAATTTGGCAAATAGCTTTTATCAGAAAGCCTTCTTGTGTTGAAAGTGCCTTCACTTGGAAACACATTGGTTACAGCATCAAAATCCACTTTTGATGGATCAACTACTGGATTACCATGTGGATCCATGTAACACTCTAACTCTTCATTCCATCTATTGGCTCTCTGTGCTTCCTTAAATGGTTCATACAGTTTGCCAATCTCCCATCTTGCACTGTCTCTTCTCCACCATCTATCATGAGCACTTTCTCCTGACATTTTAAATCTTCTTATTGATATTTGTGCCTTGTAAATCACCTCGAATCACGTGCAAACAAAACAAACAAACAATCAGTTCAAACTGACTAAATACGTAACAATGAATTACCGAGAACACTTAGACAAATTTTAAGTTTTGAAGTAACAGCAAGTTCAAGCGAAATTCTATAAAATGAAATGATCTCAAGCGAAATCAGCACTATGAAACTGTTCAAGCGAAATCCACTATTAAGTGTTTTCAAGCGAAAACAACTATTTCGCTTCAAATAATTGGAACCTACAAGTGAAATTCCAACTAATCTATTTCGCTTCAACTAATCAGACCTTCAAGCGAAATCTGAAAGAACAGTTTCGCTTCAACTGTTCAAGCGAAATTAACTATTTCGCTTCAGATATTTTCAAGCGAAATCCAGCAGAAACAAGTTCGCTTCAGAAGTTTCAAGCGAAATAGTCCAAACTGTCTGATTTGAAGCGAAAACAACCTGTTATCTTCGAATACTTTCAAGCGAAATACTGTTTTAGGTCATTTTTAATGAGTTATAATCTGAATTTAAGTCTGAAACTTTGTAGGCTTTGTTAAAACTACGTTTTACATGATATACTCGAAAATCAGACCATTTCATCCGTAGAAAATAGTTCAAATCGAAAAAGTATGAGAGAAATTGAGTAGAAATGAGAGAAATCGGTAGAATCAAGCTGTAGTAGTATGAACTCCTCGTCCTGAGCTCTGATACCACTTGTTGGATCGTTGTTTGACCCGACTGAGTCGTTCAGAAGAGTTTTACATCCAGTTTAAAGGCGGAATCAGTAAACCGGACACGAATACAGCTTGTACTCTTTAATCTGTTGCTTGTATTGATAATAACAATGTTTACAACCTGACAGAAAATTGGCAGCACTTCGTTACAGTTCTGGAAGTCGCGTACCAAGTGAAATGACAAGTGCACTATATATAGAGTTGAAGATTTCGCTTGAAGGTAACCTGAACTAGCTGAAGCGAAATCTGTTGTATGTGATTTCGCTTGAATGATCAGAACATGTTCAAGCGAAATCTATTGTATCAATTTCGCTTGAACTTGTTACAAGTCCATCTGAAGCGAAATCATTACTTGAACCTCATTTCTTAGTTTCTTGAACCTTGTGCACTAGATATCCTATCCTATCTCATGATACAAGAAGAAGTCAATAGACGTAGTGCACTAACAATAACAGACTTAACTCCTCATAACGATCCGTGTAGGCTCGATGCTCACCGCTATCTTGCTTAAGATTGTTGAATTCCCTTTCCAAGGCCCTGATCTTGTGACGAAGACAAAATTCCTTCATCATTAGAGCTCGAAACTCTTCCCACGTCTGAGCCAGTGCCACATCGGCAGCCCTATCTCTCATCACACCATTCCACCATGTCAAACCTCGTTTCTCAAAGACACTAGATGCGAATTCTACCTTTCGCTCATTTGGGCATTGAACGTGTCTGAAGGTGCTCTCTAGACTCTCGAACCATTGCCGAAGTGCAGTCGCTCCTTGAGACCCAGAAAACTTTGATGGCTTAGCCGAGTTGAACGTCTTGAAGTTGCAGGGGGCATTATTGTTGTTGAGAGCTTGGTTACATTGAGCAACGATGTTCGGGATTGCAGCAGCCATTTGCTGAGTAATGACAGCTGCCAGTTCTTCAATAGGTATCTAATTTTTGCGTCGTGGAGGAATTCTAAAGAAAAAGGGAAACAAGGGAGAAAACAAATGAAATGGCATTGGGTAAGAATAGGATGTTACAATTACCGACCAAAATCATGGGTGATGGTCATTTGTTTGAACCATGAAGCAAACAAACGACACACAAAGGCTGAATCAAAGTAAATAGGTCTTCATAATGTATCGCGAAGACATGCTCGCCTATAAGTGGATACTCACCCCAAGAGTTCCCAGGTAAGAGTGACTGGTCCGATATTGTGGATTTGTACGAACACTCTTGCCTTAGACAGAAAACTCAGGGTACAGGTACCCACCCTTCCAGTTTGCACGTGTTCACACTATTTAGACCAAACTTCAATGAGATTTGAAAAATTTAAAGGCGTAAAGCCTAAAAACTAATCATCTAAGGATAAATGATCGATTTTCAAACAGAATTGAGATTTGTGTACTTGTTTTGGTAATCACCTAAGGATAGGTGATAGTATTGTTTTAAGATCTAAACACAAGGTATCTTGTGTTAGGGTCATAGGAAGGTTATAGTCTAGGTCAAGATTTTACTAATAACCTAATTCCCTATAACCATGAGCTCTGATACCAACTCTTCTGTCACACCCCGACCACGTAAAAACAACAAAACGTGGCGGAAACGTCGGGGAGTGTTGTAACAGAATCATTGTTTCATAACACATGGAAAAATTAAAATTTCGTTTTATTGATTAAGAGAGTTACAATGTTTAACAAACAAGGAATATAACATAATTAACTAGTCTTGCATCTTTTATTGTTGCTAAAGTCCAAGTTTGCCTAGGTGTATCTTGATAAATCCTACGCATCATATCCTGAAACACATGTGAAAATAGGTACGTCAGCATAAAAATGCCTGTGAGATACATAGGTTTTGTGAAAATAGGATTCATGACTTGAGTATAAAGAAATGTTTAAATAACGTTGGTCATGAACCTTGTAAATTGTTTTGTTTTATAAGTTATTTGAAAAGTAATAAAGTCAGATGATATGTATAAATAAAAGAATAATATAAGGTTAAATGAATAACCAAGTAAAATGAGTTGTATAAAATAAACTGTTTTGTAAACCAAAGTCATGTGAAAATATGTTGTCTGTGTAAAATGTATAAGTCCAAATTGAATGATCTAAATAACCCTACGACATGTAGTACAATACAAGCACTTATGTATAGGAAGCACCAGCGGCGTATCCACCGTGCTTTTATCGTATTACACGTCGCCTCGTTACTTAAATCACTTACCCAAACAACCACCAAGATGAAATGTTTAACAATTGTAGAAATGTTTATGTATGGTCAAATACGGTTCACACGGTTCAACAGTTACAAACGGTTCATATGATCAAATGGTTACAACGGTTCACATAGTCAAATAGTTACAACGGTTCACATAGTCAGATAGTCACAATGGGTCAATATGTAATATAATGTGTTCATATGCTGGATGAGCATATGCAACAGAATGCAATGTAAAACAATGTGTCCATATGTCGAGTAAACATATGCAACTAATGTAATGTAAATCAAAGTGCTAGCATGCTCAGTCAACATACATAGCAGAAATGTAAAGTAAAACAATGTACTAAGTATGCTAAGTAAACATACATAGCGAAACAATGTAATGTAAATCATGTACTAATAGTGTACTAATGAACATAACAAGTATATGATGTGAAAACATGAAAAGCATGAAAGTAACAAGTAGGCACATGTGTTTCACCCCAAAACGGTTTGAAAACAGTAAAAGAGTAGTCTATGTACTCACAGTAGTGCGTCTTGAATCGAATATCAAACTCTGTCCGCTACACGACAACCTACAACGTACTAATGTCTATTAGACGAGCGGGCCGTGCCTTGGCTTAGAGTTTAGTATTTTGGGTCACGTTTCTTATATTGTTCCGTGTGATAATTATTTGTCAAAATAGCTAATGTTTTAACTTAATCATATGTCATGTTGGGATATTTGTTCGTTCCATGTTCTAGTAAACTCTTGTCTAGAAAATATTTACTAAGTGTTGGATTTTCGGAAAATTTCGCCATGGTCTCCTTTGTAAATGGAGGTGTCCATGCTTAATAGCATATTATTTTCTTTTACATACATCCTGTAGATCATTTTCAATTAAGCAACCCGACATTTAGACATGCAAAGCATTACTTATGTTGTTTCAGCTTTATTAATCAAAACTGGACTGTTTTCGAGGATTTTTATAAAATAGTTAACCTTCTCCAAAAATTCCCAAATATTTACAGAATGTTTCACACGATCCAAATTTTATAATGTAAAAATATCGGGGTCCAGTTCATCAAAAATATTTTATAGAAATTTATTTACCCGACTGCAATCAGATTTGTTACTTTCTGATTGCAGTCTACGGAATAATTCACTAAAAATTAATCGTAAGTCCGATTGACGAAATTCCAGTTGGAGGATCACGGCGACAACAGTGACCACCTACAGTAAAAATCCCATGAGCTGATTCTACACAGGTTTCAAGTTATGACTCCGAATACAACACACTTTTTCTGCATTAAAAACACAGCTTGAGCTGCTGTCCAAACACAGTCCTTTAAAAATAGTAAACGACCTCGAAAAATTACGATTCCAATGCCATTTGATCGGTTGTTCAAAAATACATAATTTAGGCTTCAGAAAATCAGTTTTTCGATTTATAATGGTCCAGTTACAGCCTGTTGAAGTCGGCTGAAAATGTAAATCAGCATGTTTCTTGTTCGTATTTCTTGTTTAAACTTTTTAGTGTTCTTGTAAATTTCGTCATACTACATATCTTGAATAAGAACAAAATGAATCAAGGTGTAAGACTTACTACTAGCACAAAGCTTGGGTAGAAATTCTAGTGTGAAGATGATGGGAAGCTTGAATCACTTGAGAACACCTTGGGATCACCTCTAGATATTCACACTAACTTAAAAATGGCTAGAAATGGTGATGAACATGAAGAACAAGAGTTTGAAGATTTGAAGATGGAGAGAGGAGAGAGAGGACGGTTTTAGAGAGTGGAGAGAGAGAGGTTTGAGTGTTGTGAAGATGTTTAGTGATCTTGTGGGACTTATAATGATATTTGTAAGATATGGAAAGATGTACACACCAACACTTGGCCAATCAAGATCAAATGTAATATTGCCAAATCCTAGAAAAATTTGGTGGGGGCCACACTTAGATATGACCGAATTTTATATATGGGGGGGGTCCAAGTGTAAGGTTTTATATAAATATGCCATATGTAGGCTAAAGCGGGTGTTTAACTGGATACCGGGTATTTTATCTAGCGTTTAAACCCTGGTTTATGGCGTTCTAAATTATTTTTATTATTCTATAAAAATAATCTTGCCAAAATATTACTGAAATAAATTTCAGTTGCCAAGACTGGCTGCGTTGCCCGCGTTTCGCAGTAGAAGCACAGTGTCGCGCAGAAACACACGGTACGCGCTTATACTTGAAAAATAACGTTTTTAAGCGTTTTAATTTATTTTTCAACACGGACCTGATTAAAATAGAATTTTAATCATAACAGAATATTTTTGGGATTTAAATATTATCCGGGCGGTAACCAACGTTCGTTTCGCAGTTTTGCGTAATTAGTTCTTTAGTTCGAATAAACATGGTTTTGGCATACCAAACCTTCCGAAACTTATTTCTAAGTTATGTAAGGGTTATTTAAGGTATGTTAAGCCTATGTCACTGTTTCAGAGTGTTTGTTGCATTAAACTGGTTATATTTACGCATCAGATCGCGTATAACCTTCCAGAAAGCGATTTAAAGCTCGAAATCGAACAAGAATTGATATGTGCAAACGATACACATATTTTTACAAATCCCAAGTATGAAACACAATATTTCATTGATTTGGTATTTGTTTGACGGGTGCAGTGACACAGGTGTCACAATTCATATGTATCAAAACGATTTTCGATATTATAACGATGATTTAAAAAAAAAACGATTAAGATGGTTTATACTAAACTAATAACGATTTAGATAATGTGAACGAACTTGTTGGTTGTAGTTACATAACGAATGACATTCATTAGCATTGATCAAGCCGACCAGTATTAGGTTATGGTACCATAGGATCTGAAAAATCCCGTTATCGTACTGCACCCATGGTTATGTGTGGGTTAGGTGGGTAACGACTAAATCTGATTATTAACTTACCCTTTGGTGGTTTGTTAATACGAGAAGCGAGATAGTCAAGTAACGAAGGTTTGAATGTTATTAGCGAGACGACCATAAATAGTTTTCACAATTAAAACAAGGATGATTTAAACGATTTAAACGAGTTAACGATTTGGAAACTATTTGAACAAGTTAAACGAATTGGATAAACGATTGTTTTTGGTTAAGTGTCTAGATAACGGGACGGGTGTAATATGGTGAAAACATGGTAGATACGCCGCTGGTACTTCTTATATATAAGTGTTTTCAACTTATTACATACCATGGCGTTATTTAGTTCACTTGGGTAAACGATTTTGAAACGATGTCACTTAACGATGTTTTCGAAAGTATATAAACCATACGAGTTTTATTAAACGAGTTAATACGAAATGTTTTACAATTTGGTTTACTAAAACAAATGTTTTTGGGTTAAGAATCATGGCTATGAGGTTTTATAAATTATAACCCACTTGATTTGAGGTTAATTTCGTTGCAATATTATACTATTTTCAAAACAAAGTTTTTAATAAGGTATTGCAACAAGTAAACTAGCCATGAATCCGACACTCTTATAAAACCTATGTGCTCGCCAACATTTCTTTGCTGACTTTGTTTTTACATATGTTTCAGGTGATGTTGCTTGATGTTGATTGCTAGGATGCATGAGTCACATAGGATCTGGACGAGGCCTTAGTGACATAATAACAATGATAGTCGATATGTAACTTGTTTGTTTCGTGTTAAAACAATGTAAATTACTTAATGAATAAATAAAACAAAACTTTTTGTATTCCATGGTTGTGAAACAATAATTCTGATACAACATACCCCGACGTTTCCGCCACGATTTGTTGTTTTACGTGGTCGGGGTGTGACACAAACCTTTTGCTACTGATTTTATATGATAAATAGAATATTTTACGCCTTCAAGACTGATGAAAATCTCAGCTTTTCTTATATAACCTGAAAATCGCTTAAAACCGACTTTTTACGCGTTTTAAACGCATAGTATGGGTTAAAACTATTTTTGACATATAAGACTTAATACCTACTGATGTTTTAAGTAAATTTTTATACTTTAACAGTAAGCAAAAGTTTTGAACTCAGATTTCCAGTTTTGACCTTTAAACCTTATGTGAAATGACCAAAATGCCCCTACGGTGCATAGTTTGGTTAAAAATGATAAATTTCACATATATGCAATACCCTACTGTTATGACTTACAAAAATAAATATTTTTACTGATAAATTTAGACCAGAACCTCAGATTATTATTTAATCTCTTTTATAAGCTTTAAAATGACCAAAATACCCCTATGGGGTATAAATTGATTTCAAATTCGTTTTGGGCATAATGGAAGGTATCCTACTGATATCACAATATATTTAAGGCATATTAACTTGAGAAGCCTGTAGATGACTCTTTTGGTTACCCGTTATGCATTTTTCACGTTCGGTACGGTTTATGTGACCAGTTTGCATAAATTGACCGAAACGGGTCAAACCTTATCATTTTTACCTCAAAATCCTGAATGTGTTTAGTTTACCCATATTATACAAGTCTTCATACTTGTCGGGTCTAAACCACAATCAAATCTGATCTTCGCTTAATCTTGCGTTTTGAACCGTATATCTTCCTTTAAAACTAACTGGTCTAAGTTTAAACTTAAGTAAGACCCGTTAGGAATCTAATAGGTTATTAAAAACCTTCATTCTAGATTTAGGAGCCCAGCAAAAGATATTTGCACTTGCTGATTGTATACGGCTGGGATAAATTTGTATAATTTGCTCAGGTAAATACTTTTAACTTATTTTCCCTTATACAGGCTTGGGGTACGGTATATGAAATACCGCTTGGTCGGGTATTGAATTTTTAATCATATGAAGGTTAAATCATTGAAATAACCTGTTTAATCAGTTTTGTTTGTTTTAAGCCTTTGGGGGGTTAATGACCACGTCCTGGATATCCTCGGCTCATTCATTGTAATGGCCATGACTTAAGCACGGGGTGTAGGCATACACCTGCCAGTGCGTATGTAAAAATAATGTACCCGCCTGTTCGAGAATAAATCACCGTGGGATATATTATGTGGTGTGTCTATTAATCTTTAACCCGGTATTCAGCCCGGGCTACTGAACGTATAACAGACATATAATTCTTTTACAAGTTTATTTTTAAATAATTATCCCAATTTATAAAAGATTATTTGTGCCTTGTGCATTTAAAATCAGTTTTCTTAAAACATTTTTAAAAGTGTCAATTAATTGTATTTACCAGTGTAAACTGATGTATTTTCCAAAAAGGCTAAAGTGCAGGTACTAGGCGGAATAGGCTGGCGACTCCTGAGTGAATAAATAAGAGTCTTGCAAGCTTTGTCACTTAAAATCTGTTGAACAATTATCTTCTTTTGTTTTGATCCGCCTGTGGATCCTTTTTACTTTCCGTTTGTAATACTCATGTTACTTTTCATTCGGTTTGTAATATTATTACTTTTAGACTTCCGCTGTGTATTAAACTGTGATTATTGACTATGATGATATCAACTATGTCACGATACTCCCCATCGTCCCCACTGGTAATACGTGGAAATATCAGGGTGTGACAGGTTGGTAGCAGAGCCAACATTGAGTGAATTAAACACTAGCCGTTTGTGTTTAATCTCATTGACACAGTTGCACATTCCTTGACTTCCGAGTGTAAGCAAAAGGACTTAGGACTAATCCTAATCTTTTATTTGTCCTTTATTTTTTTATTGGTTGTTTCCTTTGTTTGTTTGACAGGAACAGAAGATGCCACCACGTATTCAAGGACGAGGAAGAGGCGGTAAGGCCCCAATCTTCACCAGCCACGACCATAAAGCCGGGCCATCTCACCGGCGAACTCCATCAGTGACGATGAGCACGAGTCCCCAAGAGGACTGGAGGACATACTTGGAGCCTGCGAGGCATTCTGTCTCGCTCCGCTCCTCACCTTCATACCATGATTCCTTCGGACTCCATCAAGGCAACGAGTCCGATCATTCTCGCAACTCTTACTTGCCGTTGCAGCGGTCGGGTTCACACCACGCCATTGAAGACCCGACCCCGTACTTTCAGAGCCGGTTCAATCCGGCAAATCAGGTGCAAGAACCAGTGGGTTTTAACCCATTGGGACCAGAAGATCACTTCTCCAGTGACCACGCTATGGATATGGAGGATGACCCCGATCTGAAGATGCCACCGAGTGGGACGCCGACGCGTCCCATCGAAATTTCAGATGGATCGTCCTTTCACGGTTCACCATACCGAGGCCCAGACAGCTATGAAGCAAGGTTTGCCTCGCACCCTTGGGAGTTTACTCCCCCTTTTAACCCAACACCTCAGCAGCAGCAGGATCCCTCTGAGGATTCTCGTTTTCAGGCACTCCGCCACCGCCACCGCCGCCAGAGCAGCAGCCACCTCCGGAGCCACCGAGGCGGAGAAGATCAAACGCACGGATGTCTGTGCGAGGGGGATTCCATTTCAGCACCCCTCAACCTTGCAGTGGCAGTCACTACCCACCACTATATGAAGACCCACAGATGGGATGTCCTTCAAACCCTGTTTCCGAGGTGGACTCCGCGCCAGTCGCACCACCATCAGCACCACATGTGGGTTTTGATAACCCAATACCTTCATACGCCGGTGCAGCGGCGTATAACCCTTTTGAGCAGCCAGACCATTCTGGCTATAATTACTATAATGCCCCCGATGTTGACCCATACCTTGTGGCCGCAAACTACAATGCTCTTCATCCTGAAGGGCCCTATGGAGCCCCATATCAGACTGGATACCCGGCCTATGGGTATCAATACCCGCCACCTCCTCAACCTCTGCAGCCGCAGCAACCGCAGCCACCTCAGATCCAGTCGCCGCAGCAGCAGGAGATTCTTCAAAGGTTGAGTCAGGTGGAGCGTGAGGTTCAAGAAGAGCGTAGAAGCCACCGAGGACTTCTTAAGGGTATGGCAAATTTAATCAAGGGGAAGAACAGAAGGGACCAGTGAGATTCCTTGTTTGTTTGTTGTTTTGTATTTCCAATTTTAATTAAGTCCCTGCGTGGACATCTATTTATGTACCTAGTCCTTGCGAGGACTTGTATTTCAGTTTAGCCCTTGCGTGGGCAAGTTATTTCTGTTAATGTCCCGTTTAGGGCAAATATGTACTCCCTTTTAATTTAATGGAATGTTTAATTTAAAATTTCAATTTTATCATTATGTGTATAAATATAAAATATGAAGTAAATTAAAAATATCATTCCTTTTGAAAGATCTGCCATTATATATTAAACAAAATCTTAAAGGCAAGACCTAGCCCATGTGTCATTTTAAGACAGGGCCATGATTGCAGTTCCTTATTAAGATTCAAATCCTTGTTAACATCTGAAAACATGTTAAGACTCCAGGAAAATGTGATTCGATAAAATCACATAAGTAATCCTTATATTGGATTCTTCCAATTCCCTTCTCTAATTTATTTAATCATCCATTAGTGATGGAGTGCCTACGGGCCATAATTAATGTCCTTTGAGACTAAAGACAGTTGTAGTCTACGACTCCCTGTCAAGAAAAGGTGATGAACTATGATTCAAGCCTTAATGCCTTGATCCCATAAGATCATGGCTTATAATTTAAAATTTGTCCTTATGACTTGGCCTTTTTGTGCCATTATAATATTTTAATGAATTATAACTAAGGATAATTATAATGAAAAATCCTGAATGTTTATGCTTAATAAATTAACCATTATGGTTTATTAATACCAGGGTTAATGAATTGCTATAAAAGACCATTCTATAATAGACCCTTGAATAAATAATTGTCATCATTTTCTGTAGCAATCAAGCTACATGGCAGAATCTGAAGAAATCAACAGTCACCCTATAGAGAATCATGATACTACTAGAATCAACATAACTGGTGCAGAACTTCAAACACTGATTAACAATGCTTTTTCTAAAGCCATGGACAGGCAGTTTAGAGAATCAAGTGGTACACATAGCAAGACCCTATCAGTACCTCATTCTAAATCACACCCTAAGACTCATTCTGAGGCTCATAGTAAGCCACCATCTAAAACTCATGAGTCAAAGAAGGATGATGCTCAACACTCCTCAAATCAGCATAGTGTTCCGCCTAAGAAGATTGCATTAGATCAAGGGCCACGTACAAAGACCTGCTCCTATAAGTATTTCGTCTCCTGCAAGCCCAGGGATTTCACTGGGGAAAAAGGAGCCATTTATTGCATGACATGGCTAGACGAGATGGATACCGTGGTTGATATCAGTGGTTGCGCTGATAAGGATATTGTGAAGTTTGTGTCTTAGTCGTTTAAAGGAGAAGCCCTAGCTTGGTGGAGGTCTCTAATCCAAGCTACTGGAAAGATCCCGTTGTACAATTTGTCCTCGGATCAGTTTGTTGCTTTGATCAAGGAGAATTTTTGTCCTCAACATGAAGTTGAGAAGATCGAGACTGACTTTCTGACGTTGGTTATGAAGAATTTGGACTGTCAGACGTATCTCACGAGTTTTAATACCATGTCTCGATTGGTTCCTTACTTGGTGCCACCAGAACCAAAACTTATAGCCCGTTTCATTGGGGGTTTAGCCCCGGAGATCAAAGCTAGTGTGAAAGCATCCCGACCTACTACCTTTAGGTCTGTAGCTGATTTGTCATTATCTCTTACCCTGGATGCGGTCAGGCAGATATCGCTTGGGAATTATGATGAGGGGAAGAGGAAGCGTGAGAATGATAACTCACACCGCTCAGATAAGAAGCATAAGGGGAACTCTGACCACAAGAAGAGTTCAGGGTTCAAGAAGGATGACCAACAGTCGGGTGAGAAGCCCAAATGCAAGATCTGCAAGAAGCGCCATCTGGGAAAGTGTAGATATGAATCAAAATCCCAATCACAGCCTAGGGCTTGTGGGATCTGTAAGTCTAGTGAGCATAAGACATTGGATTGTAAAAAGAAAAAGGATGCAACTTGTTACAATTGTAACGAGAAGGGGCATATCAAGTCTAACTGCCCAAACTATACCAAGAAACCTGAAGAAGGTAAAAAGACTAATGCTCGGGTCTTTCAGATGAATGCTCAAGAAGCAATCCAGAATGACAACGTGATAACATGTACCTTTCTTATCAATGATGTTTATGCAAGGGTATTATTTGATTCGGGTGTGGACAAATCTTTTGTTGATGATAAGTTTTTTAAGTTATTAAATCTACCTGTTAAAATCCAAAGCATAAAATATGAGGTAGAGTTGGCCGATGGCACCATAGAAACTGCTTTGACTGTGTTAGATGGATGTTTTATATCCATTAGGAACCACTCCTTTCCGTTATCTTTGCTTCCTCTGAAATTAGCTGGTTTCGACATAGTGATTAGCATGGATTGGTTATCTCATAACCAAGCCCAGATCGTTTGTGACAAGAAACAAGTGGTTATCAAGACTCCGTATGGTGAGCCACTCACAATACAAGGCGATACTCAGTATGGGTTGCCTAAGCAAGCATCTATGCTTAAGGCGTCAAGGTGTTTGAAGAAGGGTTGTGTCATCTACATGGCACAGGTAACTGTTGATGAACAAAAGCCCAAAGTTGAAGATATCCCTATTATTTCTGAATATCCAGAAGTATTCCCTAAAGAACTACCTGGTTTACCACCAGATAAGCAAGTGGAGTTCAGAATCGACATTATTCCTGGAGCAGCACCTGTTGCAAGAGCACCTTACAGATTAGCACCGACTGAGATGAAAGAGTTGAGGACTCAGCTGGATGATTTGTTGGCAAAAGGTTTTATCCGACCTAGTTCATCCCCCTGGGGAGCATCGATTATGTTTGTAAAGAAGAAGGATGGATCGATGCGTCTATGCATCGATTATCACGAGCTTGACAAGGTCACAATCAAGAACAGATATCCATTACCCAGGATCGACGATTTGTTCGATCAATTGCAAGGGGCAAGTTATCTCTTCAAGATTGATTTAAGGTCAGGTTATCATCAGCTAAAGGTAAGAGATGAAGATGTACATAAGACTGCATTCAGAACTCGTTACGGTCACTAAGAGTTCTTAGTGATGCCTTTTGGGCTCACTAATGCACCATCAGCATTCATGGATCTCATGAATCGCGTTTGCAAACCCTACTTGGACAAGTTTGTCGTCGTCTTCATTGATGACATTCTTATTTATTCAAAGAATCAGGCTGACCATGAGAAGCACCTTCGTTGTATTCTTAAACTTCTTCAGCAAGAGAAGCTCTACGCCAAGTTTTCAAAATGCGAGTTTTGGCTTCGTGAAGTCTAATTTCTTGGACACGTGGTGAGTGAGCATGGTATCCAGGTGGATCTCGCTAAGATTGAAGCCATCATGAATTGGCAAGAGCCGAAGACGCCCACAGAGATTCGCAGCTTTTTGGGTCTGGCGGGATATTTTAGGCGTTTTATTGAGAATTTCTCAAGGATTGCAGCACCCCTAACTTCACTGACTCGCAACAATATCAAGTTTGACTGGGGTCCTAAGCAACAAGAATCCTTTGATATTCTTAAACAAAAGTTAAGCAACGCACCTGTGTTGACATTGCCTGATGGAATAGAGGAATTTGTGGTATACTGCGACGCATCACACACTTGTATGGGATGTGTGCTCATGCAGAAAGGCAAGGTTATTGCCTATGCTTCTCGACAATTAAAAGTGCATGAAAAGAATTACACCACCCATGACTTGGAATTGGGTGCTGTTGTGTTTGCACTAAAACTCTGGAGGCATTATTTATATGGTACCAAATGTGTGATCTATTCTGATCACAAGAGCCTTCAGCATCTGTTTAATCAGAAGGATCTAAACATGAGACATTGTCGATGGATGGAGACACTGAATGACTATGACTGTGAAATCCGATACCATCCAGGCAAGGCGAATGTAGTTGTTGATGCCTTGAGCAGAAAATAGAGGGTTAAGCCCATTAGAATCAATGCCAAGAGCATTGAATTGAGGAACAGTTTGAATGAAAGGTTGCTAGCCGCTCAGAAGGAATCTGTATTAGAAGCTAACTATCAGAATGAAAGGTTGGGAGTAACTGCTGAACAGTTATCATATGGCAAGGATGGAATCCTAAGATTGAATGGACGAATATGGGTTCCAATCTATGGAATACTTTGGGACGTTATCCTCCAAGAAGCCCATAGTTCCAAGTATTCTGTTCACCCTGGTAGTGACAAGATGTATCAGGATTTAAAGGCAAATTACTGGTGGATAGGTTTGAAGAAATCTATAGCCACTTATGTGGCCAAATGTCTGACATGTGCTCAAGTTAAGGCAGAACACTAGAAGCCGTCAGGTTTGCTACAACAGCCTGAACTTCCCACCTGGAAGTGGGAAATGGAAACTATGGATTTTATCACTAAGTTACCAAAAACAAAGCGAGGAAATGATACTATTTGGGTTATAGTAGATAGACTGACTAAGTCAGCCCACTTCTTACCTATTAAGGAAACACATAGCTCAGATAAGTTAGCTCAGCTGTACGTAGACGAGATTGTATCTCTCCATGGAGTGCTAGTGTCTATCATCTCTGATAGGGATACGAGGTATACATCGCATTTTTGGAAAAGCTTTCAGCAATCCCTAGGCACTCGATTAAACTTCATCACTGCATATCATCCTCAAACGGATGGTCAAAGCGAGCGTACAATTCAAACACTCGAGGATATGCTACAAGCTTGTGTTATTGATTTAGGTGGAAGTTGGGATGATCATCTTCCATTGATAGAGTTTTCATACAATAATAGCTATCATTCCAGTATTCAAGCTGCACCTTTTGAAGCATTGTATGGAAGAAGGTGTAGGACGCCCGTTTGTTGGGCAGAAGTTGGAGATTTCCAACTATCAGGACCTGATATAGTCCTGGAGACGACATATAAGATTGTGCAGATACATGATCGTCTCAAAGCTGCCAGGGATAGGCAGAAAAGTTACGCAGATAAAAGGCGTAAACCTCTGAAGTTAAAGGTTGGTGACAAAGTGTTACAGAAGGTATCACCCTGGAAGGGAGTGATGCGACTTGGCAAGAAAGGCAAGTTAAGCCCAAGATACATAGGACCATTCGAGATCATTGAATGTGTCGGAACAGTGGCTTACAAGTTAAACCTGCCTGAAGAGCTAAGTGGAATTCATAATGTGTTATACATCTGTAATCTGAAGAAGTGTCTAGCTGATGAGTCGCTAGTCATGTCACATAAAGATGTGCTTATTGATGAGAGCTTAAAGTTTGTAGAAAAACCTTTGTCGATCGTGGATTGACAGGTTAAGAAGCTTCGAAAGAAGCACGTACCAATTGTGAAGGTTAAATGGGATGCCCGTAGAGGTCCCGAATACATGTGGGAGGTGGAATCCACGATGAAACAGAAGTACCCTCATTTATTTCATTAAATCTCGAGGTCGAGATTTCTTTTAAGGGGGTGAGGATGTAACACCTTGTAAAAACGCGACCAATATAATAAAGACACGTGTCATGGACTTTAAACATGTAATGGATTGATTATTAAGGACTAAAGTTGCCAAACAATGTAAATATGTGAATAAAGGGATCCAAAGTGTCAACATGCCATTCTTGTGCCTCTTAAAGACCTCACACGACGTTCGTATTCTTTAACGAATAATTTATCAAACTTAGAAAGTCGTTTGTGCTTAAAATGAGGATCTTATGAAGCATAGGGTTAAAAGCGTCAACATGTTGAAAGTAACCTCTGAGTTACCTTTTAACGATCCCAAAAAAAAATACATTGTAACAATTATATTTTGCCCGCAAGAATATTGGATATGAATTCGTGGAGTTTCGACGCACATAAATAAATAAAGTGTTAATTCCAAGAAATAAGGGTCAATAGCATCAACATTGAAATTCAGGACTTTTCGGATGATCGTATAACTAATCAGGAGCTTAACGGAGTTTTTTTTTATAACTTAGAGTCCTTAAAAGTCAAGTTTGGGGGTTAAAAGTGCAATAAACACAAGTTAAAACAAGTTTTGAAGGACTAGGGACCAAAAAATGCAAAGTATGGAAACTTGTTGACCGGACCTGACCTCCAAGCGAGCCGTGTAGATCTAAGACCTCGTAAAAACATGTCTAATAATGTGTTGACACGTGTCCCTAATCCTAGCTATGTCAATCATTGACTAGGAGGGACTATTATTGCCAAACAATGAAAACTTTGACTATGCAAGGACTAAAGGTGTGAACATGCTTAAACTAAGCCTCTGAGTGACCTTATATGGTATTCGTGTTCTTTTAATAAGTCACTTGTTGGACAAACGAAACCGTTTGCAATATAATTCAAAAGTTGTGCATCGAAGGGTTAAATGCGTCAACATGTTAATTCTTACCTCTGAGTGACCTTTTAATGAATTCGGAACGTTATGATGTTTGATCACACTCTTGGGAATACTTATATTGGCCGTCTAGAGCTTTTATGCCGTTAAACGGTAATACGCACAAGTTTGCACGTTAAAAGGGTTTAAAGTGTCAACATGTTTAAATTATACCTCTGAGTGACATTTTGACGAACCCGGAGCGTAACGATGTTCGGTTATACTTCCAAGAATACCTACAACCTAACTTGAAGGGCCAAAAGTGCTAAATATGAAAGTTATATCAAGTTAAAAGGTTAAGGGGCTAAATGTGTCAACATTAAAAATTGTTTTACTGATCCGGGTGAGTGTCGCGGGCCGCGACCTCCCCCCTGAATTTCTATGCGGGCCACGAGGCCTTGATCTGCAACAATTTTTTTTTCCTTTGCTTGTTCTCCACACATATCACCCATACTCACATAAAATCAATTCTATGGGTGTTAATTGTTTTTAAAACATGGTTTTACACATGTAATGATCCTATAATTACTTGGTGAACACACATTACACTTGTCAAGATCTTGTTCTTCTCAAATTAGTATAAATAGGCCATGAGTCTTTCATTTTCACTTGCACCATTTCTTTTTATCCTTATCTTATGGGGACTCCTGATCATAAGGAAGCCTATTCTAGTTGAAAAGATTGCTAGGACCCTTTGTAAGTGTTCCTAGCCACTAGTTTATGTTTTATAGGCTTTTAAGCCAAAAGTCAAGCGTTATCATAATAGCGCTTAGACTTTTAGCTAGACCTTAAACGGTCAAGCCATTGTTCGCAACGAACATGGCTACGCGATCATAATTAGGTAGGTGTTAATCCATCAAAAGGGCACCTCCTAAGAATCACGTTTGCTAGGTCGATTGACGAGTCAAAGTAATATTAATTTAAAAAGTCAACGGGTTAGATTTTAAAATAATTGCGATCTGAGTTTAAGAGTGTTCTAAAATATGTTTTATCACTTAAACAACTTGGTAATAATTATTAGAACATGTATAAACATGTTCGGCTCGTCAATTCCGGTTTTAGGGTCGGTTCGCAACCGAAAGTCGCGTAGTTTGACTTCTACGTTGACTTTTGGTTATAAACCAAATTAGACTAGTATGCTTCTGATTTTAGGTTCCGTTATGATCGTAATTTAATGTAGTATAGCCCCATAAGGTTATATTATACGATCGGACTAGGAATCTGAGTTTATGCACATGTTCCGTTATTATGCCGTACTTTGACTAAATTGCCCTTTTGTTTAAAAATAAGGTTTTAAACATAAATGAGCATGCAAATGAGTTATGTACTGATAAGTAAACATGTTTAGGATATTTTGATGATTAAAACCTGGTCATAAGCTGAGTTTACGCGTGTGATCGTAAACTATGCTTTTAAAAGGACAAAAATGCCCTTTTCATTTAAAATGAGTTTTAAACATAAATTATTGGCAAAACTCATTTTGTACTGATGTGATATCATGTTTAGGAATTATTTGGATTTTAGATCAGGTTATGAACTGAGTTTAACCTCAAGTTCGAATATAATGCCGATAAATGACGATAAGGCCCTTACGGCACCTAAAATGCGTTTTAAGTATAATATTCAAACCAAACCTTTTTCTTACTGATATGTTATGACAAATAAAATATTTTAACTATTCAAAGCTAGTCATAACATCAGTTTTCATAAACCGTCGCATAAATCGTCATTTAACGATATTAACGCCGTTTAGGCGCGTAGTATGGTTTTAAACCATATTTATGAACCAAGACTTGTTACCTACTGATTTTATAAACCATTTTAAATATTTTTACAGTAGGTATAAGTCATGAACTCAGAATTCCAAATAAAGTCTCAAAACTATGTGTGAAATGACCAAAATGCCCATACAGTGCAAAGTTTGGTCATAAAGCATAAACCACACATATATTTGATATCCTACTGATATAATATCATAATTTAAGCATTTTTATAGAATGTTTATGACCATGACATCAGTTTACTTGCAAGCTCCTTTTATAAATTGTAAAATTACCAAAATGCCCTTATGAGGCATAGTTTGATTTTAAAACCTTAACGGGCATACAAGTTGGTATCCTACTGATATTATAACTTGTTTAAAGTATATTGGCATATGGAACTTGTTCATGACTCATCCGGTTACCCGATATCGCTCATGTGCGTACGGTTAGACTTACGTAACTAGTTTACATAAGTTTACCAAAAAGGGTTTAACCTTATCGTTTTGATCTCAAAATCAAGAATGTACAATGTTTACTCATATGATACAAGTCCTAGTACTTGTTGGGTTTAAACCACATTCTATTCGGTATACGCTTAATCTAGCGAACCTATCCTTAGGTATCGGGTCATATCTAAAGGGACTACCTTTGGCTCGTATACATTCTAACAGATGATAAATCTGTTCATTCCAGACTATAGTACCCCCAGATAATCGGACTTGGGTCAATAATACTTAGACTTGCGGCTTTTTCCAAATATAGTCTTATTGATTGGAAGCTAGCAAAAAGGTAAATACTCTTGACTTATTTTAGTGTAAACCTGGGATGGCAAATTTGCCTCTTGGGACGGTTATTACACAAGTAAGTCGCCTATGATTGCGCGTAAGTGTATGAATATGGTTTTATTCCGTTTATTTGATAATTACTGTTATTGGGGTTACTAAGACCATGTCCGGACAACCCAATGGGATAATCAAGTATATAATTTCGTAACAAGAATAATCCCAAGATGTATTTAAAAGATCACCTACGGGTTATCTATATGTATAAAACTCTTTTTGAAAAACTGTTTTTCCATAGAGTCAGTTAATTGTATTTACCAACTTTGGCTGACGTATTTTCAAAAAGATTGAACAGCAGGTACCGAACCTTATTATAGGCTGGGATTACAGGTCGGCTAGAATGAAGGCTAAGGAATTTGCACTCCTGATGCTTAAGGCATATGATGTCTAAAGCTCTGTTTATTTGGATCCTGCATGTGGGCTTGTATCAAACGCTTGTAATACTTTTTTACATTCAAGCTTTATTTTAATAATTTTAATCCAATACTTCTGCTGCATATTATTATATTGTGATAACTGTTATCCAGCCGTCACGTGTGTATCCATCTGGGCCCACCGGAAATCGGGGTGTGACAGGTTGGTATCAGAGCTACAATTTGAGTGAATTAGACACTAGCCCTTAGTGTCTAATCTCAAATATCACAAAATGCAGATTCCTATAAAAACTTCGAGTCTAGACCTGGACCTAAGACTACTCTTAATTTATAGTAGTTATTGATTTTATACCGCCAAGATGTCGCGGACAAGATGAAGAATCTATGATGGGTCGCGGACTCGAGGATCTCGACCATTAAGTAGCTTGAAGTTCCATATGGTGAACTACATATGTTTTGGAGACGATGACTTCGATACGAGGATGATAAACCTCATCACCTGATAATACATCTTTTGATATTCTTGTGATATCCTAATATCATTTATCCAAAGTCTATCATATTTGATAGACATTCCGGTGATATCTCACCAGCTGATTGAAACAACAACATTTATGGAAAGCCGTATTATGGCAAGGATATCCGTGCAAATTTTTGGCACTAAATTTTATTCTTTATTCAAAATTCTCTTATTCTAGAAAATAAGCAGAAAAATGAATCACTTTTTCTTATTCATGCTTAAAGCATGTAATTTCGAGTCTTTGAGCTCGATTAATTCAAACCCATCTAGGTATATTATATTATATAAATTCGGCAAGTCTCGCCAGTAATTTCTCCAACTGGAGTACGACAATGATTTTTATTTCATTGATTTTTTTAACAACTATGAATGCCAAACTTAGTTTGATAAAAGCACCATATGATAATTGGCAGTATCTTAGTGTGTCCCATAGATTGCTTTCATGCTTGGCCAGTATGACGGTTTAATGCATGGAACCACTAAGATCTCCCAAGGGTCATATTGTACTGATATCGACTAATAGTAAGCATCTAATATAATTTGGCGATATTACTGCCATAATAAGAATCATTGATTTTATGGAGCCCATTTTATGATTTTTCCTTCTAATAATATGAAGGTCACATTTATTGCTCCTACCTTATCAAACAGATCTCTTGATTGCGTAATAGACGAAGGCCAAAAAGCACATATTCCCACTAATGAGTGGTTGATAAAGTGTAAAGTGTTCGTCCATATATGAGACAACATGTCCCCAATTCTCACGATAAGGAGAGGGGTATATATTTAAACGGTGTACTTTATTGAGCCGTACCATATACAGTGTACTTTATTGAGCTGTATTATATACGTTGTACTTTATTAAGACGTATTCCCGAATATCCCATGTGGAGAAAGGGCATATTTATAAACGGTGTACTTTATTGAGCTGTATCATAAACAGTGTACTTTATTGAGCTGTATCATATACGCTGTACTTTATTGAGGCGTATCCCCATGTCTCCCGATAAAGGAGAGGCGTATATATTTAAGCGGTGTACTTTATTGAGCCGTATCGTATACACTGTACCATATTGAGGTGTATACCAAATCTCGAATTTAGGAGAAGTGCATACAATTAAAACGTCAAATGAGGCGTATCCTTGAAGCTCCAATTGAGGAGAAGGACTAAAAGTGTCAACTCTATTGGGTGAAGACAATTAGTCAAAGAACCGCTAGCAATCGAAAAAATAAATTTCTTTTAATTATTACTCGGTCTACTAGTTCTTATTTAATTAAAACTAGTAAATAAGACCATGATAAAAGACTCTATCTTAAATTTCACCCCAATGGTAGTGGTTGAAAATGTGATAGAAGTGGAAAACTGATTCCCTCACACCAATATAATCTTAAAAATCTTTAAGTGATTCTTACCCAGCGAAAGGGCGACACTTATCCTAGATCTCCAATTAATTTCCGAATGGGTGGAAAGGAGATAGAGATTTCATCCATCTATGTGATGCTAATCATCCCCGAATCTCCAAATATGGAGAAGGATATATTTGTAAACGGTGACTGTATCGAGCCGTATCATATACGCTGTCTATATTGAGGCGTATTCCCAATTATCCCAATGTGGGAAGGGACTTATATTTTCAGTGTCAACTAAGACGCATCTCCAAATGGGGAGAAGAATTCATATTCAATAAGTTGGCTGAAACGTATCATTAAACGTGTAATGGATTGATTATTAAGGACTAAAGTTGCCAAACAATGTAAATATGTGAATAAAGGGATCCAAAGTGTCAACATGCCATTCTTGTGCCTCTGAATGACCTCACACAATGTTCGTATTCTTTAACGAATAATTTATCAAACTTAGAAAGTCGTTTGTGCTTAAAATGAGGATCTTATGAAGCATAGGGGTTAAAAGCGTCAACATGTTGAAAGTAACCTCTGAGTGACCTTTTAACGATCCAAAAAAAAAAAACATTGTAACAATTATATTTTTTCCGCAGGAATATTGGATATGAATTCGTGGAGTTTCGACGCGCATAAATAAATAAAGTGTTAATTCCAAGAAATAAGGGTCAATAGCATCAACATTGAAATTCAGGACTTTTCGGATAATCGTATAACTAATCAGGAGCTTAACGGAGTTTGTTTATAACTTAGAGTCCTTAAAAGTCAAGTTTGGGGGTTAAAAGTGCAATAAACATAAGTTAAAACAAGTTTTGAAGGACTAGGGACCAAAAATGCAAAGTATGGAAACTTGTTGACCGGACCTGACCTCCAAGCGGGCCGCGTAGAACCATCAGATACAGAAAAAGATAGCAGATGCCTGTAACAGCAGGTTGCACCGCCTTTGCATGGTGGTTTTCGAATTCAGGGACTGTACCAATGGTATTTCATGCATAGGGGACACCTGGGATGATCAGGAATCAATCTTAGACTTATGTGGAGTGATCTTGTGAATTTTATTTGGCTATATAAGAGATCATGTTTTCTAGTTCATGTGCTCACTTACAAAACTCATTCGAAACTCACTCTCTGGAGCTCTCTGGACTTCAAGAAAGTTTCCAGAAGTTCCTAATTCGTGCTAAGAGCCTTTGTAAGCATTCTTAGCTTCTCTAGTTCAAGTTTCATTAGCTTAATGACCAAAAGTCAAAGTCGTCGTAATTAAGCTTTGACTTAGTGATTAATCACTAATGGTCCAATCATTTTTCGAATTGAAAGTGGCTATGAGTTGGTAACTATGTGTGTAATAAGTCCTTAAAAGGGCACCCCCTGATTATCACTCTAACTTGGTCAATTCTCGGGTCAAACTTATTATTAAAAAGTCAACAGAAAGCTATTTTGCAAATAAATTCATAATTAGCAATGTAGAAGTTATGGAACCTGTTTTAACACTAAAATAACTTGGTAATTAATGTAAGAACATGTCTAAGAATGTTCAACCCGACAATTCTGAGTTTAGGCTCGGTTCGGAACCGAAAATCACAAAAAAAAACTTTTGCTTTGACTTTCAGTTCTGACCCGATTTAGCTTATTTTAGATATGCTTTAAGGTTTCATTAGGACCATGTTACATGTTAGTATAACCCTATGAGTTTATACAATGTGGTTCCTTTGTAATCCTAGTTCATTGCATGTTTCCGTTAAGTGCCTAAAATTGACCATTATGCCCTTTTGACTTTAAAACGAGATTTTGGAAAATGTGAGAGGACAAAAACCTTTATTACTGATTTATAAACTTTTCCTAAAAATTTGACATCAGTTTGAGGTCTAAATTATGAGTTATGCTCAATATCGTAATTTGAAAGCTTTTTATTAATTAAACGGCATATTTAGCATAAAGCCTATTTAAACCCAAATTTTGGCACCAAACTTTTTACCCACTGATGTAATATAATATTTTGGTATTTTTGAATATTTTTAATTATTTTTAAACTGATCATAACATAGGGTTCTTGCTTTGATTCGGTGATTGACGGTTATACCCTTTTTGCTAATAAAATGAGTTTTACATAACATTTTGATACCAAACCTTTTGCTACTGATTTTATATGATAAATAAAATATTTTAAGCCTTCTAGACTGATAAAAATCTTAGCTTTTCTTATATAACCTGAAAATCGCTTAAAACCGACGTTTTACACGTTTTAAACGCATAGTATGGGTTAAAACTATTTTTCACATATAAGACTTAATACCTAATGATGTTTTAAGTAAATTTTTATACTTTAACAGTAAGCAAAAGTTTTGAACTCAGATTTCCAGTTTTGATCTTTAAACCTTATGTGAAATGACCAAAATACCCCTACGGTGCATAGTTTGGTTAAAAATGATAAATTTCGCATATATGCAATACCCTACTGTTATGACTTACAAAAATAAATATTTTTACTAATCAATTTAGACCAAAACCTCAGATTATTATTTAATCTCTTTTATAAGCTTTAAAATGACCAAAATATCCCTATGGGGTATAAATTGATTTCAAATTCGTTTTGGGCATAATGGAAGGTATCCTACTGATATCACAATATATTTAAGGCATATTAACTTGAGAAGCCTGTAGATGACTCTTTTGGTTACCCGTTATGCATTTTTCACGTTCGGTACGGTTTATGTGACCAGTTTGCATAAATTGACCGAAACGGGTCAAACCTTATCATTTTTACCTCAAAATCCAGAATGTGTTTAGTTTACCCATATTATACAAGTCTTCATACTTGTCGGGTCTAAACCACATTCAAATCCGATCTTCGCTTAATCTTGTGTTTTGAACCGTATATCTTCCTTTAAAACTAACCGGTCTAAGTTTAAACCTAAGTAAGACCCGTTAGGAATCTAATAGGTTATTAAAAACCTTCATTCTAGATTTAGGAACCCAGTAAAAGATATTTGCACTTGCTGATTGTATACGGCTGGGATAAATTTGTATAATTTGCTCAGGTAAATACTTTTAACTTATTTTCCCTTATACGGGCTTGGGGTACGGTATATAAAATACCGCTTGGTCGGGTATTGAATTTTTAATAATATGAAGGTTAAATCATTGAAATAACCCGTTTAATCAGTTTTGTTTGTTTTAAGCCTTTGGGGGGTTAATGACCATGTCCTGGATATCCTCAGCTCATTAATTGAAATGGCCACGACTTAAGCACGGGGTGCAGGCATACACCTTCCAGTGCGTATGTAAAAATAATGTACCCGCCTGTTCGAGAATAACTCGTCGTGGGATATATTATGTGGTGTGTCTATTAATTTTTAACCCGGTATTCAGCCCGGGCTACTGAACGTATAACAAACATATAATTCTTTTACAAGTTTATTTTTAAATAATTACCCCAAGTTATAAAAGATTATTTATGCCTTGTGCATTTAAAATCAATTTTCTTAAAACATTTTTAAAAGTGTCAGTTAATTGTATTTACCAGTGTAAACTGACGTATTTTCCAAAAAAGGCTAAAGTGCAAGTACTAGGTGGAATAGGCTGGCTACACCTGAGAGAATAAATAAAAGTCTTGCAAGCTTTGTCACTTAAAATCTGTTGAACAATTATCTTCTTTTGTTTTGATCCGCCTGTGGATCCTTTTTACTTTCCGTTTGTAATACTCATGTTACTTTTCATTCGGTTTGTAATATTATTACTTTTAGACTTCCGCTGTGCATTAAACTGTGATTATTGACTATGATGATATCAACTACGTCACGATACTCCCCATCGGGCCCACCGGTAATACGTGGAAATATCGGGGTGTGACAATGGGATATTGAACTGGTTAAATATTATCATTAATTTAGTTGTTATGAATTCTCTTGAGCAATGTGGTTCGCTTAGTGCCGCGCCCCGATGATTCCGCCATCGGTTGGGGTGTGATAAGTAGAACTTAACTTATTCAATTAGTTTGAGGTTAATAATTGACATATCACAGCTTCATTGCTAAAATTGTCATAACTTATGCATGCGCTAGGTTTAGTGCCCCTTAGATCAATCTAAGTTCTTCTAGCTAAGCATCTTATTCTTCTCATCTTAAATCCACGTGAAGCTCCTAAATGTGGCATTCCACTATTGACTGGTGATAACTTTGCTACCTGGAAAGACTCTCTCATGCTAACTCTTGCCTTGCTGGATTACGATATCACAATAAAAGAGCAACAACCTCCACAACTTCATGATAAGAGTACTCATGCTGAGTAGATCTTTCATTAGAAGTGGGAGAGTTGTAACTGTATGTCTCTCATGTTCATGAAGAACTCCATCAACATTGTCATCAAAGGATCCATTCCAGACTTAGATAATGCTAAAACTTATCTGGTTTTTATGGAGGAGCAATTCAAGGGAACATCTAAGGAAAACACTAGCATTTTCATTCTCAAGCAAGTGACAACTAAATATGAAGGCATGAGTGGTATTCGTGAGCACTTCATGATGATGAACGACATAGCTAATAAGCTCAAGGGCTTAGACATGGAGATCAGTGATGGTTTTCTAGTGCATTTCATCATAACTTCTCTTCCTGCTGCCTATGAGGCTTTTAAGATCGACTATAACACTCAGAAGGACAAATGGACTATAAGTGAGATGATTTCCATATGTGTGCAAGAGGAAGAACGGATGAAGCTGGACAAAGCTGATGTTGCTTACCTCGCCAGTTCCATCTCAAAGAAGAGGAAGGGCTCTTACCCAGGAAAGGATGCTTCAAAGGTTCAGAAGAGTGGAACCAATGCAACTCCCGGCCAAAAGAACTCCTCAGGGAAGCGTTACTGTAAGTTCTGTAACGTTGATAAAATATTGTATTTAAAAAATGGGGAAGAATCCACTAAAAGGTAGATTTTGCCTAAGTAGCCTAAGAAGGATTGTGATGATGCCATGTGGCACTCCATATAGGTAGGAAAGAAGGGCATTTTGATCCTTATAAATAGGAGTGTGAAAATGACATTTGGCACCCCTTTTGTTTTCTAAAAAATACAATAAAAAAATCCAGTACAAAAAATCTAACACAAAAAATGCAGTACAAAAAATATAGCACAAAAAATGCAGTACAAAAAATATAGCACAAAAAAATCTAGTACAAAAAAAACTAGTACAAAACAATATAGTACGAAAAAATTTAGCACAAAAAAATATAGTTCAAAAAATTCAGCACAAAAAATTGAGAAAAAAAATTTAGACAAAAAAAATTCAGCACAAAAAAATTTAGCACAAAAATATAGTACAAAAATCTATCACAAAAATGTTATATAACATAGAAATACAACACATTTTTGTGGGTTTTTTAGTCGTCATATTTTATATAGCAATATGGTACTCAAATTAAAGATAAAAAACGCTCGATTTTATGGTGAAATTTTTATGAAAAAATAATGTCGTATAAAAAAACTATGAACGTTTAAAAAACGAGAGTTGAATATGCATGCGCCATTCATGTGGAGAGAGAAAGTGAATGAATAAGATCATCCCAAGATACCCTTACACTACTATTTTTTCCTACATTTTCATCTTAATCATTGATTTGAAAAATGAATGGTTAAGATTTCTTCTCATCCTACTTAGGCAAAATGAACTTTTCATTTGATCTTATCCTTTTAAAAAAATAGTGAAACTAGGGATTAGGATCAAATACAAAGGCTCCTTAAAATAAGAAATGTACAAAGGCTCCTAAAAACCCACTACAAAAAAAAAACCCCCTAAACACCCACCACCACCCAAAAACCTAAACCCCCACCCCCATCACCAACCCAATTTTTTTTTTTTTTTTTGCTGAGTGAGGGGGGGGGGGGGGGGGGTTAGGTTTAGGTTTTTAGGTGGTGGTGGGGTGGGGTGTTTAGGTTTTAGGTGGTAGTGTAGTGGATTTAGGTTTTAGGTTATTGGACACTTGTCACTATATAAAGACTTCTTACACTTCTTACAATTAAAAGACTTTGTAGAATAACTTAACCGAGAAACTAGATTTAACCTAGTAAAAAGGCAACAATGACGGTGATCATTTTTTTTGGCCCCTCTTATAGAATTCATATGTCACGTTGTAATGGTTTCCTACTATATAATAAGCCCTTTGTATGCTAGCTAACCTTACCCTAATATATAAATGGAGTAAACTTTCGTTTTGCTCCCTGTGGTTTGGTCACTTTAATGGTTTTGCCCAAACCTTTAAAAATAGCCAGTTTACTTCCTGATCTATGATCTATGAAGCCCTTCATGATTTCATTCTCCGCCTCTAACTCCATCCAAATTGTTTATTAACTGAAAGGGTATTTTGGTAACTTCAAATATAAAACTAAGGGTATTTAGTAAAACTACAAATAAAAAATTATATTATATATAATAATAAAAAATAAAAAAACCATCATCTCTTCTCTCTCTCTACCCTCTCTACACTCTCTCTTCTCTCTCAACCCTACCCTAACCTCGGCTGCCATAACCACCTACCGACCACTCTCTCTCTCTCTCTACCCTCTCTGCACTCTCTTCTCTGTCAACCCTACCCTAACCTACGGCTGCCATAACCACCTACCGACCACTCTCCCTCTCTCTCTCTCTACCCTCTCTGCACTCTCTCTTCTCTCTCAACCCTACCCTAACCTCCATCGTGTTCTTCCTCCGCAACACCGGTGACTCTCCCGCATTCCTCTGCTTCCGATCACAAACAACCCCACAAACCCTAACCCTAAATTACCCCCAAATTGATTATGATTCAATTGCACCCATTGTTGACAACACTACCCCTTATTCAAGATTCAGATTAGAAAACTGGGTTATTGTTTCTGTGTCTGATTATCCGTCGAATTGGGTTAAAAGTTGTTAAAGATTAAAGGGTGGCAAGTTCTTGCAGTTGGGAACTCGAAGACTCCTGATGATTGGAGTCTTAAAGGTACAATCTTTTTGTCTCTTGAAGATCAAGCTAAGTTAGGTTTTAGGGTTGTTGATTAGTTGCCTTATGATTCATATGTTAGGAAGAATGTTAGGTGGTGGTGACTGGTTGTAGAGAGAGAGAGACGAGGTGAGAGAAACAGACAGACTTAGAAAATGAAATAGGGGTTTTTTCTTATATACGTAAATATATATTAATAAATGGATTTTAGAAATCAATTAAATACATATATATAGAATTACCATAATACCCTTACATTTAACGAACATTTTAGATAGAGTTAGAGGCGGTGAGTGAAACGAACATAAGTTAAATAGATCAGGGAGTAAACTAGCTATTTTTAAAGGTTTGGGACAAAACCATTAAAATGATCAAACCACAGGGAGCAAAACGGAAGTTTACTCATATAAATGTTTGTGAATTTGGAGGGTCCACCCTCTTAGTCCGGACTAGCCCTCTTAATCGGGCACTAGTCCAAATCTATGGACTTTTCCAATGGAATTTCATCACAAACCACCTCCACAATGTTTACAAACCACACTTCAAAGTCTGCTTTTGTCAACATCATCTCAGCTTCCACCTACAAACCCACATTCTGGGTGCTCAACATTTAAAAAGAATAGTCTGGGTTGTTTTTTTTAACGACAAGGAATGATTTGTCAACCACCGTGATTTGTCAACCACCGTAATACCGGGTGATGTGGTCAAGGTCGACTACTCGACCGCCGCTAGCCCCTTGTCTCTCTCAGATGCGCGGAAACCCGAACTCCACCTGCCCGAAGGCACGACAGTGGAATAATCGATAAAACATCACCTCGCATCCAAGACGAAACAGCGCCGCCGTATTCGCCCCTTCACCTGGATGTCGCATAAAATAATAGAGAGAGTGGGAGTCGAACATGAGTCACAAATAACACCAAGTTTTTTCCCAACCATTCCACCACTAGCTCAGAAATTCTTTTTTTTTTTCTATAAACGATTTGCATTTCTACCCACAAACTTTAATAGGGTTATTATACAACACACGTTTAATAAATTATTTTGTTCTTTTATCTTTTTATAAATTTAATTCTTTTTTTTAATTATTGTTTATTTAACATATTATAATTAGACCTAAGTTTTCTTAATCGTGTTGCTTGCTTTTTTTATTGTCGTTTAGATTAAATTCTATTGGTCTATATTAACCCTTCAATATACCAGATAACAAATTTAATTATTTTTTATTTACCGTACTATAGTTAAAGCTAATTTAAAACTTTAGACATGTTTACTTAACCATGTTGATTACTTATTTTGTCGTTGTTAAAATTAAAGCATACATGGTATATAATATACCATCGATATATCATGTCAAAAATACATCTTCGCAAACATCCACCTACGACCCACCGCGAAGCGCGGACTCTTGTACTAGTTTTTAACAAGCCATTTTTATATTTTAGTTGATTTAACTTTTAAATTATAGTAACTGTTTGTTAACCATGATTTTCGAATCTCCAAAGGACACTTAAGGTATGGGCCCCTATCTAAAACCGAATAATGGTTTAATAATGGATTTTGTTCGGTTTGGTCTAATTAGTTACATATGCTTTATACAAACCGAATAATTAGTTAATTATACAACAAAACTAGCGGACCTTAAATGAAAAGAGAATACACACTTATGGAAGGAACTTTATTCATGTGACGCTTGAGTACAAAACCCTTCCTAGTACATACAAGACAAGACAAACTCGAAGTGCCCTCATTTACCACTCTAATTTACCAAGAACACATTAACATTAGAACAGAAAATTAGAATTGAGAAAACATAATAACAGTACAATAGAACTTTAGAAATTTAGAACAACCAATAAATAAGTCAATAATTAGAACATTAGAACAAGTAAGAACTCAATCAATCAACAATTAACAAACTAAGTTATTGACAGAGAGTAACATGCATTAGAACAATTAACATTCAACAAAGTCTCAAAACAAGAAGAAATCGAACAAGAAGCATAACAATCAGGAAGAAGAAGAATCGGTGTAAGTTATTCTCTCACGTCTCGATGTAAATGCATAATCGACCAAGTAAAGTTGCTCGATCTTGCCTTTGACGCTAGAACTCATTTGTTATTCTATGTTTTCTACGTTGTAGTCCTAATACTTGGCCCAATTCCTTTTTTTTAATATATAACAAAAATTGAAAATCTGGGGGCCTAATTATCAGCCCCAAGCCTTAGCTTCACATGTTTCTTATGTTAGGCCGCCCTTGTCGCGTAAATTGCATACTAAATTAACCACATTTTTGCCATCACACTTTGGTGGGGTGGTAGAGGTTTTGTGTCTCTTGGAGAGTGACCAGGATTCAATTCCTAACATAGGGTAAAATTTGATATAATTTAGGAGTAGTGTTATGTAACCTTTGCCTTAAAAAAAACAAATTTTTAACATTGCAAGCCTAATCAAGTGGACCCAAGGTTCTACATGGGAATTTAAAACCAACGGCACAATGACACATGGCACATGCAATGACAACTAGATATGTGGCATAGTTTCAATCGATTACAACAGGTCTCAATGTCTCATGATGAAGGGTAGCGATGATGACAGTAGTGGTGGTCGTGGTCATGGTAGTAATTAGGGGACGCCACATGGTTAACTTGTCAACCTTATCTTCTTAAATTACGAGTCAAACCTTACTTTTCTTTCTTTCCACTTTTTTTCTTCCCACTTTCAGAAACATATAAATGAAGGGGTAGGTCTTAAATCCTGTGCTGACCAATCAAGTCGCGGGCGAGACCATATGCTTACCAGACTAATTTGGTACCTTTCCCAACCCCGCGCCGGCTAATTAGGTGTAACCTAAGTCGTGCAGGAGGTCAGGGCAAACACAAGACAAGATTTCATACTTGGGTCCTTGGATGAAAAGCCTCACTTCCTGGACCTTGCGCCGGCTACACAGGATATCCCCGATGGTCGCGCAGAGAACAGAAGCGCAGGTAATCCTAAGACAAGTACTAAAGGTTCAAGTGGTAGAGCAGTGGACTAATGAGCGTCCAACATGCTGTATCCGATCATGCTCCACGATTAACAATCGCACAAGAGACAAAAATGTATACAAGGACGTATACGTGGCACCAATCAGCATGCGTCGACATCTGCTCCACAATCTCCACTTAACCGCTGATGACGGATGAGACAACAAGGACAACGGTCAGGCCACGTGGATCCATTCATCGTGCGCCAGCTTCCCTCTCGCCCAGAAGCACCAGCGGTCGTGGTAGAGGGGACAAAACGGATATTCCTTGTTGTCGACTCCAGGCCCAAGGCCCATCAGCCCATCACCTTTCCACACCTCTCCGGCTATAAATAGTGGACCTCATCTACAGGTTTAAGGATTCCGCTTCCTTGCTTTCTCACTCTTAATCACACACTTATATCCTCAAAGCATATACTTATTCTCATGACAGAGGGTGGTTATGAGGAGAACCCCCTATTCCCCTCTTCGTAACGAGCTTAACGGTGTGTTTAGTGTTTAGTTGCAGGATCATCACATCACAGATTAGTTTGGTGATCCTTCATTGGCGCCCACCGATTTTTTACAATAACTTTCATCTTCTTCTCTGAGCTGTTTTCTCTCTCGATCTATGGCTGATCAGGGAATCCACTTTCCACCCATTGGCGCACACACTCAATTAGATACAGTGGAAGACATCTCGCAAGGTACAAACATCAGGGCCAACCGCGCAAGTGGTATTCGTACCACCCAAACAGTAAACCTGACAAGTTATGGTGCTGGTCCGTCAACACCAGCGCCATCAGGAATGTCTGCGCTTCTAGGACTACCAGAGGGGGAAACTCTCGCCTCCTGGTACACAAAAAGCAAAGCGACTTTGAATCTCATTTACGCGCAGCTGAGCGCGTAGCAAGTAGTCCTTCAAGCCCAGACACAGCCGTCTCCATTGGTGACTCCTGCATCAAGGTAGGTGACTTACGAGACGCCTTCTCAAGAGCACGTACAAAGACAACAACATGAAAGACCCTCATCACCGAGAAGGCAGAGTTCGCACGATACGCGCGACACTTTTGGTGAAACTGTCAGTTATTATGAAAGTCCCTCACATGTGCAACAAAAACATCCGTTGAGTAGCCAGCTCGGGCCGCGTAACATCAACGACGCATGGGAGCGAAACACTGATGAGAATGACTCTACATACCAACAGGAGGTTAACTCATCAGTTTTCAACCGACTGTAGAAGAATCACGAGTCTTACAAGCCGAGGCCGTGCATAATGTTCAACGAAGCGGCACAGCATGACTTCAGCCTTGTCTATAGGCCAGCAGCAGCAGCTGAACATTCTAAGATCATCCGGAGCAGCGTTTTGGCTCCTCAAGAAAAAGCCAAACTTCCACAAACTGTCGGCAAGTTTAATGGCTTAACCGATCCAGATGATCATATTCAGCTTTTTACAAGCCTTGGTGTAGTAGGTGGATGGACCATGCCCATGTGGTGCCATTTTTTTGTTGAAATACTTACGGGGGTGGCTCGCGCGTGGATTAACAGCCTCCCCGCATGTAGATTCAAATCGTGGATCGATTTTCAAGAGAAGTTCCTAGCCCACTTCAGAAAACAAAGGCGATACAAGTGCGATACTTCTGAAGTCATGAATATTTGGCGACGCGATAACGAGGGTCTGGAAGACTTTATCACTCGCTTCAAAAAGGAGTGTTTACAGATTGGGGTCGTGAGCGAAGACTTGATGCACACCCATTTCAGAAAGGCAATTCGTTGTGATAGTCTGATCCGAACTATCACAGGTAGAGACGGCATGCCTAAGGAGTGGGATAAATTAATGGCAGCAGCCAAGGTGGTCCCTTAGACAGAGGAAACATTGGCTGGAGGCAAGTACAGTTATTGTTCTGATGACCACTACTAAAGGATCAACACGCAAGATTCAATCAGGCGTAATAAGAGGAACAAAAACCTTGGCTGGAAGTCAAACCAGTCCAGCGGTTATGAGGAAAGGCCTAGCTACAAGGAGGATGCGCGCGCCATGATCGATAGAATTGGGTATCGCATGGCGGTAAAGAATGAGAACAGGGAGAAACACGGGAGTCCATTGAATAAGACACCTAAAGAGGTTCTTAGGACAGAAAACCACGATTTCAAAGCTCCCAAACCCATGTCAAACAAAAAGGGACAAGACCCTAATTTGTACTGCGATTTCTACAAAGACACGGGTGACGGGTGGTCCGTAGGACAACCCTTAAGGCCTTTGAATAGACTAAAATACCATACTTTATCCGGTTATTTGCTTGAACTAGGTAATCACAAGATGTTGATGATGCAGGTGTTAAAGTGTTCAAGATGATGGTTTTAGGAAGCATGGATGGATATTTAAAGTCGGCCAAGCAGGAGTTGAAGAAATGGTGGAGCAAAAGAAGGAAACAAAGAAAAATGCCATTCAGGGCCGTAAGCTACGCCTCCCAGCCGTAGGTTACGGCCCCTATGTTGGTTTGGAAGCATTGCCGTAAAACAGGAGCAAAGGGCCGTAAAGAATTGATGATAGCCGTAAGGTACGGCACCCAGCCGTAGCTTACGGCTCTGGGTTGACTTTCTGAATTAGTTGACAGCCGTAAGGTACGGCACCCAGCCGTAGCTTACGGCTCCGTCTGATCCAAAATATGTAACTCCTCATTTAATGGCCAATTTGATGGGTTTTATGGTGGCTTTTCACTTGTTTTCGGTTATCAATCATTGGGGACGAATTTTGGAGCTATCTTGGAGACTTTTTGGCAACAAGAACACTTCTCAATAATTAGGTTTATTGTTTTTGATCTTGATGAACATTGAAACTTGTGTTAAGATGTTGTTTGAAGCTATGCGTGGCTAAACACTCTATGATCATCCTAGGTTGAAGGTTTGTTTAAGACAGTTGTGTTTTGGATTCTATATTTCTAGAATGATAAACTTTATCTATGTTTTGTTTATCATGGTGTGTGATTGCTTATTTGTAAATTGTTAATTCTTATGATTTTTCTAGTTTGAAACCATACGTTCTTGGTGCCGTTGGCAATCGAGATATCATGGGTAAAATTAGGATTGGGTAAGGGTTGATTGGTCATCGGGTAACAACCTCACGTTCTCGGAATCTGAGTACTTCGTTCCCTTTTATCACAATAAGTAATTACACACGAACTATGTCTATGTAGTTCTTTCTAGTGGATGATAACACAATTGTTAAAACAAACCGGAAACTTAGGATGGTCATTCGTCTCCAAATTGTTTACAAACTCAATTTTCATTTCTCAAATTAATTAGTATTTTTAGTTTTTAAAACCAATCCAAACAATCCAACTCTTTGAATTTACTTTTTATTGCCATTAGTTTAATTTTAGTTAACTTAAATACACTTCTAAATAACACACATTCCACAAACTCCCTGTGTTCGATACCCTATTACCGCTATATATATAGTTGTTATTGGGATTAAATTTGCGTGTACCACGACAAGCACGTCAAATTTTGGCGCCGTTGCCGGGGAGTAGTGCGCAATGTGTGTTATTTTCTTTCTTTTTAAGTTTGTTATTTTTCTGGTTTACGCTGGGTGTGTTAGTGTGCAGGTATTGACAGGTGCATGCATACTAGGAGCTCTCACAAGCTTTCACCATTAGCATTTGATCCGGAAATCGAACGAACTTTGCGAGCGAACATAATTTTGTTAAGGGAAAACACAATTAGCGGTTCACCAACAACACCAACTACACCAATTACACCAATTCGATACATGGATCCACCACAACCACCACCCACTATGGGTGAACCTACTTCATCCTTTATACCTACTTCCACCCAACCATCACCAAACACCACAATACCTAATACCACCGCTGAATTTACACCATCCAATGTCACCCAACCAATCACCACTCAAACTGAGCCTACCATCACCTACAATCCATCCACCACAATCCCACCATTATCCCACTTCTTTTCCCCAACTACGGGTCAATCATCATCCACCTTCACAATTGCACCCAATTCAACTATTGTGCATACTACTTCATCTTTTAGACCACAACCACAACAATCGGGTTTTCAGTATTCGACCATCCCATTTGGGCAAACTTCGGGAATTCAAGGAGATGGTTATGATGAGGGATTTGAAGATTTTGAGGGGTATGAAGATGATGGGTACGGTTATGGAGGTTATGGTGATCAAGGGGAGTTTGGGTATGTGCAAAGTCAATCTCAAGGGATGGCAAGTGTTGGTGGAATGCCACAACAACAAATTATACCACAACACATTCGGCCAAGACCACAAGGGCCACCAATACAACAACCTATTCCATTGCAACAAGTCCGGCCACAACATGTACAACAACAATTTCAAAGACCACCTCAACGCCCACCGATGCGACAACAACAGTTTCAACAACCAATCGCACCACAAGGGCAAGTACCAAGGCCAAATGGTCCTATTATTCCGAGAGGTAGGTATGGTGTACCAAGGAGACACCTTAGGGAAAATGTGAGGGGCATTGAAGCACATTTTCGGCCGGTCATCACGCAAAACCCTTCACCGGTAGTCATTCCTCATAATGATCAAGGGCGAACATTTGAAGTAAGAACCAATTCTTTGCAAAGTTTACCGAAGTACAAGGGGTTGGCAAATGAGGAGCCTTATTTTCATTTAGAGGCTTATGACTCTATTTGCAACACTCTTGGGAGTCAAGGGTTTTCAGCCGACGATATCAAATTGGTTTTGTTCCAATTTTCTTTGGAAGAGAAGGCGAAAAAATGGTTCTACACGTTACCCTCGGCATCCATATATACATGGGGGGAGATGCAACAAACCTTCTTGGATGAGTTTTACACCGCCCAAAAGACCAACGATGCAAGGAAGGGATTGAGAAGCTTCCAACAACAACATGGTGAGATGTTCCATGAGGCATTTGAACGTTTCAATATGATGATCAAAAATTGCCCTCACCATGGAATCGAATTGTGGGAATTAATGAATGCTTTTCACGAGGGGTTGAGTGCCGAAGATGCACGTGATTTGATGTCTATCACTGGTGGGACTTTTGGAACAAACTATGAGAATGATGATTGGGAGTTCTTGGAAAGCATGGCAACTACATCAAAGAGGAAAGCTCAAGCCTCAAGAAGAGCCCGACCGACCACTAACCGACCGCAAGTGCACGCCATAGATGAGGGTAATGTTCAAACCACTAACCAAATTTATGATGTTTGTGCTATTTGCAATGAAATAGGTCATGCGGCTGAAAATTGCCAAGGAGGTGATGGGCAATACGAAGAGGTTCATGCTGTGCAAGGTCAAGGAGGGGGTGGTAGGAACTTTAACATGAATTCTAACACTTACCACCCCGGGTTGAGGAATCACCCAAATTTCCGATATGGAAACTCTTCAAATCAAGCTAACCCGAATTTCCAAGGAAACCAAGGATTTCAAAGGCAATATCAAACGGGTCAAAGCTCTTCGGGTGGAAACGAAGTAATGGAGATGTTGAAGGCAATGCAAGTTGAAATGCAACGAATGAATCAACGTGATGAGGTTCGAATGCAAAAGGATGAGGCCCGTGATAAAGCTATTCAAACTTTGACTACTCAAATGGGTCAACTTGCGAGTGAAGTGGCGATTTTGAAGAAAGCAAAAGGCCAACTACCAAGTGATACGGTGCCAAATCCCAAGAACATAAAAAGCATTAACATCAATGTGGTAAGCACCGTTCCAAATACTAAATTTAATGAAACATTGCTAACTTCTTCGTATCAAGTGAATGCAGGTTTGAAAAAAGATGACGAAGTCGAGAATGATAAAGAGTGTGAAGCGCCAATCGTGCCTATCCGTGTGGGAAAATTAAAAATCTCTCACGCATTGTTGGACTACGGGGCAAGCATGAGTGTGCTACCAAGCGATTTATACGATATGTACGACTTTGGTCCACTTGAAGGTATAGACACCATGGTGAGCTTGGCGGATGGAAGTTGGAGGCGTCCACGGGGAATGGTTAGGAATGTTAAGATTCAGTTGGGAGAATTTGAATATCCGGTGGATTTTCTAGTTTTGGACTATGCTTCTACCAACATGGCATCACAACAAAGGGTGATTTTAGGTCGACCGTTTCTCTATACGGCAAATGCTCAAATTGATTGTAGAGAAGGAATTATTACCATGACCGAAAGGAACCGTAAGTTGTCATTTGATGTTCAGACTAAGATGATTAGTTACGATTTTGTTGTGGCGAAGGATAGCGGGTTTAGTGAAAAGGTGTTACCACGAATGAGAAAAAAACACCCACCGGACCATGAAGAAACATATATGGGTGCGAGCAAGAGTGTATTTGATTACCCACCGAGTCAAAACAAGATGGATGCATTTTGCCCAAAGACAAGCTACAATGGGGGAGGTGATAGGAACCGGTTCTTTGAGCCACCATAAATGGGGGTGGTACGGTCTGGCTGAAGACGCGAAACTTAGCGCTGCTCGGGAGGCAACCCGAGGTTTTTTCACTGATATTGTTATTTCTTGAGTTTTCTTTGTTTCAGGGCCATGGTAACACTCAAGTGTGGGGAAGATGTGCGGATATTTGTGTGAAGGTGGTGAAAGGAGATTGGATCATTTACAATATCTGTTGTGCCAAACTTTACCAGGTCAATGTACTTTTTCCTTAGACTTGTCATGTTCTTTAGCTTTGAAATATTGTTAGTTTATTAGTTTGCTTTTGTTTATAAAAAAAAAATGAAAAATCCAAAAAGAAATTTGGGATTTGAGAGTATTAGCGAAAGCTAATGTTTTGGTTAGAAGCGATCTTTCCCTCAAAACCATACATTGGGACAATGTATCCCAAGTGTGGGGATGGGGGGAAATTTTTGAGAGTTCTAAAAAATTTTGTAAATCCAAGCGAAAATTGTTAAAATTTGAAAACTTGATATTGTGCCACTTGACACACCGACACCCATTCCTAGTCTTTTCTTGGTGAGGATTTGAGCCACACATGATTGTTATTGATATTTCATTGTTTGAGTGGCGGTGTGTGTTGTGTGTTAATAGAACTTGTGTGTGAATACTTGTTAAATCCTAGAATTAGCATGCTTTTGAAAATGATAGGGGGACTTTTAGGTAGCCTCGTCTAGATGTGTGAGAGTGCGGGATTGGTGGGTTGGACCTCATACTTTACATATATGAGCTTGGTATTGTGAGGGGTGGGGGTTTGGTCTTTAGAAAGCCATGTTTGAGCCTTATACCATTCGATTGTGACCCAAACCTACTCCCTATTAAATTTTACCCTTTTGAGATGACCCGGTTTAGGAATTGAGTTTGTGATGGTTGATGTTTTTGTATATATTGTTGAAGTTCGATATGAGACAAAAAGAAAAAAAAAGAAAAAAAAAGAAAAGAAAAGAAAAAGAAAAAAAATATGAGAAAGATATGAGAAAAAAAAAGTATTTAGTTGCGATTGTAGTTGAGAATGTTGAAGAAATTGTGTATATATTTGGTGTTTGCTTCGTAGTAGTAGAAATAAAAACCGGGTCAAATCAATTAGCTCTTTCATATGTATTCCACCATTTTCCTACCTTTGCACCTAGCCCTGTTACAACCCGCAAGTTCCTTTGATTCTAAAGCATGCTAGATATTTGTTAGGAGGAAACTTGATTTATATACAAGCTTATTGTCGCGCGCACACACACGCATTGAGTGGTTTAGCATTATGCTAATAATTCTTGTTACCGAGAGATTATTGTGAGGGGTGTGTCTTGTGGTATGATTGAAAGTTAGTAAAAGGACGGCATATTTAGCTTGGTTTGCATAATTGATCGCTAGTGGTTTTGAATAATTTTTGAATGGGTTGCTTGGGACAAGCAACGGGTAAGTGTGGGGATGTGACGGGTGGTCCGTAGGACAACCCTTAAGGCCTTTGAATAGACTAAAATACCATACTTTATCTGGTTATTTGCTTGAACTAGGTAATCACAAGATGTTGATGATGCAGGTGTTAAAGTGTTCAAGATGATGGTTTTAGGAAGCATGGATGGATATTTAAAGTCGGCCAAGCAGGAGTTGAAGAAATGGTGGAGCAAAAGAAGGAAACAAAGAAAAATGCCATTCAGGGCCGTAAGCTACGCCTCCCAGCCGTAGGTTACGGCCCCTATGTTGGTTTGGAAGCATTGCCGTAAAACAGGAGCAAAGGGCCGTAAAGAATTGATGATAGCCGTAAGGTACGGCACCCAGCCGTAGCTTACGGCTCTGGGTTGACTTTCTGAATTAGTTGACAGCCGTAAGGTACGGCACCCAGCCGTAGCTTACGGCTCCGTCTGATCCAAAATATGTAACTCCTCATTTAATGGCCAATTTGATGGGTTTCATGGTGGCTTTTCACTTGTTTTCGGTTATCAATCATTGGGGACGAATTTTGGAGCTATCTTGGAGACTTTTTGGCAACAAGAACACTTCTCAATCATTAGGTTTATTGTTTTTGATCTTGATGAACATTGAAACTTGTGTTAAGATGTTGTTTGAAGCTATGCGTGGCTAAACACTCTATGATCATCCTAGGTTGAAGGTTTGTTTAAGACAGTTGTGTTTTGGATTCTATATTTCTAGAATGATAAACTTTATCTATGTTTTGTTTATCATGGTGTGTGATTGCTTATTTGTAAATTGTTAATTCTTATGATTTTTCTAGTTTGAAACCATACGTTCTTGGTGCCGTTGGCAATCGAGATATCATGGGTAAAATTAGGATTGGGTAAGGGTTGATTGGTCATCGGGTAACAACCTCACGTTCTCGGAATCTGAGTACTTCGTTCCCTTTTATCACAATAAGTAATTACACACGAACTATGTCTATGTAGTTCTTTCTAGTGGATGATAACACAATTGTTAAAACAAACCGGAAACTTAGGATGGTCATTCGTCTCCAAATTGTTTACAAACTCAATTTTCATTTCTCAAATTAATTAGTATTTTTAGTTTTTAAAACCAATCCAAACAATCCAACTCTTTGAATTTACTTTTTATTGCCATTAGTTTAATTTTAGTTAACTTAAATACACTTCTAAATAACACACATTCCACAAACTCCCTGTGTTCGATACCCTATTACCGCTATCTATATAGTTGTTATTGGGATTAAATTTGCGTGTACCACGACAAGCACGTCATCTGACTGATGATTGTATCAGCCTTCGCCAAGAGATATAAAATGCCCTCAAGATTGGCAAGCTCGGGCACTTTTCGAAAAGCATTTGCAAAGAGACGCGCCAGATACAAAGGAATGATGATGGGCTTCCGTTTAGAAACTCACATGGTCGACGGACCAAGAAGAAGCTCAAAGAACAAGGGCAAACGCCCATATGAAGAGTCATGGCAAGAACATCAGGTGATTTTCCCGGTGGTGTGCGGGGGGCCTCGTGCTACATGCCCCGTCGTTATCACCGGAATCATCGGCCACTATGAGACGGATTATGTCTTTATCGACCCCGGAAGCACAGCTGACATAATCTATGAGCAATGTTTTGACCAGTTCGACCCTGAAGACAAAGCGCACCTGGAACCAGTGGATTACCCGTTTTCCAGTTTCTGTAACAAAACAGTATTCCCTCAAGGTCAGATCTGCTTCCCAATTACACTGTCCGATAGGAAACATTCAAGAACAACCGATGTAAAATTCATGGTCATGCTGGTCAAGTCAAGACACGACGTCTTAATCGGTAGAGAAACTCAGGGTCAGATAAGCATGGTAACGTCCACCCCACACTTGGCAATTGGTTTCCCGACGGAAACAGGGGTGGTGATTATCTATTCGAAGAAAGAGGTTATGGTAGCAGATGAAGCTCGGTCGACAAATTCCAGCAAGATCACTCTGTGCGAAGAGCCGGAGAAATGGATCCTAAACCGCAAGTATCCCGATCAAACAATGACCATCGGTCCTGCGATATCAGAAACAATCCGATCGTTCTTAAAGAAGCTGCTCTTTCGAAACATGGATATTTTCTCCTGGACACCATCAGACATGACTGGCATCCCACACGACATCCTAGAGCACTGCTTGAATACCTTCTCGTCGGTTAAACGAAAGGTGCAGATAAAGCGTAGCCTTGAGTCTGAGAAGACTAAGGCAATGAACGAGCAAGTCTGCGAGTTGCTAAAAGCTGGTAACCTGCGTGAGGTACGTTATCAAACCTGGGTCGCAAACCCGGTGATGGTCGAGAAGTCTACATGTCACACCCTCACATTCCACATGCAGAGTACTACCACGAGCCGTGTGACTGACCAGGATCCAGCCACCAATCATATTAAACAAATATAATAACAGTAAAATAGTTCACCAAACCAATACGATCATCGACAATTAAAGTTTAAGTCTAAAGTTTTAAAGTCCAAAACGGTATTTAAAGGAAAACAACAGAAGCAAAAGTAAAGTGGTTCAAACATAAGTTCAGAGTTCTTAATTATTAAAAGGACCCAACACGGGTTGGGATGACCACTACACTTCCCCAAGCTGCAAGCTCCTAAGTCACTGTGTACCTGCAAAGCATGCAGTAGGGTATCAACATAAAGTTGGCGAGTTCACGAGTTTGTCCAGTTTTAATTCCATAAAACTTGTTTAAGTAGTTAAGTTACTCATTTATATCATGTCATGGGGAGCTACCCCATATGTAAGCTACTAAACTGCATAATACCAACTACTTTGAGACCACACATTTTGTGAATTTGCCTCGTTTATGAATGTCTATCATCATTGACGGTTTGCAAGAGTCTATTAGTTCACACTCGATCCTATCCAGGTATGGTGTGAGGTTGGTGAGACCTAATAGCGCTATCAACTAATAAACCGTTCTCCAGGCCAGGCGACTAATCGGTATAATAAGTAGGGACTTCCGTGATAGAGTTTTGTTTAGTACGCTTGTTGCATCTAATATAAATAGTAATTAACTGAGCGTCCCACACAGGGGAGAAAAGTTGTTTTCTACCCCACACAAAGAGATAATGTTGGTTGTATCCCACACAAGGAGATAACGTTGTTTGTTCCATTTCCCAACCACCGGGAACACATGCTTTTAGTAAAAGTTGTGAACTCACCTCGGTTTGCTCGATAGATAGTTTACTTGGTTTAGTTTGCTGGTCAACCACGTCCTATTATGGTTACCAGTATCGGTCAGGTTTTGTGTACAAATAATTCACGTATATCCTACTCGTATCTAACACATAGCATACAAGTCAAGCTGTCATATAGCATGCAAGGTATGTGGGCCTAAGCCCAACATGTGAACAGTGCACAGTAATAGTAACAGTAACACATTAGCCCAAAACATAACATTCAACTTTGTGGCCCAATTAATTAGCTGCCCAATAACTAAGTGGACCAAGTCAGTCGAAACCATGAGGTCTCGACTCAAAACAAGATATCTCGAGTCGCAATCCCGGGATTTCGATTCGCAACCAGGAGGTCACAAGCTATTAAGTCAGTACTCGAAATCAGGGTTCCGAGTCAGGTCTTGAGTCAGAACCAGAGAGGTCTTGACTCGTAACCAAGCTGGTCTTGAGTCCCCTGATGTGTGATGCTTCGTTTCGAGTAGTAAATAAAAGGGTCTCGAGTCGCAACCATGAGGTTCCGACTTGTAACCACTGTCGAAATCTTCTAGAGTCTTATCCAATTTGATGCCTTCTTCCATGTCTAAGATAACAAAGTCGGCCGAAAAAACAAATTCTCCGACCTTTACCAACAGGTTTTTTTATGACATCTTGAGGGTATTTTACCAATCTATCCGCAAGTTGTATGCTCGTACTTGTAGGATGTGGCTTACCTAACGCCAGTTGGTTGAACATAGAGGCCAGCATTAGATTAATGCTAGCCCCCAAGTCAACTAGTGCATTGCTTATTGGTAATCCACCAATAGAGCAAGGAATGGTGAAGCTTCCGAGATCAATCTTCTTTTGGGGAGCTTGTTGAGGAGTGTCGCTGAGCATTCTTTACTTAGGGTGACTTGTTGAATGGATTCAGTCTTTCTTTTATGAGTGAGGAAGTCTCTCATGAACTTGGAGTATTTTGGCGTTTGAGTGAGGACTTCCACAAAAGGGAGATTGATGTGAAGTTGTTTAAGCAAGCTCACGAACTTAGTGAATTGCTCGTCGGTCTTTTGCCGAAGTAAATGACCGAGGTAAGGGACCAGGGGTGGTTTGGTTGTGTCCATATTTTGGGGTTGAGTATTTTCTTGGTTATTGGTAATGGGTGTTTTAGTTGGGACTGGATCGGGTTGTTGTGGTGTTGATTCAATCTCGGGTCCTACCTTCCGGCTTCTTAGGTTGATTACGCTTACTTGGGCTTTTAGGTTTGTTTCGGTGTTACTTGGTAAGGCTCCTTGCGGTCTCTCGGCGAAATTTTGGGCGAGTTAGCATAATTGTTTTTCTATATTTTGAACACTAGCTTTTTGATTTCTAATTTCTGCTTCAGTTTGTAGGAACCTTTCTGTGTATCTTTTATCGGATTCGGAGAAGAGGAGAGTGATAATATCCTCAAGCCTTTCTCTTCTTCCTTGTTGTTGTGGTCGGAAACCTTGTTGCTCATTTCGTGGTTGTTGTTGAAAGTTGGATCATTGTTTTTGATTTTATTGGTTATTACCCCCTGATTCCCTCTAACTAAAGTTGGGATGATTACGCCACTCGGGAGTGAAAGAGTTACTTGGGGCTCCCGGTGGTCGTGGCCAGTTATTTTGGTAATTTACCACTTTCGTTTGATTTTCTTAATCTTTCATACAACCCCAGTTTTCATGGGGGCCGCCACATCCTTCGTAAGCCATAATCGAAGCCGTTTTGTTCAATTCAAGTTTCCTTATTTTATTAGTTAAGGCTTCGATTTGGGCTTGCAAAGAAGTGGTTTTATCCACTTTGTGGGCGCCCAAGGCTTTAGATTTTGTGCCCCTAGGAGTGTGCCTTTGAAAACTGTTTTAAGCAAGTTCTTCAATTTGATTATAGATTTCCTCAGGGCGCCGATTCCCAAGGAGTCCCCCGGAGCCGGAATCAAGGATTTGCCTTGTGTGTGGCAAGAGTACGTTGTAGAAAGTGGACACTTGTTGCCATCGTTCAAGACCATGATCTGGGCATTTCCTTGATAGCTCCTTGAACCTTTCCCATGTCTCGTACAAGGATTCCCCATCTTCTTGAGAGTAGGTGTTAATCACAGTCATGAGCATGGCGGTTTTAGCGGGAGGGAAATATTTGTAGAGAAAGCTTTGGGCAAGTTCATCCCAAGTGTGTACGGATCCACTTGGGAGTGTGTTTAACCAAGCTTTTGCTCGGTATTTGAGGGAAAAAAGGAATATACGGAGCCAAACAGCATCGCTGGAGGCTCCGTTGATCCGAAAGGTGTCACATATTTCCAAAAAGTTGGTAATATGTAAATGCGGATCTTCATCGGATAGGCCATGGTAAGTGGCGGAATTTTGGAGCATTTGTATTAAGTGTGGTCGAAGCTCAAAGTTATTTGACATTAGGAGGGTTAATAGCGGCTCCAAGATTACCGACCGTAGGCCGTAGGTAATCCATGAGAGTGCGTTGATCCGACATAGGGGGTTTTGGGTCGAGGCTTTTTGTCGGTTTTTGGCTTGAAGTCTTTTTCTCAAATAGCGCTTGGGTTCTTCAAGCGGTACTTTTATGTCTTTGTCGGAGGTGGAGGTCATGCACCAAACTGTATCTCGTGCGAATTTTACAGAATTGTGTGATTTTCTGCGAACAAAAACAAAAAGAATGTCTGATCAGAAGTTTAGCACGACCCCGTGCTAATGTAGCATGGCCCGTGCTTGTATAGAAAAAGTTTCTGTTTTCAAGTTCCCAGATACTGGAAGTTTTACACGTCCCCGTGCTCCTGTAACACGGCCCCGTGTCTCTGATCCAGTAACAAGAAAACAGCTCTTCACAGATACTGTAGATTTAACACGACCCGTGTTGATAAAAAACGGCCCCGTGTTATTCCTGCAGAAAGTAGAAAATTGAAAGAAAAAAAAGAAGAATTAAAAAGAAAAGATAAAAATGACTAGGCCGTTAATTTTAAGCTTTCTTAAAATCCTCGTGTCCCCGGCAACGGCGCCAGAAACTTGACGTGCGTCCGAGTGTATATGTTTTTAAGATATATTTTAACTCTTTTTACTCATGAATTCAAGTTTTAAATTTATAAAACACAATATACTATTATCACTCTACACACACGTTAGGGCAAGTGCACCCGTCGCGGACGTAGTATAGTGATGGCAATATACCGAGGTCGTCCAAGGACACAAGGGCTTTTAATACCGGCTTATCGTTAATGTCTAATCTAACCAAACTTTGAAGAAAAGGTTTTTAAAGCTATATAAAGATAAACTAAAAAGCAAAAATAAAATATAAGGAAAAAAATTGACAAGAAGGAATCACTTAGTTCCAACTCCTCTTTTATGTATCCTTTTAATGATTTTCGCACTTTGGGCATTTTAAGAGATTATCTTTAAATTATAGTAGTAGTCCCCCTTCTAGGCAGCATTACCCTCAACCTATTGGTCTGAGTCAACAAGGATACAGTCCCGCAAGGTCGGATTATTGAAAGATAATTAAGTAAGTTATTAATACGAAAACTGGTAGGCCCCCTTCCAGGCAGCGTTACCCTCAACCCTTTGGTCTGAGTCAGTAGGGATACAGTCCTCGCAGGGTTGGTTTAAAGTTTTAATAGTAGTTTATAATTAAGGGATTCAAGCGGTTTCTTACTCTCAATTGGGCCAGTCATATCCGGCCAATCCACGGAGTAGTACTAAGTTTGAACCAGGTTCTCACAGGTTCTATACACTAAACGAGACATAGAATTACCCATCCACCCTTCTAACCCCCTTTCAAGTAGTTAACACACTTTATATAGACCGTAAAGACACGAATATGTGAATCAACAACATATGAAGAATCGTTAGATAAATTCTCCTTCTATATAAAAAACTAGTTATTAAAGTCATTAATACATACCCAATTTAAAAGGAGCCAAAGATTGGAAATAAAAAAGTAATACATAAAAGATTTGACTTCACCAAGTGATGTAAGAGTTTAGCTAAGCATGCCCTTTATTTGATGAGAACTCTTACGATCGATCTTGGATCCCGAGACTACTACACACTCTAAATGATGGAAGATGGATGATGGTGTTGTGGTGGTGGTGGAGTGGTGGTGGAGTGGTGGTAAGTGTGAGAGAAGTGGTTTTCCAAGGGATAGATTGGAATGGAACCAAGCACCATTATTTATAGCTGAAGACAGACGCTCAACATGGGTTGTGCCCGTTTGGCACTGCCCCGTGGCCATCTCTCTCTCTCTCTTCCTCATTAACTGTTGTGTCAGGTCTTGTACTAACAGGCCCCCGTGGGATTGAACCATACAGAGGAACAGTTGATTAAAGCTAAAACTGGATCAGAACAGTGGGTTCACAATAAGCAGATGTTTGTATTTGATCTTTCCCCTTGACAGTGTGTCTAACATCTGATGGATTCAAGTACTGCCCTTCTTAACTACTGCTGACCCAAAAGACTGATGAAGACTAAGTGCTGATGCTCAATCAACTGTTATGTCTTAAGTACTGTTGAAGACCAAAGTACTGTTGGAGCCTAAGCAGTGAAATGAAGGATCAGTTGTTTTGTTTATGCTTTGTATATTGTAATCAGTTGTTTGTAATCAGTGGTTGTAATAGGTCAGTAGTTTAAGTTTGTTAGGAGGTTAGATGTCACTATCATGGTGATGTCAGCAAAGATGCCACAGTGGTTTGTTTTGTATTATAAATAGAACAGTACCCTGTACTGTTCTATTAGCTCTTTCTTCACAAGTCATTCTGTACGAACAAAGCATCTGTGAGCTCAGGCTGAGGGGGAGATTGTATTGCATACATGCAAGTGTAATTGAATCATTGTAATAAATATAACCATTCGATTTCATGGCAAACATGTGTGTTGAAAGCAATTCTTCCATTTGATTGTGTGTTGAAAGTTTGTTTCCATTTTAATTCCGTTGCACTTATACTGATTCATATTCATAATTATCAAACAAAACACAATCATAAGAAACTCAGATCCTAACAATTGGTATCAGAGCTAGGACACTCAAATTTGATCTAACAATCATTTTGACGTAAAAGTTCAGCTCCTAATCGTTGATACTTATAATTGTTCGTTTTGTTGAAAAAACAGAGTAAGGTGTAATCACAAACAAAGTTGATTATTCCGTACCTGTAAAATAACCAGGATGACGTCACAATCACAAGATGTTAACAATAACATCGGCTCACTCTTCAAACCACCCATGTTGAAGAGATCTGAATACAACATCTAGCAGAGAAGGATGGGTCACATCCTTGCTCAACAGAATACCGGATGTTGGAAGTCGGTTATCTTTGGACCACATGTTCCAATGGTGCTGATTGCTGAGGATATAAAGGTCTTTGTTCCTAAGAAAATTGAGAACTATACGGACCAGGATTTTCTAAAAATTGAACTAGATGCCAAGGCATTCAACATTGTTGCATCCGCACTACCAAATGAAATTTATGCTGGGTTGTTACACTGTAACAGTGCCAAGGAATTGTGGGATGCACTGAAGGAACAGTTTGGGGGGACTGAAGAAGTGATTGAAAATAATACGGAAATTTTAAATCAACAGTATGAAACCTTGTCACACCCTGACCGCGTAAAACAACAAACCGTGGCGGAAACATCGGGGAGTGGAGTGGCAGAATTATTGTTTCACAACCATGGTATTTAAAGTTTTGTTTTATTTATAAACAAAGCGGTTATATTGTCTTAAAGCGAAAGAAACAAAGAGTACATAACATAATTTAAACTAATCTTGCTTCTTTTATGTCACTAAGGCCCGAGTCCGCCCTAGTGTATCCTGATCAAACCAATGCATCTGCTCCTAAAAACACATATGAAAATAGGTACGTAGCATAAAAATGCCTGTGAGATACATAGGTTTTGTTACGATGGGATTCATGACTTGTAAGTTTAAAGAAATGTTTAACGAAAGTTAGTCATGGATCTCGAAAAGTGTTTTCTTTTATAAATCATACGAAAATCATTAAGAAACCAGATGATATAAAAGAAAGACGCATGGTTAAATGAATAACTAAGTAAAATGAGTTTGTATAAAATATGTTATTTACAAAACAATGTTTTGTGAGAATGTAATATGTCCAAATTGAAATGATTTAAATAGCGCTACGATGTGTAATATCATAAAAGCACTTATATATAAGAAGTACCAGCGGCGTATCCACCATGCTTTTATCATATTACACACGCCTCGTTATTTAATTCACTTATCCAAACAAACCACCAGATTGTCTTGTTTAAACCAATGTCAAATTGTTTATGTGTAAACAATGTCTATTGTCAAATGTAAATCATGTAATGTGTAATCAAATGTTATGTATGGAAAGTGAAATGTGTCAACTAAAACCATAGGTAAAATGCACAAAACAATGTATTGAAATAAATCATAGTTTAAATCAAAGTTATGTTTTGTAAAATAAACGCATGCTTTACTGATACAAACATCTATGCGGTATTGTTAAAACGCATACATTCAAGCCTTGCGACTGTGGAGACAAACCTTTAAACAAATTAAAGGTTTATGAAAATTTATGTATATCGGATTCAGTCATTTCCTACTTCCAAACAAACCTAGGAAGCTAGAAACGGAATTTGTCAGATCCTACGGTACCACTACTTACTACCAAGCGGCGTGATCAATGTTAATGAATGTATTTTTGTCCCATTTAAACAAACCAAATGTCATACCAAATGTAAGCATGTTATGTGAAAACAATGTACTAAGTATGTTAAAAAAATGTACATACATAGCAAGAATGTGATGTAAATCAATGTGTACATATGCTGAAATGAACATATGAAACAAATGTGTTTATGAAATCAATGTGCTAGCATGTTAATTAAACATACATAGCAAAAACATGGATGAAATCATGTACTATACGTGTACTACATGAACATAGCAAGCATATGTTATAAAAGCATGAAAAGCATGAAAGTAACAAGTAGGCACATGTGTTTCACCCCAAAATATTTGAAAACAGTAAAAGAGGGGTCTATGTACTCACTTGAAAATGTTTAGAAGTCTTGAAATAACAACCAAGCAATGCTAGAAGGATTACGGAAATCAATCGGCACCTAATATAAGTAACTATGTTAACAAACGGACCTAAATCGGGAGATCAGATAGAATGAGGTCTTGTAAACCAAATGAGTATTGGAACTCATGTGTGTAACACCCCAAAAACGGGTTTGGTAATCAAACCCCGTTAATACTAAAAGACGGGTAAAGCACCGTTAGTGGTAAAAATTAACCCGGTAAATATTAGGATTTAAATAAATAAACCTAATATTAAATAAAAGATGAACAGATCCTTTTGAGGGAAATAAAGTTTATAAGAAGGCCCGAGCTAATGGAACTTAAAACAAAAACGGGTTATAACTTCCCCGAACCCACTAAGTAACTAGGAATATCAACCTAGTTAAATGAGTGTTGTTAAACTAATAAAGGAACTTGAAATTGGTAACCCTTTTTAATAACCTTTGAAACTAAAGGGACTAAAGGGGGGGCAAATATGAAAGATTGTGTCTAATTAAAAGAAATAAACACCAAAACACACACATGAATGTGTGTTTGGTCGTATATCATCCGGAGAAGAGAAGGGGTTCTCTTCAAAAACCCTAAACACTCAAAAGTTGAACAAAATCAAAGAGAAATCAAGCCGGAAATTGGGGCTTTTAATAAAATCGTGATCACCAAGCTTAGAGGATCACAAGGTATGTTGAATTTTGATGTTTGGTGATATTTTGAATTTGTGATAAACATGCATGAACGAAATTCTTGTATAAATATTGAATGTTATAGTGATATTGATGTGAGAATAAGTCTAGGAACAAACCCTAGATGCAAACTTGTAGAATTGTACCATAAACTAGTGATTAGTCAACTAATCAAGTATGAGCTAAGTGAGATTTGATGATTTGACGAAATTGATGTGGTATTGGTGTTTATAAACATCATGCTAACTCGTATGAATGAACTACTTGAACAAATTAGAGAATTTGTTAAGAGTTCATAAGTGATTAGAAGTGCGTCTTGACATAAGAGTTAAAGTCATGATTATGATGGTCAAAGTGTGTATACGCCTATAATAACTGAAATTATATGTTGATTTATTATTACTTGAGGTATGAAGTGGATGACATGTTAGCTAATTCGGCGTCTCAAAAGAGGACGCTCACTAAATATTGATAATGTGCCTAATTGAGTCTTGTGAACTTGATAGTGCATTCATATGTGTCAATTGGTGATTTGACTTTTAAAAAGTCAAACCGACCTATGATAGGGTTCAATAAGAAAAGTAGTGAAAAAAATTCATAAGGTGTGAAGGTCATGATCTTGAATGACTAATCTAACCACCTTGTGGAAATTATATGATAGTTTGACGCTTGACAAGCTAGGCGGAAGCTTTGAAAGGAAGCGGGTCAAACAGATCAAGTATGCAGGAAGGGTCTAATCGGACGAGAAGTAAGTAAAACTTACACCCTTTTTGTAGGACATGTGTTCATTTTATAAACTATAATGTGACTAAAGTAATATCCGAAATAAAGGTTCCGACGTGATCCATACAAGTCAGAATAAATAAGAATGATGAAAACCATGGTTTATGGTAAATAGGGCGAAACGGTAATTTAGTCATACTATGACTAAGAATTTATGAATTTTCGTTAAGATTACCTTATAGTGTAATTAATAATGAGAAAAGAAACTAAGAGAAAAAGGATCTGGCGGTAAAAATCCAAAAAGGGTCGGATGGGTGAATTGGAAATTAAAAACCATGTTTTCATTCTAATTTATGTAAATGTTTGGTCTTATAGTCCAAACGGGTCAAATGGTGATGATAACACCATTTGAAAATATCAACTAATGTGGTTGTCAAGTCGTATGTAACAGGAGCGAATAGCAATTTGGATAATTGCTACGCCATGGAATATTGGTTAATTAACGCGAGGTATAAAACGGGTCTATAGGTTGACTCGAGCCAGGTACGCATATATATAGATTTATAGTTAAAAATGCAAAGTTGGTCAAATACCATAACAAAGGACCTTTGTCGTAAAAGGAGGAAATAAGTTGACCAAAACGCCATTGCTAGGTAAATCGGGCAAACGACCCTTAGAGGTCGTTTAGATACTAGTATTATGATTATGTAACTCTTAGAAGTATGTAAGAGTTGTAAGTATAAACCTTGAGGGTCATATGCCTAAGAACGGGTCAATTACGTAGAATGACTATCCCACGGGTAAGATTTAAATAATGGTTCATTATGTTAAATCCACCACAAAATAGTTGTGGTGGAATATAAGAGGCTAATTAAAAATGGGAATACGAAGGGTAGAAAGAGAAGTGCGAGTTTGATGCTTAAATGCATGAAAATCGTTCTAAATGGGTCAAAATGAGTAAATAGGTAAAACGGGTTAAGATTGCATAAGAAACCTATAATTTGAACCTTAAATATTGGTAAACGGATATAACATGATGTCCATGGTATTTTAAAGGAAATAAACAAGTTTGTTTGATAAAATCACGAACGGGTCAAAAGTGTTAAAATTGAATTTCAAGCCAAGAGCTTGAAATCTAAGATTTTGTGAATTCAGATATCGGATTTTTACTCCATGAGATGGAGAATTAAATTACGAACACGTAGGAAAAAGAATCGTGTAAAACGGACATCTCGATCAAAAGTTATGAAGCTTTGAAGTTAGAATTCCGATCGAAATCGGAGCTGGGCAAATGCAGCAACAAGCTGCAACATTCAGGATAAATCAAGGCGTCGCACCGCGCGACGGGGAAGGCCTTAGGCCGTCGTGCGACGCGACGGGGTGCTAGTTACGCGAAAAATTGTTTATTAAATCGTTTATGCATTGCGAACCCATTTATATACGTTTTAAGCCACGTATGACTAATCTAACTCATGTTTTATGAGTTGCAGGTAAAATTATTGTACCGGAGGACGATCAAGTTCAACAAAGAACCAAACACGTTAAAGATTCGAGCTTCCGCACATTGCTACTACGTTCTTTTAACAATGAACCTAATCGGATTATGTTGTATAACTTTTATTTGTAAAAGTTTTAATAAACCCACATTTTTATATGAATGGATATACTTAATTACCCATTTTATTGTTGATTATCGTACGAAAATCATTAAATAATGGTAAGGATGTTACAATGTGACATGGTTTAACAAAGCCTACATTCTAAAACGGAACCTATCCTAAGTGCTTATGACCCGTTATGACCCGATTAGGTAGCTTATGCTACTTTAACGCGTCATTTGCGCAAAAGCGCAAAAGAGTAGCCTAACTAGTCCTATGACAAGTATTATATGCCTTAACATGTCTAATAATTAGTTTATATGGAAAAAGTTAAGTTACATATGCTTAAAATGAAGTTATGCGCAAAAAGGGCATTTTGGTCATTTTTCCTAAGGCATATAACTTCCTATCATACAACTAACTAAACTAAGTGACCATAAGGTATAACCTTGGAAGGTTATTCCCTATACAACTATGGTCACAATATATGTTTGGTCGGATCCTAATGATCGACCAAATGGGTCGGGTTCGAAAGTCTAAGCGGTTGTTTAGACCGCTTATCTTACGACCCTAAGCACTAAACTAAAAGTGACGAGTTAAACATGTTAAAACATGTTTAACTAAGTTAGAAAACAAGTTTGATATCAAAACAAAGGGTTTTGATACCCAAGAATAGTTTGGTTACAAAATACGCATGAATACGCATTTTGACCGAAACTATGACTCGTCACTACGCCTAATCAACGTGGTAATCAGAAGGTATAGTCACAAGGGACTATGACCATCGTGATTACGCTCACGTTGCGAAGTTCAAACGAACTTCGTGTTGACCATTGACTGGTCAAAGCAGAAATTCAAACTCTGTTTGACTTTCATGCTTGAAATGCATAATCAAGCATGAAGGAGACTTACAAAGGGTCCAAACTTGATCATGAATAAAGAAAACCAGAAGATTGGGGCCTTCAACCAGAAGGGATAGCCCAAATAAGCAGATGATGATCAAAGAACTTGAATGAGCAAATGAACAAGCAAAAAACAAGGCTATTTATAGAATTTACACAACCGTTAGGATCGTTTCTTGGAATTCGAGCTTCAATCTTGGCCCTCCATGTGTGCCCACTGATTTAGTAAACTAGGGGAGTCTAAAACTAGCTCATAGAATGAAAGAAACCATGTGCAAAACAAAGGAGCAGCTGGGTTTTGCAGAAAATGAAATCTGCTGATCTGGTGAAGGCTTACGGACCGTAAGCACCTCCATACGGTCCGTATGGCTCTTGTTTGTTGGCAGTAACTTTCATAAATTGGCAAAACAGTTCCCTGTGACTCAAAACTTGATTTTTGATGCGTTTTGTCACTTCTAACACCCGTCAAACCCATTTTTAAGCTCCATAAGGATGTTAAAACATAGGGAACTTGAAATATGCTCAGAAATGTTACGGATGTCGGTTCGTTTGGCTGTACGGTTAAGTTGTTCGGTTAATTACGACAAAAATCGTAACAGACGCGAAAACGATCCAAATTGCGAAATGAATGAAGTTTTAGCATTCCAATCACTAAAATATAATATTTTAATGATTACAAAATTTTTTTTGGATGTCCAGATATATTCAGAACGTAAGATATGCGCGTAAATGCAAACTTATGCACTTTTTGACTCTTTTAGTCCCTGATTGACCAAAAAAGTTTATTTTAGCACACCGAACCCCTCAAAGCCTATTTCTAAGCTATGTAAAGGATATTTATGGTATGTTTAACTTATGGTCATGTTCCAGAATGTTCGTTACTATACGAATCGGCATACTTTCGTAGTTTGTTGAAAATAGTCCCTGTAAGCGAATAAACTTGATTTTGCCATACCAAAGCCTTCAAAACTTTTTTCTAAGTTATGTAAAGGTTATTTAAGGTATGTTAAGAATATGTTGATGTTCCAGAGTGTTTGTCGCGTTAAACTGATTACCTTTACGCACCAGTTTGCGTATAACTTTCCAGAATGCGATATAGAGTTTGAAATCGAACAAAAATCAAAACGTGCAAAATGTCAAACATAATTAAACAAACATTGGGATCAAATAACATTGTTTTATTGATAATTGAATTGTTTAAGGTTTATACAATGATTACAAGCATAGTTATCACAAACCTTTTGTTACATTAAGGGTGAATCACTAACACAACAGTTTGAGCGATTCAGTTGTCTCAATAGTGAGCTAAGACTTGTTAATGTTGAATTTGCTAATTCAACACAAAATAGCAGGTTTCTTATGTCAGTGCCTAAAAAATGGGATACAATTGCTTTTGTGACCAGAAATTCAGTTGGGTTCAAAGATCTGACCCTGACCCAACTTCATGGTAGACTCCCAACCTATGAAAGGGAGTTAAACCGGAAAAAGAAGTTGCAAGAGTCTGACAATGTTACAGATGACTACTCATTTGGAAACACAACTCTTTTGGATCTGGAAGAGTCTGGCAGTAGAAAGGATCAGAGTTATGATCACTTTATTGACATAACTACTGGTGGAAACTTCAACTCTGATCCTCACTCATCCAATTATGCATTCACAGCAAATGGAGAAAGCCAAAACTCTGACAATCTATGCTTTGAACTCAATGATCTTCAACATTTTGATCCAACAGACTTAGAGGAAATGGACATATTACACAAACTTGCACTGTTGAGTGTTAGAACCAGCAAGTTTTACAAAAGGACAGGGAGAAAATTCCCAGGGTTGCATGGGAATGTAAAAGTAGGGTTGGATAAGTCAAAAATCAAACGCTCCAAGTGCAACAGGTTAGGTCACTTTGCTAGGGAATGTAGGAGTCAAACCAATGGACCTATTATCACTCACCCTAGTTCAAGACCACAAAATAACCAAAGCACTGTTCAGTATTCCCATTATACCCCAAAATAACCTCAGGTTCAGGTGCAACCAGTTGCGCCCCAACAAGCTGCACCAACATTGGTACAACCAGATCAGCAAAGCTTTTTCACCCAAGGCTTTGTTGACTAGAGCAGCTTACCTGATGAACTAGGAGATGAAAATTTTGCTCTATATGCTAATGATGCTGTTCCTAGTGATGAATTTTGTTTTGTAGCATTGGAGTCAATACCAGAAGGGCTGGAAGCTGAAGAAGGACAGTCAAATGCTGAAACAGTGGATGAAATTGCTGAAGCAGTGGTTACTGCTGTTGTTGGTGAAATACTGTTAGGAGAAAATTCAGAACCCCTGTTGGAACCACTGTCTGACCCCTGGTCTAAAGAAGAAGAGAAGAAACATGTTGAAAAGGAAGAGAAGGTGGCTGATGAGAAAGAGCATGTTTGTGATTGTGCCATAATGGCTGCAGCTAAGGTATCACCTCAGGTTCTTAAAAATCTGTGTTCAGATAAATGCATCATAGCATTTGCTAACATTAAAGAGGTGAATGAAAACCTTAGGGATAGAGTGTTAAGTGATGAAGTTCAATTTGAAAAGTCTTTAAAAGAACTAAAAATCAAATTGGCTGAAAAGGATAATGAAATATGCAGTCTCAAACAAGAACATAGCATAACCAAGGACCAACTCCAAACAATGATAGAAAAATATCAAGCCTGCAAAAAGGAGTTGGAATCCACCCAAATCACTTGTGAAAAATGGGTGGAATCCTGCAAAGGTTATGAAGTTATGCTTGAAAAACAGATCAAAAACAATGTAAAATTTGGTGTTGGTTTTAGAAAACATGATCAAATTGAAAACACTGCTGCAAATGAATCTGTTCAAACCACTGTTGAAATAATACCTACAAACAAGGATGGCCAAGAGGTTAAAATAACAGATAAACTTGGTAACAAGATCACTTTGGAAAGATCTGTGGGGTCTTCAACTTTTGAGGAGATTGAGAAATACCAATTCAAACCCACATGGTCTGATGAGTGTGACATCCTTGAAAACTTCAAACCAATGGACTTCACAACTATAGATGGTGCAAAAGCTCCAAAGGCCAAGGTCATTCCTCTTAAAGACATCCCAACAGTAGTTCAAAACTCTGTTGCAAAGGAATCTCAAAAGAGGAAGAAAAGAGAAAAGATTAAAAACTTGTTTTGTAACTTTTGTGAAAAGAAAAATCACTTGACCAAAGAATGTTTTCATTTAAAAGCCTATGATCTTAACAAAACAAGTACCATTGTGCCTACAAACAGCTGCACCATCTGTGGTAAAACAAACCATTCTACTCAGCAGTGTGTGTACTCGAAATCCTTTGAGGTCAAAAAGGAGGAGTACATTTCAAAAACACCAATGAGTTTATCAAAACCATCTGTCAAGAACCAACCACTGTTTGTGCCAGTTCAAACAGCTGTTACAAAACAGCTGAACCAAACCTCTGTTAAAAGAGAAGTTCAGGTGACTGATGCACCCCCTGCAAACCAATACCGAAGAGGGAAAGGTCAACCACCATACCCTTGGGTCCCACATGTTTATGAGGCTTACAAAAAGCCTTCTAAACCAAGAGTGAACAGGAATCCCTTTGGGTACCAGCAGCTGATAGGGCAGGACCCCCAACAGTGGTTCGAGAAAAATAGTTCCAAAGTTGTTCAAACACCTAAGCTAACCACTGTCCATCCACCTGAACTTAACACAGACACTGTTGAGACCCCATCTAAAGCCTTATTGGCTTTGGAGACCCTCATGAACTAACCTTTTACTTGATGTGCAGGGAGCTTCTGCATGCTTAGATAGTCTTTGGTATGTAGATAGTGGAGGCTCCAGGCACATGACTGGATGTAGAGCCCTACTCAAAGATTTCAAAACTCGTGGAGGGGGTGATATATCCTTTGGTAATAATTGTAAAGGGAAGGTGATGGGGTCTGGTACTGTTCAGTCTGGTAATGTTAAGTTTGAAAATGTCAATCTAATAGACAATCTAAAATTCAACCTCCTTAGTGTCTCACAAATGAGTGATAAGGGCTATGGCTCATTCTTCACTAAGGATTGTTGGACCAGAAATGGTTAAAAAGATTGAAGAAATAATAAAAAATGGAAAAACCCAACTTGTTGCTCAAAGGAGTGGCAATGTTTATGTAGTTGATTTGTCAAAAGAGAGCCCCAGGATTGATGCCTGTCTGTTCTCAGCTGCCTCTAACAAAGAGACAGAACTTTGGCACAGGAGATTGGGGCACGCAAATCTCAAGACAATCACTGCTTTGTCAAAACAGGGGTTAGTAAGAGGTCTACCTCAAAAATTGTTCACCTGTCCTGAGCATTGTATTTCTTGTTTAAAAGGAAAACAACATAAAAGCTCATTTAAGTCCATTGAAGAGTCCAAAACAACCAAGTGCCTGCAAATGCTGCATATGGATCTGTTTGGCCCAGTAAAAGTCATGAGTCTTAAAAAGAAAAGATATTGTTTGGTAATTGTAGATGACTTTTCTAGGTTTACATGGACTTATTTCTTACATTCCAAAGATGAGACTGCAGGCATTCTGCAAGACTTTGTCAAACAGGTTGAAAAGCAGTTTGACTTGCCAGTAAAAGTCTTCAGGAGTGATAATGGCACAGAGTTCAGAAATAGGGAGTTGGATGAGTTTTGTGTGTCAAAAGGAATTGTAAGGCAGTACAGCATTCCAAGGACACCAGAGCAAAATGGGGTTGTTGAGAGAAAGAACAGGACACTGATTGAGGCTGCCAGAACCATGCTTGCTGATTCAGGTTTGCAATTAACTTTTTGGGCAGAGCCAGTAAACACTGCTTGCTATGTCCATAACAGAGTTTTAATCAACCGCAGGCATCAAAAGACTGCCTATGAACTTCTGTATAAAATCAAACCACTGATCTCATACTTTAAAGTATTTGGCTGCCCATGCTTTATTTTGAATTTAAAGGACTCAATTTAAAAATTTGTAGCCAAAGTAGACAGTGGATATCATTTGGGATACTCAACCACTGCTAAGGCCTACAAAGTGTTTAACACAAGGACCAAAACAGTGGAATAGACTTTGAATGTGAAGTTCAATGAACTTTCTTCAATGAAAATCCATGCAAACCTTGTAGAATTGTTTGTTCTTGATAAATTTACTTTTGAAAATGTTTCTGTCAAGACTAACAGTGCAGGTCCATCAGAAAATCCTCCATCAGACAATGGATATGAAGTGATCCTTCCACAACAAACCTTCAAATCCATTGCCAGAGCAGCAGATGTTCAAAACAGCTGTCAAAGCTCATCCACTGCTACCTCAACAGTTGTTGACCAAAGTAGCCCATTAACCCCTGCTTCCACATCATCAAACACTGTTGATAAAAGCCATCAAACAGTGGATAAAAGTCAACATGTTTTCACATGAATTCCACCTATACCTCCACCTCCATTCCAAGACACTGTTAGATCATTAAAGTCACCAACAGTTGTTAGCTCAGATGATTAACATCTGCAGCCCTCACCATTAAATGCCATTGTTCCATACATAGGAGATCTAATCTTCTTGAAGTCTCATCCACCTGACCAAATCATTGGCAACATCAGTGAAGGGGTGCTCACAAGAAGCCAATCCCAAAACATCTGTCTTTTTGCTGGTTTTCTATCTCTCCATCAGCCAGTCAAGTACCAAGAGACACTAAAGGAAAACAGTTGGGTAGAAGCCGTGCAAGAGGAGCTCCAACAGTTTAAAAGACAACAAGTATGGGAACTTGTACCACTGCCAGAGGGTGTGAGTCGTATTGGCACAAAGTGGGTCTTCAAAAATAAAACTGATGAAAGGGGTATTGTTATCAAGAATAAAGCAAGGCTAGTGGTTCAAGGGTTCAGACAGGAAGAGGGCAATGACTATGATGAAATTTTGCCCCTGTAGCAAGATTAGAAGCTATCAGATTATTCCTGGCCTTTGCTATCAATCACAACATAAAGGTGTTTCAAATGGACATTAAATGTGCATTCCTCTATGGTAAAATTCAAGAAGATGTATATGTTTGTCAACCTTCAAGCTTTGAGGATCCATTTAATCCAAATCATGTCTACAAGCTAAATAAAGCTTTGTATGGCTTAAAACAAGCACCTAGAGCCTAGTATGAAACTCTTTCCACCTTTCTTCTTTCCATTGGTTTCACAAGAGGTAAAATTGATAAAACATTGATTTTAAAATGGAGAGGGAAAAACTTGATGATTGTACAAATTTATGTGGATGACATCATTTTTGGAAGCACATGTTCTAAAATGCGTGAAGAGTTCAGACAACTCATGACAGCTGAGTTTGAGATGAGTGCAATGGGTGAACTTCAGTGCTTTCTTGGTCTCCAAGTAAAGCAACTACAAAATGGTACTTTCATCCATCAAGGCAAATATGCCAAAGAACTTTTAAAGAAATTTGAGATGGATGATTGCAAGCCATGTAGTACACCCATAGCAACCACAAAAATAGTCATGTCTGATGAAAAGGATGATTTGGTTGATCAAACTCTTTATAGAAGCATGATTGGGTCTTTATTGTACCTGACTGCATCTAGGCCATACGTCATGTTTACAACATGTGTTTGTGCAAGATCCCAATCAGCCCCTAGAAAGTCAAACCTTATTGCTGTAAAAAGGATATTCAGATACCTCAAAGGTGTTCCCACACTTGGTATCTGGTATCCAGCTGATGGAAATATCAAGCTTTCAGGTTTCTCAGATAGTGACTTTACTGGATGCAATACAACAAGGAAGTCCACTTTAGGAGGGTGCCCATTCCTAGGCAGTTGCTTAGTGTCTTGGCAAAGCAAAAAGCAAGCGGGTGTTTTAACATCCACTGCTGAGGCAGAGTATATAGCTGCTGCAAGCTGTACAGCCCAACTGCTATGGCTTCAAAATCAACTTCTGGATTTTGGTATCATTGCCTTAAAGACACCTCTCATGTTGGACAGTCAGGCAGCAGAAAATATCATCCAAAATCCAGTTTCTCATTCAACCACCAAGCACATTGATATCAGACATCACTTTATGAGGGATTGCTATGAAAAATGTTTGATTTCTCTGCACCATGTTCCAACTAAAGATCAACTGGCAGATGTGCTAACAAAAGCTTTGGACACATCTACCTTTGAAAGCTTGTTCTCTAGGATTGGCATGCTAAACATGGAATAACAGGCAAAATCCTATTTTTCTATGAATAAAAGCATTAAAATGTTTTCAGAAAATCAAAAATCCATCCTTAAAAATAGCTAAAAATGAAAATTTTCATTAATCCTTAAAAGTCTGCCATAACCACTGTTTTTGGTTCAAACATCTGTTCTGTTGAATATTGTCCACTGCTGAGAGTCAACCTCTGTTCCTTCATTTGTTTGTTAATCACTGTTGATCACACATCAGTGTTTTAATCCACTGATAGGCTATCCACTGATAGTTAAAAATCAGCCACTGTTTCCATTATAACCGTTGTAAACCACTGATATTGCTCCATCAGTGGTTTCCTAACAACTGTCACCCATTATTCATCAGAGGTCGTCACGTGGGCAGCACTTGGCCGTCAGATCTTTTGTAACCGCTGCCACGTCAGCATACAATTTTTCCACCTATAAAACCCTGATCAAAACCCCAAACAGGGTTTTCACTGTCGAAGCGAATTCAAAATTCCTTTCTCAAAGCAGTTTCTCCCAAATTCTCTCTCAAATCACTCATCTTCTTCATTCGTTCTTAATCATCTTTATTCAATCATGGCTCTTTCATTCAAAACTACTCATAATTACTTGGGTTTACTTGAAAAACCAAGTCATACCACAACCTTCAACTCCGTAATTGATGCTCTGTCGTCTTCAAAGTACAAAACTTTGTTGACCTGTGATGCTCCGATTTACCTGGATACCCAACAAGAATTTTGGAAAAATGCTAAACTTGACATTAAGGACAAAACGCCCTTAGCCATTACTTCATCAATAAAGGGTATTTCAATCACCACCACACCTCAAACAATTTCGGAGGTATTTGAACTCGATGATCTTATAGGTAAAACCTCTTTCCCAAACATAGAGTATCAAACTGATTTCATTGAAAGAGGGTATGAAGAAGAAATGAAAAAAGATACTTTACAAAAAGGCAGTTTTCCACCTGCCACAAGGTTTTTATTTCATACCATCCTAATGTGTGTGTCAAATAAAACCACTGATTTTAATGAGATTCCATTGAAGATCCAATACCTGGGCTATGCTATATTAAATGAAGAAAATTTTAACTATTCCCAAGAGATCTTCAATGATCTTGTTAAAAATGTCAATAAAAATCATTTTTGTTATTTCCAAGGTTTTTAAGTTTTTATTTCAAAAGAAATTTTCAAAGGATAATGCTCATGTGCTTATCCAAGGAAATCCTTTTCAAATAAACAGCCTAACCTCTAAAACCTTCACAAGGCTATCAAAATCTTCCAAAACACAAACAGAGGTTCCTGAGCAGACTTTAGCAGCAACCACTGCTCCTCAGGCACCTGTTGTTGAGCCCACTGCTCAAGGTGATCACAACAGCACAACCACTGCTGTGAAACCCACACCTAAAACCACCAAAAAGCCCAAAAAGAAAAATATCCAAAAGCCTCCCAAACCCACTAAAAAAGTAACTTAAGAAGATAAGGTCCTAGAGGTTATACATGTGACAACACAAAAGTCACCAATAACCATTGCTGCTACTTCCTCATAGCAGTTGGAAGAAAGACCTCAACCTGAGCCTAAAACACCTCATGATTCTTCTCAAAAAGATCAGGTTGTAAGCACAGGGACACCACGTTATTATGCTCTAGAATCACTTGATTCCATCATCCACAGCCCACCTCCCGGGGCAAATTCTCTTTCTACCCATATCCTCACTACTCAAATTCCACCCACAATAAAACCCTTGTTGGATGCACTTGATTTAGCCCAGACACAAAGCAGTTCTTCTCAATCACCTGTTAATGAGAACATACCCCGATGAGTGCAAAATGCAACATATAAATTACATCAAATGTGGCATAAAACTAATCCTTTTTTAGTACTAATGTTGGAAAAAGTGTGTTTTTGTCTTCCTTTTCTATTTTTAGGATTAAATGAGCTCAAATGAACAAAAGAAGCAAAAAGACAGCTAAATCTAACATAAATACGAGAAAAGGAATAAACGTGGCATGCCCGACCCCCCAACAGCATCCTCCCAAACAAAAGCAAGAGAAAAGAAGGCTAAACACGCCCCGTGCTCAGTGAGCACGGGGGCGCGCCCAAGTGTCTGCAGAAAAGACAAAGTTGTAGAAGCTTATATCACCCACCACGGGGGCGTGCCCAGCGGACACGGGGCCGTGGTCAACTCTAAGATTCGTAGAATCTAGGAAAATCTTGATAGTACAGTTACGCTTCTGCACACGGGGTCGTGTCCGGCGGACACGGGGGCGTGCTCATCTAATGCAGACAAACTGCAATTAATGAAGAAAGAGAAGATGGGTGGACATGGGGCCGTGCCCAATGGACACGGGGCCGTGTCCGGGCTTCTGTGCAGGCTATAAATAGGGGTGCTTGGCTCATTTGTAAACCATCCCTTGGCAAACCACCTCTCTCACACTTCACCCACCCACCACCACCATCACAACCCACATCCACCACCATCATCCATCATAGAGTGTGTGAGTAGTCTCGGGATCCAAGATTGATCGTAAGAGTTCTTGACAATCAAAGGCCATGTTTGCCTAAGTGTCTTACATCACTTGGTGAAGACAAGTGTTTAGTGTAATACTTTTTATTTTTAATCTTTTCGCACTTTTTATTTGGTTATCTATTAATGACTTTAATAACTAGTTTCTTATGTTGAAGGTGAGTCTTCCTTATCATTTGTCCGTGGTGTCTTGGCATTATTTTACTGTCTATATAAAATAAAAGATTTTCACCATTCATATCTCCACGGTCTATATGGAGATATGTTGGCTACCTGGTCGGGGGTTCAGGGAATGGTATGGTAAGAGTTTTGCCTTGTTCAGTGTATAGATCCTGCAAGGACCTAGGTCAACTTTAGTAGGAGCTCCTTCAATACCTACTGGTATTGGATGGCGGGGGTCCGAACTCCTTGACCCCCTCATATGTAAACTACTATTAAAACTTTAACCCGGCTACTTAGGATTGTATCCCTGCTGACTCAAACTACTTAGCCGAGGGTAACGTCACCTTCAAAAGAGGGGCCTACCATATTACGCATTAATAACTTAATTAATTATCTTTCAATAATCCAACCCTTTAGGATTGTATCCTTGCTGACTCAAACTATTGGGTTGAGGGTAACGTCACCTTCAAAAGATGGGCCTACTATTATAACTAAGATTATCTCTTAAAAAGTGCAAAAGTGCGAAAATAATCAAAGGTTACACTAAATGCGAGTCGGATCCAAGTGATTCATCTTCTCTATCTGTTTTTATTTTTTATTTTCAGCATTTTTATTTTTTATTTTCTAGTTTAAAACCCTTTTTCTAAACTTTTGATTTGATTAGAAGTTGAGGATAAATCGGTACTAAAAGCTCTTGTGTCCTTGGACGACCTCGGTATCTTGCCAACACTATACTACGCTCACGATGGGTGCACTTGCCCATATGTGTGTTTGATGTTAGTAAAATATCGTGTTTTATAAATTTAAAACTTGACTAACGTGTAAAAAGGGCTAAAAATATACATAAAAACATATACCACCATACGCACATCATACCCCAACAAGTGACTAAGTCAGGTGTCTTAATCATTGCTAACCCACCAACAACTAAGGAGGTTACACTTCCGGAATTACAAGTAATTCCTGTCAGTAGTTCAAGTGGAGCAGCTACTACAAGTGTTGAACCCACTGGTTTACACTTGGACAGTAGTTTCATAAGTGAGACTCCCTTGAAGGCAATTTTTTCTTTGGGAACCAGAGTGTTTCCAGTATTCACTGGTTCACTTAAATGGTTAACCCTACTGAAGGAAGAAGTCCCCAGTACCAAGAAAAAGGGGAATCAATGGATGATTTCTAGGAAACTTTCCCTAAGTCAACCACGGATACAACCACCACTGGTGGGAAATCAGATGATCCCATTAACTTGGGTAATGGTTTAATGTATAGAGAATTGACGGAGAGGGTTGACAAACTTGATACATCTGTTGCATAAATCAAACATATGCTGCAACAGTTGTTACAAGCTCAAAAGGCACCACCCACTGCTGCATCATATGAAACATCTGCTCCATCCTCTGGTGAGCTCTGGAAGCTATTTCAACATATGCTGCATCAGCAAAGACAATATGTTGATCAACAACATGAAGTTCAAATTCAGAAGATCAGAAATCTGATGGAAGCTAGGTTCAAGGATACACAACAGACATCAGAGCAATTAAGGCCCATTTATTACAAACCCATTGGCACTGCTCCTCCTACCATCATCTTTGTTGACAATCCTCCTGATGATGCCAAAAAAGGGGAGAAAGTTAAGAAGAAAAAGGGATATGAAGATGGTCTATACATTGAACCAGATGCAAAATCTAAACTGGTTGTGGAAATCCCTAAGCCAGATGGTTCTAAACGGTTGATGAGTCTTAAAATGCCCTAGATGCAGCAAAAGCAGGCATAAAAGAGACTATGGAGATAAAAAGGGCTAAAAGGTTTGAGCAGGAGAAGAAAGTTTTAATGGAGATGGAAGAACAGGGTACTTCTGAGCCCAAGGATGAGCAGGAAAATCCTAAGCCAAAAAGAAGACAGCCTACTAGAAAAGTAAGGCAACCCAAAATCACACTTCCCAAATCCACAAAACACACTCCTCTACCTCCCAAAAGCTCCTCTCATCAAACCTCCAAACCAACAGATGTTGAGACACCTGTTGTATCAACAGTTGTTGGTACTTCAGTGGTTTCAACAGATGTTACCCCAACAACTGCCATCACTACCACAACCACTCTCACTCAATCCACTGATCCACCAAAAACATCCTCACTACCACAAAAGCCACCTTCCAAAAAGCAGAAGACATCAGATGACACATCATCTGTTGTAATGATAACAGTGGTTGAAACACCAGTTGTTTCAACAGCTGTTTGTCAGCCACCTACCACTTCAATCACTACCACTCAATCCACAAAAACACCACCAACCTCTCCAAAACCCAAAAGGAGAAGGATAATACTGGATGATGACTCTTCACCACCTCCAACATCTTCACAACCACTGACCCTTGTTACCATTCCAAACCCTGTTCCACTCTCTTCAGTACAAGCTCTTAATCCAAATACTTCCATTTCTCCTGCAGGAGTCCTGTATCCATTAGATCTTCTAGCAGTAAGGGAGGAAATCAAATCCTTTTACTCTGAAGATGACTCTGCAAAAAGGAATCTTCCATCTCTACAAGGTTATCCTAGGCCTAATAACATAGAAGAATATCTGAAGTTAAAGGCTCAACAAGCAGAGGATATCTCTAAAAGAAATACAGAAGGAAAGTCTGACAAAGAGATTCAAAGAAACTACCAATATTTGCTAACTCAAGTCAGAACTTTGGAGCAGTTTTTAAAAGATCTCTGTCGGAAACTATCAGAAAGAGATGATGAAAGCCCGAGAAAAGATTACATTGACTACATTATGGCATTCAAGAAATACAAGGCAGAAAAAGCTCAATATAAAGAATGGACCATTAGTGAGCTTAAAGAGGAGTTAGAAAGAGTGCAAAAGATGAACAAAGACAAAGTAAAACACACTCCTCCTGTTTGGTCAAAGTACAAGAAAAATGTACCAGAAAGGGTTTTAAAGCTGAAGAGAATGAAAGAAGAGCTTATTGCTGCTGATTATGGGTCAAGGAATCAGGTTAGCAGGTGGAAAGACGAAAAAGTGATAGATACCTACAAAAGGTTGGAAGAATTGAGAAAGAAAGATCCCACTGTTCCTCAAAAGCCTATTTATCCTGAAGCAGTGGTTCCAGTTAAACCATAAAAGTTACAAATCAGGAGATCCACTGCTCCACCTGCTGCCATCCTTTATCAAAGAAGGAAACAAAAGCATATGGATGATGAAACAGAAGCAAATAAAGCACAAGGAGATTACATCATAAAAATGGTCCTTCAGCAAATGATAGCAGAAAATCCTGAATTGGCAAAAGCTGCAAACACTGCCCAAAGTGTTATAACCATGCCTCCATCTCCAAACTCATCAACAATAAAAACTCTCCCAAGAAACCCATTGGATTCAAAATTACTAAAGTGGAAATCTGATAAACAGACCCACGTATTGACTCTGCTCAAATCCAATGGTGAGGTGAAGCATATATCAAGGGAACAAGCACTTGGCCTGGGTGTTGAAGATCTACTTGAGCTTCCACTGTGCAGGGATGAGGATGATACAAGTTCCATGGACTTTGAATTACAATTCAAAGGACAAGTTAGGGAATATTTAATGAGGCAATAAAAATCCAAGAATAATGAAGTGTTTTGGCATCATCTGTTCTAGGGGGAGATTGTTGGGATTGAACCCTACAGAGGAACAGTTGATTAAAGCCAAAACTGGATCAGAACAGTGGGTTCACAATAAGCAGATGTTTGTATTTGATCTTTCCCCTAGACAGTATGTCTAACATCTGATGGATTCAAGTACTGCCCTTCTTAACTACTGCTGACCCAAAAGACTGATGAAGACTAAGTGCTGATGCTCAATCAACTGTTATGTCTCAAGTACAGCTGAAGACCAAAGCACTGTTGGAGCCTAAGCAGTGAAATGAAGGATCAGCTATTTTGTTTATGCTTTGTATATTGTAATCAGTTGTTTGTAATCAGTGGTTGTAATAGGTTAGTAGTTTGAGTTTGTTAGGAGGTTAGATGTCACTATCATAGTGACGTCAGCAAAGATGCCATAGTGGTTTGTTCTGTACTATAAATAGAACAGTACCCTATACTGTTCTATTAGCTCTTTCTTCACAAGTCATTCTGTACGAACAAACCATCTGTGAGCTCAGGCTGAGGGGGAGATTGTATTGCATGCATGCAAGTGTAATTGAATCATTGTAATAAATATAATCATTTGATTTCATGGCAAACATGTTTGTTGAAAGCAATTCTTCCATTTGATTGTGTGTTGAAAGTTTGTTTCCATTTTAATTCCGATGCACTAATACTCATTCATATTCATAATTATCAAACAAAACACAATCATAAGAAACTCAGATCCTAACAGTGGCAAATGTACTTGTTGTACTATCCTAGATTCTGTGAATCTTAGAGTTAACCACGCCCCGTGTTGCCTTAGCATGGCCCCATGTTGGTTGTCTGTTTTGTCCTATACTGTTGTCTTTTCTTATGCAGAAAATATAGTCTTGGACACGACCCGTGTCTGGTGGGCATGACCCCGTGTCAGGTCTTCTGATCTTGCTATTCTTTTGGTTTGGATATGGATGGGGGCTTGGCGAGTCACATCAATCCTCATTCTTTGTATTTATGTTGGTTTTTTTGCTGTTATTTTGCTCCTTTTGTGTGTTTAAGCTCTTTTAACCCTGTAAATTAAATAGGAACAAAGAAACAAGCTTTTTCCAACATTAGTACCGAAAAAGGGTTGATTTTACGGCGTATTGGATACAATTTATATGTTGTATTTTATGCACATCAATCCTACTCCTATCAACAAGGATCCTTAGCTCGAGTTCAAGGATCCATGGATCACCTATCAAGACTTTCGACGCAGACCTTTCCTGGATCCAGTGTCTTTCAGGATCAACGATCCTCAAGGAGACAACCACTGAGAAGCTCAGAAATCCATGATGGGGATTTCATCCCCATGTAAAATGTTGCTTCCTCAGGACCTACTATAACTGCAGACATGTCTTATCCCAGATACTCTTCTGGAATACCACCTTTAAGTCAAGCGGGAGGTAACAGTTTCCATAATACATCTTTGGATACTAACTATGGTTTTATACAGGATGTAGGGATCAATAAGGCCATGGCCAGGGAGTTGGAAAAGCTCAAGGATATGATATCCAATGTTCCGAGAATAGTAAAGCCTATTTCTGAGATTCCAGATGGAAGCAAAAGGATATCTCGTTTTGCACCACCAATATGGAATGCGGAGATACTCAAGCTCTTCCAAACCCCCAACATGAAGTTGTATGATGGTACAACCGATCCGGGGAGCATGTGGCCCAATACAGAGAAAGAATGGAGATAAACCCCATTCCTGAAAGACTAAAAGAGGCTTGCTTATGCATGGGCTTTGGATCCACACTTACTAGATCTGCATTAAAATGGCTGCTTAGTTTTCCTCCCTATTCTATAACTTCATTTTCACATTTAGTTAATCTATTTAATAACCAGTTTTCCTATAGTAGAACATTTGAAATGTTAACTAGTAACTTATATAAAATTACCCAGGCTCATGATGAATCCCTTAGGTATTATGTCACTAGGTTAGGAAGAAAATTCTTAGAGATCCCAAACCTTGATATTGCAACTGCTTTTGAAGCATTTAAGATGGGATGCAAAAAGTTAGAAATAGGGCCTTGAGGTTCATCAGATTGGAAGATGACAAAAGAATCTAAGACAAGCTCGGTGGTTCTACTAAACACGAGCACTATGATAAGAAGTAGGGATCCTTCTATAAGAATAACAGATCTAAGCCCTACTAAAAAACAGATAACCAAAATGTCCACGCGGTGGAACAAGACGAAGACGAAGAAGAATATCCAAGAATATCTGAATATTGCTTCTCCGTTGATAATAGTGAACTAATACTTGTTTTCCAGAACATAGGTGAGAAGGCAAGGTGGCCAAGGAAGAACGAGAAGTTGAACTCCTTTAAGAATAAGTCCAAATGATGTGCATACCATTAGGATTTTGGGCACTTAACAGATGAATGCATTGCACTAAGGAGGGAGATAGGCTACCTTCTCAATAAGGGGCATTTGAAAGAATTGCTGGGCAGAAAGAAATCAAGGATCCAGGATCCTGAGAATGTTCCAGAGAGGGCTGCTCCACCTCCCGCCGACGCCTAAGTTATCAACTTTATTTCTGGAGGATCAGATATTTGTGGCACTTCCTTCTCGGCAGCTAAGAGACAAACAAAGGAAACTAAATTGGAGAATGGTGATAGATCTACCAGGACTTCCACGTTGACGGGTCAAAAAATAATATCCTTTGACGAGGACAACAGGGTCAACATCCAGGATCCTCACCACGACGGTCTGGTTATAACATTATTTATTGCTAACCATTTTGTTCACAGGATTCTAGTAGACGGAGGAAGCTCTGTAAATATCATACAACTTGATGTGCTTAAGAAAATGAATATTCCAAAATCCGAGATTATACCAAGATCATCAGTACTTGTTGGGTTCAGTGGTGAAACCAAGAATACATTGGGGGACATCAAACTACCGATATATATTGAGGGAGTTAACTCTATCAAAAATTTTTGTATTATTGACAGCTTGTCTTGTTGTAATGTGATTCTTGGCAGTCCCTACATTCACGAGATGAAGGTTGTTCCATCAACATATCACAAAAATAAGCTAAGTTAGAGGTCCAATAACTTGGAGAAACCAAGGATCCTTGGATACTTTTGACTGATGGAGCTGGATTAGGAATACTACTAAAATCGCCACAGGGGGACATAACACCCCAGCTCATCGCATGTGAATTCCAAACCACCAACAACGAAGCAGAATATGATGCACTAATAGTACGTTTGCAATTAACCAGACAAATGAGGATCAAATATCTTCAAGTTTATATAGATTCATTGCTAATTACTAACCACTTTAATGGTTCATATACTAGAAAAGTTGAGAAACTAATCAAATATTTAGAAATAGTAAAAGAACTGACAAATTCTTTCGATTCTTTTAGCATAACACAGGTACCTAGAGAGGAAATTGCAGGGGCAGATGCTTTGGCGAATTTAGGATCAGCCCTAAAAATTTCAAAAGATGTAAAGATACCTATCATTCACATCCTGTTTCCTGCAATTGGGGAGCATGATGTAATGGAGGTGGAAAAGGATACTACAACAACATCCAGTGATCCGCATTTAGATTCAGGATCATGGATCCTTCCGATTATGAAATTCATTCAAAATGGAGAAATCCGCACAGGAGAGAATCCTAAGAGTTAACCGCCATTTTCGTCCATGTGGTTTGGTCACTTTGGCTATTTCAGTCCATTTTTAAAAAATGCGCCATTTTCCTCCCCCACGTTCTGGAAAGGTGCCATTTCAGTCCAAAAATCATAACCCAGTTAAGTTGGTTTGTAAATAAGGACTGATTGTGTAAATTTGTAACATAAAGGACTGATTTTTGGTGGTGTTACAAATTTATGGTAGAAAAATACCAAGTTTGAAAAAAGGAGTTGGAGTCCACCCAGATCACCTGTGAAAGATGGGTGGAATCTTGTAAAGGGTATGAGGTTATGCTTTAGAAACAGCTTGAAAGCAATGTCAAGTTTGGTGTAGGATATAGAAAATATGATGATCTTGTAAACACTGCTGGAAAACAAGCTGATTCATCTGAAATTAAACCAACAAACAAGAATGGCCAGGAAGTAAACATTACTGACAAACTTGGTAACAAAATCACTCTGGAAAGATCTGTGGGGTCCTCAACTTTTGAGGAAATTGAGAAATACCAATTTAAACCCACATGGTCTGATGAGTGTGACATTCTTGAAAATTTCAAGCCCATGGACTTTACAACCACTGATGGTGTTACAGCTCCAAAAGCAAAGGTCATTCCTATCAAAGACATCCCAACAGTGGTTCAAAAGTTTGTTGCTAAGGAGTCTGAGAAAAGGAAGAAAAGAGAAAAGATCAAAAACCTGTTTTGTGATTTTTGTGAAAAGAGAAACCTTCTAACAAAAGACTGTTTTCATCTAAAAGCATATGATCTAAACAAAACAAGTGTCATTGTCCCTGCTGAAAGCTGCACCATCTGTGGTAAAACAAACCACAAAACTCAAGCATGTGTGTATCTCAAAAACTTTGATGTGAAAAAGAATGAGTACACTGCTAAAACATCCTTGAGTCCATCAACATCATCTATCAAATTCACCAAGAATCAACCACTGTTTGTGCCAGTCCAAACAGCTGTTACAAAGCAGTTGAATCAAACATCTGCCCAAAGAGATGTTCAAGTGACTGATGCACCCCCTGCCAACCAATTCAGAAAAGGCAAGGGACAATCATCTTACCAAAGGATTCCACACGTTTATGAGACCTACAAAAGGCCATCTAAACCAAGAGTGAACATGCATCCTTTTGGATATCAGCAGGTGATTGGTCAAAACCCACAATAGTGGTTAGAGAGAAGCACTCCTAAAACTGTCCAAACCTCTGACCTAACCACTGCCCATGCATCTGAACTCATTCTAGACACTGTTGAGACCCCATCCAAAGCCTTATTGGCTTTGGAGACCCTAATGAACTAATCCTTTTACTTCATGTGAAGGGAGCTTCTGCATGCTTAGATAGTCTTTGGTATGTAGATAGTGGAGGCTCCAGGCACATGATAGGATGTAAAGCCCTTCTCAAAGATTTCAAAATCCATGGAGGGGGTGATATATCCTTTGGTAATAATAGTAAAGGGAAAGTTTTGGGGTCTGGTACAGTACAGTCTGGAAATGTAAAATTTGAAAATGTCAATCTGATAGACAATCTAAAATTCAACCTCCTGAGTGTTTCATAAATGAGTGATAAGGGGTATGGGTCATTCTTCACAAATGAGTGTTGTAGGATTGTTGGACCAGAAATGGTTGAAAAGATTGAAGCAATAATAAAAACTGGAAAAACCAAACTTGTTGCTCAAAGAAGTGGCAATGTTTATGTGGTGGATATGTCAAAAGAGAGCCCCAGAACTGATGCATGTCTGTTCTCAGCTACATCAAACAAAGAGACAGTACTAGGGCACAGAAGATTGGGGCACACAAATCTCAAGACAATCACTGCCATTTCAAAACAGGGGTTAGTAAGAGGTTTACCTCAAAAACTGTTCACCTGTCCTGAGCATTGTGTTTCCTGCCTAAAAGGAAAACAACATAAAAGCTCATACAAATCCATTGATGAGTCCAAAACAATCAAATGTTTGCAAATGCTTCATATGGATTTGTTTGGCCCAGTAAAAGTCATGAGTCTTAAGAAAAAGAGGTATTGTTTGGTTATAGTTGATGACTTTTCTAGGTTTACATGGACTTACTTTTTACACTCAAAAGATGAGACTACAAGCATTCTGCAAGACTTTGTGAAACAGGTTGAAAAGCAGTTTGACCTTCCAGTAAAAATCTTCAGAAGTGACAATGGCACAGAGTTCAGGAACAAGGAGTTGGATGATTTCTGTGTGTCAAAAGGAATTGTGAGGCAATACAACTTTCCAAGAACACCAGAACAAAATGGGGTTGTTGAAAGAAAGAACAGAACTTTGATTGAGGCTGCCAGAACCATGCTTGCTGACTCAGGTTTGCCATTAACTTTTTGGGCAGAGGCAGTAAACACTGCTTGCTATGTCCAAAACAGAGTTTTAATCAACCCCAGGCATCAAAAGACTGCCTATGAACTGTTGTATAAAATAAAGCCATTGATTTCATACTTCAAAGTTTTTGGTTGCCCATGCTTCATTTTAAACTTAAAAGATTCCATTTCTAAGTTTCCAGCCAAAATTGATTGTGGATATCATCTGGGATACTCAACCACTGCTAAGGCCTACAAAGTGTTTAACACAAGGACTAAAACAGTGGAGGAGACTTTGAATGTAAAGTTCAATGAACTTTCATCAATGAAAATCCCAGCAAATCCTGCAGATTTGTTTGATCTTGATTAATTCACTTTTGAAGATACTGCTGTCAAGACTAACAGTGCAGGTCCATCAGAGGATTAAACACCAGACTACGGATATGAAATCATCATTCCTCAAAAGTCTGTCAAAATGGGAAGAGCAGCAGATGTTCAAAACAACTATCAAAGCTCAACCACTACTACATCAACAGTTGTTGACCAAAGTAGCCCCTTAACCACTGCTTCCACATCATCAAGCACTGTTGATAAAAGTCCTCAAATAGTGGATCAAAGTCAGCATGTGTCCACACCTTTGCCTCCTATTCCACCACCTTTTGAAGCCACTACTGGATCATCAAAGTCACCAACAGTGGTTAGCTCAGATGATTCACATCTGCAGCCATCCCCACTCAATGCCATTGTTCCATGCCAAGGAGAGCTCATCTTCTTAAAATCTCATCCACCAGCCAAATTATTGGCAACATCAATAAAGGGGTGCTCACAAGAAGTCAATCCCAAAACATTTGTCTTTTTGCTAGTTTTCTATCACTCCATCAGCCAGTCAAGTACCAAGAGGCACTGAAAGACAATAGCTGGGTAGAAGCCATGCAAGAGGAGCTCCAACAATTTAGAAGACAACAAGTATGGGAGCTTGTTCCATTGCCAGAAGGTGTAAGTCCTATTGGCACAAAATGGGTCTTCAAAAATAAAACTGATGAAAGGGGTATTGTTGTCAAAAATAAAGCCAGGCTTGTGGTTCAAGGGTACAGACAAGAAGAGGGGATTGATTATGATGAAACATTTGCCCCTGTTGCAAGACTTGAAGCAATCAGACTATTTCTGGCCTTTGCTGTCAACCACAACATCAAGGTGTACCAAATGGATATCAAATGTGCATTCCTCTATGGTAAGATTCAAGAAGAGGTATATGTTTGTCAACCTCCAGGTTTTGAGGATCCATTTAATACAAATCATGTCTACAAGCTAAATAAAGCTTTGTATGGCTTGAAACAAGCACCAAGGGCCTGGTATGAAACTCTCTCCACCTTCCTACTATCCGTTGGGTTCACAAGAGGTAGAATAGATAAAACACTATTTTTAAAATGGAGAGGAAAGGATTTGATGATTGTCCAAATTTATATGGATGACATCATTTTTGGAAGCACATGTAATAAAATGTGTGATGAGTTTAGGAAACTCATGACATCTGAGTTTGAAATGAGTGCAATGGGTGAACTCCAGTGCTTTCTTGGTCTCCAAGTAAGGCAACTGCAAAATGGCACTTTCATCCATCAAGGAAAATATGCCAAAGAACTTTTAAAGAAATTTGATATGGATGATTGTAAGCCATGCAGTACACCCATTGCAACCAATAAAGTAGTCATATCTGATGAGAAGGATGAATTGGTTGATCAAACTTTGTATAGAAGCATGATTGGGTCTTTATTGTACCTAACTGCATCTAGGCCAGATATCATGTTTGCATCATGTGTTTGTGCCAGATCCCAATCAGCCCCTAGAAACTCAAACCTTATTGCTGTAAAAAGGATATCCAGATACCTAAAAGGTGCTCCCACACTTGGTATCTGGTATCCAGCTGATGGTAAAATTGAGCTTTCAGGTTTCTCAGATAGTGACTTTGCTGGATGTGACAAGACAAGGAAGTCCACTTCAGGAGGGTGTCAATTCCTAGGTAATTGCTTAGTGTCTTGGCAAAGCAAAAAGCAAGCAGCTGTTTCCACATCCACTGCTGAAGCAGAATACATAGCTGCTACAAGCTGTACAGCCCAACTACTCTGGCTTCAAAATCAGTTGCTGGATTTTGGTATTACTTCCTTGAAGACACCACTCATGTTGGACAGTCAGGCAGCAGAAAATATCATCAAAAATCCAGTTTCCCACTCAACCACCAAACAGATTGACATCAGACATCACTTTGTGAGGGATTGCTATGAAAAAGGTTTGATTTCTCTGCATCATGTTCCAACTAAGGATCAGCTGGCAGATGTGCTAACCAAAGCATTAGACACATCCACCTTTGAAAGCTTGATCTCTAGGATTGGCATGCTAAACATGGAATAACAGGCAAAATCCTGTTTTTCTATGAATAAAGGCATTAAAATGTTTTTAGAAAATCAAAAAAATCCATCCTTAAAAATAGTTAAAAATGAAGTTTTCATTAAAATCCTTAAAAGTCTGCCATAACCACTGCTTGTTCAAAAGTCTGCTCTACTTCAAAGTCTGTCCACTACTGAAAGTCAACCCCTGTTCTCTTATTTTCCTGATAAGCACTGATGCTCAAAATCAATGTTTTATCCACTGATATGCCATCTGCTGATAGTAAAAATCATCCACTGATTCCATTTGTTACCGTTGTAACCACTACCTTTCATTAGTAGTTTTCATAAAAGTACTGTCCTTCATTTCATCAGAGGTTGGCACGTGGACAGTACATTGTGGACAGTCCTTTTGTAACTGCTGCCACGTCAACATTCATTTTTTCTTCATAAAACCCCTTTCAAAACCCCAAACAGGGTTTTACTGTCGATTCGAATTCATAAAAATTCCTTTCTCAAAGCAGTTTTCATCTCATTTCCACAAATTCCTTCACAACTTTCTTCGATCGTCTTTTCCAAAATGACTAAATCAAAGTCCTCTGCAAAATCCACTTCAAAATCATCTTCCAAAGAGGCCTCTCAAAAGGCTAAACCCATCGAAATCCCACACAAACCTTCTCACAATCTTCTGGGTCTTCTCACAAAACCCTGCACCACTGATGTTTTCGACTCCATCATTAATATCATGTCTGCATCCAAGTATAAAACTTTGTTAACAGCAGATGCACCAATTTACTTGGCGACCCAAAGAGAGTTCTGGAAAAATGTAACCCTTGACAAACAAGGTGAGACTGTCATAGCCATTAACTCTTCTCTAAAGGGTAAAGTTGTCAAAATTACACCACAATCCATCTCGGAGGTCTTTCAACTCGATGATCAGCAAGGTATAACTTCCTTTCCTAAAAACGAGTTAAAAATTGACTTTATTGAAAGAGGGTATGCAGATACAATGATGAAGAGAGATACCTTACAAAAAAGATTTCTTCCCTCCTGCAACAAGGTTTTTATTTCATACCCTCCTAATGTGTGTTTCAAACAAAACCACTGTTTTTAATGAAATACCATTAAAGATTCAAAACCTGGGGTATGCTATCCTTCAAGAAGAAAATTTTAATTATTCTCAGGTAATCTTTAATGATCTGGTTAAAAATGTTGAAACAAAGGCATTCTTACTGTTTCCAAGATTTCTAAGTTATTATTTTGAAAAAAAAAACTTGGTAAAAATTATGCTTCTGCAATAAAACAAGGTGAATCTCTTCAAATGCACAGCTTAACTGCTGAAACTTTCACAAGAATGTCAACACCCTGCAAAACACAAGCAGAGGTGCCTGAGCAGAATTTAGCAGCTACCACTGCTCCTCAGGTATCTGCTGCTGAGCCCACTGCTCAAGGTGATCAAAGTAGCAAAAAAACTGCTTTGAAACCCACACCTAAAATCACCAAAAACCCAAAGCAAAAGAAAACTTAAAAACCCCCCAAACCCATCAAAAAGGCAACTCTGGAGGATGAGATACCAGAGCAACTGCCAGTGATAGCACAAAAGTCACAAGAAACCACTGCTGCTACTTCCTCATAGCAGTTAGTACAAATATCTCAACCCATAACCAAAACTCCTCCTGCTTCTTCTCAAAAAGAACAGGTTGTACATATAGGGACACCACAATATGATGCTCTGGAATCACTCGCTTCCATCATCCACAGCCCAATGCCCGGGGCAAATTCTATTTCTACACCCAATCTCACCTCCACAATTCCCCCACCAACTAAACTTTTGTTGGATGCTATTGATCTTAACTAGGCATAAACCAGTCCTTCTCAATCACCTATCAATGAGAATATACTTCAACAAACGACTGGGTCTGATGTATCAATCATAGTTAACCCACCAACAAGACCTGAGGAGGTTACACCCCTTGAGTTACAAGTAACTCTTGGTGGTAGTCCAAGTGAAGCAGCCACTACAAGTGTTGAACCCACTGGTTTACATTTGGACAGGGGTTACATCAATAAGACTTCCTTGGAGGCAATTCCTTCCATAGCACCTCTGATATCCACCAGTGAGTTTGTTTTACCCTCTGGTACAATAAAAAGGCTATCAAGTGTTGAAGGAAGAAGACCCAAGTGCCAAGAAAAAGGGGCATCAGTGGTTAATGTTTGGAGTACACTCCCTACATCAACCCCTGTTACAACCACTGCTAGTGGGAAATCAGATGATCCCATTAAATTGGGTGATGGTTTAAAATACCTGGAATTGACGGAACGAGTTGAAAAACTGGATACCACTGTTTTAGAAATCAAAGAAATGCTGCATCAGTTGTTGAGAGTACAAAAGGTACAATCCACTGTTGTTCCACCTCAAGCACCTGCTCCACCACAAGCACCTGCTGCAGATGAGATATGGAACTTCTTTCAACCTTTTCTCCACCAACAAAAACAAATGGTTGATCAGCAACATGCAATACATGTACAAGAGCTGAGAAACACAATGGAGTCTAGGTTCAAAAACACACAAGCAGACATTAAGGTTATCAAGGCGCATATAATGAAAACCACTGGCACTGCTCCTCCAACTGTACTTTTCATTGATCAATTGCCCCCAGATAATGCCAAAAAGGGGGAGAAAATTCAGGAGTGGAAGAAGAAGGGAATAGATGATGGTCTTTACATTGAACCAGAAAAGGATGCTATGACTAGAAAGATTCCCTTGCCAGATGGTAGCAAAAAGGTTGATGTTACCCAAAATGCACTTGATGAAGCTATAGCAAGTGTAAAAAGGGACAAAGAGGCAAAGGATATGTCAAGGTGGAATGAGGAGAAAATAGTTTATAAGGAGCTGAATGCGCAGGGTTGTTTTGAGCCAAAGGATGTTAAAAATCCTGAGCCAAAAAGAAATCCCACTAGAAAAGTGAGGGAACCCAAATCCATACCATCCAGACTCACAAAGCATACTCCAAAACCGTCGTCCAAAAGCCCCCAACATCAAACTTCCACCGAAACAGTTGTTGTAACACCTGTTGTGTCAACTACTGCTGATACTTCAGTGGTTTCAATTACTGTTAGCCAAACACCTGCCATCACTTCAACACACACCACAACCACTACCTTATCACAACTACCAAAAATCACTCCACCAAAAACAACCACACCACCATCACCTCCTGCCAAAAAGCAGAAGTCATCAGATGTTATAACATCTGTTGTAATGACAACAGTGGTTGAAACACCAGTTGTTTCAACAGCTGTTAGTCAGCCACCTTCTACCACTCAAATCACCACCACTGATCCACCCAAAACATCATCTGCCTCTCCTATAATAAAAAGGAGAAGGATTTTCATACCAGATGATGATTCACCATCACCACCACCAACATCTTAACAATCACTTGCACTTATTCCAAACCCTGTTCCTCTCTCATCAGCTCCAGTACAACAACCAATCCCTATTATCACTCCTGCAGGTGTCCAATTTCCTCTAGAACTTGAAGCAGTTAGAGAAGAGATCAAGTCCTTCTACTATGAGGATGACCTTGCTAAAAGGAAGTTGCCATCAGTTGAAGGATATCCAAGGCCTAACAACATTGAAGAATATTTGAAAGTTAAGGCTAAACAGGATGAGGATATTTTCAAAAGAAACTCTCAAGGAAAAAATGACAGAGAAATTCAAAGGCATTATCAGTTTCTATTTACTCAAGTCAGATCCTTAGAGCAATTTTCAAAAAATGTTTGTCAACAAATCTCAGAGAAATCAGATGAAACTTTGAGAAAAGACTACATTGAAAGCATCATGGCAACTAAAAAGTACAAGGGAGAAAAACATATGTACATGGAGTGGACCATTCCTGAGCTTGAACAAGAAGCAGCTAGGATTCAAGAAATGATAAAGAATAAGGTCAAACACACTCCTCCAGATTGGTCAAAGTACAAAAAGAATGTGCCTGAAAAGACATTAGAGCTGAAGAGAATGAAAGAGGAATTAGTTGCTGCTGACTATGGGTCTAAAAATCAAGTGGCAAGATGGAAAGAAGATATAGTCAGGGCCACCTACAAAAGGTTGGAGGAATTAAGAAAGAAAGATCCCACAGTTCCACAAAAACCTGACTACCCTGAAGAAGAGGTCTCAAAAAGACCACCAAATCTGCAAATCATGAGAGCTACTGCTCCAACTGGTGCTGCCATCTATAAAAGAAAGCAACAAAAACAGTTGGATACTGAAACAGTGGCAGAATTAATGGCAGGAGATGAGCTTGTAAAAGAAGGTATTAAAAAGATGATAGCTGAAGCTCTTGGCCTGAATCAACCTGCAAGCACTGCTCAAACAGTCATCACAAGGCCTGGATCACCAAACACCTCATCTAATAAAAATCTCCCAAGAAACCCACCAGACTCAAAAGTACTAAAATGGAAAACTGATAAACAGACCCATGTACTGACAGTGTTCAAGTCTAGTGGAGAAGTGAAGAAAATAACAAGGGAACAAGCACTTGGCCTAAGTCTTGAAGATTTGCAGGATCTCCTTGATCTTCCACTGTGCAGGGATGATGATGACACAGATGCCTTAGCCTTTGAGTTACAACTCAAAGGGCAAATAAGGGAACTGCTGATGAGGCAATAAAGATCTACCAATAATGAAGAGTTTTGGCATTATCTGTTCCTGGGGAGATTTTTGGGATTGAACCCTACCAAAGGAACAGATAATAAAAGCCAAAACTGGATCAGAGCAGTGGATCCAGAATAAGCGGATGTTATGTATACAAGTCTCTCCCCTTGAAAGTGGTTTCAACATCTGTTGACCTCCTATCTACTGATCATACAAACTGCTGATCAAAGACTAATGAAGACTAAAACCCTGCTGTTCAATCTACTGCTATGAGTCAAGCTCTGCTGATCATGACAAGTACTGCTGGGATCACATCAGTGGAAGGATGCAGCAGTAGTTTAAGATGTCTTTATGTAATGAATTGTAATAACAGTAGTTAGCATAGCAGAGGTTGTATAGATCAGATGTTAGAGTTTGTTAGGAGGTTAGATGTCACTTTCATGGTGATGTCAACTTAGATGCTTCAGTGGTTTGCTCGTGCCTATAAATAGGACAGTGCTCTGTACTGTTCTATTAGCTCTTTCACCATCTTCTTCCTGCACGAACAAACCAAGTGAGCTAAGGCTGAGAGGGAGTTTGTTACATACTTGCAATTGTAATTGAATCTTGTAATAAATTCAAGCATTCGGTTCAATGTTAAACTTGTATGTTAAAAGCAATTCTCTCGCTTGATTGTGAAAAGTTTGCTTCCATTACATTCCGCTGCACTACTCATTCATAGATCATTTTAATTCAAACGTAAAACACAATCAAAACCAAACTCAGATCCTAACAGTTCGTCAACCACGTCCTAGTATGATTACCATTTAGTCCATTAGTGGTTTCAAATAAGACACAAAGTTCCTACATGCATCTACCACATAACATGCACTCACTTTGACAGGTCACGCCCGTATATACATTCCACCTATAACTACTCAAGAGCAAGCACACAATACTTCACATAAGACTTTCTTTGACATATAACAAGTTGGATCAGTATCAGATAACATAACCGACATTTAGACACGCAAATCACTACTTATATTGTTTCAGCTTTAACATTCAAAACTAGGTTGTTTTCGGGTATTTTTATAAAATAGTTAACTTGTTCCAGAAATTCTCAAAATTTAACAGAATGTTCTAAACGGTCCACGAATCATTGTGTAAAAATCTTGGGACTAAATTCATTACCAATTATTTTATAAAAATCATTTACCAGGCTGCAATCAGATTCGTCACTTTCTAACTGCAGTCCACGGAAAAATTCATTTTAAATTCATCGTAAGTCCGATTGTCGGAATTACATTTGGATAATTATAAGACACCCGTGGCCATCTACTGTACGAATTTCATGACCTAACTCTATACAGATTTCAAGTTATGATGAAAAACATAAAACACATTTTCTGCAGAAAAAACGCAGCTTTTGCTGCTGTAGAAAACGGACCTTTAAAAATAGTAAACCACCTCAAAAAAATATGATTTCAGCGCCATTTGAAGCATTTTTCGAAAACGTAGAATTTAGACTTTAGAAAATCAATTTTTTGATTTATAACGGTCCGTTTACAGCCAACTGAAGTTGGTTATTTTCGTCAATCAGCATGCTGTTTTACATTTAAACGACACCAAAACACGTGTAAACGACCCCGACTCTTCCTAATAAAAACCAACAGCAGGCTAATCATCAATTACCATCTAACCATATCAATAATCACAAAACCCTAAATATAAAACATCATGATTTTCACCAAAAACGCAGCCAACGATCATTTACAAATACATATCATCGATTAATTCAACAAATTGCAAACTCAACCGAAATAAATCATGCAACATCAAAACCCTAGCATGTCAACTAAAAGTCATAGCCATGTTTCCACAAAATCACACCATTAATCACAATCCAACTCAAGAATACTAACCTTGGAGCAAGAGAAGGGATTACGAGGAAGTGAAAGGCGAATCAAGAAGCTGAACTGGGAGTTGATTTGCTTCGGGGGGGGGGGGAGTTTCTTCTGGTCGACGCACACAAGAGGTGTTTAGGGTTTTGATTTTTGATTTCTTATTCCCAAAGTCAAATACTTATAATTAAAACACAAGGAAGTTGGACTAATGGGCTACAAGGAACAAAAGAGTGTAGGTTTGGGCTTATGTTTCGCATGGGGGAAACATGGGGTGTGGTTGGGCCCATAAGTGGCGCAAGAAGAGAGGGGGTGGGCTTGGGTTGGATTTACTAAGTGATGGTTTTGCAAGTTTCGTGAAATAACTAATTAAAATGTTTCGTATCGAAAATCAATATATTACAACGCTTCGTTTCACAAACTAACGTATTCCAATATTTCAGTTTCGGGTTTCGGTTTAACATAATTCACATTACACATTACCAAGCACACAATCGTTCAAATAAAATAAATCACCAAATTCAATTCATTTAACGTACATGAAATTACACAGTAAAAACAAAACGTTTAGGAATTTACACGAGTTGTCACATCATCCCCAAGTTGAAAGAAATTTTGTCCCGAAATTTAGCACATAGTCACTGGAGAAGCTAGTTGTGTTGTGCGTTTTCCTAGGGTATCACATCATCTCCCCGTTGGTTTGGAATTTCGTCCCAAAATTCCGAAGTAGCTTCATTACTGGACTCACCTTTCTTAAACAACTGGGGTTACTTGCGTTTCGTCTGGTCCTCTCGTTCCCAAGTGAACTATAGGCCTCGACGGGAGTTCCAACGAACTCGAACAATAGGTATCTTTGTACGTTTGAGAGTCTTGATTTCCCGGTCCATAATTTCCACCGGTTCCTCGACGAAGCGCAACTGGTCGTGGATAGTGAGTTCCTTGAAATGTACAATGAGGGTCTCGTCTGATAAGCACTTCTTCAGATTCGACACGTGGAAGACATTGTGAACACCACTGAGTTCTTCGGGCAAATTCAGTTTGTAAGCTACCTTGCTGATTTTCTTAGTTATTTCAAAAGGTCCGACATATCGCAGATTAAGTTTACCCTGTTTGCCAAAATGGACCACACTTTTCCATGGTGAAACTTTAAGTAGTACTCGATCCCCAACCTGGAACTCGAGAGGCTTCCTACGCGTATCCACATAACTTTTCTGACGGACACGAGCTGTCGCCATTCTTCGTCTTATTTGAGCAATCTTTTCCGTTGTGTCGACAACGAGTTCTGGGCCAGTGATTTGACTATCGCCAACTTTTGCCCAGCATAGAGGTGATCGGCATTTCCGCCCGTACAAAGCCTCGAATGGGGCAACTTTGATGCTGGTGTGGTAACAATTGTTGTATGAGAACTCTACTAAAGGTAGGTGTCTTTCCCATCCGTTACCGAAATCGATAACATATGCTCGAAGCATGTATTCCAGAGTCTGGATGGTGCGCTCAGTCTACCCATCCGTCTGAGGGTGATTGTTGGTGCAGTTGTCTGTCGACTTCATCTTCGTTCGAGTCTTAGATTAGAACTGATAGATTAGGGTTTGTAATATGAGAAAATATCATGTTTTAGTGTGTTTTAGTGATGATTTCGCTTCAAGGGTTATTAATAGATGATTTCGCTTGAAGCAAGTTCAAGCGAAATCCACATGATATGATTTCGCTTGAACAGTGCTCAAGCGAAACCTCAATATCTATATATACCCTGAAGCGTAATCAGTTAAGTAGTTCAGTTCGGTTGTTAGTTTCCGACACAGAAGTGCTGTCGAGGTGTCTCCAAGGCTGTAATCTTTCATAGATCAATACAAGAGACGTTAAATAGTGAAATCAAGCTAAACAAAGATAGAATCAATGAATTCCGCCTCTGATTCTGTCTGAGTACTCTTCTGATAGACTCGTTAGGTCGTTTCACGATCCTACATGTGGTATCAGAGCTCAGGAGGAAGAGTTCTTACTGTTTAGCTCGTTTTCGCTGGAAATTTCTGACTTCTACATCTTCTTTTTAAAATGAATCAAGTTTTCATGGTTAAAATGGACTGATTTTAGTATATAGTGTGTGAAACATTGAATTAACAAATCCTTGAAAGATTCAGACCTAAATTCGACCTAGAACTTGATCAATTTTGCAAAACTCAGATCGACGTGATGATGTCAGCATGATTCAAGCGAAATTGAGAGGTTGATTTCGCTTGAAATATAGGTCTCGCTTGAAGAATTGATCAGATTTCGCTTCAGGAGTTTCAGGTTGAGGTTCACTTGAAGTGTTTTGAAGCGAAATCAAGTATTTCGCTTGAAAGTCTGATTTAGCTTGAAAGGTTATTGAGTGGTTGAAGCGAAATAGTGATTTCGCTTGAGCAGATTAATCATTTGATTTCGCTTGAAACCAAATATCTGATTTCGCTTCAGGTGAAGTATTTCGCTTGAACTGATATTATAGTTAATCTTTTGTTTTCGCTTGAAGTTTTGTTTGCATGTATTTCGCTTGAAGGTTGTTTGAGTGCATATTGTTTTAGAAAAATGACAATGATTTTTGATGAGAAGGAAAACAATGATCTTGACAGTTTTAATAATTGGTATATTAGAACTGTGGATAACAATTATAGGAATGTGAGTACGGACATTTGGGCTAAAAGTTTTGAATTATTCATATGTCAAAAGGATGAAACGTTGAAGGAGATGGAAACACGGTTTAAAATTTTAACGGACAATTTGTGGAGAACGGGTATTAGAATGTCAACTGATGAACATATATTGAAATTGACAACTGCATTACCTGCTAAATGGGATGAATTCATGGTTGAGCTAAAAAGAAAAGATTTTTTCCAAGAGCTTAATCCACATCAGTTCTTTAATGAGGTTCATGCAGAGTGTCGTAAGGAAGAAAAGAAAAAAAGGGAATTTTTGAATGAAATGGAAAAGAATTTACTAAAATTGGAATTGGATGTAATTGCTGAAATAGATAGAAGAATTCGTGTGTGTCTTGCAACAAAGAATATTTTGAAATATGATATTAAAAGGAAGTATTATATTGATGAAAATATGAATCCTTTTGATTTCGTTAAACTCTTTTGTGCAGGAACATACAAGATGGAGACAGAACAAGTTCAAAAGAATGAAGAATCTGTGAAGCTTGGATCTTCAAGTTTTGCATCAGTATGCTCAAATTGTGACAACTTTAAGATTGACAATGACAAACTCTTGAAGAATGCGGAAAGTTTGACACTGGAAGTCAAGAAGTTGAGAAACGAGAAGCAAGCTGATGATAAGCAGATTCTTATTCTGAAAGAAAATTGTGAGAAGTTGAAAACTGAAAATGACAAACTGTTGGGTAATTTGAACAGTTTGACATCTGAAAACAAAGTTTTGAAAGAGAAAGAAAAGGAGTTTGAAAGCAAACAGAAAATTTCAGAAGATGAAGATTTCTGGATCAAGCTTGAGAACAAAAATTTGAAAGCAAATGAAACAAAATTTCAAGAACAGATAAAAGTTTTGGAAAATGAAAAATCTGTTCTTGAAAACATGAAGAATGAGAATGAGAAGTCAATCAAGTCTCATCTTGAGAGAATATCTCAGCTTGAAAATGAGGCTGAGAATTCAAGGAACAAGATTGATGAACTTGAAAAGAAATTGAAAGGTTTTGTGACTTCATCTGAGTTCCCCTGTCCAAAACCGATCAATTCTGTTCCAATAAGTGACGAAGTCACAAACTTTGACAATGTCAAAGTTGAAGATTGCGATGAAAAATCTGATGATGAAAAAGTAAAAATTGACAAAAAGAATTTACATTTGAAGTTAAAAGAAAAATATCAAGAAACTGTTCCACAATCAACCGAAAAGGGAGAATGCTCTAAGCAAAAACCTTTGAAGAAGAAAGTGGAACAGAAACAAAAAATTAAAAATGTGAAAAATGTTAAAAAAGAGAATAAAAGTTCATCAGATCAATCATCCAATCGAAATCAAAAACCACAAAAAGTAAAAAATGAAAATTCAAAAATAGTAGGTGAAAAGTGGTGCAGGTCGGACCACAGTGTTTCAAGGCCAAATCAAGCTTACAGGAGGAGAGAGGATTATCACCAAGCCAAACAGTGCTTTGATCTGAATGTTTGGGCTGAAAATGGTGATTGGTACGATAACAGAGTGTGTTACCGATGCGGCTATCAAGGACACATTGCTGTTAACTGTCAAAGTTGGAATTATGAGACTAGAAGATGCTATAATTGCCAAATCAGAGGCCACATTGCCAGAGATTGCCCAAGGAGATCAAATGACAGATTGAGGGTTAAATCTCAGGAATTGGTAAAGATCCCAGTCTATGTCAAGCCCAAAGAACAGAAAGTTCAAGAACGTAAAGTTCAAGAACCAAAAGTTCAAGAACCGAAAGTAAAGCTTTCTCAGGGGCAAAAAGACAGACTGAGGAAGAAGAGAAAGAAGGCCAGAGAGTATCTGGAAAGGATTTTGTCCTCGGATACAACTGGTAAAATAGATAAAAGTTCTGATAAATCATCTTGCTCACCAAAGAACAACAAATCAAGCAAAATGCATTCATCAGATACAAATCTGAGGACGAAAGAGGAAAAGAAGAAGAAAGTTTGTGGCAATGAATATGTTTCTTTGGAAACAAAGGAGCCACATGTCGGCGATGAATCTGGCTTATCAAAGTCAGACAAGCCACATTCAGGCAATGATTCTGGTATGGTAAAACCAGAAGAGCCATGTGTTGAGGTAAAAATGGAGAATTCAGGTTTAACAATGTGTTGATGTAAATTTTCCATCGTTTAAATGAAAAACCTGACTTGCCGGAGATCCCAAGTTGGTAATCGTGGATCATGAATCGGCATCATTCTTATGTTGTTTGTTTGAAAATTGAAAATTTTTGAGAATTTTTGCAGGAATTGCCGGAACTCCCAGGTATGTAAGCGAGGAGTAGGAATCGGCACCTTGAGAATTCAACCAACATATGGTAATTGGTTGAAAAACAGGTTTGAGTTGTATGTTTGTGATGTTTACAAGTGGTTCAGAAGTTGAATTGGATTGATTTTGCAAGTGGTAAATCAGGGACATTAAGTTGTATCTGATTTTCTACAAAGTTGTTAAAAAACAATGTGATGAAACATCCCCAATTTTACAAGTGATAAAATCAACAAAACTTATTTTCCGGAAAAACCATTTGATTAAAACAAACTTAAGTGTTTTGAAATCATAATGGGAAAATAGTTTGTTGTGACGGGGAGTTCTGATTGTTTATGCCAAGTGGATGGCGAATTGAAGTGATTCGATATCAGTTGTCATGTTTCTGTACAGTTTGTGTTCAAATTTCCTGAAATGTGTTTGCATTTTAGGGGGAGTAAGAAATTTTAGAAAATCCAAAAACATTTGAAAATTTGAAAAAGCCAAAAACATGATAAAATCAAAAATGAGTTTTGTTGCATAAAAGAGGAAATGATAGTACATCAGTGGACGATCACAACATGCTAAAGAATTGGAAAGATAAAAAAGTGATAAACGGTCTCACTGATGATGTGCCAGTAGGTTTTTGCACATTTAGTAGACTGTGACGAGATATAAACCTAAATTTCAAACTTGCTTATTCTGTGGGTTAACAACTTCTTGGATATATAGGTAACCCCTGAAATCTTGTTTGAAAGGTCCCTTATTCTGAGATACTAGGTCTTTATGCTCAGTGATATCTGGGGTATTATCCCGGGACTTCTGATTTTGCGGAAGCAATGGCCTAGTCCCCGGAGAATACTTTCTGCTTGCTTGAAATATAGCTCACCCTCAGCTAAAAAATGATGAAACATTGAGAAATGCTAATCATGGCTGTTGTAATTCAAAAGATCCTCTAAAGGGGCCACACTTAAAAGTCAACTAGGCTCTCTGCTGAACGGAAGTTCTGACCTGAGCTATCACGGTTGCATAATTTATTCCCCTGACAGATATCATCTGTGGTATACTCACCTGTAAGACTGAATATTGGGATCTGGATACGGGAGTATATTCAAGTAGTGGGACACACGAATAAGTTCAAGAGCTTAAAACATTAATCTCATATCTCGGATCAGTTGAACTTTGTGTGAAAATTTAAGTGGACAAACATACTGACAATCTAAGTGAATCGTTTAGAACTTAAAATGATTTAAAGCTTAACGGTGTTGGTGATTTGTCTCAAAAAACTGATATGATCCTCTTGCACGAACTCACAAAAATATAGTTTGTAAATAGTTCTTTACTGCATTTTATTTCTGTTATTTCAAAATACAAAAAGATTTTCGGTGTGTTTTAGCATAAATTTTGAAAAATCCAAAAAGATTTTCGACAACTGATGTTGAAGAGCTGATTTTCAAAATTCCAAGTGCTAAACAAGATGAACTGGTTTGGGAGTGTGTGTGCTAAAATTGAAAATTTTGGATTAAGAAAGAAATTGAAATTAGTTAATCAGGATCATTAATTTGAACTTGATAAAACTATTGTTTGTAAGTTTTTCTTATTGGTTTAAGTGAAAACTTATGTTTTGGTAGAGATGTGTGTGTAGGAGAAATGAAGGTTTCTGATCCTGTTACTATGAGAAGCCAGGAGATGCATCAGAACCTGTGGAGAGCTTAATCTGAGAAAAAGCCAGGATTGAATTTCAAAGGCAATAGCTAATCCCAGACTGAAAATCCCAGCTTGATGAAAGGGGGAGTCTGACGAAGTTAGAGCTAGAGAAAAGATCCGGGTACATGATTCCAGGAGAAAGTCCTGAAGAAGATCGATCAAGATTGAAGAGTCGTCACTTTGAAGACTCTCACTGAAGATTCCGTCAACATTCAAGGGGGAGTCTGTTGGTGCAGTTGTCTGTCGACTTCATCTTCGTTCGAGTCTTAGATTAGAACTGATAGATTAGGGTTTGTAATATGAGAAAATATCATGTTTTAGTGTGTTTTAGTGATGATTTCGCTTCAAGGGTTATTAATAGATGATTTCGCTTGAAGCAAGTTCAAGCGAAATCCACATGATATGATTTCGCTTGAACAGTGCTCAAGCGAAACCTCAATATCTATATATACCCTGAAGCGTAATCAGTTAAGTAGTTCAGTTCGGTTGTTAGTTTCCGACACAGAAGTGCTGTCGAGGTGTCTCCAAGGCTGTAATCTTTCATAGATCAATACAAGAGACGTTAAATAGTGAAATCAAGCTAAACAAAGATAGAATCAATGAATTCCGCCTCTGATTCTGTCTGAGTACTCTTCTGATAGACTCGTTAGGTCGTTTCACGATCCTACAGTGATACGCTGTGCTCAAATCTAGACGTGAGCCGAAAGATTTGTGCATCGCCTGCCACAACTCAGATGTAAAGAGTGAGTCTCGATCAGAGATAATAGAAGTTGGCACTCCGTGCCTAAAGACTACCTCCTTCAGATAAATGTCTGTAAGTGTAGAAAACTTGTCAGTTTCCTTCATTGCTAGAAAGTATGCAGACTTAGTTAGTCGATCCATGATCACCCAGATGGTGTCGTTTCCCCGCTGAGATCTAGGCAAGCTAGTGACGAAATCCATGGAAATTTGCTCCCATTTCCATGTTCGGATTTCGGGTTGCTGGAGTAGTCCTGATGGCTTCTGGTATTTAACCTTAACTATGGCGCATGTCAAGCATTTACTAACATAGGTCGCTATGTTAGCCTTCATACTAGGCCACCAGTACGTGGTTTTGAGATCGTGGTACATCTTATCAGAGCCAGGATGTACCGAGTAACGAGACTTGTGTGCCTCATCCATCACAAGCTCACGTAGATTACCATAAAGTTGAAACCAGATACGCCCCGCTAAGTAGTAAGCACCGTCTTCCTTTAGTTCCAATCGTTTCTCCAATCCCCGTAGGGACTCAGCTTTGAGGTTTTCTTCCTTCAATGCTTCAACCTGTGCCTCTCGAATCTGGGTAGGAAGACTGGAGTGAATCGTAAGCTGTAACACACGTACCCGCTTAGGTTTGGTTTCCTTACGACTGAGGGCATCGGCCACAACGTTGGCCTTGCCGGGGTGATATTTGATCGCGCACTCATAATCATTTAGAAGTTCGACCCACCGACGCTGTCGCATGTTCAACTCCTTCTGATCAAAGATGTGCTGGAGACTCCTGTGATCGGTGTAATTGGTGCATTTGGTACCGTACAGGTAATGCCTCCATATCTTGAGTGCTAACACTACTGCTCCTAACTCCAAATCATGGGTAGTGTAGTTCTTTTCGTGGACCTTGAGCTAGCGTGATGCGTAAGCAATGACATTTTCACGTTGCATCAACACACAACCAAGTCCTTGGATTGACGCGTCACAATAAACCACGAAGTCTTCTGTGCCTTCAGGTAACGAAAGGATGGGGGCGCTGCAAAGTTTCTCCTTCAATAGTTGAAACACGGATTCCTGAGCATCACCCCATCGGTAGGTGACACCCTTCTGTGTTAAGGTAGTGAGAGGCTGCGCAATCTTCGAAAAGTCTTTGATAAATCTTCGGTAGTAACCCGCCAAACCCAAGAATTGACGGATTTCGGTTGGAGTACGAGGTGCAGGCTAGTTCTTGATCAAGTCAATCTTGGATGGATCAACGTGAATCCCATCTTTATTGACTACCTGGCCTAGGAAGTGGATTTCACGGAGCCAAAAGTCACACTTTGAAAACTTAGCGTAGAGCTGTTCTGATCGAAGAAGTTCCAGAATAAGTCGCAGATGGTGCTCGTGCTCCTCCTGACTTTTAGAATAGATTAAGATGTCGTCAATGAAAACAATGACAAACTTATCCAAGTATGGTTTGCACACTCGGTTCATGAGGTCCATGAAGACAGTAGGTGCGTTTGTCAACCCGAAAGGCATAACCAGAAACTCGTAGTGTCCGTAACGAGTCCTGAATGCTGTCTTGGAAATGTCCTCGTCTCGGACTCTCAGCTGATGATATCCCGATCTCAGATCTATCTTAGAATAGAAGCTCGACCCTTGCAACTGGTCGAACAAGTCGTCGATATGCGGAAGAGGAAAACGATTCTTCACGGTCACCTTGTTGAGTTCGCGGTAGTCTATGCACATTCGAAAGGTACCATCCTTCTTTTTAATAAATAGGACTGGAGCTCCCCAGGGCGAGGAACTAGGACAAATGAAACCTTTGTCCAAGAGTTCCTGTAATTGCGTAGACAACTCTTCCAATTCAGACGGAGCTAAACGATACAGTGCTCGAGCTATAGGTGCCGCCCAAGGAGTTAGCTCGATTTGAAACTCGACCTGTCGATAAGGCGGTAGACTAGGTAATTCCTCAGGAAACACCTCAGGAAAGTCACGTATGATTGGGATATCTTCAATCTTCTTCTCTTTCGATGAAGTATCAGTAACAAGGGCCAGGATAGCAGGGTGACCCTTTCGCAGACACTTCTGGGCCTTGAGGAACGAGATGATGCCCACGACAGCACCACTCTTGTCACCCTAAATAGTGAGAGGTTCGATGTTAGGACGAGGGATGCAGACAATCTTCTCCTTACATAGTATCTCCGCTCGGTATTGGGATAACCAGTCCATCCCCACAACCATGTCGAAACTACCGAGAACGATGGGGATGAGATTAATAGAGAAAGTCTAACCGGCTAGAGTGAGATTGCAACCCCTAACAATGTTCGTGGCCTCAAGGTTTTTACCGTTAGCTAGTTCTACGACATGCTTGGTGTTCAGAGGGGTTGGGGTACGCTGAAGCATCTGGCTAACCCTTAAGGACACATAACTAGTATCGGCTCCCGAATCAAATAAGACTGAAACAAACTAGTCATCCAGTAGAAACTTACCCGTCACAACGTTGGGTCGTTCCTTGCTTCGCCTTGACCAATCACAAACACGCGCCCATTAGCATTGTTTTTGTCATTGTTGTTCCTGTTGTTGTTCCCATTGCCCCTTGTTGTTACCCTGTGGCTGCTGCTGCTGATTCTGCGGAGCTGGTTGCTGTTGTGGTCGGTTCTGATTTGTAGGATACGGACTCCTGCAATCCTTTGTTGCGGGCATGGCTTGTTGCACCTTTGACAGTGGCCCTTTGTGCACTGCCTGCTATGGTGCAAGTTACAGCGATTACACTTAGGGTGATTTCCCTTGTACCCACCCTGACTTTGATTTCCAGCAGACTGCTAATTAGGGCTCTTGTAGTCATCGGTCCTTCGCTACTGAGACTAAGGCTGAGTAGAGCTTGAACCCTTGCTAGAATTCCCATCCCACTTACGCTTGTTGTCACTTGGAGCATCAGAAGTAGTGGCACTAATTCGTTTAGGTAGCCTGTTCTGCTCGACTGCCTGATCAGGGCATTCACACATCTCGAATACAGACTCGATCTTCTCAAACAAATGCAGCAGGCCCACGACTCCTTTTGTGCCACTGAAAGTACTGGGTCAGCAATCCATGAAAGTCTTAAAGGTGCATGCTCGAGTTTGAGCGTGTTGACCTGTCGCGTAAGAAAGAAAGGAGATAAGCTTAAGAATGACAGAGTGTCATGAGAGTAGGATCTAGCATCCTAGGATAGGTTGGTAGGACAGGCTTTACCTCCTTGTTGGGCTGCTACTAAAGCCTCGGCAACCCGTTCATTATTAGGGCCGTCAGTTGAGCCTAAGTCAAGTTGAGGCGTCCACTCATGATCTTCACAGTCAGAAAACACAAGTGAGAATGATAACGTAGGAATGTGAAAAGAACAACGAGGGGGGGGGTACACATGTAGGGTTTCACGTAAACAGTTGACTGTTAAAGAGAGCACATTAGGGCTAACAGGCAGCATGCTACTACACTAACTAGGCATACCATAAGCAACACACTATGCGGAAGCAAACTATCAAGTCGGCAGTAATAACATAAACCATACCACCTATAATGTTGAGTCTCGCACGTGGAGCGAAGTGTCGTTGTGGATCGTTGAGCACTAAACATGTTATAGTCTGGTTTTTGTCAAAAAGATTTTTCCCTTTTTAAAGCCAAGTTCACTATATCCAATGGCTCTGATACCAATCTGTCACACCCTCAAAATCCACAAGGGGAGTATTACCACGAGGCGTGTGACTGACTAGGATCAAACCACCAATCATACTGAACATTTAATTAAAGTAAAGTAAAGTAAAATAAAACCATAGCAAACCATGTCTTTAAAGTTCACCAAACCAAAAACCAAAATCCAAAATCCAAAACCAAATTTAAAAGTTAGCGGAAGCGTAAAGTCTAAAACCCATAAATAATTCAAAACATAAAGTTTAATGTTACGAACCCCACAATAGGTTCCTTGCCACAACGATCACTCCGCATGCAAGCCCTTGCCATGTACCTAACGACCTGCAAAGCATGTGGTAACGTGTCAAGAAAAGGTTGGCGAGTTCACAGTTGGTTATCTGTTTAAAGTTATTCCAAAAACCATAATTTGTTTTGAAAACCATAAGTTGTCAAATCCCTTGTTCTTATAACCATATGTTGTGGGGGCTACCCCAATGTTTCAAACCACTAGACCCGTACCATATCGACTACTGACTTAAGTTATGTTGAGTTCCCTAAGTCAATTTCTATCATCATTGACTAAGTGTCCAAGTCCATTAGTCCACGCCCGTCCTCTGTGGCACGGTGTGAGGCTTTTCAGACCTAATTGTGCTATTTAACTAATGACTCGTTTGCCAATGGCCCAGCGATTAAGTCGATATAAAAATGTGGGACTTAAGATAGAGTTTTTGTGTAGTAAGTTTAAGGTTGTCGCTCTTCCCAAGGAGAGCTATCACACCCCGACCACGTAAAACATCAAATCGTGGCGGAAACATTTGGGAGTGTTGTAACAGAATTATTGTTCCACAACCATGGTAATTAAAATTACATTTTATTCAACAACCAAAGGTGGAATGCATTGTTTCAAAATAAGAACCAAAGAGTACACAACATAATTAAACTAAGTCTATCTTTATTTTAAGTCTCTAAGGCACAGGTCCGCCCTAGTGTCACAATCATCATCCTAAGCAACAGCTCCTGAAACACAAGTGAAAATAGGTACGTCAACATAAAAATGCCTGTGAGATACATAGGTTTTGTGAAAAATAGGATTCATGACTTAAGTTTAAGAAAAAGTTGTTTAACATAAGTCAGTCATGAACCTTGTTAATTGTTTTGTTTTATAAATCTTTTGAAAAGCGGTGATAAAGTAGATGATATGTAAAAGAGTAATGTGAGGTTAAATGGATAACCAAGTAAAATGAGTTTTGTATAAAATAAGTTGTTTGTAAAACAATGTCTTGAAAAATATGTTATTTGTATAAAATGTTATATGTCTAAATTGAAATGATTCAGATAACGCTACGATATGTAATACCATACAAGCACTTATATATAGGAAGTACCAGCGGTGTATCCACCATGCTTGTATCATATTACACACGCCTCGTTACTCAAATCATTTTACCCAAACAAACCACCATTGCTAATTGCCCATATCTAAACCATTTGTAAATGTCTTTGTGTAAATCATGCCAAAATGTTTATGTCAAAATGTAGTCCATGAAATATGTATATCAATATCAAAATGTCTATGTCAAATGTCAAATATGTAATGTGTAAACAAAATGTCATGTATGGTAGGTGAAATATATATATATATATATATATATGTCTACTGAGCCACAGATAAAAATGCACAAAACAATGTATTGAAGTAAAACGTGGTTTAAATAAATGTTATGTCTAGTGGAAATGCATGCTATACTGAATACAAACATTTATGCGGTATTGTAAAAATGCATACATCCAAGCCTTGTGACTGTGGTGATAAGCCCTTAAACAAATTAAAGGTCAATCTGTGTTATGTTTTATCGATTTCGATCACTCCTTCCATCCAAACATACCTAGGATGTCAGGAACGGGAGTTGTCAATTCCTATGGTACCATTACCTACTAACGAGCGGCGTGATCAAAGTTAATGAATGTATACGGTCCCACTTAAACAAACCAAATGTCATACCCCAAAATGTAAGCATGTGATGAGAATGTACTAACTATGCGGTAAAATGGACATACATAGCATGTGATGAAAAACAAATGCACTAAGTATGATGAACATACATAGCATGAAAAGGTAATGTAAAACAATGTACTAAGTATGTGCTAAATGAACATACATAGCATAAAATTTCATGTAAAACAATGTACTAAGTATGCTACAAAGGACATACATAGCCAAAAACACAATGAAATAACGTACTATAAGTGTACTAATGAACATAACAAGTATATGATATGAAAACAAGGAAAGCATTAAAATAACAAGTAGGCACATGTGTTTCACCCCAAAATGTTTGGAAAACAGTCAAAGAGGGGTCTATATACTCACTTGAGATTGCTCAATAGACTTTAGATATCCACCAAGCAAAGCTAGAAGATCACGGATTTAAACGGCACCTAATATAGGTAACTACATTAATAAACGGACATATTCGGAGGATCGGGTAGCATTAGGGTTCGTAAACCAAATGAGTGTAGGAACTCATGTAATATGGTTTAACAAAGCCTACATACTAAAATGAAACTTATCCTAAGTGCTTTTGACCCGTTACGACCCGTTTAGGTAGCTTATGCTACTTTAACGCGTCGTTTGCGTAAAACGCGTTCGGATCGCCTAACTAGCCCTATGACAAGTAAGATATGCCTTAACATGTTTAATATTGTTGCTAAATCAGTTTAGATGTCAAAAGTTATGTTACATAGGCTTAAAATGAATATTGGCGCAAAAAGGGCATTTTGGTAATTTACCTAAGGCATATAAACTACTCATCATACAACTACTTAAACGGTGTGACCATAAGGTATAACCTTGGAAGGTTATTCCCTATACAACTATGGTCACCTAAGGTGTTTGGTCGGATCCTAATGATCGACCAAATGGGTCGGGTTCGAAAGCATAAGCGATTGATTAGATCGCTTACCCTTACGACCCTAGACAAGCACAAATCTAAAAGTGACGAGCTAAACATGCTAGAACATGTTTAGTCAAGTTAGAAAACAGGTTTTGATATCAAAACAAATGGTTTTGATACCCTAGAGTAGTTTGGTTACAAAATACGCAAGAACACGTATTTTGGCCGAAACTACGACTCGTCACTGAGCCTAGATAACGTGGTAATCAGTAGGTATAGTCACTAGGGACTATAACCATCGTGATTACGCTCACGTTATGAAGTTCAAATGAACTTCGCATTGACCATAAACTAGTCAAACGCAGTTTGACTTTCAAGCTAAAAACGCATAAAAGAACGAAGGAACACTTACAAAGGGTCCCCGCAAGTATTTGATTCCAAGTAATCTCAGGTAGGAAGTGTATAAACACAACCACTTAGAGAAAAACTCAGATCAAATTGTGGGTTGCAACAAATGAGGTGGAGGGGTATATATAGTTTTTGTAGAACCATTAGGATCGTTTCTTGAAAACCGAGATTCAATCCTAGCTGTACACATCGAGCCCATAGATTTACAAAACCAGAGGAGCCCCTAGAAATGCCCCAAAACCATGTGCAAAGGTGCCTAACAGCTGGATCAAGCTGGAAACAACATTCTGCTGTTCTGGGGACACCTTACGGACCGTATGGTCGTGTCCTTACGGACCGTAAGCTGGTCTTCAGATCAGCAACTTTGAAATTTGGCAGAATAGGCCCCTGTGCGCGTATGGTCGTGTTTTGGCACTTCTAACACCCGTCAAACCCATTTTTAAGCTCCCTAAGGATGTTAAAGTATAGGGAGCATGAAACATGCACGAAAATATGTCAGATGTCGGTTCGTTTGGCCGTACGATTGCGTTGTTCGGTTAATTACGACGGAAGTCGTAACGGACACAAAAATGGTCCAAATTGCGCGATGAATGGATTTTTCTGATGCCAAACACTAAAATAAAATATTTTAATGTTTACATAAATTTTTGGATGTCCGGATATATTCAGAACGCAAGTTATGCGCGAAAATGCAAACTTATGCACTTTTTGACGCTTTTAGTCCCTGAATGAGCATAAAGTTTATTTTAGCACACCGAACCCCTCAAAGCCTATTTCTAAGCTATGTAAAGGATATTTAGGGTGTGTTTAACTTATGATCAAGTTCTGGAATGTCTGTTATAGTTTAAATCGGCATACTTTCGCAGTTTGTCGAATTTAGTCCCTGTAAGCGAATAGACTAGATTTTGCCATACCAAAGCCTTCAAAACTTATTTCTAAGTTATGTAAAGGTTATTTAAGGTATGTTAAACATATTTTGATGTTCCGAAGTATTTTTTGCCTTAAACTGATTACGTTTACGCACCAGTTTGCGTATAACTCTCCAGAAAGCGATATAGAATTTGAAATTGAATAAAAGTCAAAACATGAAAAATGTAAAACATAAACAAACAAACATTGGGATCAAATAACTTTATTTCATTGATAACTGAACTGTTTACAATGATTACAAGCACAGATGTCACAGTCTCCCCTACTTGTGGAAATTTCGTCCATAAATTTGTTTAGAGGAAACTCGTGAGAAAAGATGTGGATACTTCGCCTTCATTTGATCTTCACGTTCCCAAGTAAACTCAGGTCCACGCTTAGATTCCCGGCGAACTTTAACCAAAGGAATGCGCTTGCGTTTAAGCCATTTGACTATTCGGTCCATGATTTCCACCGGTTTCTCAACAAAATGCATCGTGTTGTCAACACGAATTTTCGTCAAGGGGTATGTGGAGGTTCTCATCAGCTAGACACTTCTTGAGATTGGACACGTGGAAGGTTGGATGAACGTTTCCAAGTTCAGGAGGTAACTCAAGTCTGTAGGCTACCTTACCGATTCTTTCGACGATCTTGAATGGTCCAACATATCTAGGTGCAAGTTTTCCTGTCTTTCCAAATCTGATCACACCTTTCCAAGGTGAGACCTTAAGTAATACACGATCACTGACTTGAAATTCCAAGGGCTTGCGTCGTTGGTCCGCGTAACTCTTTTGACGGCTTCAAGCTGTCTGAAGGTTATCACGAACTTTTTTAACCTTATCAGTTGTCTCTAGAATGAGGTTAGGTCCAGTAAGCTGAGCCTCACCTATTTCATTCCAGCAGACTGGTGAATGACATTTTCGACCATAGAGAGCCTCGAAAGGAGCCATGTTGATGCTGGAGTGATAACTGTTGTTGTAGGAGAATTCAATCAACGGAAGATGTGAATCCCAACTACCACCAAAATCGATCACACAAGCTCTAAGCATATCCTCCAAAGTCTGGATTGTTCTTTCAGTTTGGCCATCTGTTTGTGGATGATATGATGTGCTCAGATTAAGTTGGGTCCCCATAGCAGATTGCATGGTTCTTCAAAAACGAGAAGAGAAGCGAGCATCTCTGTCAGAAATAATGTTCAAAGGAACACCATGTCGAGATACGATTTCATCCACATAGATTTTAGCCAGTTTTTCAGCAGAAAAATCCTCACGGATTGGCAAGAAATGCGCTGACTTAGTAAGACGATCAACAACTACCCAGATGGCATCATGACCTTTCTTAGTGCGCGGAAGTTTAGTAATGAGATCCATAGCGATGTTTTCCCATTTCCAAACTGGGATCTCTGGTTGCTCCAAAAGACCAGAAGGATTCTGGTGTTCAGCCTTTACCTTAAGACAAGTAAGGCATTTTGAAACGTTCAAGGCAATATCCTTCTTCATACCAGGCCACCAATACTGAGTACGAAGATCCTTATACATTTTGTCTGAGCCAGGATGGACAGAATAACGAGACTTATGAGCTTCATCCATAAGCAAGGTGCGAAGACCATCTTGGCTTGGGACCCACAAACGGTCCATGAAGTAGTATGATCCATTGTCTTTCAAAACAAGATCAGGCTTAATGTGATAGGGTAATTCCTTACCCATCAAACCTTGTGAAACACAAGTATGTTGAGCCTGAGAAATGCGTGCCTTGATATCGGATCGAGCTTGAATATCAGATTGAATACGAACACAATGAAGCTTAGTACATTCCTTATGACTCAATGCGTCAGCCACGATATTCGCTTTACCAGGGTGGTAGCGAATTTCGCAATCATAGTTGTTTTGGAGTTCAACCCAACGTCTTTGCCTCATGTTGAGTTCTTTCTAATTGAAGATATGCTGAAGACTTTTGTGGTCAGTGAAAACCACACATTTTGTGCCATACAAATAGTGTCTCCAGATCTTAAGAGCGAACACAACTGCACCCAACTCAAGATCATGAGTGGTGTAGTTTTTCTCATGTACCTTTAACTGCCTCGATGCATATGCTATGACTTTGTTCCTTTGCATCAGAACACAGCCAAGACCCAATTTGGATGCATCGCAGTACACGACAAAATCATCATTGCTTTCGGGCAAAGATAAGATAGGCGCATCACAAAGCTTCTGCTTCAAGGTCTGAAACGCTTCTTCTTGTTTAGAACCCCATTCAAAGGGTTTATTCTTCTGAGTTAGAGCAGTTAGGGGAACTGCAATCTTCGAGAAATTTTTGATGAAGCGGCGGTAATAACCCGCGAGACCAAGAAAAGAACGAACCTCGGTAGGAGCAGTAGGCGTATCCCAATCCTTAATCGCACTGATCTTGGAGGGATCTACATGAATACCTTGTTCGTTGATGATATGACCCAAAAATTGAACTTCTTTAAGCCAAAATTCACACTTGGAGAATTTGGCGAAAAGTTGCTCTTTCTTCAGGAGTTCCAGAGTAAGACGAAGATGTTGCTCGTGATCTGCTTGCGTCTTTGAGCATATCAAAATGTCATCAATAAAAACGATGATGAACTTATCTAAATATGGCTTGCAAACCCTATTCATCAAGTCCATAAAAACAGCAGGAGCATTAGTTAAACCGAATGGCATAACTGTGAACTCATAATGCCCATAACGAGTGCGGAACGCTGTCTTAGGAATATCTTCTTCATGGACACGAAGTTGATGATACCCAGAACGAAGATCGATCTTCGAAAAATAAGAAGCGCCCTGTAACTGATCAAAGAGATCATCAATGCGAGGTAGGGGTATCGATTCTTGATGGTAAGCTTGTTAAGCTCACGGTAATCGATGCACATTCTGAAAGATCCATCCTTCTTCTTGACAAAAATAACGGGAGCACCCCAAGGTGAAAAGCTAGGACGGATAAAAACTTTGTCAGAAAGCTCCTGAAGCTGCTTAGATAACTCTTGCATCTCAGACGGTGCAAGACGATAAGGAGATCTAGCAATAGGATTTGCACCAGGTACAAGATCAATACGGAACTCGACTAGGCGCGCTGGGGGTAATCCAGGTAACTCCTCAGGAAACAACTCCAGATAATCCCGAACAACTGGGATATCCTGAATAGACTTACCTTTGCCTTTATCTGCCACATCATGTGCCAAGAAGGCCACATAGTTCTTTCGCAGATACTTCCGAGCTTGAAAACAAGACATGAGCTTCAGACTACTAGCAGGTTTCTCACCACGAACCTGTAGGATCTCACCTGACGAAAGCGGCACACGAACGATCTTCTCAAAACAAACTACCTCTGCGCGATGCTTGGCTAACCAATCCATACCCACTATAATGTCAAAGCTTCCCAGTTGTATTGGCGTGAGGTCGATGGGGAAAAGATGGTCGTTAAGGTTTAACTGGCAGTTGCGAAGGACAGAATTAAGAACAATGGGTTCACCACTGACAACTTCTACTGTCAAAGGCTTACCTAGTTTCGTTCTAGACACGCGAAGCAATGGTTCGAAAGATAAAGACACAAAACTCTTATCGGCCCCTGAATCAAAAAGAATAGATGTAGGTTGGTTATTAACAGAGAACGTACCGTTCACCACTTCATTGTCTGCTTGCGCTTCTTGTGCATTCATGTTAAAAACTCGACCTCGAGCTGGAGCCTGATACGGATTCGCATTAACCAGCCTTGGACACTGGTTTCGATAATGGGTCAGGTCTCCACAATTATAGCACGAGCCAGGAGGATAGTGAGGTCGTGCAGTTTGCTGTTGAACAGGTTGTTGAGCTACCTGCTGAGCTGGATTTCAAGCGACCTGAGTAGAACAACAAACTTCTGCAAGGTGTCCAGACTTCCCACAGTTGGTACAGAAACGGCACAGAAGTTGCTGTTGATGGTGACTATTGCACCTATTGCACAAAGGTGCATTCCCTTCATACCGCTTCTTTACTGGAGGCTGCGCTGGCTGATTGGGAGCTGCCTGGTTCTGTTGGGCAGTGATGGCAAAATTTTGGGAAGCCTTACGCTTCCTTGACCCATTCACAGAACCCGAATCCTTACCCTTCTTGTTTTTACCTTTCTTGCTCTCACTCTGATCAGACGCCTGCTTCTTACCCTTGTCACCTTTTCTATGTAGCTTACCCCTTCGAACCTGAGACTCGGTCAATGTCGTAGATAGCTCGATTGCCTGACGGACAGTGGTAGGGTTACTACCAGTAACGGTGTCTTGTATGGAGTCAGGTAGGCTATCGATATACCTCTCGATAGCCTTCTCGAGTGGGGTAACCATTGTTGGGCATAACAAACTCAGCTCCTCATACCTATCAGCATACGCCCGGTGCTCGCCACTATCCTGTTTCAGATCATCAAACTCCCTTTCTAAGGCTCGCAGCTCATGACGAGGACAAAACTCCCTCATCATAAGAGTCCTAAGTTCAGCCCATGTTTGTGCTAAAGCAACCTCAGCACCACGGTCTCTCATAACCCCGTTCCACCATGTAAGCGCCCTCTTCTGAAACACACTGGAAGCAAACTCGACTTTGCGATTGTTAGGACACTGAACGTGACGGAAAGTATTCTCAATGCTCTCGAACCATTGAAGAAGCCCAGTTTCTCCCTCAGTACCACTAAACTTGAGTGGTTTAGCCGAGTTAAAACTCTTGAAATTGCATGGAGCATTGTTGTTGTTGTTGTCTTGGTTATATTGAGCAATAAGATTTGGTAACGCAGCAGCCATTTGCTGTGCGATGATTTCTGCCAGTTCGGCATTTGGTAGCGGATTTTCGCGTCGAGGAGGCATTCTAAAAGAGGGAACACGAAAGGAACGAGTGAGATGATTAGATGAAAAGAATGAGATGAAACAAAAATCGACAAAAGCAAAGATGGTGGTCATTCGTCCGTATCACAAAGCAAACAAACGACACACAGTGACTAATCAAAGTAAATGGGTCAAAAATAATGCTTCGCGAAGATATGCTTGCCTATAAGTGAACACTCACCCCAAGAGTTCCCAAGTAAGAATGACTGGTCCGATTATGTGGATTTGTACGAACACTCTAGCCTTAGACAGAAAACCCAGGGTACAGGCATTCACCCTTCCAGTTTGCACGTGTTCACACTATTTAGAACCCAAACTTTGACGAGATTTTGAAAACTTGGAAGGCACAAGGCCAAAAGAATTATTCAAAACCAAATGATAAATTTTCAAAATCAATTTGAAAAATCAAAAGGGTTCAAAATCATATGATAAATCATTTAAAAAAACAGAAGATTGAATTTTCAAAAATCGTTTTAGGAAATTGGGTTCTCGTTTTGGTGATCACCTAAGGATAGGTGAAGTGCATGTTTTAAGATCTAAACACAAGACAACTTGTGTTGGGGTCCTAGAAAGGTTATAGTCTAGGTCAAAGCATTACTAATAACCTAATTCCCTATAACCATTGGCTCTGATACCAACTCTACTGTCACACCCTGACCACGTAAAATATCAAATCATGGCGGAAACGTCGGGGAGTGTTGTAACAGAATTATTGTTCCACAACCATGGTAATTAAAATTACATTTTATTCAACAACCAAAGGTGGAATGCATTGTTTCAAAACAAGAACCAAAGAGTACACAACATAATTAAACTAAGTCTATCTTTATTTTAAGTCTCTAAGGCACAGGTCCGCCCTAGTGTCACGATCATCATCCTAAGCAACAACTCCCGAAACACATGTGAAATTAGGTATGTCAGCATAAAAATGACTGTGAGATACATAGGTTTTGTGAAAAATAGGATTCATGACTTAAGTTTATGAAAAAGTTGTTTAACATAAGTCAATCATGAACCTTGTTAATTGTTTTGTTTTATAAATCTTTTGAAAACCGATGATAAAGTAGATGATATGTAAAGGTAATGTGAGGTTAAATGGATAACCAAGTAAAATGAGTTTTGTATAAAATAAGTTGTTTGTAAAACAATGTCTTGAAAAATATGTTATTTGTATAAAATGTTATATGTCTAAATTGAAATGATTCAAATAACGCTACGATATGTAACACCATACAAGCACTTATATATAGGAAGTACCAGCGGCGTATCCACCATGCTTGTATCATATTACACACGCCTCGTTACTCAAATCAGTTTACCCAAACAAACCACCAATGCTAATTGCCCATATCTAAACCATTTGTCAAATGTCTTTGTGTAAATCATGCCAAAATGTTTATGTCAAAATGTAGTCCATGAAATATGTATATCAATATCAAAATGTCTATGTCAAATGTCTAATATGTAATGTGTAAACAAAATGTCATGTATGGTGGGTGATATATATATATATATATATATGTCTACTGAGCCACGGATAAAAATGCACAAAACAATGTATTGAAGTAAAACGTGGTTTAAATCAATGTTATGTCTTGTGGAAATGCATGCTATACTGAATACAAACATTTATGCGGTATTGTAAAAATGCATACATCCAAGCCTTGTGACTGTGGTGATAAGCCCTTAAATAAATTAAAGGTCCATCTGTGTTATGTTTTATCGAATTCGGTCATTCCTTCCATCCAAACATACCTAGGGTGTCAGGAACGGGAGTTGTCAATTCCTATGGTACCATTACCTACTAACGAGCGGCGTGATCAAAGTTAATGAATGTATACGGTCCCACTTAAACAAACCAAATGTCATACCCCAAAATGTAAGCATGTGAAGAGAATGTACTAAGTATGCGGTAAAATGGACATACATAGCATGTGATGAAAAACAAATGCACTAAGTATGATGAACATACATAGCATGAAAAGGTAATGTAAAACAATGTACTAAGTATGTGCTAAATGAACATACATAGCATAAAACGTCATGTAAAACAATGTACTAAGTACGCTACAAAGGACATACATAGCCAAAAACACAATGAAATCATGTACTATAACTGTACTAATGAACATAACAAGTATATGATATGAAAACATGGAAAGCATGAAAATAACAAGTAGGCGCATGTGTTTCACCCCAAAATGTTTGGAAAACAGTAAAAGAGGGGTCTATGTACTCACTTGAGATTGCTCAATAGAGTTTAGATATCCACCAAGCAAAGCTAGAAGATCACGGATTTAAACGACACCTAATATAGGTAACTACATTAATAAACGGACCTATTTGGAGGATCGGGTAGCATTAGGGTTCGTAAACCAAATGAGTGTAGGAACTCATGTAATATGGTTTAACAAAGCCTACATACTAAAACAAAACTTATCCTAAGTGCTTTTGACCCGTTACGACCCGTTTAGGTAGCTTATGCTACTTTAACGCGTCGTTTGCGTAAAACGCGTTCAGATCGCCTAACTAGCCCTATGAGAAGTAAGATATGCCTTAACATGTTTAATATTGTTGCTAACTCAGTTTAGATGTCAAAAGTGATGTTACATAGGCTTAAAATTAATTTTGGCGCAAAAAGGGCATTTTGGTAATTTACCTAAGGCATATAAACTACTCATCATACAACTACTTAAACGGTGTGACCATAAGGTATAACCTTGGAAGGTTATTCCCTATATAACTATGGTCACCTAAGGTGTTTGGTCGGATCCTAATGATCGACCAAATGGGTCGGGTTCGAAAGCATAAGCGATTGATTAGATCGCTTACCCTTACGACCCTAGACAAGCACAAATCTAAAAGTGATGAGCTAAACATGCTAGAACATGTTTAGTTAAGTTAGAAAACAGGTTTTGATATCAAAACAAATGGTTTTGATACCCTAGAGTAGTTTGGTTACAAAATACGCAAGAACACGTATTTTGGCCGAAACTACGACTCGTCAATGAGCCTAGATAACGTGGTAATCAGTAGGTATAGTCACTAGGGACTATAACCATCGTGATTACGCTCACGTTATGAAGTTCAAACGAACTTCGCATTGACCATAAACTGGTCAATGCAGAAAGTCAAACGCAGTTTGACTTTCAAGCTAAAAACGCATAAAAGAACGAAGGAACACTTACAAAGGGTCCCCGCACGTATTTGATTCCAAGTAATCTCAGGTAGGAAGTGTATAAACACAACCACTTAGAGAAAAACTCAGATCAAATTGTGGGTTGCAACAAATGGGTGGAGGGGTATATCTAGTTTTTGTAGAACCATTAGGATCGTTTCTTGAAAACCGAGATTCAATCCTAGCCGTACACATCGAGCCCATAGATTTACAAAACCAGGGGAGCCCCTAGAAATGCCCCAAAACCATGTGCAAAGGTGCCCAACAGCTGGATCAAGCTGGAAACAACATTCTGCTGTTCTGGGGACACCTTACGGACCATATGGTCCAGTCCTTACGGACCGTAAGCTGGTCTGCAGATCAGCAACTTTGAAATTTGGCAGAACAGGCCCCTGTGCGCGTATGGTCGTGTTTTTGCACTTCTAACACCCGCCAAACCTATTTTTAAGCTCCCTAAGGATGTTAAAGTGTAGGGAGCATGAAATATGCTCAAAAGTATGTCGGATGACGGTTCGTTTGGCCGTACGATTGCGTTGTTCGGTTAATTACGACGGAAGTCGTAACGGACACAAAAACGGTCCAAATTGCGCGACGAATGGATTTTTCTTATTCCAAACACTAAAATAAAATATTTTAATGTTTACATAAATTTTTGGATGTCCGGATATATTCATAACGCAAGTTATGCGCGAAAATGCAAACTTATGCACTTTTTGACGCTTTTAGTCCCTGAATAAGCATAAAGTTTATTTTAGCACACCGAACCCCTCAAAGCCTATTTCTAAGCTATGTAAAGGATATTTAGGGTGTGTTTAACTTATGATCAAGTTCCGGAATATCCGTTACAGTTTAAATCGGCATACTTTCGCAGTTAATCCAATTTAGTCCCTGTAAGCGAATAGACTAGATTTTGTCATACCAAAGCCTTCAAAACTTATTTCTAAGTTATGTAAAGGTTATTTAAGGTATGTTAAACATATGTTGATGTTCCGGAGTATTTTTTGCGTTAAACTGATTACGTTTACGCACCGGTTTGCGTATAACTCTCCAGAAAGCGATATAGAGTTTGAAATTGAATAAAAGTCAAAACATGATAAATGTAAAACATAAACAAACAAACATTGGGATCAAATAACTTTATTTCATTGATAACTGAACTGTTTACAATGATTACAAGCACAGATGTCACAAGAGCGGAGGTACGTATTCTACCCAAGGGCAATACGCAGATTGTATCCCACCTAAGGGGGATACTTGTTATTTAATCCATTCCCAAACCACCCGGAATCCCATGCTTTGACGAAAGTGTGAACCACCTTTGGTTGCTCGGTTGGACTCTTAAAAATAGCTAACAGTCAAGGTACAAAGTTCCTACACGCATCTACCACATAACATGCAAATAAGGCACAAAAGTTCCTACACGCATTAGTGGTTTCAAATAAGGCACAAAGTTCCTACACGCATCTACCACATAACATGCACTCACTTTGACAGTTCACGCCCATATATACATTCCACCTATAACTACTCAAGAGCAAGCACACGATACTTCACATAACACTTTCGTTGACATATAACAAGTTGGATCATTATCAGATAACATAACCGACATTTGGACACGCAAATCACTACTGATATTGTTTCAGCTTTAACATGCAAAACTAGGCTGTTTTCGGGTATTTTTATAAAATAGTTAACTTATTACAAAAATTCCCAAAATTTTAAAGAATGTTCTAAACGGATCACGTATCATTGTATAAAAATATCGGGACATAATTCATTACCAATTAGTTTATAAAAATCATTTATCGGGTTGCAATCAGATTCGTCACTTTCTAACTGCAGTCTACGGAAAAATTCATTTAACATTCATCGTAAGTCCGATTGACGAAATTCCAGTTGGAGAATTACTATGACACCTGTTGCCATCTACTATACGAATTTGATGACCTAACTCTATCCAAATTTCATGTTATGATGAAAAACATAACACACATTTTCTGCAGAAAAAATGCAGCTTTTGCTGCTGTACAAAACGTACCTTTAAAAATAGCAAACGACCTCAAAAAAATATGATTCTAGCGCCATTTGAAGAGTTTTTCAAAAACATATAATTTAGACTTTAGAAAATCAATTTTTTGATTTATAACGGTCCGTTTACAGCCTACTGAAGTTGGTTGTTTTCGTCAATCAGCATGCTGTTTTACATTTAAACGACACCAAAATACGTGTAAAAGACCCCGACTCTTCCTAATAACAAACAACAGTAGGCTAATCATCAATTACCATCTAACCATATCAATAATCACAAAACCCTAAATATAAAACATCATGATTTTCACCAAAAACGCAGCCAACGATCATTTACGCATACATATCATCGATTAATTCAACAAATCGCATACTCAACCGAAATAAATCATGCAACATCAAAACCCTAGCATGTCAACTAAAAATCACAGCCATGTTTCCACAAAATCACACCAAGAATCACAATCCAAATCAAGAATACTAACCTTGGAGCAAGAGAAGGGATTACGAGGAAGTGAAAGGCGAATCAAGAAGCTGAACTGGGAGTTGATTTGCGCTAGTTGTGTTGTGCATTTTCCTGGGGTATCACAAAATAGGTCATATTACAAAAAATATATATACTAAAAAGGGTTCATCAACTGTTTTTGTTTTTATGGCGGTTAGTGGCAATGCTAGGGGTCGTGTTAGTGGCAGATAGTGGTGTTGATGTAGCGTGTGTTACGAAAACGAAGATCAAACACGTTGATTCTGCGAATATCCATGTAGTTCTTCCCCAACCCTCAAAATTCAACCCAAAGGGCACAGAATTTGAAGTGAAAATGAGTTAATTCAAAATTCAAGTCTGATCTTCCAAATACAAGATGGCCCGCTCCTACACACTTGGGCCTGCATCAGGTGTGCTTCATTTGGACCTGTTCTAAATTAGCATGTTTTACAAGAGTGACCGGTTGTATAATTTCAAATAGACCGAATCAATCCATTTAGCGAACAAAAACTACCTTATTAACCCATTTATTATTAAAGAATGACCCATGATTGCCAGGTCTAATACTGGCATCAGAAGTCAAATTGTGTATTTTTTGCGGTCAAACACCAAGGCATGCTTAACACAAATATAAACATGTGACTGGGATTTGTTTCTATCAACCAATATGTGCTGGTTTTATATAGTAACTAATTCTTACTATGATCTCACAAACTTCTGCACTTTACATAAGCCTTACTTTCGTGGATTTCATTTCTGTAAGTAAACAATGCCGGTACTGCATATACAAAACCTACTACAGAGTATACTGCAGAAGAATATTCCATGCACATGGCTACCAATTTGGAATTTTGCTACCATATGTGTCAACTTGTACATCCTCTTCTAAAGATTTCTGGAGTTGGAAGCATTGTGTTCATTTCCTCAGTTGTAGGTCTGATTCATGTTGCTATTGGATCGGTTTACAGTGCCACTAAAGGTATGGTTGCATAATCGTTTTAACTTTAAATCTAACAAAATGCCTTTGGGAAAAAGATGTAATTTTTGTTTTACACCCACAGGTTCATTGAATCAACTTACAAAGAATTTAGCGTGCGAGTGGGCGAAAGATAACATTCGGACAAATTGTGTAGCACCATGTTTTACTAAAACCTCGCTTATGGAACCAGTAATATGCCTTCATCTTGTCTTTCATTTACTTGTGATAATATTTAAATTCCATTGTTCTAACCCGAGCTTTCGGGGTAATGTTTATGATGTTCAGGCACTTGATAATAAGGAGTTTCTGGATCAAGTGGCATCTGGAACGCCGCTTAAACGCTTTGCAGAAGCCAATGAAGTTTCATCTTCTGTTGCCTTCCTTTGCCTACCGGCTGCTTCTTATATTACTGGCCAAACCATTGATGTTGATGGAGGATTTACGGTCAACGGGTTCCCCTAAGGGTATGATGATGCATGAGGTTGTGCTTGATGTTCAAGGTTTAATATTAGGCAATCCTATTTGTATTATGAGGTATTGTTTTTAACTATTTGCTTTAACCACCAAAAATATTTGTAGAAATACAATAAATAAATAAACGTACACCAATCTATACACTTTCTTTTGATGAGAAACAACCTAGTGTCAAGTAAAATGGTTTGAATAGGTATTGACATCATATTGTTTATGTTGAACAGTTTCTTCTGTAATTTCCAGTACTTGTATAAGATACTTACACTGTTATTTCCATGATTTTGTACTTGACACATGTACTTTATGTTGACTATATCAGTAGAACATGGGTAAAACATAAACCCTAATTAAATAAATTCAATCATGAATAATAAAACATATGTACCTGGTTAGCCAGTAACCGCATCAGAGAATGAAGTAGACGTTATGTTCGTCAGATTGGTCGAGTTCCCCTTTAGGGTGTACAGTTCTGATGGGTTTAGGTGTTCTTGATGAACACGGTTATGAGAGAGAGGGGAGACGAATTGATAGTGATGATGTTATTATAATTGTCTTAGCATAAACTCTCTCTAGTAATCTCTATTTATATACACCCAAGGGGAAACCCTATGTTTATCTACTAAGGGTAAATACGTCCATAAAATATTTACCAATTAATGATATATGGGTAATTAGGTCAATGATCAATATTAGATAAATGATAATAATGGCCACATAATATATTAAATATATAAATATATTCTTAGATTCTCCCACTTGGCCGAGTTATCATTTATTATGAGTACTAGATAAGCTTGATCAGGAGTTAATACTCATTTTAGCTTTAGCCAAAACCATAGCAGAGAAATACAGTCGTTGAGTTAGTAATCAACTCAGGACCCCCATTAATCATACTATAGTCCCAATTTAAAACCTAAGCAGTTAGGATCAATTGATGAATAAGCCCTTAACGTTGATTTGTATAATAGTTGTCTAAATGTCTTTTAGGCTAGCAGGAACATATATTTAGAGACAAACAAATCTAAACGTACAAGGAAAATTAATAATCAGTCATTCATAGTAAGATATGCAGTTGTACATGGTCATCAATAAAACCTGTCATTATTATAAGCGATTACATAATATTTGTGGGTGATTGACCTTTTGTTACTGGATCCATAAGCATATAATGAATGTATTCGATACAAAGATTTGTCCTCAATTTGTTCATAAACGAATAATTAATTTCGTATCAAAATTTAATGCAGCACCTCTCGAACTGTTACTGTTCAAGGAGACATGGTAGCTGACTTTATCACAACAAGTCTTCAATATATAATTTATATAGAGTTAATAAACTTATGAGTCCACTGATAAATTTTCAACAACATTTAGTGACTATTGCTTTGTGATCAACAACATATTATGTCAATATAACTTAGGTTGTTGTTATCAGTTTATTATGACTCGTCCACGAGCTAAGTTTTGTCTGTTGACATAAGGATATACCCGAAAGAACATTTTGTCATCTTTGAATATTACAAAGTTAGAGAAATCAACCGGTTTGTGTTCTCACTTCCTCTTTAAATTATAGCCTCACGTTTCTTTTAAAGATATTGTAATACTCTATTAGATGCTTCACATTAATCTAGACATATCCAGTGTGTTGCAATGTGAGTAATATCTAAACGAGTATAGACTTGAACTTACATGAGGTTTCTAATTAATGAAGCGTAAGGAAATAATCTCATTTATCCTATTATCCTAGAAAGGAGAGCAGTATTGTTTGTTACATATGTAAGGACACATTTAAGGTTAAATTTATGGAACGAAACTAATGTCCCATTGGGTCTATCTCGGTATGTTATGATATCTATCATGTAAGAGATATGTCTGAGATTTATTATATCAAAGTTTGTGTTAACAATGCTTTGACTTATGTAACATATAGACTTGTCAAAAGAATATCATCTATATAGAGACAAGTTTATTTTAGTTGCTCCCACTCATCTTGAGGTAGGTACATTAATCCACTTGGTTCTTGATGAAAATAATTGCATTAAGATTTCATCACATTTTAATGTTGGCATTAACCCACACATGGATTTTATTGGCTTACAGATTAAGTGTTCTTGACCTTTAGTTTAGAACTTTTAGGTTGTTTTATGAACATATAAATATGTAAGTCAGTTGTTAGGGAAAACTATTTTAATGTTCGTCTAATGTAGCTCTAAACTTTTAGAAACTACTAGAACAGTGATGATCCTCAAAGAAATCTTTTGTAAGATAGGGAAGAAAGATTCTTTGATAATTTATCTCTTCCTGAGTATAACATTTGACAATTAATTATGCTTCTTCGTGTCTTAACGTTTATGTCAGGATTTGGTTTAGTTATGAACACTCTTAGGTAGTTCAATCAAATCCCAAACGTTATGCGAACACATAAAATCAGTTTTACTAGAAAATGGTTTTATTCCATTTAGAAGATTAATTGATTGACGCTAATGGCTTAACTAGAAGAGATAGGATCAGTAAACTTTTCCAAAATCCATTTCAACTTCAGTTAGGGAGGTTATGTAATCATCAAAATTAGTAGGCTTTTAAACCTAGATGACCTCCTGAGTTGATTATTAGGTTTATTAAAAGTTTCAGTTTTATGGATTAGCTCTTGGTTAGGTTGCTATCATTTTCAGGATTCTAAGTTTGTATGAGTTGGTGTAGTATGGTGTACAAGAGGTGTAATCAGAGTTAAATTCGGAGTAAAATTTAATGACTCTCTTCCCCCCGCCTCATGTATTCCTTGTAAGTCATGATAAAGACTTTGACTGCTCCCACTGACCTTAGAAATTTTTAGGAACTCAGCATGCTTAGGGTCAATATGTAACGACCAACAAATTCTAATAGGGAAAAACAAATTAATGATGTCAATCGTTGTAGTTTCTCTTGTTGAGGATTATGTTAGTTTAGGTAAGAAATCTAAGGGGCCGTTTGGTAACATCTGAATGGTTAAGTGCTGAACAAGTAAGATGTCTGAACCATTAAGTGCTGAACCAGTAAGAGGTCTGAACCATTAAGAGCCTATATAATGTTAACCGTTTAGAGGCAAATGTCTGACCAATTCAGATTAGAGGTCTTAACCATTCAGATTCTGTATAGATCTTAACCATTCAGAGGCAAATGTCTGAACCATTCAGACATCTGCTCGTGAAACAAACAGTCTGAATCATTAAGTGCTGAACCAGTAAGAGGTCTAAACTATTAAGAGCCTCATTAAGAGGTAAACAAACAGCCTCTAAGTGTGCCCACAATCAAGCAACAATGAAACATTTGTAAGAGTAGCATTAGATTTTAAGGAGACAAGTTTTGATGGAACAGTGTCGAGATGGAGCAGTGTCTTTTACAAGAGGTGTAAATTGAAGTAATATGAAGTTTTCACTCCCCACTTCTTGCAACTATTGCAAGTTATTATTAAGACACTTAATGCTCACACTGCCCTTTGATATCTCTATAAATACTACAAGAGAAGTTTCAATGAGGTACGTAACATGGGAACCTTTCATACATATGTTAGACTTTATTTGATTTCCTTAATGTTCACGTGTCATAAGAAGCTTAAGGACCTAGAAATCATATTACGTATATATGAATAGATTTCTTTAAGACCGTGGGCCATATGAGACAAATTTAGATACAAGTGGATAGTCTTTAAATGATAAATGATTTGTGTCTGAATATTCCATTTTGAATAAGTTCCACGAATGTCAATGAATAACTTATGATGGACCCATACTTATTCCTTAAGCCAAGTCATATTTTAGGGCTTTAACGTCATGATTCAAAATCACTTAGAATGAGATTAGATGAAAAAAAATCATCCTCATTAACCATGTCATGATTTCTCATGAATTTTGGTTATAATGGATGAAATTTGTAGGTCTCATTTTCCTTTTGTCAAATTCTCATTTGCATGATAATAAAAGTTGTGAAAGTGTAAGGTATCATCTAGTTTCATCTTAGTAATGTTTCTATCCAGATATTGAGAACAAATAATATGAGATTTTAAGGTAAGTGTGACTTTATGTTGACCATGCAAACCTCATAACCTTCATAACATAGCTTAATTATGATACTATATTCTGATTAATCTTCAGAATATGTACGGTATCGAAAGGCGTTGTTAGAAGACTACTTATTATGGTTCTTATAGCCTAATTTAATTTTGTCACTAACTCTCATTTTAGTTATTTGTTGAATTCTGGTAAGGAAACGTATAGAACTAGAGTCAACTAATCATGTGTTAACAGGAATATTAAAATTAGCAGACTTAAATATCATTAGTAAGTGACTACCTAATTAACTTATCCAACTGTTTTTTTTTTTAATAATGGATAGTCTCGTTGCTTATGCCTAGTCTAATGGCATAATTATGCAGTGAGATTCTTCCTTGAAGAACCTTATAGTTGGAATTTTGTACGTGTATTTTGACTATGGACCTTAGAACAATCCTCTTTTAAGGTTTCAGTGGTTGTAAGGTGAATAACATCTTATTTTCCAGTTTCAAACATTTATTTCTTTGTACATATGTTGCTTATTAACACACTCATTTTACTTTGGTATTTTTTAGTGTTATATTTGATTTATAAGGCATTAAATTGTACAAGTGAAAATTTTAGTATGTAATGTACTGGAAAATGCACTTATTTCCATGCGTAAGCCCTTAATCTTATGAGTTATGAGTCATGGTACTATACAGTATGATGTATTCATGAATGCCACTTAACCTTATAGTTTAGAATTTTTAAATGAAGGCATGCATCTTAGGAGTTCATGTGATTATTCCACAGATAATAGATTAGTCTTAGGAAAAACTTAATCTGGAATAACTTTAGTGATAATATTTTGTTAGAGAGCTAATCCTATAGAAACTTTAAATAAAGCAAAACATTTTAGGTTTAGGAATTAAAGTGGATGAGATATAGATTTATAGAAGAAAATTATAGTGAGTAAAGTTATGGGTACTTAAAAAATAAGGCAGACAAAATGATCATAAGATTAATGAAGGATCATTAATATGTGGATCATAATTTGAAGAAGTTGTGAAATGTCTATTACTAACATCAAAATAATAGACTTAGTTAAAATTCTACTTAAACGAAGACAATTCAGCTTTGGCCATAAGTGTAATCATTTAAACATGTGTGGAAAGTAATCGTAAGAAATCAACTTTGGCCAGAAATGATACAATCACTTTAGTTATGTACTTGTTAAGTATGCTAGACATAAATGAATTAAATCAGCTTTGGCCAGAAATAAGACATTCATGTTTGTAATGCATACTTAACATAGCTTTTATAATACTTCAACAATAAATAGATGCATTAAATCAGCTTTGGCCAGAAGTGATACATCAGAAACTCATTCAAGTTAAGCTATTTGGTTTTGTAAAAAAGGTTATCTAATTCTCATTAATTAAGTGGTACAAAACCAATCATTTAATAGCAAACCAATCATTTAGTTCACATTAACAGCCTAATAAAGTAATGGGATTTCGGATAAATCTTGACCTTTCAAGAACATTTATGATTTTGAATAAGTTATATGTCGGATTCATGCGAAACGTGTGAGTTCGAACTCGGATATGTCCGAGATGTGTAAGTTCGAATTAATCTCAGATCTATCTGAGATGTGTAAGTTCAAATGATCTCGGATCTTGTCCGAGACGTGTTCTCCAAGATTCGAAATCCTCTAATTATGGCAGTTAATGTGATAAAGTTGAATCAACTAATTTTAAGAGATTTTGATTATAATTTCAAAATATCTCTATCTATCCAAGTTAATTATTCGATTATAAATTAAAAATAATATATTATTTGAAACTTGGAGATAAAGTTAAACAATTTTAGGAAATATAATCAAAACTTAATCTATCACAAAATTAGGTGATATCATCATGGACATTCATATGACTAACTTAAACAATTTGATGACAATTAATTAATTTTTTTAATAAAACTATGAAGCTTTCAATTAATGAAAACCAATATCCGCTTAACTTTAAATAAATGATTTCATGAGGTGAAATCTCATAAACAATTCATTGTAGGAATTATGATTTCAAAGCAAAAGTAAAATAAAATATAATGGAACGATAAGAATTAATATGTGGTGAAACTGAGAATGTGAACCACTGATTTCACAAACAATTCGACCATCGTCATACAGTCATTACTGGTATAATTTTTATTGATTTTAATATTCAAATTAATTTGAAGATTATAAAAAAACGCAAAACAGAAAAAGAAAATGAATCTTAATGTTTTAAATCCTAAAACATTGAGTTCCTGGATTGAATTGATGTAATCAACATTGCTCTGATACCACATGTTGATTATATTAGTAGAACATGGGTAAAACATAAACCCTAATTAAATAAATTCAATCATGAATAATAAAACATATGTACCTGGTTAGCCAGTAACCGCATCAGAGAAAGAAGTAGACGGCATGTTCGTCCGATTGGTCGAGTTCCCCTTTAGTGTGTACAATTCTGATGGGTTTAGGTGTTCTTGATGAACACGGTTATGAGAGAGAGGGGAGACGAATTGATAGTGATGCTGTTATTATAATTGTCTTAGCATAAAACTCCCATCCAACGTTGGCAAGTTTAATGGTATGACGGACCCAGATGACTATCTTCGGGTCTTCACTAGTGCAGGATTGGTGGGTGGGTGGACTCTACCGATGTGGTGCCACCTCTTCATTCAAACTCTCACAGGCGTCGCGAGACTCTGGTTTGATAACCTGCCTGTAGGAAAGATCCCATCATGGGTAGACCTGTGAGAAAAGTTTTTAGTACACTTCAGCCAGCAGAGGAGGTCCATCCGCGATACGGCAGGCGTCATGAATATCTGGCGACGCGATGATGAAAGTTTAGAAGATTTCATTACGCGTTACAACAAAGAAGTGCTCAAAATAGGAGATGTTCATGAGCACCTGATCAGAGCACAATTTAAGTATGTCGTTCGATGTGACGACATGATCAAGGTCTTGTCCGGGACGGAAGGACTACCAAAAAGCTGGGAGAAATTAATGGCGGCAACTAAGGTCTATGTCCAGACTGAGAAAAACCTCAGCACCAACAGACCACCACCACTGCACAGTCGCCCTACAAACTTAGGCCCGAGCAGAGGGAAAAAGTTTAAAAATAATTGGCGCGACTCGAGTTCAGGAATTATTCATCTGAAGATGCAATTTTTGATGATATGTCCAAACTCCCCAACAAATTTTTCTTTGGGAGTATTTGTATAATTTTTGATGATATTTCCAAACTCCCCACACTTAAAACAAGTTCTCCTTTCAACAAACTTAGGAGATTCTGATTTACGAACAGATGTCGAACCTGTAGAACCTGAGGTACTTGTTCCTTCATCACACCCATTTGTGTGTTGAGTGTAATTGTTTTTCTTTGGGGCTCTCTCAACAAATTTTTCTTTGGGAGTATTTGTACAATTTTTGATGATATGTCCAAACTCCCCACACTTAAAACAAGTTCTCCTTTCAACAAACTTAGGAGATTCTGATTTACGAACAGATGTCGAACCTGTAGAACCTGAGGTACTTGTTCCTTCATCACACCCATTTGTGTGTTGAGTGTAATTGTTTTGACTGTTACGTTTTAAAATTTTGACTTGTTGGACAAAATCGGTATTTGATTTATTTTCAAAAGTCTCAATTTTATCAGTACCCTTTGATGCTACAAATTTGACATCACTGCTTTTCTTCCTGTAACGAGCTCCTTTTGTTTCAAACTTTGATTGAGAAACTTTAGGCTTTTGAGCTCGTTGTTCTGGCTGTTTACCCTTAGAAGCAATAGGTTGTTGCTTTGTCGGTAATTTTGATTTCCAAATTGTTTTCTAATTTCTGATTTTGGAACATGATCACATTGAGTTACAACAACTCCCGGGATTGTCTTTCCCAAAAACTTGCTTGTATTATCTTCAAAAACTTTATCAATCAAAGATGGATTGACGTTTTTAATTGGAAAATCTTTGTCTGAATAAATTTTAGCATCACCGACCAAAGTATACAAAACATTATTACTCTTAACGGCAGACACAGATTCTTTCACTTCCTTGACAGGATTAATCACTTGTTTTGCAACCGGTTGCACAACTGGAGTAGGAGGATCACAAAGAATATGATTCTCGATTGGAATTTCTACTCCTTTCATCTTATCAAGTAATTCATCTTGGTCACTCACATCTGATTCATCATCAGACAAATCATAGTCCTCAATAATTGGAGCACTTTGATTCGTAGACGTTGAAGTTTCTGTTTCTTCAGATGAGGTACTCGAGGAACTGTCCGATTTGAACCCTAATCATGTAGTAACTTCCTCATAATCGAGAGGCACACTTGGTTCAAAACGAGGCATTTCCTCTTCATCGGACATTTTGGTATAGTTGTGTCTTAAAGGGTGCGGACACGACTTATACCCAACTCCTTTCTTGTTCTCTTTCAGCTGTTGAGCATCTATGATGTGATCGAGCACATATCGGGAGTTAGAATAACTCTCCAATTTGAGCTTGATTGCATCATGCTCGCATTTTGCCACGGCTAGCTCTTTCTTTGTTTCCTCAATGATGTTAATGTAATTATTAATACCAATTTGTTTGTTGAAAACAGTTTTTGTCAATTCGGAAACACTTTTCTTTAGAGTTTCAATTACTTCTTTGAAATCCTTTTCATTTCGAGCTAAAGCCATGTTTGCCTCTTTGCATTTAGACAGCTCAATAACTAAACTTTGATTATGACTATGAACCTTTTCGGATTCCACTTTTAAATCTGCACACATATTACATACACTAGGAGTAGGAGTGTCGGAGTTTACCTGACTCGTCGAGGCTGAGACATTTGCCATAAAGGCAGTCTGATAAGAAAAAGATCCATCTTCAGAGAAGAACTTCTCCATTTCCTTTGATGCGACAGCAGCCTTCTTGATTAGAATAGACTTCTGACACTTTAGCTCCTTAGCGTCCTTTAATAAATCATCAACATCAGAATTCATCTCTTCCTTCACATCAGATTCAGAATTATAACCTCCCGCATTCGAGCTTTCTTCATCCGAACTACTGCTATAACCCGAGCTATCATCACTTTCAGAAAACTCTTCTTTGTGAACATGTTTGATGTGATTGATGATCTTTGCATAACATGCGGTTCCTCCTCCTTCTTGATCACCATCTCCAAACTGTACTGACCAGTTACATCCTTCATCAGCTTGAACTACTAATGCTCGGTTGGTGTTTGAAGGTCCAGCCTGAGTTTGGTTGGTCGTGTTGTTCACAGCTACAATCCTTCTTTCACGGTTTTCTTGATTTGTGTTGGAAGTACTCGTCTGATTTCGGAAGGGATTTTGATTTCCTTGTTTGCTTGGTCGAGTGCACTCACGTTTGAAGTGACCCTTTTCGCCGCAGTTGAAACACGTAACTGCATCCTTATCGAAACCGTACTTCGTATCCTTTTTTACTTCCAAGGTAGTTCTTCCAGTTCGACTCATGAAATCCTTTGCCCTTCTAACAGCACTTGCAAACGCCCACTTTATGTCCATTAACTCCATTTCATCACAGTCTATCTGTTGATAATCTTCATTGGTCATATTGATGTTTCCAATTTGACCTGCGACCAATCTGTAATAGGCACTGACCATTGTATTGATGAGTTCCATATGCTCCTTTGCCACTTCGATGCTTACTTTCGAAAGGTTTGAAGTATCAACTCTGACTGTGTTGGGGTTTTGGGGTGGAGGGTTGTTACTGTAACATGCTTGCTGTTGTTGTGGTTGGGCTTGTGGTGGGGGCGGAATATAAGCACTTGGATCAAATTGAGGTTGAGTAGTGGAAACTTGAGGTGGAGGTTGGGGTTTAGGTAGCGAGGCACTTGCATCAAATTGAGGTTTTGAAAAAGCGTGAGCTTGAGCAATAACATGCGCTGGCGGAAGATAGGCACTTGGATCAAAAACCAGAGCAAGAGCTGACTGGGGAAAGGAACTTGTATTGGACACAAACGCCGTTTGTAGTTTTGGTTGCTGAACGAAACTGGAACTGGCTGCAGGATTAAAATCTGCGAGGTACATTTCAGTATTTTGAGGAACTGGAATCCGTTTAGCTTTCCGGATTTCTTCATCATTCTTGTGCTCCAACTTCTGAATGAATTCATAGATACTGACAGTATCTAAAGTACCCGTATGCTTTAAGAATTTAATGAATGAACTCCACTTTGGGGGTAGACCATCAGCAAACCTTGCAACCATTTCCCGTTGAGTTGCAATAACACCATAAGAATACATTTCACTAATTAAATGATAAAAACGAGTTGTCATATCATTTAGTGTTTCGTTATCCATGAACTGAAATGATTCAAATTCCTTCTTCAACAAATCATGTCGTGTCTTTCTTGTAGCCGCATTCCCTTCTCCTATTGCTACCAAGGCATCCCATAAGTCCTTTGTGCTAGTACAATAACCGAATTGATGATAGATGTCTTTGTGGAGTGCTTGGGTGAGAATAGAAAACGCCTTCTTCTCCAGATCATATGCCTTTTTGTCGGCTTCTTGCATATTTTCAAAGGTTGTCGCATTTGATCCTATTTCTTCAAGAGCTGTGTTATATGGCCTAATGAAGCACGTCCATAACTCGGTGTTTTTCCCTAGAACATAAGTGTGGAAACGATTTTTCCAAGACGGATAGTCGTTCATATGATTCAGCTTTGGCAGGCGGTTGTTGCTACTCGTTTCACTCTCACTTAACAATAGATTTTGAATGCTTTGATTCTGGTTCGTCACCAATGCCCATTGGCTTGCACTAATAGATTGTTGTGGCATAACATTCCTTAACCAAACGGCTACGGAGGAAAGATCTTCACCTGGTCTTGGGTCCGTGCTCCAATCCCATGGAATAGTACTACTCATGATTGATGTATGAAAGTGAATACCTGGTCACACACTTGAAATGAAACAGTTAAGACACTTTTACAAAGCCTCTGTTGAAAATATTGACAAGTGTCTCAACGAAATACTGGATCTTTGGAGAAAAAACAAATTTGATGAAAAATGGTTTTTCGTCAAACATTCTTGCCACGAAACACAGGATCTTTCGTCAACAGTACCTTTGACGAAACACTAGGTCTTTCGTCGTGGTTACCTTTGACAAAACACTAGGAGATTCGTCGATTGTATTTTTCGTCGAGATATGGTCACAGAGAGTTGGTGAGATTTTGTAAAAAGTAAATCTTATCCTCGTGTACTGTCACAGACACCCGATTCAACTTACCAACATACTTGCTTTACCAACCCAGCATGGTTTACCATATTTTAATCAAATTTCCTTTTATATTTTAATTTTAAAATCAAGAAATATCTCAAGAACACTTGAAGGTTTGAAGAACAACTGATGAAGATATGAACTTTCCAGCCAAGTTTTTCACCGGAGAAATTTTCTGAATCACTAATTTTCACAAACTTTCAATGAAAACCCAGTTTTATCACGTGAACAAGTAATACAACAAAGGTTTTTGATAAAACTTTGGCAAATAAACAAGATCTAAACAGATTTTTAAGCACTATTTCAAAAAATCACAAGTTTTTCAAGAACACGGATCTTCAAAATCACAAATAACACTTGATAAAATCACAACTATGTTTGGTTTTAAACAAGGATAAGAGTCAAGGCTCTGATACCACTTGTAGGTCCGTTTTCGGAGGATCGATCACGAAACCAAGTCACTTGTTTATATCAAACACGGTCACGAGTGCGGAATCCCCGTGACGATGCCAAACCAAACACAGAAAATAACAAGAACTTGAAGTAACCAACGATTCACAGTCTATTGATTAAAACGGATGAGAACAATCATCAAACACATACACACAATGTTTGACAGTAAACTTCACAGTAGGTATGCTCTCATGGTTTCACACAGAAACTATGTGTGGTTTATATAGGCAGCCCAGCCCAAGTGTAGACGAAACACCAAATGGGCCTGACGAAATACCATGGAAGACAAAAGACAAAGTCTTTCGTCAACCATAACGACGAAATGTGTTGACCATGAAGGTCTTTCGTCACACAAGTGAACGACGAAAGACAGGGTCTTTCGTCGTGGGCTGCACAAACAGATAGGCTGCAAACTGTTAGACAGTTTGCTGCAGACATGTATAAACACACTAACATAACCATACCAAACATATGCAACATGCATAGTTCATAAACATTATAAAACAATGAGACAAACTGTCGGACCCAAGTAGAATAGGAGGATATTCAACTTGGTCGACTAACGGACATTACAGACTCGATAATTAAAAGACCGTAATAATAACGACGCTTAATAAAGAACAAGTTACAGACACAAAACGATGCACCAACATAATTAAACACAAACTACAGTTTACCATTAAAGCGAAACTCGAACCCCATCTGGTTGCCTTGGAATCTCCTCACACACGAACTACTTTCACCTATTGCATTTGTAAGTTAAATTGACAGGAAAATTCAATTCAAATCCTTGCAAAATCATAAATTTTATGGGAAATACTCATCTGAAGAGTACAATGAATAATTGATACCTTATTAAACCTCTGTAAAGAAGTGATACACTAAGACCTGACAGTTTTCGAGTTAACCTTCTCCGTCACCCACCGCCAACCTTCCTAACGCTTCAGTTGTCGCCAAATCGTCAGAACGAAGAAAATCAATCAACCAAGGAACCAAAGTATAATATTAATGTCCGATTTTATAAATTTCGAAACCCTAGGCAATAGCCTCTGTAAATGCGTCGGTTCGGGATCCGGCGAAGCCTCTATCGCTGCTCAACCGGATTAGAGATCTGACAGACGAATCGAGTCGTCGTAACAGTCTCGAGTACACGGAATGCCTGCTCCATTTTGTAGAAACTGTGTCTAAGGCGTCGGCTTGGAAGAGACATCTTTGGAATCATCTGAGTTTTAGGACGCGATGGAAGTGACGTCAGCGTTAATCGACGGTTGCGAAGATAGAGGCGGATGATTTCCCATCGGCGGTAATGTGTGCAGTAATGGAAACGACTCCACATGGTGCGTAGATGAAGACCAGCAGATGTAGGTAAGGAAAACCCGGAAACCGATACTGTTAAGAAGCTATGCGAATTGTTTAGAGAGAATTGCATATTTCCCCTTAAAAAACTTCTTAATTGCGTATTTACCCAACTTAAAATTAAAATTGGATATATTCCCTTCGTAATAAAATTGAAAATTTACCCATTTTGATTTATTTTATTAAAAACGAGTTATATAATGACTTTTTTACCCTTATTTTTATTGGAACTTTAAAAAATTACATATTTACTAGTTTTTGTGGCTTTTTAACAATTCTTTTTGTTTTTATTTTTTTACCTTTTGCTTGTTAGGTTTTTTTTTTTTTTTTTTTTTTTTTTTTTGCAATTTAAACACTGAAATAAACTGCTAAAGTACGTAGATGCGTATTTTTCAATAGAATATAAACAATTTCTGAATAAGTGGGAGCTTAATTAGAGGACTACAGACGAAAGAAATAAAATGTAACTTGTTTTAAACGTATTATTTAGAGTAAAATGTCATTTAGTCCCTGAGGTTTGACCCAAGTAGTTTTTTTTCTCCTCTGGGTCCCTGACTTTTCTATTTTCTTGCCATTTTGATCATGTTGACTAACTCAGTCTAAAAATCTGGTTATAACCAGGGGTATTTTTGGCATAACTGTTGTGTAGTGATAACCAGGATAGTTTACAACATAATTTATAAACCTCATAATAATTTAATGCCAAAAATACCTCTGATTATAACCTGGTTTTTAGACTAAGTTAGGTAATATGATCAAAATGACAAGAAAAAGGAAAAGTCAGGGACTCAGAGAAGAAAAAAAAAACTATTTGGACAAAAATTCTGGTACTAAAATGGCAATTTACTCTATTATTTATAAATCAGCTGAAAATCATTCTAATTAGTTTTTTACCAAGTTATTTGTTTTGTGATTTTTCTTTTAATAATTAAACGTATTTTAATGTATATATTTATAAATCAGATGAAAATCATAAACACCCCTAGATATATCTTAGTAAAACAAATAACTTAGTAAACAAAAAAAAAACTAGCTAGCAAAATGTAAAAAAAACAAAAAGAATTGTGAAAAATCCAAAAAAAACTAGTAAAATACGAATAAATATGTAATTTTTTAAAGTTTCAGTAAAAATAAGAGTAAAAATGTCATGTGTAAATTGTCATTTTAGTCCCTGAGGTTGACTAAAATTGTCACTTTAGTCCAAATAGTTTTTTGTTGCCATTTTAGTTTAAATAATTTTGTTTTCTGCCATTTTAGTCTCTGTCTTTTGTCATTTTTTGCCATTTTCATCGACAACCACCACCACCTCCCACCACCCACCCCATCATAACCTTCTATCATCGCTACCACATGCCTGCACCGTCGCCACCCACCCACCAACCCCACCACCATCACCACCCACCATTTCCACAATCACCGGCCACTTTTCCACTACCGACGTCATCAACCAACACTGCCGCCATCATCGTAAAACCAACAACCACCGCCATCATCTTCACTATAAACTGGCACAACACCATCCTCATACCATCGCACCTGCAAAAAAGAAAGAAAAATGTGGTTTGGCCAAAATTCACCTAAGTTAACTAAATTTTTTGAATGGAGTTAGTAGGTTGGATGAAAGTGGCAAAAAATGACAAAAGTTAGGGACTAAAATGGTATAAAACAACACTATTTAGACTAAAATGCCAAGAAAAAAACTATTTGGATTAAAGTGACAATTTTGGTTAAACCACATGAACTAAATGAATTTACTCTAAAACCAATAATAAAACGCCAGACTTTTTCAAACTTGTCGGCTTATCGTTGAGTTGAAAAATCATCCAAAACTATGGGATCTGAATCATCTGATCAAACTTGTCGGCTTGTCACTAAGTTAACCTTGTTCATTTCTCACTCTTCACACCCATTGCTCCTCTCTCACACATGGAAAAGAGTAAAAACCCCAGATGGCGTTTGGACGGAATGACAGCTCTCGTCACCGGTGGTACACGTGGCATCGGCTATGCTGTGGTGGAGGAACTGGCGGCGTTGGGGGCGGTGGTCCACACGTGTTCTCGCAATGAGTCTGAACTTAACCAACGGTTACAAGAATGGTCGCTGAAGGGGTTCAGTGTAACTGGGTCCGTCTGCGATGTAGCTTCTCGTCCCCAACGAGAAGTTCTGGTCGCTAAAGTCTCGTCGCTGTTCAATGGCAAGCTCAATATCCTAGTAAGTTGTTCTAGTTTCTTTTCATCATCAGAAGCTGATAATTTGCGCATTTGAGGTACCAAAATTGGATGTTATAGCCGAACAAGTGATCAATTCGGGTTCGTATATATAGTTGCAGATAATATGTATGTATATATGTAATTGTTATGAAATCATTAAGTTGGAGATCATATGTATGTGCATGTGTAACTGCAAATCATTGAGTTGGAGATCATATGTATATGTATGTATGTATGTATGAAATCATTAAGTTTCAGATATATATATATATATATATGTATGTATGTATATGCGTATATGTATATGACAAAGCCTTTAAACAGATCAAAGTTGTTGCTTCTTTGAATCTATAAAAACTAATTTAGACAAAGCCTTTAAAGAGGCTAACTTATATTACCTCATAGACCCTCAAGTAGTGATAGTAATTCACTTTGGTATTTCTTATGATTTGATTAGCAAAAAAAAAAAAAAAAAAACATAAATAATAAATAATTACCCATAAAAAAATGAAAATGACACTATTACTAGCTTTAAATCAATTCTCAATATTTATATAGCAATCAATCCTCAATATTTATATAGCTGAAATACTTTGACAGCAGTCAATCTAGTAAAAAATGGGCTCTGGTTGACACAGGTTGTTTTAGAATAGGGCTGTTCAAAAAGCTCGCGGCTCGGAGCTCGCTCGGATTTAGCTCGGAAAAAGCTCGCTCGATTTGGCTCGGTTTAAAAGTGAGCCGAGCCGGCTCGGCTCGGTTAGAAAGTGAGCCTAGCTCGGCTCGGCTCGTAACGAGCCGAGCTGGCTCGGTTCGGCTCGCTTTGTAGCTCGGCTCGGTTTAGCTCGAATTATTTTACTTATAATAAGTTTTAATTTTATATACATTATAATATATTACAAAAAAACTGATTATTATTTACATGTATATAGGTTTGTAATTTGATATTTATGGCATATTTGAATATTGATTACCATACTAATAAACTAATATTGTATTTTATTGAAATTAAAACTTATTTTGCGTTGTTAAACTTGATTTTGGTTTGAATTGTATTAGGTTGAACTTATTTTGAATATATTCTTTTAAATTATTGAATAATATTTTAGGCTTTTAAATTTTAAGAGGTATATATTAGTTTTTTTTATAAAATCGAGCCAAACCAAGCCGAGCCGAGCTAGCTCGGTTTAAAACCAAGCCGAGCTCGAGCTTCGATTTTCAGCTCGGTTTCAAATCCGAGCCGAGCCAGCTCGGTTTATAATCGAGCCGAGCCCGAGCTTGGCCTGGCTCGGCTCGGCTCGGCTCATGAACAGCCCTATTTTAGAAAGTATCTTTTTGGTTCGGGTCAAAACGGGTCTAACCAAACTATGCTTAGGTTGAAATGGGTCATATTAAAAAAAATATATATATATTAAAATGGGTTCATCCGCTGTTTTTGTTTTTATGGCGGTTAGTGGCAACGCTAGTGGCCGTGTCGGTGGCGGATACTGTGGTGTGCCTCATTTGGACCCGTTCTAAATTAGCATGTTTTACAACAGTGACCCGTTGTATAATTTCAGGTAGACCGAATCAATCCATTTAGCGAACAAGAACTACCATATTAACCCATTTATTAAAGAATGACCCATGATTGCTGGGTCTAATACTGGCATCAGAAGTCAAATTGTGTATTTTTTGTGGTCAAACACCAAGGCATGCTTTACACAAATAGAAACAAGTGACTCGGATTTGTTTCTATCAACCAATAAGTGCTGCTTTTATATAGTAACTAATTCTTACTGTGATCTCACAAACTTCTGCACTTTGCACAAGCCTTACTTGCGTGGATTTCATTTCTGTAGGTAAACAATGCCGGGACTGGATATATTAAACCTACTATAGAGTATACTGCAGAAGAATATTCCATGCACATGGCTACCAATTTGGAATCTTGCTACCATATGTGTCAACTTGTACATCCTCTTCTAAAGATTTCTGGAATTGGAAGCATTGTGTTCATTTCCTCAGTTGCAGGTCTGATTCATGTTGCTGTTGGATCGGTTTACAGTGCAGCTAAAGGTATGGTTGCATAATTGTTTTAACTTTTAAGCTATCAAAATGCCTTAGGGAAAAAGATGTAATTTTTATTTTACACCCACAGGTGCATTGAATCAACTTACAAAGAATTTAGCGTGCGAGTGGGCGAAAGACAACGTTCGAACAAATTGTGTAGCACCATGGTTTACTAAAACCTCGCTTACGGAACCTGTAATATGCCTTCATCTTGTCTTTCATTTACTTGTGATAATATTTAAATTCCATTGTTCTAACCCGAGCTTTCGGGGTAATGTTTATGATGTTCAGGCACTTGATAATAAGGAGTTTATGGATCAAGTGGTATCTAGAACGCCGCTTAAACGCTTTGCAGAAGCCAATGAAGTTTCATCTTCGGTTGCCTTCCTTTGCCTCCCGGCTGCTTCTTATATTACTGGCCAAACCATTGCTGTTGATGGAGGATTTACGGTCAACGGGTTCCCCTAAGGGTATCATGATGCATGAGGTTGTGCCTGATGTTCAAGGTTTAATATTAAGCAGTCCTATTTGTATTATGACTATCAATTTATGAGGTATTGTTTTTAACTGTTTGCTTTAACCACCAAAAATATTTGTAGAAATACAATAAATAAATAAATAAACGTACACCAATCTATACACTTTCTTTTTGATGAGAAACAACCTAGTGTCAAATAAAATGGCTTAGATAATGACATCATATTGTTTACGTTGAACAGTTTCTTCTGTAATTTCCAGTACTTGTATAAGGGTATCCGGGGCACTCCCCTAAGAGGGGAGTCCCCTCTCTTACGCACACCCAATCACGTTATGCCACGTCAACTCCCCTCTTAAACTCCCCTCGCACCCCAATTTGATGGCGGCACTCCCCTATTAGGTGACTTGTTTTTTTATTCAAAAAAAAAAAACAAATACTTGATTGGTTGTTACAAGCTATGGGCCCACCATCTCTGCACTCCCCTCTTCGGTGAAACTTCCCCGAGTCCCTTCCCCGCACCCCCTCCCCGCACCGATGGTGCCGGTGTTCCCGAGCGGTGAATGGGGTCACCGAACACCCTCCCCGCGAGTGCCCCGGATACCCTAAGATAGTTAGGGTGTGGGGGGCACTCCTCTAAGGGAGAAGTGACCTCTCTTACACACACCCAATCAGTACGCGCCACGTCAACTCCCCTCTTAAGTCCCCATTTTGCACTCAAACGTTGCATCACTCCACTCACACAATTAGTTTTTTATAAAAAAAGAAGAAAAAAATATGATTGGTGGAAAAATGATGGATCCACATTAACAACCAATCACCTCCTCTCTCTCTCCTCTCTCTCAATCGGTGAGCACACACCGAGCTATGAAGTCCCCGCGCGGTAAAGTTTGGATGGTGGCGGTGTACCCGCACGACAAATGAAGTCCCCGCATGGGGTCACCGAAGGTGCCCCGTGCACCCCACTGTTATTTCCATGATTTTATACTTGACACATGTACTTTAAGCTTTTTGTTTGCTTGTAACGCAACCCACTCGTACCAATCATTATTTGTCTGCATTGCCTACTAGGTGCTCACAGATTTATTTTTGGGAAATTTACCAAATTAGCCAAGAATAAACTTTGACCACCAAATTAGCCATTTGATGCCTCCTTGGAACAGGGCATCACGTATTCAAATGTGCGGGATGCCTCTTTCAAGACCCTCTATGCCTCTTTAAATGTGGAAGTGACACGTGTCTCAATGATTAGGTAGACTCCTCCAATGCCCCTCAACAGACTCATCCAATGCCTCAGCAGACTCTTCCAATGCCCCTCAACAGACTCTTCCAATGCCTCAGGTAGACTCTTCCAATGCCCCTCAACAGACTCTTCCAATGCCCCTCAACAGACTCTTCCAATGATTAGGTAGACTCATCCAATCCACCCACTTCATCTTCACCACCGCCACCGCCACCACCACCACCACCGCCACCGCCACCCCCACCCCCACCACCACCGCCGCCGCCGCCACCACCATAAAATATACTACTAATCTTCCTTCCTTCAGATTCATTTCTTTCTATCCCCTGTTGACTTGGTGAACACAGATCGATCATCATGTCTTCCTTTGAAAGAGGCATCTTCCCTGTTGGAGCTCATGAAGGATCTTGAAGATGAAGTGGTGGTGGCGGTGGCGGCGGTGGTGGTGGCGGCGGCGGCGGCGGCGGTGGTGGTGGTGGTGGCGGTGGCGGTGGTGGTGGTGGTGGCGGTGGTGAAGATGAAGTGGGTGGATTCGAGGAGTCTACCTAATCATTGGAAGAGTCTGTTGATGGGCATTGGAAGAGTCTGTTGAGGGGCATTGGAAGAGTCTACCTGAGGCATTGGAAGAGTCTATTGAGGGGCATTGGAAGAGTCTGCTGAGGCATTGGATGAGTCTGTTGAGGGGCATTGGAGGAGTCTACCTAATCATTGAGACACGTGTCACTTCCACATTGAAAGAGGCATCCCGCACATTTGAATCCGTGATGCCCTGCTCCAAGGAGGCATCAAATGGCTCATTTGGTGGTCAAAGTTTATTCTTGGCCAATTTGGTAATTTTCCCTTTATTTTTTGGTTACCCAAGTGAAGACTTCCCAGCATCCCGAATGCTCCACCCAAAAACACGGAGTTCACTTCTTAGACCATTGGGTATGGGGAGGATAGTCTCTTTGGAGACTACCCGTCACGTGGGCGCCACGTCATCACGGGAGGAGGAGCATCCTCTTAGGGACTACCCAAGGGTGTGGAGGTACTACCCACTTTAATAAAAAAAATCAATATATTAATAAATGAGATAGAGAGAGAGGGGCCCACCAATGAACAAGCAGCCAATAACAAGCCCCGTCTCCATCGTCTGAAATCCGACGAAACTGCCTAGCCGGCCCCCAAAGGGGCGGTGTGCGACGGCCCTAAGAGGGGGGACGGCCCGGTGCCAAGCCCCATACCCTTTGGGCTTATAGTCTCATTCACAGCTGCTCCCGATACGCGATGATAGATGTGACATGATATTCCTTATGTCCCATATTTCTTATCTAGACAACTACACATGTGATGTGGGATTTACCTAGTGTTTACTAAAACATATGGTAATTATTGTGGTAGCACTCAGTAGTAACATTCTAGTGTGACTATAAATTTCTCTAGTTAGAGATCGGTGGCGGACCCCGGATTTTTTTTCATTGGGGTGCGGAATATTTTTAAAAATTTTAGGCCCTTAGATATATGAAAAAAAAATCGGTTAATATCGGGTCGGTTCGGGTCGGATCGGACCATATAAAACAAAAGAATTTCGATACAACCTCTAATGCAACAAAATGTTGCAAATTATACTATTATATAATATATAATATAATATATAATTTCTTTTAAATATTAAAATTATATTAGTTCAGATGATTTTAATTCTATTAAATATTACTTTATTACTCTTCCAAAGCACCATATTACTCTTTCCAAAAAAGAAAATAAATTATCTAAAAATTCAAATAAGTATTGTATTCTTCTCCTGCACTATCTTTCATTTTTTTTTAGTTCCAGAGTTTGCCGGATAAAATGGCCGGAAAATGTTCGGATGCCGTTTTCACTTTTTTTTTCACTTTAGTGCTTCGCCTAGTCAGTTTAAAAGCTCAAGGGGTGCGATTGCAAAATTTTATGGGGTGCGTTCGGAATTTTAACGCGTATACTACACTGAATTTTTTTTTCTAAGGGGTGCGCCCGCCCACCAACTCGGGCTGTAGGTCCGCCCCTAGTTGAGATAATAAATCTAGGTGGGTTTGTATCAGCATCCCGTTACAGTTTGGTTTTGTAATTCGTAAGTGATTGGATATCTTTAAGAAATCATGATGAAATCATTTTTAGATTGAAATATTTCGATGGTATTTTTGAAAGTTCAGTCACATAATTCAAGGAGAAAAAGAACGAATATGCCGGTTTTGTTATGAAAGCAGAATACCAAAATCAGACCAAAGATTCTCCTTTTATAGTTGGGGAACCATAACAACGGTTGAGTTGAAATGACACAACTCTTATTTGTGAAAGGGTGTGTCAGTTCACCGTTATAACTATCGGCAATTATTGTGTCAGTAGTAAAATTATAAGAACTGGGGGAAATTGCTAACAATTGGTGATTTCTGAGTCTTCCCACTCGACTAATTATCTCCCCTGTTCATTGCTCTCATCTCACTCATATAGAGCACAACATAATGAAAATGACTCCGGCAAGTTCTTCTAGTTTTGTCACCACGAGTTATGTCATCTGAAGATGATAGTTTGTGTGTTAGGTTGTTAATAGGTCTGATGGTGAATCGGCAAAAAAGCAAGGTTTACGTAGTAGGGGTAGACGATGTGGAAGTTTCGGAGGTTGCCAAAATTCTGAATTGCGGTATGGGTTACTTCCCTTTCGTCTATCCTGGGTTACTCATAGGTGCGAATATGAAGAAAATTAAGTTTTGGCAACTGGTAATTAAGCGTTTTCAAAACAAATTAAACGCGTGGAAGGATAAAACCCACTGCTTTGCTGGAAGGGTTACGCTAGCGAAGACCGTTTTGGGCAGCCTCCCATCTTACTTTTTGGGAATTTTTAGAACCACTAAACTTGTGTTGAAGACAATTGAAAGGTATCCGACGTGCGTTCGTGTGGGGTCGAGTGGGAAATCACAGCAAGATGTGCTGGATTCGGTGGGGTAAAATGGTCAAGTAGAAAAGACAAGGGGGGCTCGGGTTAGGGGGGTTGGAAGACTTCAACTTAGCCATGTTGGCTAAGTGGTGGTGGCGGTTTCGGGATGATTCGAGCCAGCTTTGGGTGAAAGTTTTCCAGGCTATTCACGGGTCAAACATTGACTCCAAATTAATTCGGGTCGATAAAACTATCTCAAGTTGGTGGAAAGATATTGGTTATGTGGATGGCAATATCGGCAAATGGGGGATTTGTATCAGAGACAAGTTAAGAGTGGAGGTGGGAAATGGCGAATCCACTAGATTTTGGCTGGATGACTCGATGGGTCATGGGTTGATAAAACAAGTGTACCCAAATGTCTTCAAGTTGGCTGTGAATAAGGGGGCAAAGATTAGCGACTGCTTAGAACAAGTAGGGGGAAGTTCAATGGAGGTGGGGCTGGTTATAGCACCCGAGCTCAGACACGGATTCGGCTCAATTGGGTGGGATTATGCGTCTGTTGCAGCAAGTCAGCCTCCCGGGAGGCAAAGACAGATGGGTTAGGATCAATGATACAGGCGAAAGGTTCTCGACTAAAAGTATATGTCATGAATTGGCTCTGAAGGCTTCCGTGGATAGTGATCTAGGGTCTTTCAGATGGAACTCTTGGGCTCCTCTAAAGGTGAACTACTTGGCTTGGAGGGCTGACCTTAATAAGCTCGCGGCTAAGACACTTTTGGTGAAGAAAGGGATCTATGTCCAAGACGTTATTTGCAGTAGATGCGGGAAAAAAGAGGAGCCGTGCAGTCATATTTTGTAACACCTCGAAAATTTATCTCCAATAATGTATCGACACGTGTCCTGAGCTTTAAATGTGTAAAAGATTACTTATGAAGGACTAAAGTTGACAAACAAAGAAAGTATGTGAAAATAAGGGTTCAAAGTGTCAACAATGGTTAAATATACTTTACTATAACCCTACACGATGTTTACACCCTTAAACGAATAAATCATGGATCATACGAAGCTAATTGTGAGAGAAAGTGAGAAATTACAAACTACATGGGTTAAATGTGTCAACATGTTTAAAGTATACCTCTGAGTGACCTTTTAGCAAACCCGAAGCTTTTTAATGATTAATTATTCTCACTAGAATAAGTGATAAAAATTTTACAAGGTTTCGATAAAGTATGAGAAAGTTATGACAATATTCGTATACGAGGGGTTAAAAGCGTCAACGTTGAAATCTAGGGCCTTACAGGTGATCACAAAGATAATCGAGGACTTAACGAAGTTGGGTTAAGTCTTGGAGCCCTTAAAAGTCAAGTTAAAGGGCCAAAAGTGCAAGAAATAAACTCAAAACCATGTTTAAAAGGACCAAGGACCTAAAGTGCAAATAATGAAACATTTTTAACCTGATCCGGGGCCTCATACCGGCCGCGTAAGACCCATGTGGTCTGTTACGCGGGCCGCGTGACCCTTACAGCGACATAAATCACAGGCAGCTGCCTGTTAAGGCTGATAACCGACTTAAAACCTTGTTTCTACATACCAGGGGCTGCCCCAATGGTTTAACATGCAATAGGGGCACTTGTCTTGATCTAGAAACACATGTAGACTTCCTTGGCATCATCTTAGGAGATCAAATTCACTATATAAGAGCTCCCAAGTTTGCAACATTGGACACATTCACTTGCAAACTTCACAACTTCACTTCTGGAGAATTTTGCAGCTCAAGCACCCTTCCTTGGAGTCACTAGTCATGCTTAGGACCTTTGTAGGTGTCCATAACTTTCCTTAATTCAGTTTTACTTAGTTAATTAGCCTAAAGTCAAACCGTCATAATTAGAGTTTGACTTTGTGATTAATTAAAATTTATCCAGTCAAATCTCGAATTGAAAATACCTTTGAGTTGGTAATTATATGGGTAATAAACCCTTAAAAGGTCACCCTCTGATTCCCACTCTAACTAGATCAATTGTCGGGTCAAAGTTAATCTTAAAAAGTCAACAGAAGTCTTATTTTCAAATAAACGCATAATTAACAATGTAGAACCCATGCAACCTGTTTTATCACTAATATAACTTGGTAATTAATGTAAGAATATGTCTAAACATGTTCAACCCGACAATTTTCAGTTTAGGCTCGGTTCGGAACCGAAAGTCGCATAATTTGACTTTTGCTTTAACTTTCAGTTCTGACTCAATGTAGCATGTTTTAGAAATGCCTTAGAGCTTTATTTGGACCACGTTAAATGTTAGTATAACCCTCTGTGATTATACAACTTGGTTCAATAGTTATCCGATTCATATGCATGTTGCCGTTAAATGCTTAAATGTTGACTATTATGCCCATATGACCTTAAAATGTGATTTTTGAAAATGTAAAAGAATAGAAAACTTAGTTACTTATTTATAAACTTGTCCCTAAAATTTGACATCAGTTTGAGATCTAGATTAGGAGTTATCCTCATTAGCGTAAATGAGAAGCTTTTTATTAATTAAACGGCGTAATTAGCATAAAGCCTATCTAAACCCAATTTTGATATCAAACTTTTTACCCACTGATGTAAAATAATATTTTGGGATTTTTGAAGATTTTTATTTATTTTTAGGCTGAGCATAACATAGGGTTATAGCTTTGATTCGGTAATTGTCGGTTTTGCCCTGTTGGCCTATAAAAAGAGTTTTACATAATATTTTGATACCAAACCTTTTGCTACTGATTTTATATAATAAATAAAATATTTCGAGTCTTCTGGAATGATAAAAATATCAGCTTTCCCTTAAAAACCCGGAAATCGCTTAAAACCGTCTTTTTACGCGTTTTTAACGCATAGTATGTATTAAAACTATTTTTAACATATAAGGTTTCATGCTTACTGATATTTTCAGTAAATTTTTATATTTTAACAGTAAGCAAAAGTTTTAAACTTAGATTTCCAGTTTTGACCTTTTAAGCCTATGTGAAATTACCAAAATGCCCCTAAGGTGCAAAGTTTGATTATAAATGATAAATTTCACACATATGTTATATCCCACTGTTATAACTTATTAAATTAAGTATTTTTACTGATTATACCAGACCTGTAACTCAAATTATTATTTGAACTCTTTTATAACCTTTTAAATGACCAAAATACCCCTACGGGGCATAATTTGAGTTTAAATCCATTTTGGGCATAATAGAAGATATCTTACTGATGTCACAACATATTTAAGGCATATTAACTTAGGAAACATGTTCATGAATCATTTGGTTAACCGTTACGCATTATTCGCGTTCGGTGCGGTTTATGTAACTAGTTTGCATAAATTAGCCGAAACGGGTCAAACCTTATCATTTTTGTCTCAAAATCCAGAATGTGTTTAGTTTACCCATATTACACAAGTCTCCAAACTTGTCGGGTCTAAATCACATTCTATTCCGGTCTTCGCTTAATCGTGCGTTTGAACCGTATCTTCCTTTAAAACTAACCGGTCTAAGTTTAGGCTTAAAGAACCGTTAGGAATCTAATAGTTTATTAAAAACCTTTGTTCCAGATTAGGAGACCCGGTAAAAGCTACTTGCATTTGCTGTTTGTGAATTATACTTGCTCAGGTAAATACTTTTAACTTATTTTCCCTATACGGGCTTGGGGTACGGTATATAAAATACCGCTTGGTCGGGCATTGAATTTTTGATCGTATGAAGGTTAATTTATTGATATGACCCGTTTAAACTGTTTTGTTTGCTTAAAGCCTTTGGGGGGTTAATGACCATGTCCCGGATATCCTTGGCATCATTTTAAGAAATGGCCACGACCTAAGCACGGGGTGTAGGCGTACACCCGACAGTGCATATATAAATAACAAGGTATAACCGCCGGTTTCGGGAATAACTCGCCGTGGGACTATATCATGTGGTGTGTCTATTAATCTTTAACCCGGTGTCAATCCGGGCTACTGAACGTATAAGAAACATGTAATTCTTTTACAAGTTTATATATAAATAATTATCCCAAGTTATAATATGTTTTGTGCCTTGGGCATTCAAATCAATTTTTCTAAACCTTTTCAAAATGAGACAGTTAATTGTATTTACCAGTGTAAACTGACGTATTTTCCCAAAAAGACTAAGTGCAAGTACTAATCGAAATAGGCTGGCTTCTCCTTAGCATCAATAAGAGTCTCGCAAGCTTGGATGCATTTTAAGTCTGATGAACTATGTTTCCTTTTTATTTGATCCGCATGTGGATCCTTTACAGTCCGTTTGTAATACTTTGATATTACTTTTTATTCGGTTTGTAATGTGATTCATCTTTTGCTTCCGCTGTGCATTTTAAAATTGTGTTGTTTGACTATGATGATATTAACTACGTCACGATACTCCCCACCGGGCCCACCGGTAATACGTGGAAATATCGGGGTGTGACATGTTGGTATCAGAGCCAACATTGAGTGAATTAAACACTAGCCTTTTTGTGTTTAATCTCAGTGACACAATTTGCACAATCCTCGATTTCTGAGTCTAGACAAAAGAACTTAGGATTAATCCAAATTTGTTTTATTTCTAACTTTGTCTTTTATATTTTCTTGTTGTATCCTTTGTTTGTTTTGACAGGTTTATAAAGATGCCACCAAGAATGAGAGGGAGAGGAAAAGGCAAGGGGCCACTCGTCGCCCCGAATGATCATGAGGCCGGGCCTTCGCACCGGTGAACACCATCTGATTCCCTTAGCAGAAGTCCTCAAGATAACTGGAGGACCTATATTGAACCCGCAAGGCGCTCAGTTTCGCTGAGCTCCTCCCCTTCTTTCCAAAACTCCTTTGGGCCTCAGTCTGAAAACGAGCCCCATAATTCCCACCATTCTTATATACCTCTCCAGGGCCACAACTCACCCTTCGATGACCCAACGCCCTATTTCCAGAGCCGGTTCAACCCGGCAAACTACATTGAAGAACCAGTGGGTTTTAACCCATTAGGAGCTGAAGACCACTTCTCGGGCGACCATGCGATGGACATGGACGAGGACACCGATCCCGCAGAACCACCGTCCGGAACCCCTACGCATCCCATCGAAATTTCGGATGGGTTACCCTTTCTAGGATCACCTTATAATGGTCCCGATAGCTACGAGGCGAGGTTCAACCAGATCGACTCGGTGTTTACTCCCAGTTACCACAACTCACCGCAGCAGTAGCAGCCACAGCAGGATCCCTCCGAGGATTCCCATTTTGTAGCGGTCACTCTGCCACCACCACCAGTGCAGCAACAGCCTCCGGAGCCACCGAAGCGTAGGAGATCAACCGCACGGATGTCCGTACGAGGGGGAGTCCGAATCAGCACTCCTCGACCATCTAGTGGCAGTCATTATCCACCACTATACGAAGACCCACAAATGGGTGGGCCTTCGAACCCTGTTTCTGAGGTGCAATCTGCGCCGGTCGCACCGCCACCCGTGGGTTTTAACAACCCAATTCCTACATACGCCGGTTCAGCGGCGTACAACCCTTTTGAGCAGCCGGCCCACACCAACTACAACTACGCCGAGGCTGACCCATACCTGGTAACGGCAGCAAACTACCATGCTCTTTATCCTGAGGGAACCTTTGGAGTCCCATATCAAGCGGGATATCCACACTATGGGTACCCACCTTATGGGTATCAACAACCGCCACCTCCTCAACCTCCGCTGTTTCAGCAGCCCCCGCAGCCGCCAGTGATATCACCACCGCAGCATCAGGAGATTTTTCAAAGGTTGAGTCAGGTGCAGCAGGAAGTTCGGGAAGGGCGTAGGCAAAACCAAGGAATTTTCAAGGGTCTGGCGAGCTTAATCAAGGGGAAGAGCAAAAAGGATCATTAAATCCTTTATTTGTTTATTTGTATTTCTTTATGTTGTAATCAAGTCCCTGCGTGGACATTTGTTTCTGTATTCAGCCCCTGCGTGGGCATGTCTTTCTGTATTCCGCCCCTGCGTGGGCATGTTTTTTTTTCTGTTTAACCCCTGCGTGGGTATGTCGGGTTGTTTCGCCCCAGCGTGGGCATGTTATTTCATGTAGAAGTCCCGTTTAGGGCAAACCTGTACTTATTTAATTTTTGTAGTGGAATGGTTATATTTAAATTTTCATTTTTGTTAAATTATATGCATAAATATAATATGTGAAATAAATGAAAAATAACATTACTTTTATAAGACCTACCATTTTAATAAAATAATAAGAATCTTAAAGGTAAAACCTAGCCACATGTCATTCTAGATATGGCCAAAATGGTAAAACCTATTTAAAAGATTCAAATCATCGTTAACATCTGTAAAACATGTTAACATTCCTGGCAGAATGCGATTCGATAAAATCGCATAAGTCATCCTTACGTTGGATTCTTCCAATTTCTTTTATTATATTAAACATCCATAGGGATGTAACGCCTACGGGCTATATTCATTGTCATATAAGACAAAAGACAGTCGTGGTCTTCGACCCCCTGTTAAGAAGAGGTAATGAATTATAATTAAAACCTCAATACCTTGATCCTAATAGATCATGATTAAAAAATTTTAAACTGTCCATGTGACTAGGCCTTTTTGCCATTAATATACTTTAATTATAACTAAGGATTATTATAATGAAAAATCCTGAATATATATATATATATATATATATATATATATATATATGCCTAACAAATTAATCAAAATGGTTTCTTAAATACCATGATTAATAAATCATCTAGAATGATAAAACTGTTATAGACCTCTGAGAAATTAAAATCATTTATCTTATGTAGCAATCAAGCTACATGGCTGGGTCTGATGAAGTCAACAGCCACCCCAGAGATAATCATGACACTTCCAAAGTCAACATAGCAGGAGCAGAATTACAGGCATTGATAGATAATGCTATTACGCGAGCTCTGGATAGACAGTTCAGAGAATCCAGTGGTACCCAGGTCAGGACTCAGTCAGTACCACACTCTAAACCACCCTCTAGAACTCATACCGCTCACAAAAGTGATTCTCATCACTCATCAAATCAGAGGAGTATTCCATCTAAGAGAGTTGTGTTAAATCAAGAACCACGTACAAAAGGTTGCACTTATAAATACTTTGTCTCCTGCAAACCCAGGGATTTCACTGGGAGAAAGGAGCAGTTAATTGCATGTCATGGTTAGACGAGATGGACACCGTGGTAGATATCAGTGGTTGCACTGATAAGGATGTGGTAAAGTTTGTATCTCAGTCATTCAAAGGCGAGGCACTAGCGTGGTGAAGGTCTTTGATTCAAGCCACTAGGAAGATCCCATTGTACAATCTGACATGGAATCCGTTTGTTACTCTCATTAAGGAAAACTACTGCCCTCAGCATGAGGTTGAAAAGATTGAAGCTGATTTCTTGTCATTGGTTATGAAAAACCTAGATTGTCAAGCCTACCTTACGAGCTTCAATACTATGTCAAGACTGGTTCCGTATCTGGTGACTCCGGAACCCAAGAGGATAGCTCGTTTCATTGGGGGTTTGGCCCCAGAAATCAAGGCCAGTGTGAAGGCCTCCAGACCAGCTACTTTTAGGTCTGCAGCTGATATATCATTGTCTCTTACTTTGGACGCGGTCAGGCAAAGATCACTTAAAAACACCGATGCTGAGAAGAGAAAGCGTGAGGATGACAACTCACGACGGTCAGACAAGAAGCATAAGGGAAACAATGACCACAAAAACAGTTCTGGAACTAAAAAGGATGGTCATCAGTCGGGCGATAAGCCCAGTGTAAAATCTGTAAGAAGCACCATTTCGGGAGGTGCAGATACGAGTCAAAATCCCAATCGCAGCCAAGGCCTTATGGGATTTGTAAATCTTCTGAGCACAAGACATTGGACTGTAAGAAAATCAAGGATGCGACGTGCTATAACTGTAATGAAAAAGGGCATATTAAGTCCAACTGCCCAAAGTTTGCTAAGAAGGCTGAGGATGGAAAAAAGACCAATGCTAGGGTCTTCCGAATGGATGCACGAGAAGCTGTTCAGGACGATAATGTGATAACAGGTACCTTTCTCATCAATGACGTTTATGCAAGAGTGTTATTTGATTCTGGAGCAGATAAGTCATTTGTTGATGATAAGTTTTGTAAGTTGTTAAATTTACCTGTTAGAACCCTAAGCATAAAATATGAGGTTGAATTAGCCGATGGCACCATAGAAACCGCATCAACTGTATTAGATGGATGTTTCATATCCATTAGGAACCACTCTTTTCCTTTGTCCTTACTTCCTTTGAAATTAGCTGGTTTCGACATAGTAATAGGCATGGATTGGTTATCTCATAACCAAGCCCAGATCGTTTGCAACAAGAAACAAGTGGGGATCAAGACTTCGTCTGGTAAACCACTTACCATTCAGGGAGATACCCAGTATGGACTGCCTGAGCAAGTGTCTATGCTCAAGGCATCTAGGTGCTTGAAGAAGGGTTGTGTCATTTATATGGCACAGGTTACTATTGATGAGCAGAAGCTCAAGATTGAAGATATCCCTGTCATTTCTGAGTACCCAGAAGTTTTCCCTGAAGAACTACCTGGTTTACCACCAGATAGGCAAGTGGAGTTCAGAATCGACATTATACCTGGAGCAGCACCTGTTGCAAGAGTACCTTACCGGTTAGCCCCAACTGAGATGAAAGAATTAAGGACTCAGTTAGATGATTTGTTGGCAAAAGGTTTTATTAGACCTAGTTCGTCTCCTTGGGGAGCACCAATCCTATTTGTGAAGAAGAAGGATGGATCGATGCGTCTATGCATCGATTATCGTGAGCTCAACAAGGTTACTATCAAAAATAGATATCCATTGCCCAGGATCGACGATCTGTTCGATCAACTTCAAGGGGCAAGTTTTTTCTCCAAGATCGATTTGAGGTCAGGCTACCATCAGTTAAAGGTTAGAGATGAAAATGTGCACAAAACTGCATTTAGGACTCGTTATGGTCATTACGAGTTCCTAGTGATGCCTTTTGGGCTCACTAATGAACCAGCAGCGTTCATGGATCTCATGAACCGTGTCTGCAAGCCATACATGGACAAATTTGTTATCGTCTTCATGGATGACATTCTGATTTATTCAAAGAATCAGGCCGACCATGAGAAGAATCTTCGATGTATTCTAGAACTACTTCAACAGGAGAAGCTTTATGCCAAGTTTTCAAAGTGTGAATTTTGGCTTCGCGAAGTCCAGTTTCTTGGACATATAGTTAGTGAGCGTGGTATCCAAGTGGATCCCGCTAAAGTTGAAGCTGTTATGAATTGGCAAGAGCCGAAGACGCCCACAGAAATTCGTAGCTTTTTGGGTTTGGCAGGATACTATAGGCGATTTATTGAAAACTTCTCAAGGATTGCTGCACCCCTAACCTCACTAACCCGCAAGAATATCAAGTTTGATTGGGGTCCTAAGCAGCAAGAGTCTTTTGACATTCTTAAGCAGAAGTTGAGCAATGCACCTGTGTTGACGTTGCCTGATGGAATAGAAGAATTTGTGGTTTACTGTGACGCATCGCACACTAGTATGGGATGTGTGCTCATGCAGAAAGGCAAGGTTATTGCCTATGCTTCTCGACAGTTAAAAGTGCACGAGAAGAATTACGCCACCCATGATTTGGAGTTGGGTGTCGTTGTATTTTCACTAAAGCTATGGAGGCATTATTTGTATGGTACCAAGTGCGTGATCTATTCTGATCACAAAAGCCTTCAACATCTGTTCAATCAGAAGGATTTGAACATGAGGCAGCGGCGATGGATGGAAACTTTGAATGATTATGACTGTGAAATACGATACCATCCAGGCAAGGCAAACGTGGTTGCCGATGCCTTAAGTAGAAAGGAAAGGGTGAAGCCTATAAGAATCAATGCCAAGAGCATTGAATTAACGAGTAGTTTGAATGAAAGGTTGTTAGCTGCACAGAAAGAAGCTGTACTAGAAGCTAACTATACTGATGAGAAGCTAGGAGTAACTGCTGAACAGTTATCCTATGGCAAAGACGGAATCATGAGATTAAATGGATGAATATGGGTTCCAATTTATGGAGGACTTAGGGATGTGATCCTCCAGGAAGCCCACAGTTCTAAGTACTCCGTTCATCCTGGAGCTGATAAGATGTACCAGGATCTAAAGGCAAATTTTTGGTGGATAGGCTTAAAGAAGTCTATAGCTACCTATGTAGCCAAATGTTTGGCGTGCGCGTAAGTTAAAGCTGAACACCAAAAGCCGTCAGGTTTGCTACAACAGCCTGAACTTCCCACCTGGAAGTGGGAAATGGTGACAATGGATTTTGTCACCAAGTTACCAAAGACAAAGAAAGGGAATGATACTATTTGGGTGATAGTGGATAGACTGACTAAGTCAGCTCACTTCCTACCTATTAAGGAAACACATAGCTCAGATAAGTTAGCTCAGCTGTACGTGGATGAGATTGTATCTATCCACGGAGTGTCTATCATTTCTGATAGGGATACAAGGTATACATCGCATTTCTGGAAAAGTTTTCAGTAATCACTAGGCACTCGATTGAACTTCAGCACAGCATATTATCCTCAAACGGATGGTCAAAGTGAGCGTACAATTCAAACGCTAGAAGATATGTTAAGAGCTTGTGTCATTGATCTAGGTGGAAGTTGGGATGATCATCTTCCACTGATTGAATTTTCGTACAATAATAGCTATCACTAAAGTATCCAAGCTGCACCATTTGAAGCTTTGTATGGAAGGAAGTGCAGAATGCCCGTTTGCTGGGCAGAGGTTAGAGATATCCAACTAACAGGACCTGATATAGTCCTGGAGACGATAGACAAGATTGTACAGATAAGAGATCATTTCAGGACTGCCAGGGATAGGCAGAAAAGCTACGCAGACAAAAGGCGTAAACCTCTAAAGTTTGAAGTAGGTGATAAAGTTCTACTTAAAGTATCACCCTGGAAGGGAGTGATGCAATTTAGTAAGAAAGGTAAGTGAAGCCCAAGGTATATAGGACCATTCGAGATCATCGAATGTGTCGGATCCGTGGCTTATAAGTTAAACTTTCCTGAAGAGCTTAGTGGTATTCACAACATATTCCACATCTGCAATATGAAGAAATGTCTAGCTGATGAGTCACTAGTCATGTCACATAAGGATGTGCACATAGATGAGAGCTTAAAGTTTGTTGAAAAACCCTTGTCGATCGAGGATCGATAGGTCAAGAAGCTTCGAAGGAAGCAAGTGCCGATTGTAAAGGTTAAATGGGATGCTCGTAGAGGTCCCGAATATACGTGGGAGTAGAGTCCACAATGAAAGAAAAGTACCCTCATTTGTTTCATTAAATCTCGAGGTCGAGATTTCTTTTAAGGGGGTGAGGATGTAACACCTCGAAAATTTATGTCCAATAATGTACCGACATGTGTCATGAGCTTTAAACGTGTAAAAGATTACTTATGAAGGACTAAAGTTGACAAACAAAGAAAGTATGTGAAAATAAGGGTTCAAAGTGTCAACAATGGATAAATATACTTTACTATAACCCTACACGATGTTTACACCCTTAAACGAATAAATCATGGATCATATGAAGCTAATTGTGAGAAAAGTGAGAAATTACGAACTACAAGGGTTAAATGTGTCAACATGTTTAAAGTATACCTCTGAGTGACCTTTTAGCAAACCCGAAGCTTTGTAATGATTAATTATACTCACTAGAATAAGTGATAAAAATTTCACAAGGTTTCGATAAAGTATGAGAAAGTTATGACAATATTCGTATACGAGGGGTTAAAAGCGTCAATGTTGAAATCTAGGGCCTTACGGGTGATCACAAAGATAATCGAGGACTTAACGAAGTTGGGTTAAGTCTTGGAGCCCTTAAAAGTCAAGTTAAAGGGCCAAAAGTGCAAGAAATAAACTCAAAACCATGTTTAAAAGGACCAAGGACCTAAAGTGCAAATAATGAAACATTTTTAACCTGACCCGGGGCCTCATACCGGCCGCGTAAGACCCATGTGGTCTGTTATGTGGGCCGCGTGACCCTTACAGCGACAGAAATCACAGGCAGCTACCTGTTAAGGCTGATAACCGACTTAAAACCTTGTTTCTACATACCAGGGGCTGCCCCAATGGTTTAACATGCAATAGGGGCACTTGTCTTGATCTGGAAACACCTGTAGACTTCCTTGGCATCATTGTCACACACCCAAAATCCACCTGCGGAGTATCACCGCTTAGAGACGTGACTGACCAGGATGCAGCCACCAATCATATTGAACAAGCATGTAAGTAATAATAAAATCCAACACAATACAATTGGTGTCCAAACAAAACATAGTTTAAGTTATCAGCGGAAGCAAATAGTTCAAAACCCAAATCATAAAGTAAATGTGTTTAAGTTTATCATGAACACTCAATGTCCATGCTCCACAACGACTCTCCCCCATGCATGCTCCTGCTAAACCTATTGACCTGCAAAGCATGTAGTAACGAGTCAACAACAAAGTTGAGCGAGTTCACAGTTGGGTGTTTGTTTTAAGTTGTTCCAAAAACGGTTTCCTTTAGCTGACATCCTGCCGTGGGGGTTACCCCATAATTGAAAACGTGTTTTGTTTAACCCATTTACTCTGGCAATCCAGCCGTGGGGGCTACCCCATGTTTAGTTATCTGGCTTTTCGGCCGTGGGGGCTACCCCATGTATATACCACTAGACTCGTTACCATATCGACTGCTGACTGTAGTCATGTTTATGTGCCCTGAACTGTCAATGTCTATCATCATTGACGTGCCCAGATCCATTAGTTCACGCCCGTCCTCTGCGGCACGGTGTGAGGCTTGTCAAACCTAAATAGCGCTATCTAACTAATGACCCGCTCGCCATTGGCCCGGCGATTAAGTCGATATAAAAAGGAGGGACTTCGTGATAGAGTTTTGGTCTAGTAAAAGTTAACTGTCCATGAGGACGAGGAATTATATTCCTGAACCCGTACTGTCCTACCCAAGAAAGGACGAGGAATCCATATTCCTTAACCCATTCCCAACCCCTGGGAATCCCATGCTTTGTAGAAAGTGTGAACTCACCTTAGGTTAGCTCGGCAGATAAACGAAAGGTCAATCGGGCTGCTAGAGGTCAGCCACATCCTAACATGGTTACCATACAAGTCAGGTCTAGGTTCATATAGTGCACGTATGTTTACACAGAGATAACAAATCAAGAACACGTAATGATCATGGCATACACGTTGAACATGTTAAACAAATCAGTTAATCACATATAACCCAAACTTATGCGATCCTGATGTATTGGGCTAAAGTAATGGTGTAAGCCCAATAACATCTTGTGCGATTGGGCAGTTGAAACGCAACAACTACCCGGCCCAACATGTTGTGCGATCAGCATAACCTTGTGCGATCCACAGCATGTTGTGCGATCCAGTTAAACACCCGGCCCAAATAATAAACTGATCCAACATGCATACGGCCCAAACAAGTTAACATAAATCAATTTGTGCGGTCCAGTAGGCCTTGTGCGACTGGACAATTCTTGTGCGACCGAATTTGGGCTTCAAGGCCCAGCAATACAATACTTTGGTCTTGTGCGGTCCAGTAGGCCTTGTGCGACTGGACAATTCTTGTGCGACCGAATTTGGGCTTCAAGGCCCAGCAATACAATACTTTGGTCTTGTGTGGTCCGGATCTCTTGTGCGATCCGGACGACTTGTGCGCTCGGGGTCCTTGTGCAACCAAGGACTCTTGTGCGATTGGTTATCACTTCCGAATATCATGCATATTAGTTACATTAATTTGGACAGTTTCTTGTTTTACAATTATTCAATCAATCAACATTAACAGTTTCCAAGCTATGCTATGCTATCCTCGATCAAACAAGTGTTTTATCATCTAATTCATATAAACCCTAATATCATAATACTCATCATGCAAACTCTTGATAAAACATACTAATCATCCGAATCCGATTACACCATAACCGATTAACATGTTTTTCAGTTTTATATCACCATTCAAATCATAGTATCATCAAACCCTATAACGATCTATTACAACCTACATGTGGGCCGATTTTCATTAAATCTTGTGAACATATAACACCAATTGTTCTATTAAAATATCCTAAATCATCATGCAAGACAATCATACCATCATTTATTCCACATAGAATAAATATATTTAACTACTTCTGACAATACACATATACTGTGCACATGGTTAGATTATATCAAAACTACAACCACACACATGGCCGACATTCTCTTTAATCAAAGTTCTCCACTTTTATCAAACCATTATTCTACAACATCATTGGACCGATACAATAAGGTAACATGCTCGCAATCATATACAATATCGATTTTACCCACATATTCACATGCAACCAACATATTCAACAAGAATAATATTACACTAACCGAGCCGAGGTATGACTACTGTTAGACACAATGGACGAGACTCCCTTGATCGCGAGACTCCCTTGGTTGCCGTCGACTTCAGGAATGCTTTAGGGTTTGTAATTATGTCAAATACTAACTTAATGAGAGGGTTTTCACAAAACCAAGTGTATATTCGCTGAATGTGAGCCGAGCCCAAAAACTCGGGTTTCGTTTGGGCCGAGGGCTAGCCCAAGATAAAAGAGTGTTGTGCGACTCGGGGGTGTATTGTGCAAATCGGTTATACAATTGTGCGATCCACATATGTTACACGTATAAACATAACACACTACAATCTCATAACACTTATCACATAATAAAACATAACATTTTATTGCAAGCAATCACAATAGTTAATCACATAGCACTCACACTGGTTACTTCAAAATACATGAAAGGTTTGGAAATACGAGTTGTCACATTATCCCCAAGTTGAAAGAAATTTCGTCTCGAAATTTGGTACGTACTCACTGAGGAAGCTAGTTAAGTTGCATGGTTTTCCTGGTTTTCCTGGGGTGTCACATCCTCCCCCCGTTGATCTGGAATTTCGTCCCGAAATTCCGTAGTAGCTTCAGCCTTTGTAGTGGTTGTACTGTTTGCGAACAGTTGGGGATACTTTTGTTTCATCTGATCTTTGCGTTCCCAGGTGAACTCTGGGCCACGACATGAGTTCCAACGAACTCGAACGAGAGGTATTCTAGTACGCTTGAGGACCTTAACATCCCGGTCCATGATTTCAACTGGTTCCTCGACGAATCGTAACTGCTCGTCGATAGTGAGCTCCTTCAAAGGAACTACGAGGGTCTCATCTGACAGACACTTCTTCAGATTCGACACGTGAAAAACGTTGTGAACTGCACTGAGTTCTGTTGGTAGGTTCAGTTTGTAGGCCACCTTGCCTATTTTCTCTACGATTTCGAAAGGTCCGACGTATCATGGGTTAAGTTTGCCTCATTTACCAAAACGAACAACACCCTTCCAGGGTGAGACTTTGAGTAGCACTCGATCCCCAACCTGGAACTCGAGTGGTTTCCTTCCCTTATCGGCGTAGCTTTTCTGACGGTCAAGAGCTGCCTCCATTCGTTGTCGTATTTGAGCAATCCGTTCTATTGTGTCTACCACAAGTTTTGGGCCAGTGATCTGACTATCCCCCACCTCTGCCCAACAAAGAGGTGATCGGCATTTACGCCCGTACAATGCCTCAAATGGAGCAACTTTAATGCTGGTGTGGTAACTGTTATTATACGAAAATTCCACTAGTGGCAGATGTTTTTCCCAACCATTGCCAAAGTCAATTACACATGCCCTAAGCATGTCTTCAAGGGTTTGGATGGTGCGTTCAGACTGCCCATCCGTTTGCGGGTGATAAGATGTGCTCATATCTAAACGTGAGTCAAAGGACTTGTGCATTGCTTGCCACAGCTCTGAAGTAAAACGTGCATCACGATCAGAGATAATAGAGGTGGGCACCCCGTGCCTCGAGACAACTTCCTTAAGATAAACGTCTGCTAAGGTAGAGAACTTATCTGTTTCCTTGATAGCCAAGAAGTGTGCAGACTTTGTGAGTCGATCCACGATCACCCAAATAGTGTCATTTCCGCGCTGAGATCTAGGTAGGCCAGTAACAAAATCCATGGAAATTTGCTCCCATTTCCATTGTGGTATCTCTGGTTGTTGAAGTAAGCCTGAGGGTTTCTGGTATTCAGTCTTGACTCTCGCACAAGTCAAGCACTTGCTAACGTAAGTTGCTATGTGAGCTTTCATGCTAGGCCACCAGTACGTAGTTTTCAAGTCGTGATACATCTTATCTGAACCAGGATGTACTGAGTAACGAAACTTGTGTGCCTCATCCATCACAAGCTCTCGTAGGTTGCCATAGGGTGGGACCCAAATGCGTCCTATTACATAGTAGGCACCGTCTGCCTTTTGTTCTAACCGCTGTCTTGAGCCACGTACGGCTTCAGCCCTGACGTTTTCTGGTTTCAATGCTTCTACCTGAGCATCCCGTATCTGTGAAGGAAGACTAGACTGATTGGTAAGTTGTAATGCTCGCACGTGCTTAGACGTAGTGTCCTTTCGACTGAGGGCGTCAGCCACAACATTGGCTTTGCCTGGATGGTACTTGATCGCGCATTCGTAATCATTCAATAACTCAACCCATCGACGTTGACGCATGTTCAACTCCTTTTGCTTGAAGATATGCTCGAGACTCCTGTGATCGGTGTAAATGGTGCACCTGGTACCGTACAGGTAGTGTCTCCATATCTTGAGTGCGAAAACAACAGCTCCCAGCTCCAAATCATGCGTAGTGTAGTTCCTTTCGTGAATCTTAAGTTGACGTGACGCATAAGCAATGACCTTGTCACGTTGCATCAGCACACATCCAAGTCCCTGAATGGATGCGTCGCAATAAACCACAAATTCGTATGTGCCTTCAGGCAATGAGAGGATAGGGGCGCTACAAAGTCTATCCTTTAAGTGTTGGAATGCAGTTTCCTATGCATCACCCCAACGATAGGTGACACCTTTCTGTGTTAGTGAGGTGAGAGGTTGCGCGATCTTGGAAAAATCCTTGATAAAGCTTCTGTAATAGCCCGCCAAACCCAAGAATTGGCGAATTTCTGTTGGTGTACGGGGCGCAGGCCAGTTCCTGATCGAATCAACCTTGGATGGATCAACGTGAATCCCATCCTTGTTTACCACGTGGCCCAGGAAATGGACTTCACGAAGCCAGAAATCGCATTTCGAGAATTTTGCATAAAGCTGTTATGTTCGTAGGAGTTCCAAAATAAGTCATAGATACTGCTCGTGTTCCTCCTGACTCTTAGAATAGATCAGGATTTCGTCTATGAAAACTATCACAAACTTATCCAGGTAAGGCTTGCACACTCGATTCATCAAGTCCATGAAAACCGCAGCTGCGTTTGTCAGCCCAAAAGGCATAACCAGAAACTCGTAATGTCCATAACGAGTTCTAAAAGCTGTTTTGGAGACGTCCTCTTCTCGGACTCTCAGCTGGTGATATCCCGATCTTAGATCAATCTTCGAGTAGTAGTTCGACCCTTGCAGCTGGTCGAACATGTCATCAATACGTGGAAGAGGATAACGATTCTTCATAGTCACCTTGTTGAGCTCGCGGTAGTCAATACACCTTCTGAAGGTACCGTCCTTCTTCTTTTTCACAAATAGCACTGGAGCTCCCCAAGGCGAAGAGCTAGGACGAATAAATCCCTTGTCCAAGAGTTCTGGTAGTTGCGTAGAGAGTTCTTCCAACTCTGATGGAGCTAAGCGATAATGTGCACGAGCTATAGGGGCTGCTCCAGGAGCTAGCTCGATTTGAAACTCGACCTGACGATGGGGCGGGAGACCAGGTAGTTCCTCGGGAAATACCTCAGGATAGTCACGTACAATCGGAAAATCTTCTATCTTCTTCTCTTTCTTCGAGGTGTCAGTAACGAGAGCTAAAATAGCAGTGTGGCCCTTTCGCAAACACTTTTGGGCCTTGAGGAAAGAGATGATGCTCACAACAGCACCACTCTTGTCGCCACGAATCATAAGAGGTTCATCACCTGAACGAGGAATACGGACAATCTTTTCGTTGCAAAGAATCTCTGCTTGATATTGAGGTAGCCAATCCCTACCAATAACGATGTCGAAACCATCACCACGTTGGGGTCATTCCTAACATCACTCTGATCAATCACGAACACTCGACCCCTGGCACCATTGCCGTCGTTATTACCCCCATTCTTGCCTCTATTATTGTTCCCGTTTCCTTGATTGTGGTTCTGATTCTGGTTCTGGTTCAACTGTGGGTAGTGTCTCTTGAAGTGACCTTCAGCACCACACTGATAACATCCTTGTTACCCTGCTGTTACTGCTGATTCTGTGGAGCTTGTGGCTGCTGCCGATTCTGGTTTGCGGGATATAAACTTTTGCAATCCTTTACGGCATGGCCTGGCTTGTTGCACCGATGACAGTTACTCCTGGTGCATGGCCCACTGTGGTGTAGGTTACATCGATTGCATTTGGGGTGAACTCCCCTGTACCCTCCTTGACTTTGACTACCAGACGATTGCTGACTAGGGCTCTTGTAGTCATCAGTCCTTCTCTGCTGAGACTGAGATTGAACAGAAGTTGAACCTTTGCTTGAAGTTCCATCCCATTTAGGCTTGTTGTCGTTGGGAGTATCAGTAGTAGCTGTAGCACTAATACGATTTGGTAACCTGTTCTGCTCCACCGCCTGATCCGTGAGACGATGAGTCAATTTGATGATCTGTTGGATGGTGCCTAGATTTGCTGAGGTTACATGACTTTGGATTTCTGGCACTAAGCCATTTAGGTACAGTTCAATACGTTTGATGGGAGGGTCTACAATAGTAGGACACAGAATAGCCAATTCGTTTGATCTTCTTGTATATGCTTCGCTTTCTGGCCCCGTCATCTTTAAGTTGAAGAACTCTACCTCCAGCTTGTGGATGTCGTCACGACTACAGTATTCCTGCTTGATCAGTTCCTTAAAGTCGTTCCAGGGTGTGGCATTGGAAACTACCAGCCCCAATATTTGTACTTGTGCGTCCCACCAAGTCAAAGCAACCCTTTCGAGGGTACCAGTGGCATACTTCACCCTACGAGACTCAGGGCATTCACACATTTTGAAGACCGATTCGAGCTTCTCGAACCAGTGGAGGAGTCCAACGGCCCTTTCAGTGTCACTAAAAGTACTAGGACGACAGTCCATGAAGATTTTGAATGTGCATACAGGTGGCGGAGCGTTCTGACCTCCTGCCCGAGCGGCTGGGAGTGCTGCCGTAATTTGTTTGTTAATAAGAGCCGTCAGCTGGGCTTGAGTTAGGTTCACACGTCCACTCATGATCTTCACATCGAAGTAAACACAAGTAGGAAAGGTGTCGCGAATGTGTATAAGTGTGGAGTGACAGAGGAGAGTAAGCACACATGGTTCAAGCAACAGTTGTTATACTAACTAAGCATACCATAAGCAATGTTCTATGTAGCTAGCAAGTAGTCAATATAAACATAAGTCATATCACCTATAGTTCTGAGCATTGCACGTGGAGTGAAGCGTCGTTGTGGATCGTAGAGCACTGTACAGGTTATAGTCTGGTTTTAACAAAAACTTTTCCCTTATTAAAACCAAGTTCACTATAACCAATGGCTCTGATACCAATCTATCACACCCCCAAAATCCACCTGCGGAGTATCACCGCTTGGAGGCGTGACTGACCAGGATCCAGCCACCAATCATATTGAACAAGCATGTAAGTAATAATAAAATCCAACACAATACAATTGGTGTCCAAACAAAACATAGTTTAAGTTATCAGCGGAAGCAAATAGTTCAAAACCCAAATCATAAAGTAAATGTGTTTAAGTTTATCATGAACACTCAATGTCCATGCTCCACAACGACTCTCCCCCATGCATGCTCCTGCTAAACCTATTGACCTGCAAAGCATGTAGTAACGAGTCAACAACAAAGTTGAGCGAGTTCACAGTTGGGTGTTTGTTTTAAGTTGTTCCAAAAATGGTTTCCTTTAGCTGGCATCCTGCCGTGGGGGTTACCCCATAATTGAAAACGTGTTTTGTTTAACCCATTTACTCTGGCAATCCAGCCGTGGGGGCTACCCCATCTTTAGTTATCTGGCTTTTCGGCCGTGGGGGCTACCCCATGTATATACCACTAGACTCGTTACCATATCGACTGCTGACTGTAGTCATGTTTATGTGCCCTGAACTGTCAATGTCTATCATCATTGATGTGCCCAGACCCATTAGTTCACGCCCGTCCTCTGCGGCACGGTGTGAGGCTTGTCAAACCTAAATAGCGCTATCTAACTAATGACCCGCTCGCCATTAGCCCGGCGATTAAGTCGATATAAAAAGGAGGGACTTCGTGTTAGAGTTTTGGTCTAGTAAAAGTTAACTGTCCATGAGGACGAGGAGTTATATTCCTGAACCCGTACTGTCCTACCCAAGAAAGGACGAGGAATCCATATTCCTTAACCCATTCCCAACCCCTGGGAATCCCATGCTTTGTAGAAAGTGTGAACTAACCTTAGGTTCTCGGCAGATAAACGAAAGGTCAATCGGGCTGCTAGAGGTCAACCACGTCCTAACATGGTTACCATATAAGTCAGGTCTAGGTTCATATAGTGCACGTATGTTTACACAGAGATAACAAATCAAGAACACGTAATGATCATGGCATACACGTTGAACATGTTAAACAAACCAGTTAATCACATATAACCCAAACTTGTACGATCCTGATGTATTGGGCTGAAGTAACGGTGTAAGCCCAATAACATCTTGTGCGATTGGGCAGTTGAAACGCAACAACTACCCGGCCCAACATGTTGTGCGATCAGCACAACCTTGTGCGATCCACAGCATGTTGTGCGATCCAGTTAAACACCCGGCCCAAATAATAAACTGATCCAACATGCATACGGCCCAAACAAGTGAACATAAATCAATTAGTGCGGTCCAATAGGCCTTGTGCGACTGGACAATTCTTGTGCGACCGAATTTGGGCTTCAAGGCCCAGCAATACAATACTTTGGTCTTGTGCGGTCCGGATCTCTTGTGCGATCCGGACGACTTGTGCGCTCGGGGTCCTTGTGCAACCAAGGACTCTTGTGCGATTGGTTATCACTTCCGAATATCATGCATATTAGTTACATTAATTTGGACAGTTTCTTGTTTTACAATTATTCAATCAATCAACATTAACAGTTTCCAAGCTATGCTATGCTATCCTCGATCAAACAAGTGTTTTATCATCTAATTCATATAAACCCTAATATCATAATACTCATCATGCAAACTCTTGATAAAACATACTAATCATCCAAATCCGATTACACCATAACCGATTAACATGTTTTTCAGTTTTATATCACCATTCAAATCATAGTATCATCAAACCCTATAACGATCTATTACAACCTACATGTGGGCCGATTTTCATTAAATCTTGTGAACATATAACACCAATTGTTCTATTAAAATATCCTAAATCATCATGCAAGATAATCATACCATCATTTATTCCACATAGAATTAATATATTTAACTACTTCTGACAATACACATATACTGTGCACATGGTTAGATTATATCAAAACTACAACCACACACATGGCCGACATTCTCTTTAATCAAAGTTATCCACTTTTATCAAACCATTATTCTACAACATCATTGGACCGATACAATCAGGTAACATGCTCGCAATCATATACAATATCGGTTTTACCCACATATTCACATGCAACCAACATATTCAACAAGAATAATATTACACTAACCGAGCCGAGGTATGACTACTGTTAGACACAATGGACGAGACTCCCTTGATCGCGAGACTCCCTTGGTTGCCGTCGACTTCAGGAATGCTTTAGGGTTTGTAATTATGTCAAATACTAACTTAATGAGAGGGTTTTCACAAAACCAAGTGTATATTCGCTGAATGTGAGCCGAGCCAAAAAACTCGGGTTTCGTTTGGGCCGAGGGCTAGCCCAAGATAAAAGAGTGTTGTGCGACTCGGGGGTGTATTGTGCAAATCGGTTATACAATTGTGCGATCCACATATGTTACACGTATAAACATAACACACTACAATCTCATAACACTTATCACATAATAAAACATAACATTTTATTGCAAGCAATCACAATAGTTAATCACATAGCACTCACACCGGTTACTTCAAAATACATGAAAGGTTCGGAAATACGAGTTGTCACAATCATCTTAGGAGATCAAATTCACTATATAAGAGCTCCCAAGTTTGCAACATTGGACACATTCACTTGCAAACTTCACTTCTGGATAATTTTGGAGCTCAAGCACCCTTCCTAGGAGTCACTAGTCGTGCTTAGGACCTTTATAAGTTTCCTTAACTTTCCTTAATTCAGTTTTACTTATTTAATTAGCCTAAAGTCAAACCGTCGTAATTAGAGTTTAACTTTGTGATTAATTAAAATTTGTCCAGTCAAATCTCGAATTGAAAATACCTTTGAGTTGGTAATTATGTGGGTAATAAACCCTTAAAAGGGCACCCTCTGATTCCCACTCTAACTAGGTCAATTGTCGGGTCAAAGTTAATCTTAAAAAGTCAACAGAAAGCTTATTTTTAAATAAACGCATAATTAACAATGTAGAACCCATGCAACCTGTTTTATCACTAATATAACTTGGTAATTAATGTAAGAACATGTCTAAACATGTTCAACCCGACAATTTTCAGTTTAGGCTCGGTTCGGAACAAAAAGTCGCATAATTTGACTTTTGCTTTGACTTTCAGTTCTGACTCAATGTAGCATGTTTTAGAAATGCCTTAGAGCTTTATTTGGACCATGTTACATGTTAGTATAACCCTCTATGATTATACAACTTGGTTCAATAGTTATCCGATTCATATGCATGTTTCCGTTAAATGCTTAAATGTTGACTATTATGCCCTTATGACCTTAAAATGTGATTTTTGAAAATGTAAAAGAATAGAAACCTTAGTTACTGATTTATAAACTTGTACCTAAAATTTGACATCAGTTTGAGGTCTAGATTAGGAGTTATGCTCATTAGCGTAAATGAAAAGCTTTTTATTAATTAAACAGCGTAATTAGCATAAAGCCTATCTAAACCCAATTTTTGATATCAAAATTTTTACCCACTGATGTAAAATAATATTTTGGGATTTTTGAAGATTTTTATTTATTTTTAGGCTGAGCATAACATAGGGTTATAGCTTTGATTCAGTAATTGTCGGTTTTGCCCTGTTGGCCTATAAAAAGAGTTTTACATAATATTTTGATACCAAACATTTTGCTACTGATTTTATATAATAAATAAAATATTTTGAGTCTTCTGGAATGATAAAAATATCAGCTTTCCCTTAAAAACCCGGAAATCGCTTAAAACCGCCTTTTTACGCGTTTTTAACGCACAGTATGTATTAAAACTATTTTTAACATATAAGGTTTGATGCTTACTGATATTTTCAGTAAATTTTTATATTTTAATAGTAAGCAAAAGTTTTAAACTCAGATTTCCAGTTTTGACCTTTTAAGCCTATGTGAAATTACCAAAATGCCCCTAAGGTGCAAAGTTTGATTATAAATGATAAATTTCACACATATGTTATATCCCACTGTTATAACTTATTAAATTAAGTATTTTTACTTATTATACCAGACCTGTAACTTAAATTGTTATTTGAACTCTTTTATAACCTTTTAAATGACCAAAATACCCCTACGTGGCATAATTTGAGTTTAAATCCATTTTGGGCATAATAGAAGATATCTTACTGATGTCACAACATATTTAAGGAATATTAACTTAGGAAACCTGTTCATGAATCATTTGGTTAACCGTTACGCATTATTCGCGTTCGGTGCGGTTTATGTAACTAGTTTGCATAAATTAACCGAAACGGGTCAAACCTTATCATTTTTGTCTCAAAATCCAGAATGTGTTTAGTTTACCCATATTACACAAGTCTCCAAACTTGTGGGGTCTAAATCACATTCTATTCCGGTCTTCGCTTAATCGTGCGTTTGAACCGTATCTTCCTTTAAAACTAACCGGTCTAAGTTTAGGCTTAATTAAAGACCCGTTAGGAATCTAATAGGTTATTAAAAACCTTTGTTCCAGATTAGGAGACCCGGTAAAAGCTACTTGCATTTGCTGTTTGTGAATTATACTTGCTCAGGTAAATACTTTTAACTTATTTTCCCTATACGGGCTTGGGGTACGGTATATAAAATACCGCTTGGTCGGGCATTGAATTTTTGATCGTATGAAGGTTAATTTATTGATATGAGCCGTTTAAACTATTTTGTTTGCTTAAAGCCTTTGGGGGGTTAATGACCATGTCCCGGATATCCTTGGCATCATTTTAAGAAATGGCCACGACCTAAGCACGGGGTGTAGGCGTACACCCGACAGTGCATATATAAATAATAAGGTATAACCGTCGGTTTCGGGAATAACTCGCCGCGGGACTATATCATGTGGTGTGTCTATTAATCTTTAACCCGGTGTCAATCCGGGCTACTGAACGTATAAGAAACATGTAATTCTTTTACAAGTTTATATATAAATAATTATCCCAAGTTATAAAATGTTTTGTGCCTTGGGCATTCAAATCAATTTTTCTAAACCTTTTCAAAATGAGTCAGTTAATTGTATTTACCAGTGTAAACTGACGTATTTTCCCAAAAAGTCTAAGTGCAGGTACAAATCGAAATAGGCTGGCTTCTCCTTAGCATCAATAAGAGTCTCGCAAGCTTGGATGCATTTTAAGTCTGATGAACTTTGTTTCCTTTTTATTTGATCCGCCTGTGGATCCTTTACAGTCCGTTTGTAATACTTTGATATTACTTTTTATTCGGTTTGTAATGTGATTAATCTTTTGCTTCCACTGTGCATTTTAAAATTGTGTTGTTTGACTATGATGATATCAACTACGTCACGATACTCCCCACCGGTAATACATGGAAATATTGGGGTGTGACATATTTTCGTGACCTGTCTCTGGGCTAGGTGTGTGTGGTGGCACGTGTTTAGATGTATGAGAATTCCGATCCTTACCGACTTCGATTCCGTAGGGCAGATTTTGAAACACGTGCAGGACCAGGTTGGATCTAAACAATGGAAAAAAGCGTCTCATATGGTAGTGCTCGGCGGTATTTGGCGGCTTTGGGTGTCCAGGAATGAAAAGGAGTTCAAAAATAACATGATATCTGTGCAAAATTTGGTGGAGCTTATCAAGAAGGAGACTTTCTTTTGGGCTAAACATAGAGCAAAGGCTGCTCATTTAGAGTGGGAAAGTTGGCTGGAATTTGATATTTCTGTAATGTTGTAACCTTTCTTTTCAGAACCATTTTGTATCGCTTTTCAGCCGTTGCCTGGCCGCTATATTTATATATACTTTGTTGTTGTTCGGAAAAAAAAAAAAGATGAGGTTTAAGACACCAATTTTGGATTTTAAAGATTCAAAGAAGAACAAGTTATCAATATGGTTTTATGCATATCATTATGAACTTAAATTTGAGAAAGTCCATGATTGCAACCTTATAGCACAAACCTTATAAATTGTTTTTAGAAAGTTTGGCTCGTGTTGAAACGGGTCATTTTAAAAAAATATCAATCTACTTCAAGTTGAATGGGTTCTAAGCAAGCTATGCTTGGGTTGAAACAGGTTGTTTCAGAAAAAGTATTTGAAAATGAGTTCACCTGCCATATTTGTTTTCATGGCGCGTAGTGTTTTACTTGCTTTGATTTCCTTCTTGTAGATAAACAACTTTGGGACTGCGTTTTAGAAATCTACTACAGAGTATACCATAGATGAATAAGCCATGCTCATGGCTACTAATTTGGAATCTTCATACCATATGGGTCAACTTGCCCATCCTCTTTTAAAGACTTCTGGAGTTGGAAGTATTGTGTTCATTTCCTCTGTTGTGGGTCTGGTTAATAATATATATGTTGGATCGATTTACAGCGCCAGTAACGGTATCACTGGATAATCCTTATATATACATATAGTTGCAGATAATATGTATGTATATGTATATGTGTATTTGCGGAAATCACTATTTCAATATTTTCCACATATGTTAGTGATTCAGTTTGATTACGTAAAACATTTGGATTGAATTAGAGAGGGCTTCATTCAACAATATTCCAATTTTCCTCTTAACAGTAATATGTTGTGCATTCACTCTACTTTAGCCGTGCTAAAGTTCTCTGTCGGAACCGGTGTTAGAAGAGTCCCAACATGGTGAAGGTCCAACAGATGGACCAATACAACTAAAAGTCTAGCCTACCAACAGAAAACATGCATCTACACTGCTAATAGATCTGGATCAGGACTGTTAACTGCCAATTTAAGCATTTGACATGCACATTCAATTACTCGCGACAAAAACTTGAACCACTGGTACCTCTACCGCCTCTACCACATATTGACCAAAATCTATCCACCACTGTGTATTTGAAATGGATAAAAAGAGCATTTAATAGCAGAAAAAGGAAGTATTGCCAAAGGGCTTGTAGCCTGGTAATACCAAGAAGTGCAGTAAGGTGTTGTCTCCCAAGTGGTCAGGGTTTCAGCCCTTGGTGAAAACTGGTGTAGAATTTGGCAGGTGTAGTGGATTTGTGAGGTTGCCATTTTAAAAGAAAAAAAAAGGAGTATTAGATCCAAACTACTATCAGGTTTAGGATTCTATTAAAATACTCCTAAAAATAAGAAGTGTACAAAGGCTCATAAAAATAAACTCATTACATAAAGAAAAAAAAACCTAAACACCTACCACTACCCAAAAACCTAAGCCCCCCACCCACCTAAAAAAAATTTGGGTAACGAAAAGTAGCGATTTTTTTAAAAAAATATTTAATTTTTTTAAAAAAATATTTAATTTTTTTTTAGATTTTTTAGCACGTAGTTGTGGGGTTTAGCTTTATAGTTTGTTTTTAGCATTTAGTTTGGGTGTGTGTGTGGGGGGGGGGGGTTAGGTTTTTTGGGGGTAGGTGGAGGGGGTTTGGTTTTTTAGTGAGGTATAGGTTTTTTTTGCGGGGGGGGGGGGGGGGGGGGTTAGGTTTTTGGGTGGGGGTGGGTGTTTAGGTTTTTGTGGAAACTTGTCACAAATTGTGACGGAATTCGACGGATGGTTTAAGTTAATTAAAAAATAATTTGTAACACCCATTCTTATAAATTAAGGTTTAACGTATCATTTACGAAAAACAATCATGTAATTAAGATTACATATGCATTGGGAATTACGGGTTTATTGAAACTTTTTACAATTTAAAAGTATACAACATATCATGTGTATGTTCGTCGTTTAACATAATAACGATACATAGTGCAGAAGCTTATTTCGTGATCGTGTTCGGTTCTTGCTCGTCGCTTGATCTTCATCCGTGCACTCTTGGCATTCACCTATGATCAAAACCAACTTAAAAGTTCGTTTTGATAATCAAATATTAAGTTCAAACAAGTACAAGGGTTAAAAATGACAAAATTTAACAATTTTCGGAGTTGGGGGGCCTCGTTTGACGCCTAGGGCCTAGGCGTCACGCCTAGCCCTGTTTTTCACAGCCGGTTGCCTTCAGCTGATGCTGTAGGTACCCAGCATGACCTGATTTCACGGAAACGGCCATAACTTCTTCGTTATTGATCCGTTTTACCCGATTCTTTTTCCTACGCGTCCGTAATTTAATCCTCCATCTTATGGAGTTAAAATCCTACATCCAACATAAGAAATTTTGAGACTTCTAAGCCTTCGACTCGTTACCCTTTTACCGAATTTTAACCCGTTTATGCATTTTATCAAACAAATGTATTTATTTGATTCCTATATCTCATACACTTCTTCAAATTAATGTTACCTACTATATTAGGTTCTAATCATAGGTTTATTACACAATTTAAACCCGTTTTCGCTCGTATGCTTATTTTGACCCGTTAAGGGTATTTAAGCACTTTAAATCTTGAAATCGCTTTCATTCATTTCTAGCATCTTATTCCTACATTTCTTATCAAGTAATCTTCAACTACAACTCTTTGTGTGTTGGATTTCAATGTGTATATCTATATGTTCCGAGTTTTACCCTTCGGATTGTTATTTTACGGCAAGACTCAAATAGAGTTATTTGACTAACGTATTACGTCTTTCAACTTCTACACTTATTCTAAGTATTTATTTAATCATGAAACTCGTTTCCAAACAACCTTTAAGGGTTGTTTGTTCAATTTAACCTACAAGGGCATTTTGGTCAATTTTGGTCCTTCTTTTACGACAAAGGACTTCAGATACTTGTTTGACCGAAAAATTCGATCTTTTAACTATAACCTTTATTTAGAAGCCATTATTTTTCTAAAACACTACAATTATAACTTGAATTATTCGGTTTATCTTTAAGATTCCCAAATATCCAATTTGACCTTGTTTAACTCTTAGAAAACCTCAAGCTCTACATGATGAATTGAATCATTATACATACCTGGCTCGGATCAATATATTGACCCGTTTCAATACCTTGACTTAGTAGCCGCTAAGCAATAGCGATGTGCGTATCCATTTGATATTTATTCTTATAAACATATAACTCGACAAACCATTAGTCGATATTGTCAAAGGGTGATAATTTCACCTTTTGACCCGTTTATTTACCTAGTGATCTTCGTCACTTCCACTAAATGCCAATTTCATGTATTATGCTAATTTAAAATCTACTAACGAAAATACGAAATCAAGCATAATGTAACGGAACCGTAGTTACGTACCTTTTAAGCACCTTTTTCAAACGCGTATTTCCACCGGCTTGTCCACTTGACGATCCGGATTCCGCGCCTAAAAAGTTCCATTCATAACCAATTTAGAACCCTTTTTACAACCATTTATCATGATTCATTATGATATCGCAAATCTGCGTTTTTGTTCGATTATTAATACTTTAATCCTCACTTAGGCGTTTCAACAAACACCTAGCGGGTCAGATTTTACATAATCATTACTAGGTTCTTGACATGTTATTTTCATCTATATTCACTTCAATTAACAAATCTATACTAAATCTTAACATTAATAAATTTCAGATTCACCACATGAATTCAGATTTCACTAGAATAAGAACCATAATTCTAGTGTTTATTTAGTTTCCACAAACTCACCAATCACCTACAATGGTGATTATAAACCCCACAAGCATAATGCTAGATTTTAACCAGAAATCATCTAGGGTTTATCCCTAGATGCCATATTACTTCTAATTTCATCCATGCAAGACATAATCAAGCTAAATTTCAGTTTTTCACAATTAACCTAGAACTTGAGATGAATCAAAATACTAGAATTTTGCATACCTTGTGATCCCTTCAGTGAGGTGATCACTAATTCGTGTTTAGAACTTGATTTGGGACTGAATTGAACCTCCAATTGATCAATTTTTAGTGAAACTAGGGTTTGAAGGGGAGCTCTTGGTCGCCCCCTGCTTCTTGATCGACCAGACACCCCTTTTGGGTGTGTTTGGTTTATTCTTAATTTTGTTTATGAAATCAAGTTTCAATTTTAACAACATAGGCCCCTCCACTTTTATTTAGCTTATATCTTTGGCAATTTAACTTTATTCATGCTTTAAAACAAGACAACCAACTAACTAGGTTATTTATTTCCTAGTTAGTTTATTCTCGTTTATTTCACACTTTATAATTCTAATATAAAGTTTTAAAATTTCGGGATGTTACATTTGGCCCCTCCATTTTCCTTAGTTCATAATTTAAGGGTTTTAACCCACTCATAAGTCACCATCTAATTAGGTTAGAATTATTCCTAGTCAGTTTAGTAGGTTCGGGAAGTCATAACCCGTTTTACTTTAAGTCCCGTTAAATCGGGCCTTTTATCCATCCTATTTTTCTTGAAAGCTCTTATTCACTTTAAATAAATATTAGGATTATTCAATTTATTCCTAATATTTGCCGGTTTACTTTTACCACTAACGGTACTTTCCCCGTCTTTAGTATTAACGGGGTTTAATTACCAAACCCGATTTCGGGGTGTTACAAGTCTACCCCCCTTAAAGAGGTTTCATCCTCGAAACCTTTCTTACATAGTTCATGGAGTTTTAAACTCAATGTATTTGACCTGAGTAATCTTTTAAGCATTACTCATACATTACCCAATTGTTAGTATTACCAGAAAAATATATGGTAATATCTTTTTGGTTACATAACATCTACGTACCTCATATGACATAATGCAACTTGAAATAACGTAATCTCGTTATTTTTACTAGTTTAGTTAATTTAGCGATACCCATCGCTTTATATATTATCGAACTCTTTGTGAATCCGTTACTTTGACCCGTTTAAAGGTCTTTAGCGAAATCTTTCACTTTTAGCAACAATTTCTTTTGTTTTCAAATTCATTTATTCGGTTCAGTTATACCGAATCCATCGCTTACAAGCGAACCAAATTTCTTGATTTGAATTGCTGGCCTTAACCGGTCTCTTTAACTAGACTTATTAGCCCAGTTACTTTTTACCGCTCGCTTGGTTATAATGTGATTTTACTTCACATTACATTTCCTAACCGTGATCGTGTCACATCATTTTTAATTTATATCAACCTTTCATTTTCGAGAAGATCACTTTTCGAATATATCGTCTTGTGCCTATCAGCGTCAAGACTTGAATCTTTCATGCTTACTATTCAATTTCCTATCAGAATTTATATTTGTAAAAATGTTATTTCTTACTAAAACTGAATTTTAGTCTAATGTTTTTCTCTTTAACTATGTCAATTACTCATATCAAGGAAATTGACAACCCATAATTTATTGTTTTCCGTTCTTGTTTTATGCGGGGAATCGTAACAAGTTCCCTCACCTTACACTATTGACCCGTAGGTTCCTTCACTTAACCTCGTAGGCTATTTCCTTAAGCTTTCATCTCTTTAAGACGAGGCTCTTATGATCCCTTTGCTTCAATTCATGACCCGTGGGTCATTTTGGCCCCGTAGACCTTTACACTAATTAATATCCCGTAGGTTATGATGATCCCGTAAACCATCTTTTATTCTAGTCTTTGTTCAAATGTGTATACGTTTATATACGCATATGGCGTTAAGGCACCCCTTTTTATGTTTATAATTATTCACCTTTTTTACTTTTTGGATTTCATTTGACCTTGACCGTAGTCTAAGGCTACATTGTTTTCTTTCGAATCATCTTTCCGACTTCTCGACTTCTAACGTCAATTACACGTCGGTTTTCCTTACACTTACCGTTACCCGGTTCTTACCTGTACTTCCTTACGTCCCATTACCCGGGGTCTTTTATTTCAATGTTTTTAACGCCTATAACTCCTTTACATAGGTTTATTAATATTCCGCACTTTTATTTATCCGATTCGCACTTACTTAACTTAGCAAGTGTCATCCTTTATTAAATTTGTTTGACTTGTTCGTGTGAACATTCATCGCTTATGAATGCCAAACTTCAGTCTTTGTTTGACCTGTTCAGCTTTGAAATAGCTGAAAATAATTTATTCAAAATTTCTATTTGCATTATTTTGTCATCTTTTAGTTATGACTCAAAACCCGAGTCTTTTAACTTTCCATCCGAGTTCCCATTTCTCGGTTCACACATGTGTTTAAATCCTTACCCACCAACTGGGTGTTTTACCGAAGTCGTTATTATTGCAACCCTTAAGGTATGCATTATGACTTCTTTCCGCTTTTATATTCCTACTTTGTTCTCAAATTTGGTGTTTTACTAGATCGGCCCATTAAGAGTCATATTTGCATTCTCCGGGTTCGTGTGTAAGCACACCCCTCCCAATTGCATACCTTAGTCGTTTTACATTAATCTTTGTCCCTTCACTCGGGCTCATCATCCTAATGTAATACGCTTCCGTCACCCGGCTGTGCGTTTACATTATTATCAAATATTTTTGCTCATTTGATTCATTTGGGTACTTTTTAAGCTAGTCCCATTCACCCCACCCTTACTACATCGGACATAAACGTGTCCATCATAAGAAGTTCATGGTACCACGTGTTCACTACTTACTTGGCCAGAGTAAGCGATCAACACCTGGTATACATGACCTTTTTATAATTTTCACATTACACCCCATGTAAGTAACACCTCTATTTATTTCTCTTGGAAACAATATCCTGGATAGGTATTTTATTCAGGTTTTTCCAAGTTTTCAATCTACTTATGCAACTATCAGTTTCTACGTATTTGTTGCATACTTCTATTCATGCAATAATTTAAACGTGCACCTGGTAAATGCTTGCCCTAAGGGGCTTTCTTGCCATTACTTATTTGCGATCGTTACGCGATTTAGGTCCTTGATGAGTATGCTCTTCTTGTCATATCTCGGACCGTTCCATCATCATATCCACAATTCTTTCAACTCTCGTCGTCTTCAAACGCGAGTGTCCGGATTTGCGATCAAGCCTCGAACCGAACACCAATCTTTATCAAGAGCGTAAGGTTTAAGTCCAAGCATAGCTTTCCCGCCATACTTGAATCTCTTAAACCAAGGCTCTGATACCAACTTGTAACACCCGTTCTTATATATTAAGGTTTAACGTATCATTTACGAAAAACAATCATGTAATTAAGATTACATATGCATTGGGAATTAAGGGTTTATTGAAACTTTTTACAATTTAAAAGTATACAACATATCATGTGTATGTTCGTCGTTTAACATAATAACGATACATAGTGCGGAAGCTTATTTCGTGATCGTGTTCGGTTCTTGCTCGTCGCTTGATCTTCATCTGTGCACTCTTGGCATTCACCTATGATCAAAACCAACTTAAAAGTTAGTTTTGATAATCAAATATTAAGTTCAAACAAGTACAGGGGTTAAAAATGACAAAATTTAACAATTTTCGGAGTTGGGGGGCCTCGCGTGACGCCAAGGGCCTAGGCGTCACGCCTAGCCCTGTTTTTCACAGCCTGTTGCCTTCAGCTGATGCTGTAGGTACCCAGCATGACCTGATTTCACGGAAACGGCCATAACTTCTTCGTTATTGATCCGTTTTACCCGATTCTTTTTCCTACGCGTCCGTAATTTAATCCTCCATCTTATGGAGTTAAAATCCTACATCCAACATAAGAAATTTTGAGACTTCTAAGCCTTCGACTCGTTACCCTTTTACCGAATTTTAACCCGTTTATGCATTTTATCAAACAAATGTATTTATTTGATTCCTATATCTCATACACTTCTTCAAATTAATGTTACCTACTATATTAGGTTCTAATCATAGGTTTATTACACAATTTAAACCCGTTTTCGCTCGTATGCTTATTTTGACCCGTTAAGGGTATTTAAGCACTTTAAATCTTGAAATCGCTTTCATTCATTTCTAGCATCTTATTCCTACATTTCTTATCAAGTAATCTTCAACTACAACTCTTTGTGTGTTGGATTTCAATGTGTATATCTATATGTTCCGAGTTTTACCCTTCGGATTGTTATTTTACGGCAAGACTCAAATAGAGTTATTTGACTAACGTATTACGTCTTTCAACTTCTACACTTATTCTAAGTATTTATTTAATCATGAAACTCGTTTCCAAACAACCTTTAAGGGTTGTTTGTTCAATTTAACCTACAAGGGCATTTTGGTCAATTTTGGTCCTTCTTTTACGACAAAGGACTTCAGATACTTGTTTGACCCAAAAATTCGATCTTTTAACTATAACCTTGTTTAGAAGCCATTATGTTTCTAAAACACTACAATTATAACTTGAATTATTCGGTTTATCTTTAAGATAACCAAATATCCAATTTGACCTTGTTTAACTCTTAGAAAACCTCAAGCTCTACATGATGAATTGAATCATTATACATACCTGGCTCGGATCAATATATTGACCCGTTTCAATACCTTGACTTAGTACCGCTAAGCAATAGCGATGTGCGTATCCATTTGATATTTATTCCTATAAACATATAAATCGACAAACCATTAGTCGATATTGTCAAAGGGTGATAATTTCACCTTTTGACCCGTTTATTTACCTAGTGATCTTCGTCACTTCCACTAAATTCCAATTTCATGTATTATGCTAATTTAAAATCTACTAACGAAAATACGAAATCAAGCATAATGTAACGGAACCGTAGTTACGTACCTTTTAAGCAACTTTTTCAAACGCGTATTTCTACCGGCTTGTCCACTTGACGATCCAGATTCCTCGCCTAAAGAGTTCCATTCATAACCAATTTAGAACCCTTTTTACAACCATTTATCATGATTCATTATGATATCGCAAATCTGCGTTTTTGTCCGATTATTAATACTTTAATCCTCACTTAGGCGTTTCAACAAACACCTAGCGGGTCAGATTTTACATAATCATTACTAGGTTCTTGACATGTTATTTTCATCTATATTCACTTCAATTAACAAATCTATACTAAATCTTAACATTAATAAATTTCAGATTCACCACATGAATTCAGATTTCACTAGAATAAGAACCATAATTCTAGTGTTTATTTAGTTTCTACAAACTCACCAATCACCTACAATGGTGATTATAAACCCCACAAGCATAATGCTAGATTTTAACCAGAAATCATCTAGGGTTTATCCCTAGATGCCATATTACTTCTAATTTCATCCATGCAAGACATAATCAAGCTAAATTTCAGTTTTTCACAATTAACCTAGAACTTGAGATGAATCAAAATACTAGAATTTTGCATACCTTGTGATCCCTTCAGTGAGGTGATCACTAATTCGTGTTTAGAACTTGATTTGGGACTGAATTGAACCTCCAATTGATCAATTTTTAGTGAAACTAGGGTTTGAAGGGGAGCTCTTGGTCGCCCCCTGCTTCTTGATCGACCAGACACCCCTTTTGGGTGTGTTTGGTTTATTCTTAATTTTGTTTATGAAATCAAGTTTCAATTTTAACAACATAGGCCCCTCCACTTTTATTTAGCTTATATCTTTGGCAATTTAACTTTATTCATGCTTTAAAACAAGACAACCAACTAACTAGGTTATTTATTTCCTAGTTAGTTTATTCTCGTTTATTTCATACTTTATAATTCTAATATAAAGTTTTAAAATTTCGGGATGTTACATTTGGCCCCTCCATTTTCCTTAGTTCATAATTTAAGGGTTTTAACCCACTCATAAGTCACCATCTAACTAGGTTAGAATTATTCCTAGTCAGTTTAGTAGGTTCGGGAAGTCATAAACCGTTTTACTTTAAGTCCCGTTAAATCGGGCCTTTTATCCATCCTATTTTTCTTGAAAGCTCTTATTCACTTTAAATAAATATTAGGATTATTCAATTTATTCCTAATATTTGCCGGTTTACTTTTACCACTAACGGTACTTTCCCCGTCTTTAGTATTAACGGGGTTTAATTACCAAACCCGATTTCGGGGTGTTACATAATTCTTGTGTCATAAATGTGCAGGAAACGATATTATTTTTCCCTTATTTTTTTGGCTTATATAAATATTTATTCGTTAAAGAATAATAATTAAGCTTTTGTAGATTATTTCCGACCGATTTGTGATGCAACAGTCAATTAATTAGGGTTTTCTTATTTTTCGTCAAAAATGTGTAGGAAACGATATTATTTTCCCTTATTTTTTTGGCTTATATAAATATTTATTCGGTAAAGAATAATAATTAACCTTTTGTAGGTTATTTCCGACAGATTTGTGACGCAAGTGTCAATTAATTAGGGTTTTCTTATTTTTCGTCGTGAATGCATTGAAATTTGTAACAAAATCTTGAAATTTTCTTTTGTAGGAAATTCGTCATAAAAGTGTTGTAATCTGTGATGAAAAAAATTGTGTAAGAAATTTCTGTAGGAAATTGTCCCCTTTTCTAGTAGTGTATAATGCCTTCTTACACTTTTTACTTTTAGGAGCCTTTGTAGAATAACTTAACCCACTATCATGGTCCAATTTTCTAGTATAAATAGTGCTTGCAATAACAAAAAAAGATATCACTATGTGTACAATTGCTCATTGAAATATATAAACAAACAACTCATCATATTCGTTTAATCTTTGGTTTCAAGAGATACAATCCCCAAGCTTTGTTCTCATGCTTTCAGTATTATTAATACTGCATGATTGAATTATTCAAACAAGTGAACTAGTAATAGATATATCCGTGAGGACAATATTGCCTTTGACAGATATGAATCTTATACAAACTATAATCAGAAATCCACATACTACTCCGAAGCTTATTTAAATCGTTTTTTCGGATTTACTGCAGTTATTTGATTGCATACTTAACTAAGCCTGGGAGATGTGTATTCATATAGTAGTCTTTCCAGTTAATAGAACTCGGATTAAAGAAGAATACTTGTGCCTCATCATCGGCATTTTCTTTGTAAATGTTTAGCAGGCTCTTGAGGTTGGAATCATCATAGCTGTAGAAGGTATAATGTAGTCCTTATGATCATTAGAATTTGTAAACAAAAAAAGAAAAAAAAAACAACTTTTGGTTTCTATATACATGAGAAAATAACATACGTACATTGCTTTCGATAAAGCGTAATGTTTGAAAAGATCTGAAAATAGAGTTCCAATCTGTAGCTTTCGGCTGAAATCCGTGTATAGACCATCAAGAGAATGACAAAGTACCATGTTGGCCATTTTCAATGCCTGGTCTCACGGGTGTGTTAATCCATTAGTGTGATATATATATAGGGAAAGTGTGCCATTAGTGTGTGTATATATATTAATATATATAGGGAAAGTGTAAAATACAATATCACTTAACGTACAATACATACAAGATGAAATTATAACATGCGTAATTAGGCTTATAACATGCATGATTAGGTTTTTATCCCATTCGTGATTTCTGATTTTGTACATACGTGATTATGTTCATGCATGATTATGTTTTTCAACATGTGTGATTTATGGTTTTTCAACATGCGTGATTAGGGTTTTAAGTTTTATAATGTGCGTAATTTTATCTCGTACGTATCGTATATTAAAGCAGAGATCCTAACAGAAGTCCACCTAATTGAGAAACTTGAGAAGTATTCTGGAGGACACATTTCCCTAAGCTTTTCATAATATACACATATATATAACTTAAAATTGACTATATACATATGTGTATATTGTCAAATCTTGAATTATACACATATGTATATAGTAAATTTTAAACTATAAATGTGTGTATAGTACGGAAATCTTAATAAAATTTGTAGTCCAAAATAATTTTCAAGTTTCTCAATTAGCCTAGTAATTCTCACACGATCCTAACGCTATATATATATATATATATATATATAGGGAGGAGCTCATGCGAGAACCACCCTTATTGCGAGAACCGCGAGAACCAATGTGAACACAACCTAAAATAGCTAAAAAAAACTAACCCCCCCCCCCCCAAAAAAAAAAACCTAAACCCCCCACCCCCCCCCCCCAAAAAAAAAACCTAACCCCCCCCCCCCCAAAAAAAAAAAAACCTAAACCCCCCTCCCCCACCCCCCCCCCCCCAAAAACCTAAACCCCCCCACCCCCAAGCTAAAATGCTAAAAACTAAACCCCCAAAAAACCTAAAAAACTCTAAAAAAAATCAAAAAAAAAATCTAAATTTTTTTTTAATATTTTTTTTGGCTTCGAAAAGTAGCGATTTTTATATAAAAAATATTAAAAAAAAATTGTGTGATTTTTAGCTATTTTTAGGCATTTTTGGTTGTGTTCACATTGGTTCTCGCAATAAGAGGTGGTTCTCGCATGATCTTCTCCCTATATATATATATATATATATACTAGGTTATATACCCGTGAGTTTCACGGGTTATGGGTTGTGTTAAAAAAATCTATATCTATAAAATAATAACTTCACATAGTAAGACACATGTTTGACAGACCTTACCGAGACAAAAAAATATAAATTGAATAAATTAGAGCATTTACCTCACAGAAAAATATCTTATTTAAAGTGTTGTCGGGTACATCAATGGTATAATGACATAAGTATTTTATGCATTAATTAACTCTAAAATCTAAACAATTACCCTGAAAATGTGGCTCGGTACAAACTACACAAAATACATATAGAAATACCAATACAAATTACAAGTAAGTAAAAACTTCTTTGTATACAACATTAGATGTCCTATTACTAAGGTTACCATCATTATCAAGAATTGATAATTTGAGTCCGTCTCTGCTCTTGACTCTCGACAAAGCCACGTAAAGTTGACCATGAGAAAATACTGGATTTTTCAAAAACAAACCAACTCTGGATAATGACTGCCCTTGACTTTTATTAATTGTCATAGCGAAGCATAAAGCAACAGGAAACTGTCTTCTTTGGAATCTAAAAGGAATCTTCTTATCCGACGGTATTATACCAATTCTAGGAATAAAAATTCGAGCACCAATGTTGCTTCCAGATATCACTTCTGCTTCAATAACGCGATTTCCAAGTGATTTTACCTTTAAGCGAGTTCCGTTGCACAACCCATTTTTTTGATCAATATTTCGGAGGAGCATAATGGGAACACCGACCTTTAGTACTAATTTGTGATTTGGAACACCTGAGATCTTAAGACCATTTAGTACGTCGGGAGAGTATAAACTTTGATCAAAACCATCCTGTAGATTTTCTATCTCACAAATACTATCCGAACTGAGGTATTCCTTGGAATCTCCTGGGAACAACAACAACAACTGAGAATTAATTTCATCAACAACTTCATTCGTCGGTGCAAGAATGGCTCTTTCTTGGTAAAAGCCGGAATTTTGGTAATTTTCAAGAAGAGACGGATAAACAAAATCTATAAGACTTGAAATGGGATCAGCAGAATCCATGATTAAAAGATCATCGGGTATGTCTATAATCGCATCACCATCGTTAGATCCGCCTAGTTTCCCTTCACCCAAATCCAACAACCACTGAGCAAAGATTTGTGTTTGCTCGACATCATGCATTCCACTTCCTGCAGTCAATCTCATGTTCTTGGTTAAAGTGAGTACTTTGCAATGGTCCCATATGTACGAAGAAGTCAACGAAGCATTAACAATGTCTTGTCTAGTACCACCTTGAATAACAGGAAGAGTTTGTCGGAAATCTCCACCAAATACGATTGTTTTACCTCCAAATGGACTTTCGGAATTATGAGAACCATCACATTTCAATATGTCTTTTAAAGTTCTATCCAAAGCTTCAAAACCATGTCTGTGTATCATTGGTGCTTCGTCCCATATAATCAATGATGTTTTCTTTAATAGATTTGCAACATCACTGTTAGGGATTATAGGACAAATTGAGTCTTCATTCAGATTAATCGGAATGAGAAATCGAGAGTGAGCTGTCCTACCTCCTGTAAGAAGCAAAGATGCAATCCCACTTGAGGCAACATTTAGAACAATTTCCCCTTTCGATCTTAGAGATGCAGATAAAGTTTTCCAAAGAAATGTTTTACCGGTACCTCCATAACCGTAAACAAAAAAAACACCACCTTCGTTGTCTTCAACGGCTTTCATGATATCATTATAAATAAATCTTTGTTCATCGGTTAATGAAACTAAAAGGTTCTCAAACTCCTCTTGAAGATCAATTCTGTCATAATCCAGCTCTTCAGTAATCAAACGATTATTTGAAGTAGAAATCAACTCATGATCAGGGTAAGGCATTGTATTAAAATTTCGTAAGCTGGAATTATTACGAATTAAAATCTTCTCAATCTCGTACAATGTTAGATTTTTAACTTGATCATCAGTAAGGCATAAATCTGAAATAACACATTAAAGATATATTTTTAGATTAACATAATCCAATGTATCAGAAACAAATATTTGTTATAATCTAAAAGAAGTGATTGGATAAAATATAACATTTTAACGTGATATAAATTTTCTTCAAAGAAGTATATATATTATTATATATATAAATATATGTGAATGTGAATTATAAACATAAAGATTATAAATAAACCTAAAAATAGTAATTATTATAAAGTACTTATACCTGGAGCCTTTAAAATAAGTCGTTGTTTATAAAGGATGCCATCTGATAATAATTCCCATGTTTTTTGCCATACACGTTCCGGCAAAGACAGAGTGTGGCACGTCAACATCGTAGCAAACAATGTGCGAAGATAAAAACCGGAGCCTGAATGACTTGCTTCTTGGATAGCTTCTATATATTCCATGTCATCATCTAATAGACCGTGAGCATAACATGCTTCTCTAAAGGTATTAAATTTACGACCATTTACAGTGAGGATATCATCAAAGGATCGGGGACCTTTAACTTTGTTTAAAAGAATCCTCAAAAAATAAGCCTCGCCAAGAGTAGGAGAAACAGCATGAATTCTTCCAATTGAAAAACCAGTAGTTTTCCTTCGTTTCCAACACCGTTCTTCCTTTTTCCACACAAACTTTGTAGGGAATTCAACGTAAGTAAGCTCTCGGGCCACGTCATCACTTTGATTACAATCCATCCAAGATGAAAACATTGAAGAATTCATTGACGGCCTGTTGAGGACTTGATCAATATCATCGTCTTCACCATATACGACATTTTGTTGGTTCGGAAGATGAAATGGGAGACGAATAACAGCAGGATACCTATAGTGAACATCATATGCGAATATACGCCATGATGCCTCACATGCAGACAAATATCGACAATCATAGTATTTTTTGATCTCATCCACCGGCGGGTCAGGTTCGTTTGATGTGTTACTTTCAACAATGGAAACGGTAACCCGATCAGGACCTTTGTTGATATATTTAAACAAATACTTTATAGATCCGGCCTGATTGCACCATTCAACATTGATGTGGGACTGATATCTCTTCAAAAGTGTTTTGTTGTAAGGAACAACACTTCTGTTATCTAACTTAACTCCAGATTTTTCAACAAATGTTCCTGAATCTCTTCTTCTGTAGAGAGGAAAACCATCCCTATCGATAGATGTATGATCACGAAATTTCTTTGGAAAGCCCTTCGAACACTTATTATCTACCATGCATGGACAATTGATGTTGTCATCACCACAAGGACCATGAATCATGAAATCACTGACAAGAGTATACAACTCTGGATCATCGTTTTTGTCGGGAATTTCAGCGGAAATGAGGGGATCAATGTTTTCAACAGTTGGAAACTTGTGATCGGGATGCATAAATAAACATATATGCGCATGCGGCAACCCACGCTTCTGAAACTCCACAGTATAAACAACTACAAAAATGAAAGAAAATAAGATATTAAATGTTTGTATTAAAATTTTAAATATCCATAAAAAAATAGTCTTCATAGTGAATACCTGCTGACACTTTGCCAAGTAATGACTTCTCCTTCAAGTCTTTAATCAAAGCATTGAGCTTGATTTTAAACAATCTAGATAGGATATCAGGCCGGTCTTCAGGACTTAAATTGCTGTCCTTAAGAAATCTTTTAATTTCAGGCCATTTCGGATTACATGTTACTGTTATAAAAAAATCTGGATATCCATACCACTTACATAGAGACATTGCATCCAAATAGTTCTGCATCATATACCGAGCACCTCCAGTAAATGACGAAGGCAATATGACACGCTTTCCAGTGGTGGATACATTTATATTACCATGGTTACGTAAATTGGAAAGGTTCTCATAAGTATCACATCTTAGAACCTTCTGTTGACGACGTATGTAATTTAGTCTCTCAGTTTCAATCATGGTATACGCATCAACTAAGAATTGTTGAAATAGGCGACGTGAATTTAGAATTAATGAAAACATACCCTGCCTGTCTTGTATCCTATATGCAAAGAATTCTCTCATAGTGACAAATGTTCGTTTGGTTGATGTAGAAGGAGTAACACCTCTATGAGGAATGTCAATTCTATAGCAATCATCACCATAAGGAAACAAAAGAGGATACTGGAGAGCAAGATACGAGGGATGTAACTCACTAATACGTTGTAGACCACCAGATTTCGTTTCAACAATAATATCTCTATTTTCTAAGGAATCGCCAATGTCACCAACAATTAAAGCTGCCACTTCAGAAGCGGTTGGTAAGTTGTATGTTCTTCCATCTTGTTGCCTTCTTCCAATGAGCCGCAACTTTAGGTCAGCCTGGCAGTTTTCTTTAAAAAAATCTCTTACAATCCGATATGTTTTAACCAAAACATTCTCTGAGTCTAACATATTCTGTATATGTTGTATAACTTGAAGATCAAGATCCCGAGATGTTGATGAAGAAGCTTTATTAGATTCACTAAAAAAATAAACACATTCAGGTTTAATTTCAAAATATAACACATTCTTAACAAATGTAATAGTAACATTGAATACGTACCCAAAAACGACTTGTCTATTTGAAACTTCATTGTCAGTGTCATATATATATAGCTGGGAGAATTTTGGTTTAGATCCATCTTCTGGTAGAAGACTTCCCATTCTATGGTAATTCTGACCACCCAATCTGAATATATAAGGAGCATTGCCTCTATTAATGGTAGAATCAACTTTTCCACCAATGGACGTAAATGAGAACATGGAATTGTATCGACGGATGTTCTTCAGGAATGCCTTGCTTTTTGAATCTAAAGAATTAAAAAGACACTGATAACTCGGAGGTGGTTCCTTCATGTTAGGAAGTTGAACTTTACCATATGCACAACACATTGAATAACTTGAATTTAATTGGCTTTTTGTACTCATTCTACGAGCTTCGTCACCCCATAATTTTGCTTGGCATATTTGGCAAGTGACATTCTGATCAAAGTGATCAACGTAATCTGTTGAAAATTATTTTAAAAATACCTGTAATTAGAATTTTTAAAGTTGGATGTAAATTACAATTAATATTAATTGTACACTATATATTAATGTAACATGTACCTTTTGAAATGCCGACAAATTCGTCTTTTTTAATATCACTTTCATGAACTTGTTCAATGGATAAGTCATTCAAATTTCTTTTATCAAAAATACTCTTGCTTAAATTTTGCCTATGTTGACTGTTACAAATGTCCATGGAATTATTTCTGTTTCTGTAACCAGCCATATCTATGATAATGAAAATAAAATTACGTTAAGAATATATTTGTACGTGCTTTGGGGAAAGAATTTTAATATAGTACCTGATGTAATGTCAGAGAAAGGGCTTCTCATACTTCCATTGGTACAATTACTAAAAGATAGTGAATTTTTGATGACATTCTCTTTGTTATTAAAAACATGATCTGCAATAGAACAGTTTTTAGCCTTTCTTGAATCCAAATACAGTTTTCGTAACTTTCTCCTTTGCTGACTCTCAGACTTGGTAGTGTCTGTGTTTAAACCTATACAAAAAGATAATATTATAGTTATAAGATATAGGAAATTACTTGAAAAAATAATATTATAAATCATTAAAAAAACCGGCCATATCTATGATAATGAAAATAAAATTACGTTAAGAATATATTTGTACGTGCTGTGGGGAAAAGAATTTTAATATAGTACCTGATTTAATGTCAGAGAAAGGGCTTCTCATACTTCCATTGGTACAATTAGTAAAAGATAGTGAATTTTTGATAACATTCTCTTTGTTATTAAAAACATGATCTACAAAAGAACAGTTTTTAGCCTTTCTTGAATCCAAATACAGTTTTCGTAATTTTCTCCTGTCCTGACTCTCAGACTTGGTAGTGCCTGTGTTTAAACCTATACAAAAAGATAATATTATAATTATAAGATATAGGAAATTACTTGAAAAAATAATATTATAAATCATTAAACTAATAACTTACGATGGGTGTTAATAGACATTGTAGTAATATTTGACAATTGTGTTGTATTTATGTTGGAATAATGATGCATATCTGTGAAAATAATAAAAAAGTAGTTAATTAAAAAATTATATATCCTAACTTTGAGCAAGATGAATCATATTAGGAATTAACGTTTACATTAAAATAGCAATGATTTAATTTTGGAGATATTATCTTTGAGATTCTAAACTCGTGTTCATTTATTTGGTTGTAGACATTGGAAAAGAATGTATACATGTCAATAATAAAATGAAGACAAGTTTAGATAATATTGTTCAAAACTCAACTTTTTAGATTTAAAACCTAGGATAAATTTAAATAACCAAATCCAAACATTAAACATTCATTCATACAGCTGAGTTAAACAACATAAGTTTCCAAAAATACAGCTGATCTTAAACAAAATAAGTTTTCAAAAACAGATAATAGATATCCTAAACATGGATTAATAAAAGTCTTAACAATAGATAGATATGATCATTTTTCCTTCTTGGGAATCAAAAGTGACTTAGGTCCTTCATTCATAGATAATGGATCTTTACTTTCAGATTCGTCACAATCAAATTCTTCCGCAAGAGTACGCTTCAGCTCAAGTGGTGTCTTTATCTTTCCTCCCCTTTTGTTACGCAAAGCTATACCACCAGCACTTGAATCCATCAACGAACCCCTTGTATCCATCAGTGAAACTGGGGTCTGATAATCAGTGGTGACTGATATAGAATCCTTCATATCAAGGTAAATAGATTTGTTAATATAGATAAGAGTTTGTATTTTGAAATAGCAATGTGTTTAAAAAAAAAAAAAAAAAACATAATACCTTCGAGTAAGTAGTATGTTTTCTCATCTTGCGCTTCTCTTTGCTATAAGTGTTGAAATCTAATTTAAATAGAAAACCTGAATTAGAAATATAGAGTCACAAAAAAAAGACTGATAAAACAATACAAAATGTAGACCTTCATTGCAAGCTAAAGGAGCTTTTGTTGCTGATTCGTCATGATCATATGATTCCACAAGATTACGCTTCAGCTCGGAATGTACCCTTATGTTTTCAGCATTTTTTGCAGCAGTAGATATTGATCCAGTGCTTGAGCCAATCAGTGATATCGGGGTATCATCCTTAATATTGATATGAAGATAATATATTATTGTAAACAATATTTGCTAAAATCGCTAATAACAATCCGTAATACGTAATTCTAAATATGAAAGTAAAAGAATAAATAGGTTTTATCAAATAGTTTGTTTAGAAAAAATACCTTCAGATCGACAGTTTCGGTACTTTCAAAATCACCAGATGTGATATTCACCGAGTTTGAAAGCTCAACCTACAGTTGGTAAACAAATAAAGGAGTGTTAAAATTGATGAAGCAAGAATGTAGGTCCAATACGGTATAACTATAACGACTTAGTATAAAAAAGGTTAGATAATTACATGGTCAATCCCTAACTTTGATTCAAGCTGTGAAATTATTGCGGGATCATCAGAAAATCTTTTGACAGTGAATGACTTGTAGTTATTCTCCACGTTAAAGTGAGAAATCTCAATCTTAAATGCCATCTTTTTGCCAACCAAATTACTAATTTCATCAGGGAGCAAATTATCTGTTTCACCTTATATAAAAACAAAAGATATAAAAACAGTGGTAAGGTATGAGTTTTTATAAATTAAAAGTAAATGGGAAAACAGTAAAACCAAAACGCATACATCAACAAACTTATCAACCAACTCTTGAGCACTCTTTCCAAGTAATTTTCGAGCTACATGGTCTAACAAAGTTAGAGATGCAATACCGGTACCATCTTGTATCCTAATTTGAAGTTTCAACCTAAAACAGATTAATAAAAGAAGTTAACTTATACATTCTAAAGTATAAAATTGTTAAAGTTATCATAAGGTTACGAATTTACCTGGGAACCACAGAAACACCTTTTTCATTGCAAACATCATTTATGCATCGAATGATCTGTTTGTCCTCACTTAAATCTAATCCATCATCATCATCACTTATAAAATACAAAACAGTAACCTTCTTCATACAATCCTTACAAGAATTGTAATACCACTCAACACCAGGAGGGAAACTTATGATTGTACCAAGCACAATCACATTCTTTTCCTGTTTGATTTTATTAACCTCATCAATGTTTTTGAACTCAGTTTCAAGCAAAAAATCATCATGAATACTTTTGCCAGCTTGAGATGAACCCAAAGGACGGCCTGAAGAACCGAGATCCGATTTTCTTTCAAGTAACCTTGATATGATTAAAAATATAATTGGTCAATAAATTATGAAAACTTAAAAAGTTGTGACATAAAATAATAAAATCAAACAAATAAATTTCCAAAAAAAAAACGGTATGCATTACCTCTTTTGGAAATCAATTAACTCATCAATGCTTTCGTTCAGATACAATGTGCTGTTTTGAAAAGAACTGGAGACATATGCCTTACCTAGATAGTTAAGAAAAAAATTATATAAAAAAGTTATGCAAAATTATATAGAATCTTAATGAGCAAGATAAGGTTATTAAATAAGTAAAAAACCTTCATGAAAGGTATATCTTCCAAACTGCAGTATCACAAAAACATCACTCGGATTGTTTTCCATAAACTTTGACATTTGCACCGCATAATCTCCCCACAAAGTGACATAAACATTAAGGTACCTATTCAAAAAAAAATATAAAACTTGACGTAATTGATCAATGTATAAAAAAATTCAAAAAAAAAATTATATGTAACTCTAAATCACGAAGTTGTAAGCTCATTTTTTTGGTCAGTTTGTCATTTCTGCTTGTATGATCAATCATAGGAAACCAACCATCAACGTAACCAATTATATCTATAAAGAAACAACAAAAATAATTAGTATAATAGAACGGGAGTAATGTAAGTAAAATAGATTTGTTACTAAACATCAAATGAATATGCACTTACCAACAGGAGAGTTTTGTGGAATAGCACGATTGCGAAGAACATCAAAAGAAGTAAAAGAGAATCCATGAGTTGATCCACCAAAGTCATCACAATTCATGATGTCGGTAGAGAAATTGAAAAACAGTTTATGTGGATGGTTAGTCGGGCGGTACGGAGACAGGTTGTCGCCAATTTGAAACTTAGTAACCAAGACACAACGTTTTTCTTGAAGTAGTTTTCCATACTTTACGAGATAATTACCAGCCACAGTTGCTTGAATTTTGGAACCCTATCAAAAAAATATAAAGTTTTATGGTGTAACCTACAATATAAAATTAATATAAATGAATGTGTTATAAATTTATAAAGTACCTCCTCATCCATGAGGATCAATTCTACAGCATGAATAGCATTCTTCACTTTAAATGATAGTAGCTTCCAAAGCTTGACTATGCGGACTTTAATAGTCACGTTTGTCTTGGTTACATCCAATTGATTAAGAGAGGTAATGGTAGGATCCACCATTGTTGACCTTTATAGTTAAATATTTTAATACATTAAATTAGAAATTGCCTTTTTACAAAGTTACCAAGTTATAAATATACCAAGATGAGGCAGATTCCGAAGGTAAATACTCTAGCATATGCAGAACTTCAATATAAAACAGAACATCGAAACAATTGAGCTAGCATAGACACAATCAATTTAACTCAAAATCCATTAATCCATTGAAATTAACCAACCAAAGAGAATTCTTTTAATCAAAATACACTAAAAATACGAATACAAGTCACTTGAGAAGCAACCAAAATTTCGGGTTCGGGTCGGGTTCGAGTTCGTGTAAAATTTTCGGGTTTGGGTCGGGTTGAACCCACCAACCCGCGAACACGACCCGTTTAGCACCCCTAGGTTTAATATCAACTCTCAACTTGAGCATCTGCAAGCCAAGTATGTAGGAACAGGACATGCAGACATGAACAGATTGTGAGTGCTTGTTTTTATAAGAAGTTTGTGAGCAATGGCAGAACCGTAGAATTTAGAACTTGAGTATAAAGAAGTTTGTGAATAATTTAGAAAAAAAAGAAAGGTAGAACCGTAGAGAGCAATGGCAGCTTGATAGTTGCATCTAGTACACTTAAACTTCATCTATTCTGTTATACTTGTAATTATATGGCATGCACTTCAATGTGTTTGTAGTACCAAAATTTCTTATAAATTTAAATATAATGACATCCAAATTTCAAACATGATTGTTAGTGTCTTCATATGTTCGGGTTCATATGTATGATACAATTTTCGGGTTCGGGTCGGGTTCGGGTTCATATGTATGATACCAGGGCCGGCTCTAGCCCAAATGAAATAAAGCCACTACTTTGGGCCTACAAAATTTTGAGGCCTCAAATTTTATAGGTTTGACTTCAGGTTAGACCCAACTTATTCATTTGAAATTGATCAACGTTTGCAGTTTCAATAAGAAATCCATCCATTGCATATTATTCCCATGAGAGAAATCTAGTACCCAATCAGCTAATCCCCACCTCCCCACTTTGTATTTGATAAACGAACAGACACTATTTGATTTGATCTATGGTATAACGCAATCTACAAAGGAGAAGCATAGGGCCATCGAAAATCCATTGTCCGATCTTAACAAATAGAACTTCTGATTCCAAATTGTGAAGAACATACATGCTTTAGCTGTGAGGTTTGTTTTCTTTTTCTTATTTATATTATTTGTGTAGCCAATTGGACCAGTTCGTAACCATATAGATAATAATCTAATTTCGTAGAAGTGTGGAACAGGTGCAAAACTTAAGTTTAGTTGAGTTTGAAAAATGTTTATTCTTTTTTACCATTGTGGTTAGTGATGGAATCATGTCTAATGTGGGGAGAATGAATTTGTATTAATTGAATTTTTCCAACTTAATGTATTGCTTAAATCTTTCTGTGCTCTAAAATAGTAAAATGTTAGTCCTTTGAGGTTCTAAATATTTCTTTTTGATTACAATTAGGCCATTAAAATTAATTCATTTTAACATTTCTCACTTTTTGTTATTGCAAGTAATGGATTTTTAATATTAATCTAACATACAAATGAATTGTTATAGGTTTAAAGAAATTGGTTGGAAGGAATAGTTTCAGATATTATACATCTTATAATTGACATGAATTCAAGTCTCATTATTAGATTTTAGGACTCCCTGTTGCAAAAAGGCAAGCAAGTCAAGGTCGACTCAGTAATTAAACCAAATGAGCTAGGATTTGTTACCGACCCAAATCTATTAGAAACTGTTACCGGATCCGTCTATTTTGTTAGGCTTAGGTGAGTATAAAAGGCCCCAATTTTGAAGTTTGCTTTGGGCCTCTAAAACGGTTGAGCCGGCCCTGTATGATACAATTTTCGGGTTCGGGTCGGGTTCGGGTTCTTGTAAAATTTTCTGGTTCGGTCGGGTTGTAGGAACAGGACATGCAGACATGAACAGATTGTGAGTGCTTGTTTTTATAAGAAGTTTGTGAGCAATGGCAGAACCAAAGAATTTAGAACTTGAGTATAAAGAAGTTTGTGAATAATTTAGAAAAAAAAGAAAGGTAGAACCGTAGAGAGCAATGGCAGCTTGATAGTTGCATCTAGTACACTTAAACTTCATCTATTCTGTTATACTTGTAATTATATGGCATGCACTTCAATGTGTTTGTAGTACCAAAATTTCTTATAAATTTAAATATAATGACATCCAAATTTCAAACATGATTGTTAGTGTCTTCATATGTTCGGGTTCGGGTTCATATGTATGATACAATTTTCGGGTTCGGGTCGGGTTCGGGTTCGGGTTCATATGTATGATACAATTTTCGGGTTCGGGTCGGGTTCGGGTTCATATGTATGATACAATTTTCGGGTTCGGGTCGGGTTCGGGTTCTTGTAAAATTTTCTGGTTCGGTCGGGTTGAACCCGCCAACCCGCGAACACGACCCGTTTAGCACCCCTAGGTTTAATATCAACACTCAACTTAAGCATCTGCAAGCCAAGTATGTAGGAACAGGACATGCAGACATGAGCAGATTGTGAGTGCTTGTTTTTATACAAGTAAATATAAATATATACATATAGTCACCATTTTACAAAATGACAGATGCTTTTCACTCATAGAAGTTGAAACATTTTACTCTATTTTTTATCTTTAATTAATTTTTTTAAAGGACCCGTAGCAATTTTGAATTCTACAATTGTTACAAAAACAGGAAATATCATCAAAAGGTTATATCATCAGTAACCCTTATGCATCCCTTATGCATAAAGGGTTTTTATCTCAAGCTTACTTGAACTAAGTCACCATTTAACAAATAACATAGATAATACGTATCAGCTTTTTATTCAAGTTCAAATGTTCCATCCACATGTCATTTTTTCCCATTTAATCACAATACTTTTGGTTGCTAAATTACCTCAAATTCACACTAAATTAACCACAAATTCACCTTCAAACACGAAATTAAACACAAATTATCGATTCAACAGCTACTGAAACTGAATGTAACCCTAGAAATCATCAAAATTACCTCATTTAAACAGATCTGGGGTCTGAATTCAACACAAACAGTGAACGAACAGAGAATTTAACTTCCGAAACAATAAATTAGCAGATTTGTGAACATAAACCCTAGTATATGAATAAGATGACCTGGTCCTACTGAACTTACTTATTAATGGAGGGGACCCTAACTTAACAATCTCACAACAGTGCTTCTCTAAGAGATTTCCTGCATGTCAAGCTGTCAACCTGGCTATGCTGATAATAAACACATACAAGTTTACTTGGTGAAAGTGAAACATATTGAACTTTTAATTTTTAGCTGTAAGCTCATAGAAAGGGACCAACACGAGAAGCAAGACTGAGGAGTAACATAGTTCAAACGTGTTCATCTTGGTCAAATTTGGTTCATGGGAAATGGTGGGATGGCTTGAGGTATCCTCTATTCAGCTATAATTGTAAACAAAACTGAAATCAGATTATCATCTTTGAGTTCTTGTTACAGTATAGATCCAATTATAAGGAATTACGTGTTTTATTTTTGTCTTGTTTCTTGAGCTCTGAGTTCTTGTTACATTATCGATCCATTTTTTGTTTATAAGCATGCCAAAAAGGTCCACAAATCATTAACCTACAAAGGTCCTACTTAACTTACTTATTAATGGAGGGGACCCTAACTTAACAATCTCACAATAGTGCACTCCTTCGTACCTTACGGATCAATCGCCTGACAATTTCAGCATCAAATCCATATCAACACCAAAAAGGTCCACAAATAATACTCCACTTCACACCAAAAACATCACCTCTTGCCAAACCTCTTCCACTTTATCTAACTAACCTAACCGGCTAAATTACCTCAAATTCACACTAAATTAACCACAAATTCACCTTCAAACACGAAATTAAACACAAATTATCGATTCAACAGCTACTAAAAAAACCCTATTTCTCTAACAACCGTAGGATCTGTGTTTCAAGGATGTGCCCATATTTGATCAGAATAAAAAAATTGAACAATAAAATATCATTTATGCATAATAACTGAAACAAACATTCAAATTCAATCAAAATTTAAGTGAAAGGTGACATTCACGAACCTGATTTCTTGAAACAACAGAAAGCTTCCTTCAATAAACACCACCCTGTACATACACTTCTGTAATTACCTTCACAAATTACAAAAAAAAAAAAAAATATTCTCTAAAAAAAATACAACTTACCAGAAATTTCACAAGATGCAGAAGGAAGAGAGAGTATGATATAGTATGGCTTTATAGACTCCATCACAAGATTAATATGCAGAAGATGAAGCGAAATTAGAAGGTGAATCCGTGTGAATGCTGATCTACACCGTTAGATGAGGTCTAAAAATCAGGGACAACCGTAGGATCTGTGTTTGTTGTTTGAGATTTGTGTTTCTTGAAGAGGAATTGGCGTTTTATGCAAAGATGGGACTATGTGATATGTGTTTCAGAATTAAAGTAAGATACACAGCTGTTGTTTTGGGTTTTTTTGAACCCTAGCTCGAAGTGGAAGTAATACTGCAAGTTAGAAAATGGAAGGAAGAAGAAGAAGAAGAAGAGGAGGAAAGGGAAAGAAGTTTGGGAGCGAGGGTTTTGACCTGCAGGAAAGAGAAAGCGACCTTTCGCCCAGCTTCTTCTCCATCATATTTGATTTTATTTGATTTTAGGGTTATAAAATAAAAAAATAAATAAAGAAATCAGAGAAGGTGACACGTGGGAGTAGAAAGGGGTTGAGGTGATGACACATGGCCTATGAAACTTTTGCTTTATTAGTAAGAAGATATATATATATATATATATATAATATATATATATATATATATATATATATATAGGTAGGGTTCATTGGGGAACACTAAAAAAGTGGGGAACACTCTTAAAAATTATACTTAACATGTTAAAAAAATTATTTTCTTCGCTTTTTCTTATTAATACATGTAGAAACATTTTTAATAAAAAAACCAAAAACTAAAAATATAAAAAAATGTATAAAAACAATTAAAAATATATATATCTTATAAAATTAACTTAACATGTTAAAAATAATTTTTTTTTAAATTTTTTCTCAGCGCTTTTCTTTATAAAAATGGGTAGAAACTATTCGAAATAAAAAAATAATTTTTGTAAAAAAACATTTTTACCCTTTTTTTGACTATTTTTTTATATTTTTAGTTTTTTATTTTGTTTATTAAAATTGCGTCTACAAGTATTTGTAAGGAGAACCACTAAATTTTTTTTAAACATTTATTTTTAACATGTTAAGTTAAATTTTTAAAAGTGTTCCCCGGTTCCTCACTTTTTTAGTGTTCCCCAATGAACCTCACACTATATATATATATATATATATATATATATAGGGAGGAGCTTATGCGAGAACCACCCTTATTGCGAGAACCGCGAGAACCAATGTGAACACAACCCAAAATAGCTAAAAAAACCTAAAAAAAACCTAACCCCCCCCCCCCCCAAGCTAAATGCTAAAAACTAAAACCCTTAAAAAAAACCTAAAAAAAACCTACCCCCCCCCCCCCCAAAAGCTAAAATGCTAAAAACTAAAATGCTAAAAACTAAACCCCCAAAAAACCTAAAAAAATTTATAAAAAATCTAAAAAAATCTAAAAAAAAAATTTTATGCTCAAATCGCTACTTTTAGTAGCAAAAAAAAAAAATTTTAATTTTTTTTTTTTTGCTTCGAAAAGTAGCGATTTTTTTATAAAAAATATAAAAAAATAAAATTTTTGTGTGATTTTTAGCTATTTTTAGGCATTTTTGGTTGTGTTCACATTGGTTCTCGCGGTTCTCGCAATAAGAGGTGGTTCTCGCATGAGCTCCTCCATATATATATATAGGGTTAGGTTAACTTACAAATGCCCTTATCGTACAATACGTACGCGTCAATCTCAGCCGTCAGATCTTAATCCCGCATCGAAATCGCATGTTGATTTTTTGTAACAATTTTGCATGTTGTTTTTTTAACATGCGATTTCATCAAAAATTACCACATGCAAAATTGTTATAAAAAACATGCTATTTCATCAAAATTATCACATGCGAAATTGTTACAAAAACCAACATGCGATTTCATCAAAAAATATCACATGCGAAATTGTTACAAAAAACCAACATGCGATTTCATGTGGGATGAAAGATCTGACGACTAAGATTGACGCCTACGTATTGTACGATAAGGGCATTTGTACAGTACACTTTCTATATATATATATATAGGGTTAGGGTAAAATGAAAACTTATACGAGTTATGAGAACTTAGACAACTCGACCTTATAAAAAGTCCTAAAAAAATTAACTTTTTCAAAAAATAAAAAATTAAAAAAAAGCTTTTTTTTCATTTACTACAGCCGAAACGCTGTAAAAAGTGGTATCATGCTTATGTCATCAGCTTTTTACAGCCGAAAAACACCACTTTGAATTTTTTTTTTTCAATTTTTTTACGGCAATTTTTTCTAACATTTTAATCTATGGTGTGAAAAACAGGGCGCAAAACTTGCACACGAAGACCAAGTTCTCTAAGTTCTCACAACTCAGAAGGGTTCCCCTTGATCTTAATCCTATATATATACAAGAAACGATTTTAAAGTATCTAATAAACCTTTAAGGGAAGTTGGTAGTGAATTGCAATATATTTCTGAAAGCTTGTTTCGGTAGTCAACAATTTGAAATCGCGAGCCTTAATGGACCCGTCCTTGTTTATGTATGGATGTTTAGTGAAGTACTCAACCGACCAATCTACAATCTGATGTAATTTAACGGGGTTTGAAGCAGAAGAAGTCCCATGATAAATGATCCCTGAATTGGGGTGATTTACATGAGCTGCCATTGCGACAATCATAGCATTCACCACCATGTCTACTGGTACCTACATCCCCGAATTCAAATAAGTAAATGTTGCTGAGAATTTATGTTAAAGCACATCAAGTGGGCAAACTCACTATATCCATTATACAATCTGGATCTCCTCGCAAGCATGTAGCCGTTCCTTTTATGTAACTAGCAAATACAGTATCAATGGTTCTGTAGACGAAAACCACTTATTTAGTTAGCAAATGACCCACCAGAGGTAAATTGGTTAGGTTGGTTTAGGTATATAATACTTGAGATTTTCGATCCATCCGGGAAAGGGTTCTTTATAGGTGCTGCTGACAATGGAAGGGCGTAGTATGACTAAGGGCACATCCTTCCTCAACTCTCCAAGCAACATCTCCCCCATTGCTTTTGTAAATACATATGTATTTGGCCATCCATGATGCTTAGCCCTTCCCAGTTGTTAAACATCATTAATCAATGCAAACAACTCATTATATATCCCAAGCAAGTTGAGTATGCTAAAAAGATTTCAAAAACCTATGCAATCTAATAATGAAAAGATTGTATGAGGGACAAGTAATGAGAAGAAAGTAGAGAGAAGAGGGAACCTCTGGATACCCAAATCCTTCATGAAAGATGCAATCTCTTTATTCGAAGCCTTTATAGTCGCCAGTTGCTTCAGATTCTCCTCCATCAGTTCTTTCTCTTTGTTAATGTCCACTTTAGTTTTCCCATTAATGGAGTCACCAGATTTAAATTGCTTTTCCAATATAAGCCCATCGTTTTCACTAGAGACATAAGCTGAAAGGCACCACATTTCATTATGTTCCAAATGTATGACACAAATTTTGTTCAATTACATGCATGGTGGAGCACTTAAATGTTAAGAAATTCCCGTTTATATATATATATATATATATATAGGAATAAGTTAAAATGAGAACCACCTCGAGTTGTAAGAACCAGCGAGAACCACCCCCGCGGGGGGCCGTTGACCACGAAATTTTTTTTACACCTAGATCCGTATATTTTAACACGGGGGGTAAATTTTGGGTTCAAACGGCGCGCCCGAGGGGGTAGTTTTTTACGCCCAAAGTTTGGTAAAAAAAAAAAAAGAAAAATTAAAAAAATTAAAAAAACCCAAACTTTGGGCGTAAAAAACTACCCCCTCGGGCGCGCCGTTTGAACCCAAAATTTACCCCCCGTGTTAAAATATACGAATCTAGGTGTAAAAAAAATTTCGTGGTCAACGGCCCCCCGCGGGGGTGGTTCTCGCTGGTTCTCATTTTAACCTTCCCCTATATATATATATATATATAATGAATTTACATCAAGATAGTTGGTAATTAATTGTGAACTTGGGACTAATACATTTTCAAATTCCATCACTTGTGCCTTTGGGATTAATTAAATCTGATTTTTTAGTAATCATAGTGGTGTTATTTTACACAAGCACAAAACAACTAATATATACGAGCGAGATTTGAGATTCTTTTAAAAAAATAGCATGGGAGTTGGGAGTTCTCATGGTTCTCTCAACTCGGATGATTCACAAATGATCTTGATCATATATATATGAGCTTGGTTTTAAAATGCACACATCACATGATGCGATAGGGAGGTCGCGTCGCACGATGCGACTTCATGATGCGCGCATCACATGATGTGGTCTGAAAAAGTCTAACAATCGATTGAGCCATGGGTTTGAGTATTCGAACAAATCTGACTAGATATGATAAGAATATCTTATAGTTTAGCATTTAAAATTTAACCATAAATCTTTATTAGGTATTTTAATAACGAAACCTTGAAAAGTGATGTGTGTGCTTCGTGCATCGCACATCGGCTTTTGGAATCAAATTGAATCAAATCGTCACACGCTTTTTTAAAACCATGTAGAAAGGGGGAAGGTTGATTACTCCATTCTTAGGATAATCCCTCTCACTTGAAATCCTTAATATGACACGAAACTTTGGCATCATGTGCATTCTAAACACTGGATCATCCTTTGTGTTTTGATCATTGGTATTTAAGTATAAGCAAAAACATAAGCTAAGATAGAATGAATCAATGATCCAAACTTACACATCAGATAACAAACCTGTAGATATATGGAGAAACACCTTCATGTTAATGCACTTCATGACAAAGTTAGAAACATGTTTTGCTCCAAACGTGTTGATATTGAGGGCCACATCATATCTACAATAAGCAAACGAAAGGGTTTAAACCGACATTAGGATATTACGTTAATAATATCATGGGCAGCTCAAGGATGACAATTTAATCTTTCAGATGACATTGCAGGTCTTAAAACAACAGCCTTGACCCGCTTGTCGTTGATTTCAGCGGCCAGTAGGTAGGTCTCTTCGATCGTCTTAGTCTTAGCCGCTTGCACGAAATCTGCGACACAGTCAGGCAGGGCTCGGATATACTTCTTGATCGCCATGTCTGAAGTCTTGACTTGGTCAGGGCAGATGATGCTGAGCTGTTTGAAGCGAGCAGTGAGAGCAGCATTTTCACCTTCCTTCTGCTTTATGTGCCAGAATTCATCTTCTAACTTTTGGCGCTCATGAGGAGGGCAAAATTCCGTTGAAGAAAGTAACAATTCAGTTGGTAAATAAAGTCATATCACTGATGAGTCTGAAGTCAAACTATTGAGAATTCTGATAAGCACTGCTGGTGACTAAAAGATAAGTACTGCTGGTTAACAACTACTGATGGTAACAACAACTGTTGAAGTATAATCAATGGTTAGTGAATCAATAGTTAGGAAGCAATGGTTAGAAGTACAAGGACTGATACTTATTTTCTTATAAGTTTAGGGGGCTTTTATGTAAAGTTTTCTTAAAGGTTGTTGTAACAAACTTAGGTGATTCAGTAGATATAAATAAGTGGTTCTAGGGCTAGTTAGTTAGTTCGTTGTTTTCAATTCATTGTAATTTCTTTTCTTGTATTCAATCGTTCATCAATAACAATCGTTGATTTGTGTTTTCTGGGTTCCATTTCTTCTAAGTTCATTAACAATTGGTATCAGAGCCATTGGTGGCTCGATTCTAAGAAATTGATTTTCAATTCTGCAATCAGAGAACAAGAATGGTATCAACGAAGTTCGAATTGGAGAAATTCAATGGGAAGAATGATTTCAATTTGTGGCATGTGAAGATGAGGGCTCTTCTGGTTCATAATGGTGTTTTTGATGCGCTGAAAGGAGAAGATAAACTTCCAGCTGATTTAAATGATAAAGAGAAGAAGGATATGCTCAAGAAGGCTCATAATGCAATTATATTGAGTCTTGGTGAAGAAACATCTGCAGCAGGGATTTGGACAAAGTTGGAGTCATTATACATGACGAAGTCTTTGGCCAATCGGCTTTACTTGAAGAAGAGACTGTATACGTTTCATATGTCATCAGGAAAGAGTCTTGAAGATCATACGGATGAGTTCAACAAACTGATTTTGGATCTTGAAAACATAGAAGTGGTACTGGATGATGAAGATCAGGCTATAATATTTCTCACATCTCTACCATCATCATATGAACATCTTTAATCAGAAGGAACTTAATATGCGTCAACGCAGATGGGTAGAACTTCTCAACGATTACGACTGCGAGATTCGTTATCACCCAGGCAAAGCAAATGTTGTTGCCGACACACTCAGTAGACGGAACTATCTGCTTAGCACTCGAAATGTTCAAGCCCAATACGACCTCGAAACCCTCATCCGCAAAGCTCAGCACGCGTGTTTTAATGAACGCACTCTGAAGAAGGAAAGAATCTACCACGATGGAGCCCAGCTTGTGAGCAAGTTGAATGGGATATTCCACTTTCTGGACCGAATTTGGATCCTTAAACGGACCGATTTTCTACGATGTACTGGTGGTTCGACTATTCATTAACAGAATTCATCTCGACTATTCATCAGACTTCGCGGATAAGGGTTTCGAGGTCGTATTGGGCTTCAACATTTCAAGTGCTAAGCAGATAGCTCCGTCTGCTGAGTGCGTCGGCAACAACATTTGCTTTGCCTGGGTGATAATGAATCTCACAGTCGTAATCGTTGAGAAGTTCTACCCATCTGCGTTGACGCATATTAAGTTCCTTATGATTAAAGATGTGTTGTAGTCTCATATGATCGGTGAAGATCGTACACTTTGTACCATACAGGTAGTGTCGCCAAATCTTTAATGCAAAAACAACTGTGCCTAGCTCGAGATCATGGGTTGTATAGTTCTTCTCGTGGATTTTGAGCTGGCGAGATGCGTAAGCTATAACCTTGTCCCGCTGCATAAGAACACGACCGAGGTTGGAAGCATCACAGTAGACAATGAAATCGTCGTTTCCGTCGGGCAATGTGAGAACAGGAGCATTGCAAAGCATGTGTTTGAGGGTTCGAAAGGCAGACTCTTGTTCAGTTCCCCAAACAAAAGGCTTGTCTTTATGCGTGAGAGCGGTAAGCGGCACAGCAATCTTTGAGAATCCTTCGATAAATCGTCGATAATAGCCCGCTAGTCCGAGAAAAGAACGGACTTCAGACGGGTTCTTAGGTGTAATCCAACTCTTAAGGCTTCAATCTTCGCAGGATCGACGTGAATACCTTGATTATTTACGATGTGACCCAGAAACTGAACTTCCTCCAACCAGAATTCACACTTGGAGAACTTGGCATAGAGTTGGTTCCCCTGGAGTAGCTCGAGAACCAAACGTAGATGTTGCGCGTGTTCGGATTTCGACTTGGAATAGATCAAGACATCGTCGATGAATACAATGACGAAACGGTCGAGATGAATTTAATTAATGAATAGTCTGCCTTTCGCTATTCATCGTATTCATCCCGGTGCCGACAAAATGTACCAGGACCTTCACTACAAGTACTGGTGGACGGGCATGAAAAGGGATATTGCCCTCTACGTTGGGAAATACTTAACTTGTGCAAGAGTCAAGGCTGAACATCAGAGACCCTTTGGCTTACTCGAACAACCGCCGATCCCTATGTGGAAGTGGGAGAGTATAGCTATGGACTTCATAACGAAACTTCCGCACACGTCATCAGGTCACGACAGCATCTGGGTTGTTGTTGACCGGCTGACCAAATCAGCTCACTTCTTGCCAATACGAGAGGACTACAAGGTAGAACGATTAGCCCGAATCTACACCGACGAGATCATTTGTAATCATGGGACGCATCGCGACATCATCTTTGATCGTGATGCTCGGTTTACCTCGCGACTGTGGGAAACGTTTCAAATGGCACTCGCTACATCGCTTAGTCTAAGTACCGCTTTCCACCCTCAAACCGACGGTCAGACTGAAAGAACGATTCGTACTCTTGAAGACATGCTCCGTTCGTGTGTCATAGACTTCGGTGGTAATTGGGATAACAACAGCTATCATGCAAGCATTCAAATGGCACCATTCGAGGCTTTATTAGGAAGAAGATGTCGATCGCCTATTGTGTGGCACGAGATCGGGCATTCGTAATTAACCGGTCCTGAGCTATTGCAAGAAACAACAGACAAAATTTTCCAAATTCGAGACAATCTAATGAAAGCTCGGAACCGACAGAAAAATTATGCCGATAGAAGACGCAAGCCCCTTGAATTTGACGTTGGTGACTACGTACTCCTAAAGGTATCACCTTGGAAGGGTGTGGTCCGATTCGGCTAGAAGGGAAAGCTCGCGCCTCGATATGTTGGACCTTTTAAGATTCTGGAAAGGATCGGAAAAGTCGCCTACAGACTCGAACTACCGGAGGAACTTAGTAACGTCCACCCGACTTTCCACGTGTCAAACCTCCGAAAGTGCCTGGCCGACCACGACTTACATGTTCCACTTGATGACCTTCAGGTGAACGAAACATTACACTTCTTGGAAAATCCTGTTGAGATCATGGATCGCCAAACCAAGCAACTCAGACGCTCGCGCATTCCTATTGTGAAAGTCCGATGGGAAGGCAAACGAGGCGCATAGTTCACTTGGGAACTCGAAAGCGACATGAAGGCGAAGTACCCGCAGTTGTTTGTTATGGCTTCAGCCTAATTTCGGGACGAAATTCCATAAACAAGGGGAGGCTGTAACACCCCGTGTTTCCGAGAAGTCAAAGTCAAAGTCAAGGTCAAAGTCAACGACCGACTTCGCGCGACTTGACTTGTAGTAGATTTCTTTTGTATGTTTATTTTAGTTGTATTATGTGGAGTAACTGTCAATAATTACAATAATCAACGTATGTTGCTCGCAATCTAATCGACTCACGACTGTGAACTATAGGAAGTAACAATGCGATAAAGTTAACTAAGCGATAATCAAACTATGCTAATCGAATCAATATCGAATCGCAACTCGAACTACGCATATTAGTTATTGTATACATGTGTGTGTGCCTTATGTGTTACTTGTGCATGTTCATTTATGTTATGTGTGGTAATCAATCGAAACGCAAATCGAAACTCGAAATGCAATTAAACTCAATCGACATCGAACTCGAATCACAATCGAACTATGATAATTAGTGGAGAAAAGACAGTGCGAGATATGAGTGGTTGGGATTAAAAGTAATTTGAATAGGAAACTCCATCGTATCGAACTCAATCGAAATCGAATCAGCAAAAATCGTCGCACCGAACAACTGTCCGAACGGACTGTCAACCGCACGGCCAGCCGTCCGATCGGACTACCGTCCGATCGACCAGCCGTCTGATCCCCCAACACTTGTTTCCGTTTTACGCGTTGCTTATCGTTATGCTATCAAACTATTCAGGCTAACCTTACTCGCTAAGCGCTCCCTTCAATCCATCAATCGCTGTGAGTATACTAGATCCCCCTTTTTGCTTTATGCACTTTTGGGTGTTACATACGTTACAACTATTCAAATTCACATCGAACACACTACTCAATACTATTTGAACGCTAACCGTTAATGCATGTTATACGTGGCTTATGAATGCTTGTTTGTTATGTTTACACATAGAATGCTGTCTACCTGCCTTAGCAATGATAGTACTATAGTTTGGACTCAGCACCTGTTCGCAGGGGTTGTTAAGGACAATTACTTGCATGGATTACGGTGGTAATCATGTATTGCGAACTGCCCCGGGCAGTCAACTCTTAGTCATTGGTATCGATGGATCTATGTCGATAACTAACGTGCCTCATTTCGCTATTTGTACGTGCTGGTTATACGTAAATGAATTCGAACTATATATGCTATTATTAAACTTGTATGCTTACCTTTACATTATATGTATTGACTTTATTTTAACGTATGTGACAGGTGCTTAGGATGCACAACTGCTAGGAAACCGAGGCTAGAATAAGGCTCTAGAGGCCAACAAATAGTTGCCTGTATTGATTAGATCAAGGGTCTCTAGAAGCAGATAAACAATTGCTCTATTTGAAAATCTGAGTTGTCGGAATAGACTATTTGTCTAGATTTTGTCTGTAATAATTTGTTTACCTTTTGAGACATGGTATGGGACATGTTAATTTGAATTGAATGGTATTGATAATTGTTATGGAAACTTCTGGACAATCTGTTTCGCTCAGTGCCATGCCCCGATGTTTCCGCCATCGGTTGGGGTGTGACAAATGCAGTTTCCAGAGGCAATTTATAGAAAATTAATTTTTCTGATGCATTTTTATTACAGCAATTTAATCAAAAAAAAAAATCAACCCCAGCCTGGGGCTCTGCCCCTTGGACCCCGCTACCAGGGGCGCTGCCCCCAGACCCCCGCCAAGATCGTAAAACGCAATGACTAAATCAAAAACCCAGATCGTAAAAATGAAATTAAAGAATTTCTTACATGGATCTAAGTGATTTCTTCAACAATTGACGAATTTTGAATGATTGAAACACTTATCAGCGCTCGAATAGAACGGATCTAGTGATTATCTTCAAAATCACCGGAAAAAACGAGATTTTGTATGAAATTAAACTGGGTTTTCTTCAAAAAAGCTAAAGAACACGTTGATCGGGTGTTTGAATCATTGATTGGTGATGAAAATCGCACTATAATGTAGTGATTATTGAGATAGAAAGTGAAGAAATGGTTGAAGATGGTGGGTTTTGAAAATGGTGAGTTTTGAAGTTACTGGGTTTTGAAAAGGAAGAAGAAAGGGTTGGATTGACTAAAATACCCTTTTTCTTTATTTTAAAGTTACCACATGTCCTAATCCTATTGCTTCCTACACTTCCTAGCCAAAATAAACTTTCTATTTGATCCTTTCCCTATATTTTTATCCAAAATAATATGAATAAGACTTACTAGTTAACCCCTGTAATTATTAAATTATAACAAGAACATGCCAACATGGTTAAGTTTGGTGTGCTGTAGTTAGATAGGGCTGTTCAAAAAGCTCGCGGCTCGGAGCTCGCTCGAAGCTCGCTCGGATTTAGCTCGGAAAAAGCTCGCTCGATTTGGCTCGGTTTAAAAGTGAGCCAAGCCGGCTCGGCTCGGTTAGAAAGTGAGCCTAGCTCGGCTCGGCTCGTAACGAGCCGAGCTGGCTCGGTTCGGCTCGCTTTGTAGCTCGGCTCGGTTTAGCTCGAATTATTTTACTTATAATAAGTTTTAATTTTATATACATTATAATATATTACAAAAAAAACTGATTATTATTTACATGTATATAGGTTTGTAATTTGATATTTATGGCATATTTGAAGATTGATTACCATACTAATAAACTAATATTGTATTTTATTGAAATTAAAACTTATTTTGCGTTGTTAAACTTGATTTTGGTTTGAATTGTATTAGGTTGAACTTATTTTGAATATATTCTTTTAAATTATTGAATAATATTTTAGGCTATTAAATTTTAAGAGGTATATATTAGTTTTTTTTATAAAATCGAGCCAAACCAAGCCGAGCCGAGCTAGCTCGGTTTAAAACCAAGCCGAGCCCGAGCTTCGATTTTCAGCTCGGTTTCAAATCCGAGCCGAGCCGAGCCAGCTCGGTTTATAATCGAGCCGAGCCCGAGCTTGGCCTGGCTCAGCTCGGCTCGGCTCATGAACAGCCCTAGGTTAGACTAAGAAAAACTTCCAAAGGCATTGGGATATATTAAAAAAAACTTCAAAAGGCATTGGGATATTATATATACTAGCAAAGTCTACTCGAGAAAACACGGTTGTCTTGTTTCTCAAATTATAAACTATAACTTATTAGCAACAAAATGTTGCTTTATGGAGTTTTTTCTAAAAAAAAGGATTTGTCATTTCTAACCCAATGTTTTCATATTTTGCAATTTAACCCTAATATTTTTTTTTCATCTTTGGCTCCTCATAATTTTTATCACAAGTTATTCGTTTTACGTTTCGTTCCAAATTTTGCAAGATACACCGCAACGTGTGTGTGGGGTTCACCGTTTTTTTGTATATTTTTCCCATTTAACAAACCCGTCGCAACACGTTATTTTTCCCCGTTCAACTTAGTTATTTTTTTCTACGTTTCGGTCCAATTCTTCGCATTAACACACCGCAATGGGCGTGCGTGGTTCAACGATTTTACGTCTGCTTTTCGTTCGGTGTTATTTTTTTCTTTTTTATTTATTTTTGATTTTTACGAATTTTTCCAATGTTGGGGTCACTGACAGTGGTATGGCATTAGTGCTACTTGGCACGGTTTTACGAACTTTTTTAACCTATTAAGTTTTTTTACTAATAATTTGTTTCGAGTTACCCCTAACTTCCTTTACTTAAAAAAACTATTTATTTACGTGTCGGTATAAATATGATTTGCTCTACGTTTCGACGTAAACTTTTTTCAGGAAAACAAGTTAGGTCAAATATAATAGAGTAAATTGCAATTTTACCCCCTGAGGTTAGGGGTGATTGGCACTCTTACCCCCCCTAAGGAAATAATTGCAATTTTACCCCCCACTGTTAACTCTTATGTCGCAACATTGCCCCCTATACTCAATTTTGTTGACTAATCTGTTGACTTGGTGGTGAAATGACTATTTTACCCTTTTATTTTACCCCCTGTGTTTTGTTTACTCTGTCATTTTACCCCCTGCCACCACTGCCACCGCCATTCACCACCACAACCACCACTGCCACCTCCAGCCACCACCCTCAACCACCTCCAGCCACCACCCTCCAACACTCTCAACCGGGTACCACCACTGCCACCGCCATTAACCTCTCAAGATCCAAATCTCACCCTTCCACCTTTCATTACACATAAATCTAATGAATCTGTTATTTTTCCACCCATGGATGAAAAACATAGAAATAAAGAAGATGAAGGTCCTGCAACTTTCATTACACATCTTCTCTAACAGAAATTAAAAAACACACACACACCCCACAAAACCCCCAATTCAGTACATTACTTCAATGTCTCAATCAATCTACCCTTCTTCTTCTGTCGCCTTCAAATCATATCGTGGCTTCAATTTTTATGGGTTTGTTTGATATATTAGGTTTTGAATCTTTGTGTGTGTGTGTTTTAGGAAGGACAACATTTACTTTGAAATAAAAATAGAAATTGTCATATTGGATATATATTTAGCTCTGTATTACTATTACAGGGTTAAGGTGGAAGAGTGAAATATATGCTAGAGAAAGTATTATTAATCATCTTGTAGATGCAATCTTGAATCTTTTCCATGCGTTTGTTTTTGATGTTTCCATTCGTAACATTTGGGAGGAAAATGTATGTTACACTATATGTTCCGGTTTTCCGTTCAACTTGCTGATTGCTTGCTTGCTTTTAGCATTCTGTTCTTAAAAGAGTAACCTTACTGCCTGCTCATGGCTATTACAAGTTTAGAACATAATCATGGATTGTATGCTAATGATTGAATAGAAAAAATCTTGATTTTGATAGCTTCATCATCTCTTGTATGCCTTTTTAACTGTAAATAAAGAGTTGTTCTTAGTTCTTACACAAAATGGATAAAAACATTGCTTTTTACAAAAAAATGAACGATTTCGGATTTAAAAAATTTGGCAAGATACATTTCTCTGATTTGCCGAATAGCATTATTTTACAATTTATGGTGTATTGTTCTTACAAACTTGGTTTTTCACTACAAACTGATCATCACTCTTTCAAAATGTGACACTAATTTCCAAGAATTGGCCTTTTGGATAAACTGTGTAAATGCAAAAGAAACAAGTGTACCTAATTTTTTGTCCAAAATAAGTGTGAAGTGCTGTGCTGTTTTTAACTTACATGATTGGTTGCCATTTTAAAAGGTAACTTTTATGTTGGGTTGAACGGGACGACCTCTTCCGTCACTGGTTGTGGTGGGGGTGGTGATGATGGCGACGGTGATGGTTGTGGCGGCAGTGGTGGTTGTGGCGGTTCAGATGGCGACGGTGAGGGTTGAAGATGATGATGATGGAGGTTTGTGGCGGGGGTGGTGATGATGGCGACGGTGATGGTTGTGGCGGCAGTGGTGGTTGTGGCGGCAGTGGTGGTTGTGGCGGTGATGGTTGAAGACTATGATGATGGAGGTTCAGAATTCAGATAATGGTTGAAGATGATGATGATATTTGCAGCAGTTTAGTCTATATATAATAAAAATAATATTAAAAATAATAATAAAAATAAATATAGGGTAAGATTACCAAAATACCCTTACATATAAGGGTCAAACTACCTTTGACTGAGTATAGGGGGTAATGTTGCGACATAAGAGTTAACAGTGGGGGGTAAAATTGCAATTATTTCCTTAGGGGGGTAAGAGTGACAATCACCCCTAACCTCAGGGGGTAAAATTGCAATTTACTCAATATAATATTCTTCCATTAAAAAAAAATCCAATTTTTTCGTGCATATTTTTATGTACTATAAATTTGAGTTGGTCTACGTTTCGATTTGGGAGGTGAGTCAGGACAAATATAATATGTATTCGTGCGTTTTTTATGTATGTTTCGTAAATTTTGTTTCGACCCGTGTGGAGTCAAATAGTAGTTTCTTTTCTATGTATGAGTCAGATCACATATAAATTCGATTTACTTTACGTTTTGATTAAATCGCAATTCTTATATAGGTTATTTTGAGTTCAATCGGTTACGTCAAAACACGTGTTTTCATACGCTTAATGCATCACATGACGTTTGGACTAATCCATTCGATTTTTGCGATGTTCTCGCGCCGCAACGCACGCGAGTCTTATTGCTAGTTTCCATTAAATTATTTATATTAATCTTTTTTTAGTTGGAGACTTTATCATTTGTTTTACGATAGGATGAAGTATAGAGTGCAGAGATTGTGGTCAGTGGTGACAAATAACCAATAAAACCCCTTAAGGTATTATACAGTAATTGATGTATCTGTATATACTTTTTAGTTACACTTGTTTAGATACAATTGTAACATATAAGACTAACTTGACCAAATTAAAAAGTCAAAGTATTAACGTGAAATGTATTACTTGAGTAGTTATGTTCTAGTACTTCACTACCTCTGAAACTAGGTTCAACCTATTAAATTTTTGCAATCACCAATTAAGTGCTTTGCTTTATAAACAATGTTATTAAGTATGCATTGTAAGTCATTCAACAATTAACCATTCTGCTAAAGGGTATGGGGAACGTGTCAGGGGTCATGGCCTGTCACGAGAGCCGTGGAAAACACGAAACACCGTTCATGAACCACGCATGGTTCGCGTGGATATACCTACGGAGACCATGAGCCACATTCCAAAAATTAAGGTGCTTTGGACCGTTGTACTCGATTTAATTTTTTTTACCTATTTTCTATTTATTTAAACACATTCCACCCATTTTTTTACAACACATATTTCTCATTATATCTACAAATTCCTCATTCTCTCTATATTATCTGATTTTCTACCCCACAAAAAACAACTATGGATCCACACGATCCAAACAATCCGCCACACACCCCGTGGACGTCACCCACCTACTCCCCCGTTGATCTGATGTGGTCAACATCAAAACAAAGGCGAAAATTGTTCAAAGATGGGGTTTTCAATTAGCTTCTTTTTCGTGTTAAAATTTTTATTTTCATTTTTATATTTTGTAGTTTTCGTTTTTAAATTATATTTTTTTCTTTTCTAAAAATGAATGGAATGTTATTTTTATTTATTTAATTGTTTAACATAATATAAAAAAAAAATTAAGGAGGACCATCACCAGGGCCGGTCCTGATAATTTAAGTGCCTTGTACGAGTCGAAAAAAAGGCCCTTAGACCCTAACGAATTGTATAAACTTAACGTTATAGCAATAAACCTAGTAAAATCATAGTATTAAAATGACATAACGTAATAGCTAACCCATAATTCAAAAGTCAAAAATCATTAACAATTACTAAATTCAAACAATTAATAATTAGGTTCAACAAAACACCTCACGCAATTCTAACAATTAACCAATAGGGCTCAAACGTTACAGCTGTAATTCATAGAAAAGGGCATCAATACGTGTTAAGTTCGTTAGTTTTTCTTGTTAAATATTAGTTAAATAATAAAAAAGAAAAATCATTTCAAAAATCATTAAAAATCTTTATAAACCTATAAATAAGCAACATATCATTAAAAATCTTTATAAACCATAAATAAGCAATATATTTGTGCTTATGGTTGTATTCTTGGCTTTGAGAGTTTTTTTAAAAAGAAACAAATTGGAATTTTCATTTCTAACTTTAAAGTTTCAATCTTTGTTAATTTAACCCTTTTGATTAATTTGATATTTTACTTCTAATTCAAAAGTTTCCATCTTTTGCAATTTAACCCTTTTGATTAATTTGATATTTTACTTCTAATTCAAAAGTTTCCATCTTTTGCAATTTAACCCTTTTGATTTTTTTTTACTTTTAACTCAAAGTTTTTCACATTTTCCAACTTTGTTCCCTTGTACTTTTTACTTTTCTGAATAACGTTCATTTTCTTTGTTGTTCGTTTATTAATATCTAGTTTTAGGATTCGTTTTTATTCATGTTATATTTACCTATTTTTTTCATTTAAATTTTTAAATTTTGTTAAAAAGCAACCTATGCCATCTTTTATTTTCTGGTTTTTTTTTTCCTTGCTATAATATACTGAGCTGATACCGATCAATTTTTTGTCGCGTTCCCATCCTAAGGCGTGAGTTTAATCCCACTAGTTTGTATTATATAGAACATAATAATTAACAAATGGTACATACGGAGTTATGATTTTAATCTCTAGACTGTAGGGTTGTTTGGAATTCGGTTTGAACACCCTTTTGAAGGAAGAAAAAAAAAAAGAAAAAAAACCTCAGCTTTGAGTATGTCCCCATCTTCGAGTGTATTAAAAAACGTGTATTAAATTTTGTTAAAAAGCAACCTACCCCATCTTCGAGTGTTTATATATTCAACTCTAATTTAAACAAACAAACGTTCATCTAAATCTAATACACGTTAACATGTTATGTGTAACAATGTTATTAAATATTAGTCCTTCATGTTGGCACCTATTTTACTCAAATTATATATTTGTTAAGAATATTATTCAATGATAAGTGATTTTTTTGGATAACCATAACGTTCAAATTATTTACCTCTCATAGAACTTGGTGGAGGCAGCTGCATTCACAACCACATCCACTTCTCTTTGCATTTCTTTAATCAAATTGTAGTCCCTCAGTCCCAAATTTTCGTTGGTGATGTCACCGGCCAAAGGAGTTACCTTTTCGGATAAAAATGTATCTATATTCGCACCATGTTTCTCTCTTAGTATCCTAAATAAGTCGTTACCGGCAACCTGCATAATCAATACGTAAAAATTAGACTTTTAGTTGACATCTCTATTCATTTCAACGGTCACTTTTTCTAAACAAACATATACATGGGATTGGCATCAATCATTTGTTTAGAAAAAATGACCATTGAATGAATAGCTAATTGTATTTTTGCCAACCCCATATACAGTACGTTGGACAACATTACATGAATTGGAGTAGAGAGTAGACAGACTCTCACAAACACATACATTAGCTAGTGTTAGACATACCTCCATTTGAAAACGCTTGATGGCTTCTTCTTGGTCACAAGCTCTAATAAGAAGATAGAGTTTTCTCACGTTCGGTTGAACTCGTAGTATCTTCTCCACCATAACTGTAATATGAAGAAGAAAAGTCATGTCTACAAAATAACTCAAGGAGAATGAGAGGGAGTGACATAGAGATAGATAGATAGATAGATAGATAGATAGATAGATAGATAGATAGATAGATAGATAGATAGATAGATAGATAGATAGATAGATAGATAGATAGATAGATAGAGAACCTTTGGCCAGAAAGCCAGTACCACCAGTGACTAAAATGGTCCTATCCTCAAGAAATTGCATTATGTTATTCACTTCCATTGGGAGAGAGAGATGAGGGAGAGAAGCGAGTTCAACTTAAGAGATGGATATGAGGCCGTGTGAAAGGGTTTAACGTACAATTTATACATGTTCGTAGAGTTTTTTTACCAAACTAGTGTAGTTACAAAACTTATTTACCATTTTGGGTACTTTTCTTTATCTCTTTTGTTTTTTCTTAAAAAATTGTTTATCTCTCCTTCTAATTGGACAAAGCCTAAATTAATGATAACATAGTATTGTTATTTAATAAAATTACTATGTTTTTGTAAATTATTATTTTTGTGTTACGTTTTTTAATTTATATATCTGTTTTTAATTTGTAAAAAAAAATACCTCAAGTTTAAAAGTAAAAATTCATGTATTTAGTTTGGCTTTTATTTTAAGAATAATATTTCTCTGTATAATCATTTAATCTAAAATATTCCAAACGTAATTGCTCAACGTAAATTGTTATATTGTTTTTATTTCACGTTTTTGCAAAAATATGTATATGCTTTTATGTTTTTGTAATTGTGCGTTTTAACTTGGTGTATAGTTGTTCAACGTAATTGTTGTTCGATTCACTTATGAACAAATTGTTTGTTTTTAGTTTAGTATATAATTATTTAATCTATAGCATATATAAAAGAATAAATATAACACGGTTACTCTGTTAATAAATTGAGTAAATGATTATACTAGTTTTTTATTCTTAAAATAAAAGCCAAACTCAATACATGATTTTTCTACTTTTAAAGTTGACGTTCTTTTTATTACAAATTAAAAACATAACATAAGATAATTTTTTTTTTACAAAAATATAAGTCTATTAAATAGCAATAGTATGTTATCATCAATTTAGGTTTTGTCCAATTAGATTAGGAGAGAGAGACAAATAAGTTTTCAAGAAAATTAAAAGAAACAAAGGAAATTACCCATTTTGGTAAATATTTTTCAAACTACCCAAAAAGGTAAATATTTTTTGTAACTACACGAGTTTGAGAAAAAACTCCATGTTCGTATGTGCACCTATATAAATCTGATGTGTCCATTAATTAATTAGAGTTAATTATATAGATGAACTCTGTAGTTTATAGCTAGTTTCGTTTTTTTGTACTAATTTTTTTTTAACAGGTTCAACTTTCGTGGTTTCAATTTTTAACACATTTGGGTACTAATACCAAACTTGGTTAATTTTTATGTTAAAACTTAAGTAAAATGACTAAAATACCCTTCCATCTTAAAAGGACCATGTATGTCATTACTCTATTATTAAAAGGACCATTTATGTACATATCTCTCTTCTTTTCCGTTGTGTGATTCATGTAACGTTTTTTTATATTACAGTACCAGATCCAACAATTGAAGGTTCCTAAGTCAACTGCAGATACTTCAATGCTATAATCAAACATGTGATTCGACCTTTAGGTAAAACATATTTGAGCTTGCTACATGAAAAAAAAAAAAAAAAAAAGACTAAAATGGTTAAACATTTATAATCACTTTTATTCTTGTGGTATTATTACTGCACCTCTAGATCCCAATTTCTTCTTGTGTTTCATCTCTTGTAAGTTGAATAATCATTTGGTTTTTCCTTTTAAGATATGGAGATGCATCACTCTACCATCATGATTGGATGCATAACGCATTGAAGGAGCATCGTTCAATTGAAAAGACATAACCTAGATTTTATAACAGGCTGCCCATAGAATTTTGGCATTAAATCATGTGGGACAAACAAGTCGCAGTTTCCATAATAATCATATGCCACACAACGGAAAAGAAGAGAGATATGTACATAAATGGTCCTTTTAATAATAGAGTAATGACATAAATGGTCCTTGAAATTAATAATAGAGTAATGACATAAATGGTCATTTTAAGATGGAAGAGTATTTTAGTCATTTTACTAAAATTTAACATAAAAATTAACTAAGTTTGGTGTTAGTACCCAAAGGTGTTACAAAATTGAAACCATGAAACCAGAACCTGTTAAAAAAAGTTAGTACCCAAAGACGAAACTAGCTATAAACACATGGTTTATCTGTGTAATTAACTCAATTAATTAAGAAGATGATAGATCATAACCACTAGAGATGCAACTAAATAAAATCAAGGGCAAGTTATTTAAAAAAACCTCCTCACAACAACCCCATCCAACCCAAAAAAATAAAAATAAAAGAGAAATAAAAAATTGAAATAAAGAAAATTGTAATCTCGCAAAAGAAAATATAAAATAAACACACTGTCACCATCAGTTAGCAGCAACCAGAAAATCATCATTAACTACATTATTTTCAAAGGGTACCCACATGAAATAAAAAGGGAAATTCTATTGGCACACCGGCCCTCTTTATCCGTATACTTTTCCAATTTAATACGTATCGTATAGGCCAGTGTTGCAAAAATCGCGACTAGTCGGCGATTAATCAGCGACTAGTCGCTAGTCGGACCTCTACTGAGTAATTTTTCACTAATCAGTGAAAAAATCGCTAGTCGGCCTAGTCGGCCCTAGTCGGCCCTAATCGCGACTAGTCGGTCGGGAAAAATCGGAAAAAATCGGGAAAAAACAAAAAAAATCGGAAAAAAAATCAGAAAAAATCGGAAAAAATCAGAAAAAACACATATTCCGGCCAAAACCTCCCAGATTCCGGTCAAAACTTGTCCACTTAAAAAAATTATGTATAAAAATATATGTATATATGTATAAAAACTTAAAATTATACATAAAAAGTCCAATCCGATTAATCCCGATTAATCCCGAGTAATCCCGAGTAGTCGCTAGTCCCTGCCTCACCGACCCGCTAGCGACTAGCGAGTTCTCCAACCTTGGTATAGGCCTATAGGATGCGTATTGAATAAAGTAAAAGACATGGCAGACTGACAAGTGCAGGTATTATCTGGCGGCTGGCCTAATACGCATCGTATAGGCCTGTACGATACGTATTAAGGTACATAATTTTTGAAGTTTATTTTTTGGTATGTTGTGTTTGGTGTTTTGGGTTTGTTATTGGTGTTTATTATTGGTTATTTTTGTTTTAAAGAGTTTTAAAATCTTTATTATTTGTTATCGTTAAGTATCGTATTATAGCATATTGTGACGAATCGTATACGCCTATACGATGCGTATTACTTTTTATAATGGAGACATTGTCAGCCTTTGACTGACCTTGAAGTTTGAATCAACCCTAATACGCGTCGTATAGGCCTATACGACACGTATTAAAGGTGTCGATTTAATATTCCAAGGTGTGCCAATAATACGACCCAATAAAAATGGGTTTCGTATTAAAAATAAGTCAGAGCAACGAATTTCGATGCATTGTTTTAATTACTGTTCTAATGTCTTTTTCAAACGGTTTTGTAAGAATATATATAAACTATAAATTCATATCTCCATTATTATTATTTTTATTATAAATGATCAATGACCTTAATGCCCATATTCACTTAATTAGCAAATATTTAATGGATGTATTTGCCCTTATAAGAAGAATAGGGTTTCCTCTTAAGTGTATAAAAAAGGCTTATTAGAGAGCTGATGCGTGTGAAATGTGTATATAAGTTTAAGTATATTTTAAGCCCTTTTACACTTTCTTTAACCAAGTTTTAAATTTATAAAACACGATATTTACTAACACTAAACACACATATGGGCAAGTGCACCCATCGTGAGCGTAGTATAGTGTTGGTAAGATACCGAGGTCGTCCAAGGACACAAGAGCTTTTAGTACCGGTTTATCCTCAACGTCTAATCAAATCAAAAAGTTAGAAAAAAAGGTTTTAAACTAGAAAAATAAAAACTAACTAAAATGCTGAAAATAAAATAAAAGTAAAAACAGATAGACAAGATGAATCACTTGGCTCCGACTCGTGTATAGTGTAACCTTTGATTATTTCCGCACTTTTGCACTTTTTAAGAGATTATCTTAGTTATTGTAGTATGCCCCTCTTTTGAAGGTGACGTTACCCTCAACCCAGTAGTTTGAGTCAGCAAGAATACAATCCTAAAGGGTCGGATTATTGAAAGATAATTAATTAAGTTATTAATGCATATTATGGTAGGCCCCTCTTTTGAAGGTGACGTTACCCTCGGCTAAGTAGTCTGAGCCAGCAGAGATACAGTCCTAAGTAGCCGGGTTAAAGTATTAATAGTAGCTTACATATGAGGGGATCAAAGAGTTTGGACCCCCGCCATCCAATACCGTTAAGTATTGAAGGAGGTCCTACTAAATTTGACCCAGGTCTTTGCAAGATCTATACACTGAACAAGGCAAGACTCTTACCAAACTGTTCCCTTAACCCCCGACCAGGTAGCCAACATACCTCCATATAGACCGTGGAGATATGAATGGTGAAAATCTTTTATTTTATATAGACAGTCAAATAATGCCAAGACACAATGGACAAACGATAAGGAAGAATCACCTTCAACATAAGAAACTAGTTATTAAAGTCATTAATACATAACCAAGTAAAAAGTGCGAAAAGATTAAAAATAAAAAGTAATACACTAGACACTTTGTCTTCACCAAGTGATGTAAGAGACTTAGGCAAACATGGCCTTGATTGTCAAGAACTCTTACGATCAATCTTTGATCCCGAGACGACTCACACACTCTATGATGGACAATGGATGATGGTGGTGGATGATGGTGTTATGGTGGTAGTGGGTGGTGGGTGAAGTGTGAGAGAGGTGGTGTGCCAAGGGATGGTTTGAGCTTGAGCCAAGCACTCCTATTTATAGGCTGAACAGAAGCTCGGGCACGGCCCCGTGTCCATTGGGCACTGCCCCGTGTCCATCCTCTTCTCTGTCTTCATTAATTGCAGTTTGTCTGCATTAATTGACCATGCCCCCGTGTCCGCTGGGCACGCCCCCGTGTTCAGAAGCATATCTGTACTATCAAGATTTGTCTGGATTCTGCGAATCTTATAGTTGACCATGGCCCCGTGTCCGCTGAGCACGGCCCCATGTTGGGCAATAGAAGCTTCTATAGCTTTGTCTTTTATGCTGGCACTTGGGCACGCCCCCGTGTTCACTGAGCACGGGGCGTGTTCAGCCTTCTGTTCTCTTTTTTTGCTTGGGAAGATGCTGTCAGGGAGGTCGGGCATGCCACGTTTGTTCCTTTTCTTGTATTTGTGTTAGATTTAGCTGTCTTTTTGCTTCTTTTGTTAATTTGAGCTCATTTAATCCTGAAAATACAAAAGGAAGACAAAAGCACACTTTTTCCAACATTAGTACTAAAAAAGGGTTAGTTTTATGCCACAATTGATGTAATTTATATGTTGCATTTTGCACACATCAAGAGCTGCAAAGCTTGGCTCACAAAATTTATATATGGATCTAAGTAATTTTCGGTTTTGATGTTCATAGTTGTGTTTTATGGATTGTTAAACTCGACAAAAACTTGTTTTAATGAGATTAAAACCATAAAATTTTGATAAGTTTTGAAAAAAATATTCAAGAAAAGTTCTTGATGTTCTTCATCATAAAATGAATGAAAATCATGTGTTTTGGTGTTTGATTCAAATCAAACTTGTTTTTAGATATTTTGGGTGTACTTTTTTCACTTGTTTGCTAATAAAACCCAAAAGTTTAAAAAATAAATTTACTAATAATCCCTTAATTATGGACAATTTTATTATATGAAAAATACTCATGTGTGGCACTCATCATAGATGGCACTCATCATGGCTGGCAATCATCATGTGGGTGGCAATCCTCATGGATGGCACTCCGCGTGGGTGGCACTCCCGTAACATTGGCATAGGCATCACTCTCATAAAATGGTCATCGTCGTCGCTCTCCTAAAGTCTTAAGTGCAAATTTAGGCATCCAGCCCACACTCAAATCGTCGACATCAGGTGACACTGAAGTTGGTGACACTGAGAACGCTGGTACTTATGTCAGCGACATTTATGTCAAGTGGCGCTCAGCTAGCCCTTAGGCAGAAATCTGTCCGCCAACGGTGTGCAAGTGTCACTCTCCGATTGACCTTACGCTGTGCTAGTGACACTAAATTTGCTTACACTGAGAGTGTTATAGGCGTCACTGACATTGAGAGTCTTATAGGCACCACTCACATAGTCAGGCGTCACTCAAATATCAGGTGTCACTCAAATTTTAGGTGACACTCAAACTTTAGGCGACACTCTGTTTTTTAGGTGACACTCAAACTTTAGACACCACTCAAGTTTTAGGTGACACTCAAACTTTAGGCGCCACTCAATTTTAGGCATCACTCAAATTTTATGTGACGCTCAAACTTTAGGCGCCACTCAATTTTAGGCGTCACTCAAATCATTAGTTGTGTTCAAATCTTAAATATTAAATGTGTTACAAAAATAACATGCTTCACTCAAAATAAACTTTTCATATTTTACTTCTGCCCAAAGGTGATGTGTTACATTTATTTTCATTGTTCAAGTCTAAATAAGCATGATTTTGCCTAATACGCATAAATGTCTCATTTCTTACCAAAGGTAATGTGTTACATTTATGTATTGCAAAACTAATTTGTGCTTAATAAATTAATTGTTTTATTTCTGTCCAAATGTGATGTGTTATACTTAATTTGCACTTTTACAAATGCTTGAATAGTCTCACTTCTGCCCAAAGGTGATGTGTTATTGTTTAAGTAGAACTTAACTTACTCTATTAGTTTGAGGTTAATAATTGACATATCATAACTTCATTGCTAAAATGGTCATAACTTATGCATGCTTTAGGTTTAGTGCCCCTTAGATCAATCTAAGTTCTTCTACCTAAGCAACTTATTCTTCTCATCTTATACCCACGTGTAGCTCCTAAATGTGGTATTCCACCATTGATTGCTGATAACTTTGCCACCTGGAAAGACTCTCTCATGCTAACTCTTGCCTTGTTGGATTACGACTTCACACTAAGAGAGCAACAACCTCCACAACTTCATGATAAGATGTCACACCCCGATATTTCCACGTATTACCGGTGGGCCTGGTGGGGAGTATCGTGACGTAGTTGATATCATCATAGTCAATTTATCACAGTTCAATGCACAGCGGAAGTCTAAAAGTAAAAATATTACAAACCAAATGAAAGTAACAAGAGTATTACAAACAAAATGTAAAAGATCCACAGGCGGATCAAAAGAAAGGAAATATTGTTCAACAGATTTTAAAGTGATAAAGCTTGCATAACTCTTTATTTAATTCACTCAGTAGTAGCCAGCCTATTCCGCCTAGTACCTGCACTTAGCCTTTTGGAAAATACGTCAGTTTACACTGGTAAATACAATTAACTGACAGTTTTGAAAATGTTTTAGGAAAATTGATTTAAATGCACAAGGCACAAATAATCTTTATAACTTGGGATAATTATTTAAAAATAAACTTGTAGAAGAATTATATGTTTGTTATACGTTCAGTAGCCCGGGTTGAATATCGGGTTAAAGATTAATAGACACACCACATAATATAACCCATAGCGAGTTATTCTTGAACAGGCTGGTTCATTATTTTACATACGCACCGGCAGGTGTATGCCTACACCCCGTGCTTAAGTCGTGGCCATTTCAATGAATGAGCCGAGGATATCCAGGACATGGTCATTAACCCCCCAAAGGCTTAGAAAAAACAAAACAGATTAAACGGGTTATCTGAATGATTTAACCTTAATATGATTAAAAATTCAATACCCGACCAAGCGGTATTTTATATACCGTACCCCAAGCCCGTATAAGGGAAAATAAGTTAAAAGTATTTACCGGAGCAAATTATACAAATTTATCCTAACCGTATACAATCAGCAAGTGCAAATATCTTTTACTGGGCTCCTAAATCTGGAACGAAGGTTTTAATAACCTATTAGATTCCTAACGGGTCTTACTTAAGTTTAAACTTAGACTGGTTAGTTTTAAAGAAAGATATACGGTTCAAAACGCAAGATTAAGCAAAGACCGGATTAGAATGTGATTTAGACCCGACAAGTTTGAAGACTTGTATAATATGGGTAAACTAAACACATTCTGGATTTTGATGTAAAAATGATATGGTTTGACCCGTTTCGGTTAATTTATGCAAACTAGTTACATAAACCGCACCGAACGCGAAAAATGCTTAACGGGTAACCAAATGAGTCATGTACAGGTTTCACAAGTTAATATGCCTTAAATATGTTGTGATCTCAGTAGGATACCTTCCATTATGCCAAAAACGAATTTAAACTCAAATTAAGCCCCGTAGGGGTATTTTGGTCATTTTGAAAAGTTATAAAAGAGATTAAATATTAATCTGAGGTCCTGGTCTGAAATGATCAATAAAAATAATTATTTTTGCAAGTCATATCAGTAGGATATTGCATATATGCGAAATTTATCATTTATAGCCAAACTATGCGCCGTAGGGGCATTTTGGTCATTTCACATAAGCTTTAAGGTTAAATTTAGAAATCTGAGTTCAAAACTTTTACTTACTATTAAGATATAAAAATTTACTTAAAACATCAGTAGGTATTAAGTCTTATATGTAAAAAATAGTATTAATCCATACTATGCGTTTAAAACGCTTAAAAAGACGGTTTTAAGCGATTTTCAGGTTACATAAGAAAAGCTGAGATTTTTATCAGTCCAGAGGGCTTAAAATATTTTATTTATCATATAAAATCAGTAGCAAAAGGTTTGGTATCAAAATGTTATGTAAAACTCATTTTATTAGCAAAAAGGGTATAACCGTCAATTACCGAATCAAAGCAATAACCCTATGTTATGATCAGTTTAAAAATAAATAAAAATCTTCAAAAATCCCAAAATATTATATTACATCAGTGGGTAAAAGGTTTGGTGTCAAAATTCGGGTTTAAATAGGCTCTATGCTAAATATGCCGTTTAATTAATAAAAAGCTTTCAAATTACGATATTGAGCATAACTCCTAATTTAGACCTCAAACTGACGTCAAATTTTTAGGACAAGTTTATAAATCAGTAATAAAGGTTTTTGTCCTCTCACATTTTCAAAAATCTCGTTTTAATGTCAAAAGGGCATAATGGTCAATTCTAGGCATTTAACGGAAACATGCAATGAACTAGGATTACAAAGGAACCACATTATATAAACTCAGAGGTTTATACTAACATGTAATATGGTCCTAATGGAACCCTAAGGAATTTCTAAAACAATCTAAATCGGGTCAGAACTGAAAGTCAAAGCAAAAGTCTTCTTTTACGAATTTCGGTTCCGAGCCGAGCCTAAACTCAGAATTGTCGGGTTGAACATGCTTAGACATGTTCTTACATTATTTACCAAGTTATTTTAGTGTTAAAACAAGTTCCATAACTTCTACATTGCTAGTTATGAATTTATTTGCAAAATAGCTTTCTGTTGACTTTTTAATATTAAGTTTGACCCGACAATTGACCAAGTTAGAGTGATAATCTGTGACAACCGGTGATTTACGGCACTTAATTACGTGATTAAGAAGTGATTAACGTGATAATAAATAGTGTTTACAACACTAATTAACTTAACCAGGCCCTTGGAGTGCCCAGGAACGTTTGTTTAGCTTTACAGTACGCGTATGAAGATTCGCGTGGAATCTGCGAAACATCAAATGACAATGGACTGAAACCATACGAAATACTGACGACACTGACAAATATGGATGTTACACGAATATTTTATGCTCATGGAGTTTGGGTCGCGATATCGGGTCTCGTAGGAATTACGGGCCACTTACACATGAGATGGGCTTGTAGGCCCTGGGCCCAAGCCCAAAACCCACAAGCCTAAACCTGTACATAACATACAAGATCTCTATGAAATCTTGTAAAATCTTACAAAATATTCTCAAAATCTCTACAAGATATTCAAATCTCTTCAAAATCGCTTCAAGGGATTTAGATTCAAAGAATAAAACATGCAACTTGAAGGTAACTTAAATACACATTAGACATAAAAGACACTGTGGTCTATAAATGAGAACCCATCCATCTCTCCTCACTACACAAACCTTCAAAGATCAGACAAAACAACACACACTCAACAATAACCTCTCCTCCCCTCTCTCTCTCTCTCTTGAATATATGTACAGACACATACAAAAAGAAACTCCTTAACTCCCTCATCCCCTCTCTCGATTGCTTTCAAGCAGAACAACCCAAACTTCAACTAACACACAAACAACAAACAAAGATCTGCTCTCCCTTCCCTCTTTGATGAAACCGCCGATGACCGGAGACCATACTCCGGCGGTGGACCTCCTGCCATCTCCAAAAAGATCCGACAACACCCACCTCCTCCCTTCTTTCGATCTGGGGGTCGGCCGACCACCACCACCGTCACGGTGTTGGTGTGATGACGGAACGAAGAGAGAGAGAGAGAGAGCGATCGGAGAGAGAGAGGCCGAGGAGAGAGAGAGATCGGAGCCATGGACCGGCGGTCGGAGCCACAGACCGGCGGTCGGAGCCTCGGACCAGCGGTCTTCGTCTTTATCCGACGAGTTATTCCGGTAATCACCTCCTACTTCTGTTTTTTCCGAAACATGAAGATGATGATGATTTTCTGTGTTGATAATAATTTTGAAGACGACTTGGGTATTGGGTTCAACCCGGGGTCGCGTACAGTTCGGGTTACGGGTCAGATTCAAGAAGATGGCTCGGTTCAGTTTCAAACAGATGGTTCGAGGTCGAGGTTTGGTTCAGATCAGTTTCAGTCGGTTCGGGTTCGAGTAAAGAGGTTGCCGATTCGGGTTCGGGATCCGGGTCTCGACTCAGATCGGGTTCGGTACGGTCAGATTGGTCAACATCATATGTGGTTCGGGTCAACTCGGTCAACCGAGTTAACTCAGTCAACTCAGTCAATGCAAGTCAACCCGGTTGACTCGGTCAACTGGTCAACTCAGTCTCGGTCAACATCCCGATGCGAAGATTGGTAAATATTTTACGGCGCGGTCTATTTCGTTATTTTCAAAGTTTTATATATTGCGTGACAAACGAGCTCGAACCGGTTAATTATAGTTTACGTTTAATATATTTGACAAATTACATTATATTGATTGAATATTGTTGAAGTTTGATAAAAATAACGACACTTTAGTTGTCGGGGCCGTCCAAAAACAGAGGAAACTCTGCCCGTTTTTCGAGAAAAATCCGTAAAAGAAATACGTATTTAATATAAGAACACAACCGATCGACTACAAACGACTTTTATGGAAATAAGCACAAGCTTATAATATTTTCGATAACACTTTATGACAAACAAAGACAACGATTCGAAATTTATTTACAACTAATAAATATAGTTTTTATATTTATTTTAAACCTTGAAAATTCGTCAAAACTTTTGTAAAATCAACGTAATGATTTACAGCGTTACAAATGCCGGATGATAATACGACTTCTTTACGTAAGGATAAATATAGTTATATATTTATTTCAAATACCCAACGACACGACAATTGTTTTACTAAAATAAATATAGTTTATATATTTATTTGAAATATCAAACAACAAGAATTCATTTTTTATAAAATGAATATGGGTTATATATTTATTTCCAACATCAAACACTAACGAATTCTTTTACAAAAATATAGCTTATATATTTATTTCAAACATCGAGCGACTCGATGATGCTTCAATAAAATAAATATAACTTTATACATTTATTTCAACCGCCTAAACGGCAAGTACTCATGTTTTGAAAGTTATCATACGAAAGGCGATATACATAATATGAGTTTGTTAAGTGTTACTTGACATAAATATTCTCTTATACACGTACGACCTCTCGGAACGACTAACATTATTTTGTCGATATATTGATATTTTGTATAAATATTTATATATGTCGAATTTCTCAAAAACTAAGTACTTTATAGACTTAGTAAATTACTAACGGTATCAAACGAGACTTAACGCGTATAACTTAGTCATTTTCGTTAAGTTAACAACTTACCGTTGAATCGTTCGGTTAACGATTCGGTAGAGCTCGGTGACACGTAGTTTAGTTACCGCTTTTATTTAGAAACTTATAAGATATTCCATGTTAGGAATATTGTAGAATGCACGCTAGCAAGTCTCATCTTGGAAATGACATTATGAAGTCGTATATAGCTAGCTTTGCACAGGAATATTCAGGTGAGTTCATGCTCCCCCTTTTCTCTAACTGTTTTTGGTTTTATAACTCTCGGGGGTGAAATACATGTTACAAATATTACAATTTTTACAAATGGTAAAAATACAAGAAGTACACTTGGTGAGAACGAGTACCGAGTGTGATACGATTTAAGAATACAAAAATACAAGAAGCACGCTTGGTGAGAACGAGTACCGAGTATGATACGATTTGAGAATACAAAAATACAAGAAGCACTTTTGGTGAGAACGAGTACCGAGTATGATGTGCTTTAAGAAATTCCTAGAAAATACTAGATCATGTGAGCATAGACTAGATATTGAGATGCCATTAATACTTAATTAGGGACAAGGGTTAGATCTAATGGGTACGGCCGAACACCACTCATGGTCAAAACTAGTACCTAGTAGTGCTTCGGAGTCACAGTCGAGGTTAATCGACACAGTCGAGGGTAATCGACACAGTCAAGGTAAATTGACACAGTCGAGGTTAATCGACACAGTCGAGGGTAATCGACACAGTAAAGGAGCCAACACTAATGCTCCATATGTCCTCACATGCCTTAAAGGAGCCAACACTAATGCTCCGTATGTCCTCACATGCCTTAAAGGAGCCAACACTAATGCTCTGTATGTCCTCACATGCCTTAAAAGAGCCAACACTAATGCTCCATATGTCCTCACATGCCTTAATGTCTTTGAACAAACATTCAATTAGTACCTGGTGTACACAAGAAAACTTGATTTATACAAGAATACTTTATTTAAACAAGATACATACCATGTTTTCATACATGGTATGCAAAACGCATGAACTCGCTCAACTTTATGTTGATGTTTTCCAAAATTACATGTATTTCAGGTGACAGGATGGATCTTGGGCGCAACTGTCGTAACTAGAAGTAGACTACAAGCTTAGATGTCATCCACTTTGTTGAATTGTAACCTAGATGAAGGTTGTGTTTTTAAAACTTAAGTAATTAAGTGTTTGTAATACTCAAGATTTTCTGAATGGATGAACATCGTTTTAATCATGTAGTTGTTTATTATGATTGAATGCAATGATAACAAACTAGTCACACATCGTACGCTTCCGCAAAAGACAGGGTGTGACATAATCAGGGGGTACCCTTTTAAGGACTTATTATCCACATAATTACCAACTCATAGCCACTTTCAATTCGAATAATGGCTGGACCTTTAGTTATTAATCACTAAGTCAAAGCTTAATTACGACGGCTTTGACTTTTGGTCATTAAGCTAATAAAACTTGAACTAGGAAGGCTAAGAATGCTTACAAGGGCTCTTAGCACGAATTAGGAGCTGAAGGAAACTTGCTTTAAGTCCAGAGAGCTCCAGAGAGTGAGTTGTGAATAATTTTTGAAAGTGAGCACATGAACTATCAAACAAGAACTCTTATATAGGAAATTTAAACTCACAACATCAATCCAATAAAGTCTATAAGTGATTCCTGATCATCCCAGGTGTCCCCTATGCATGTAAAACTATTGGTTCAGCCCCTGGGATCGAAAACCACCATGCAAAGGCGGTGTAACCTGCTGTTACAGGCATCTACCATCTTTTTCTGCATCTGACAGTGTTAGGCGGCCCGCGTAAGGTCTGGCCGTGGGTCTACACGGCCCGCATAGAGGTTAGCTCCGGTCACCAAGTTTCATTAAATTGCAATTTTAGTCCCTGGCCCCTCTAAACTTGTTTTAAGTATTGTTTATTGCACTTTTAACCCTCAAACTTGATTTTTAAGGGTCTTGAATCTTTAAACATTTAACGATAGGCCTTCGGTTAATTACGAGGTCACCCGAATGGTTTTAAATTGCAACGTTGACGCATTTAACCCTTATTACTTGCAATTACCGCTTTGCTTATTTATATGCGTCGAAACTCCACGAATTTAATATCCGTTATTCTTGGGATCAAAATGAATTATCACAATGTTTTTGGGATCGTTAAAAGGTCACTCAAAGGTTACTTTCAACATGTTGACACTTTTAACCCCTATGTTTCCCAAGATCCTTATTTCGAGCACAAACGACTTTTCAAGTTCTATTAATTATTCTTTAAAGAATACGAACGTCGTGTGAGGTCATTCAGAGGCACAAGAATGGCATGTTGACACTTTGGATCCCTTTATTAACATGTTTACATTGTTTGACAACTCCAGTCCCTCAGAAATAATTCCCTACACGTTTAAAGTCCATGACACGTGTCTTTATTATATTGGTCGTGATTTTATGAGGTGTTACATCCTCACCCCCTTAAAAGAAATCTCGACCTCGAGATTTACTGAAATAAATGAGGGTACTTCTGTTTCATTGTGGACTCAACCTCCCACGTGTACTCGGGACCTCTACGGGCATCCCATTTAACCTTCACAATTAGAACGTGCTTCTTTCGAAGTTTCTTGACCTGTTGATCCTTGATCGACAAAGGTTTTTGAATAAACTTTAAGCTCTCATCTATATGCACATCCTTATGTGACATAGCTAGCGATTTGTCAGCTAGACACTTCTTTAAGTTGCAAATGTGGAACACATTATGGATTCCACTGAGCTCTTCAGGCAGGTTTAACTTGTAAGCCACTGTTTCGACACATTCGATGATCTCGAATGGCCCTATGTATCTTGGGCTTAATTTTCCTTTCTTGCCAAAACGCATTACCCCTTTCCAGGGTGATACCTTAAGTAACACTTTGTCACGAACCTCGAATTTCAGAAGTTTACGCCTTTTATCTGCGTAGCTTTTCTGCCTATCCCTGGCAGCTTTGAGACGATCACGTATCTGCACAATCTTATCTGTCGTCTCCAGGACTATATCAGGTCCTGTTAGTTGGACATCTCCAACTTTCGCCCAACAAACGGGCGTCCTGCACTTTCTTCCATATAAAGCTTCAAAAGGTGCAGCTTGTATGCTGGAATGATAGCTATTATTATACGAAAATTCAATCAATGAAAGATGATCATCCCAACTTCCACCTAAATCAATAACACAAGATCGTAGCATATCCTCGAGTGTTTGTATAGTACGTTCACTTTGACCATCCGTCTGAGGATGATATGCAGTGCTGAAGTTTAATCGAGTGCCTAGGGATTGCTGAAAACTTTTCCAAAAAATGCGATGTATATCTCGTATCTCTATCAGAGATGATAAACACTGGCACTTCGTGGAGAGATACAATCTCGTCCACGTACAGCTGAGCTAACTTATCTGAGCTGTGTGTTTCCTTAATAGGTAAGAAGTGGGCTGACTGAGTCAGTCTATCTACTATAACCCAAATAGTATCATTTCCACGCTTTGTTTCGGTAACTTAGTGATAAAATCCATAGTTACCATTTCCCACTTCCAAGTGGGAAGTTCAGACTGTTGCAGCAAACCTGACGGCTTCTGGTGTTCTGCTTTAACTTGCGCGTACGTCAAACATTTGGCCACATAAGTGGCTATAGATTTCTTCAAACCTATCCACCAGTAATTTGCCTTTAAATCCTGATACATCTTATAGCTACCAGGATGAACAGAGTATTTGGAGCTATGGGCTTCTTGAAGGATAACGTCTCGAAGTCCTCCATAAATTGGAACCCATATTCGTCCATTCAATCTTAGGATTCCATCCTTGCCATATGATAACTGTTCGGCAGTTACTCCCAACTTTTCATTCGGATAGTTGGCTTCTAATACAGCTTCCTTCCGAGCGGCTAACAATCTTTCATTCAAGCTGGTTTTCAATTCAATGCTCTTGGCATTGATTCTAATGGGCTTAACCCTTTCCTTCCTGCTCAAGGCATCGGCGACTACATTCGCCTTACCTGGATGATATCAGATTTCACAATCATAATCATTCAGTGTCTCCATCCATCGACGCTGTCTCATGTTCAGATCCTTCTGGTTAAACAGATGTTGAAGGCTCTTGTGATCAGAATAGATCACACACTTGGTACCATATAAATAATGCCTCCAAAGTTTTAGTGTAAACACAACGGCACCCAACTCCAAGTCGTGGGTGGTGTAATTCTTCTCGTGCACCTTTAATTGTCGGGAAGCATGTGCAATAGCTTTGCCCTTCTGCATAAGCACACATCCCATGCCAGTGTGCGATGCGGCACAGTAAACCACAAATTCTTCAATCCCTTCAGGCAATGTCAGCACAGGTGCATTGCTTAACTTTTGCTTAAGTATATCAAAGGATTCTTGCTGCTTAGGACCCCAATCAAACTTGATATTCTTGCGAGTTAATGAGGTTAGGGGTGCAGCAATCCTTGAGAAATTTTTAATAAAACGCCGGTAATATCCTGCCAGACCCAAGAAGCTACGAATCTCTGTGGGCGTCTTTGGTTCTTGCCAATTCATGATGGCTTCTATCTTAGCGGGATCCACTTGGATACCACGCTCACTAACCACATGTCCAAGAAATTGGACTTCACGAAGCCAAAACTCACATTTTGAAAACTTGGCGTAGAGCTTCTCTTGCTGAAGAAGTTTAAGAATACAACGAAGGTGTTTCTCATGATCAGCCTGGTTCTTCGAATAAATAAGAATGTCATCAATGAAGACGATGACAAACTTGTCTAAGTAGGGTTTGCAAACGCGATTCATGAGATCCATGAACGTTGCTGGTGCATTAGTGAGCCCAAAAGGCATCACCAAGAACTCGTAGTGACCATAACGTGTTCTGAATGCAGTCTTATGTACATCTTCATCTCTGACCTTCAGCTGGTGGTAACCCGACCTTAAATCAATCTTGGAGAAGTAACTTGCCCCTTGCAATTGATCGAACAGATCATCGATCCTGGGCAATGGATATCTATTCTTGATAGTAACCTTGTTCAGCTCTCGATAATCGATGCATAGATGCATCGATCCATCCTTCTTCTTTACAAACAGAATCGGTGCTCCCCAAGGAGATGAGCTAGGACGAATAAAACCCTTGGCCAACAAATCATCCAGTTGAGTCCTTAACTCTTTCATCTCAGTCGGTGCTAACCTGTAAGGTGCTCTTGCAACAGGTGCTGCTCTAGGAACAATGTCAATTCTGAACTCCACTTGCCTATCTGGAGGCAAACCAGGTAGTTCTTCAGGGAATACTTCGGGATATTCAGAAATGACAGGGATGTCTTCAACCTTGGGCTTTGGTTCATCAATAGTCACCTGTGCCATGTAAATGACACAACCCTTCTTCAAACACCTCGACACCTTAAGCATAGACACTTGCTTAGGCAACCCATACTGAGTATCTCCTTGTATGGTAAGTGGCTCACCATACAGAGTCTTGATCACTACTTGTTTCTTGTCGCAAACAATCTGGGCTTGGTTATGAGATAACCAATCCATGCCTATCACTATGTCGAAACCAGCTAATTTCAAGGGAAGCAAGGATAACGGAAAAGAGTGGTTCCTAATGGATATAAAACATCCATCTAACACAGTTGAAGTTGTTTCTATGGTACCGTCGGCCAGTTCTACTTCATATTTTAAGCTTAGGGTTTTAACAGGTAGATTTAACAACTTACAAAATTTATCATCAACAAATGACTTATCTGCACCCGAATCAAATAATACCCTTGCATAAACATCATTGATAAGAAAGGTACCTATTATCACGTTGACATTCTGGATCGCTTCCTGTGCATTCATCTGAAAGACCCTAGCATTGGTCTTTTTACCTTCTTCAGGTTTCTTGGCATACTCTGGGTAGTTAGACTTAATATGCCCCTTCTCGTTACAGTTGTAACAAGTCGCGTCCTTTATCTTCTTACAATCCAACGTCTTATGCCCACTTGATTTACAGATCCCACAAGCCCTAGGCTGTGATTGGGATTTTTATTCATACCTGCACTTTCCCAGATGACGCTTCTTGTAGGTCTTACATTTGGGCTTCTCACCGGACTGTTAGTCATCCTTCTTGAACCCGAAACTCTTCTTGTGGTCAGAGTTCCCTTTATGTTTCTTATCTGAACGGTGTGAGTTCTCATTCTCACGCTTCCTCTTCCCTTCATCAGAATTCCTAAGCGATCTCCGCCTGACCGCATCAAGGGTAAGAGATAATGACAAGTCAGCTACCGACCTAAAGGTAGTAGGTCTGGATGCTTTCACACTAGCTTTAATCTCTGGGGCTAAACCCCAAAGAAACGGGCTATACGTTTTGGTTCCGGTGTCACCAAGTAAGGAACCAATCGAGACATGGTGTTAAAACTCGTAAGATATGCCTGACAGTCCAAGTTCTTCATAACCAATGTCAGAAAGTCAGTCTCGTTATTCTCAACCTCATGTTGAGGACATAAATTCTCTTTGATCAAAGCAACAAACTGAGCCCATGTTAAGTTGTATAAAGGAATCTTTCCAGTAGCCTGGATTAAGGATCTCCACCAAGCTAGAGCTTCTCCCTTGAACGATTGTGAAACATACTTCACGATATCTTGCTATGCACACCCACTAATATCAACCACCATATCCATCTCATCTAGCCACGTCATGCAATCAATGGTTCCTTTTTCCCTAGTGAAATCCCTGGGCTTGCAGGAGACGAAATACTTATAAGAACAGGTTTTTGCTCATGGCTCCTTATCAAACACAATCTTTAGACGGAATACTATGCTGATTTGAAGAGTGCTGGTCATCATCCTTCTTTGACTCGTGAGTTTTAGATGGTGGCATACTATGAGCCACAGAGTGAGTCTTAGGGTGTGATTTAGAATGAGGTATCGATAAGGTCTTGCTCCGAGTACCACTTGATTCATTAAACTGCCTATCCATGGCTTTGGTAATAGCATTATCAATCAATGCTTGAAGTTCCGCACCAGTTACGTTGATCCTGGTAGTATCATGATTTTCCCGAGGGTGACTGTTGACTTCTTCAGATTCTGCCATGTAGCTTGATTGCTACATAAAATAATGACAATGATTTATTCAAAAGTCTCTTATGGGATTGTCTTTTATGGCAACCTTTTAACCATGGTAAAATTTAAGCCATATTGGTTAATTTTAATGTATTTAAATTTTTATTATATTTTATCCCAGTTATAAACTATTTAGGATAATAGGGTGGCATACAAAAGGCCTAGTCACAAGGACAATTTTTAAATTATAAGCCATGATCTTATAGGATCGAGGCATTAAGGCTTGAACATAGTTCATTACCTTTTCTTAACAGGGAGTCGTAGACTACAACTGTCTTTTTGTCTCAAAGGACAATATGGCCCATAGGCACTTCGTCACTAATGGATGATAAAATAAAATAGAAAATAGGAATTGGAAGGATCCAATATAAGGATGACTTATGCGATTTTATCGAATAACATTTGCCAGGAGTGTTAACATGTTTTCAGATGTTAACAAGGATCTGAATCTTAATAAGGAGCTACCATCATGGCCCTGTCTTTAAAATTACACATGGACTAGGTTTTGCCTTTAAGATTTTGTTTAATATATAATGGCAGATCTTACAAAAGGAATGATATTTTATTTATTTCATATTTTATATTTATGCATATAGTGACAAAAATGAAATTTTGAATTCAAACATTCCACTAAAATTTAAAAAGAAGTACATAGGTGCCCTAAACGGGACTTTTACTGAAATAGCTTGCCCACGCAGGGGCTAAACTGAAATACAAGTCCTCGCAGGGACTAGGCACATAAATAGATGTCCACGCAGGGACTTAATTAAAATTAAAAATACAAAGCAAACAAATAAGGAATTTCAATGATCCCACTTGTTCTTCCCTTTGATCAGATTTGCCAAACCCTTCAGAAATCCTCGGTGGCTTCTACGCTCTTCTTGAACCTCATGCTCCACCTGGCTCAACCTCTGAAGAATCTCCTGCTGTTGTGGCGGTTGGATCTGCGGTGGCTGCGGCTGCTGCCGCTGCAGAGGTTGAGGAGGTGGCGGGTATTGATACCTATATGCTGGGTATCCAGTCTGATATGGAGCTCCATAGGGTCCCTCAGGATGAAGAGCATTGTAGTTTGCCGCAACAAGGTATGGGTCAACGACAGGGGCATTGTAGTAGTTATAGCCAGAATGGCCCGGCTGTTCGAAAGGGTTATACGCTGCTGCACCAGCGTAGGAAGGTATTGGGTTATCAAAACCCATGTGTGGTGGTGGTGGTGCGACTAGAGCAGAGTCCACCTCAGAAACAGGGTTTGAAGGCCCACCCATTTGTGGGTCTTCATACAGTGGCGGGTAATGACTACCACTAGAGGGTTGGGGGGTGTTGAAACGGAATCCCCCTTGCACGAACATCCGTGCGTTTGATCTTCTCCCTCTCGGTGGCTCCGGAGGCGGCTGCTGCTCTGGCGGTGGTGGAGTGACCGCCTGAAAACGAGAATCCTCAAAGGGATCCTTCCGCTGCTGAGGTGCTAGGTTAAAAGGGGGAGTAAACACCCAAGGGTATGAAGCAAACCTTGGTTCATAGCTGTCTGGACCTCGGTACGGCGAACCGTGAAAAGACGATCCGTCCGAAATCTCAATGGGATGTGTCGGCGTCCCACTTGGCGGCATCTCGGGATCGGGGTCATCATCCATATCCATAGCTTGGTCACCGGAGAAGTGATCTTCTGGTCCCAATGGGTTAAAACCCATTGGTTCTTGCACCTGATTTGCCGGGTTAAACCGGCTCTAAAAATACGGGGTCGTGTCCTCAAAGGCACGGTGGGAACCTGACCGCTGTAGTGGTAAGTAGGAGTCGCGAGAATGATCAGACTCGTTTCCTTGATGGAGCCCGAAAGAATCATGGTACGAAGGTGAGGAGCTGAGCGAGACAGAATGTCTCGTAGGCTCTAAGTATGTCCTCCAGTCTTCTTGGGGACTCGTGCTCATCGTCACTGAAGGAGTTCGCCGGTGAGATGGCCCGGCTTCATGATCATGGCTGGTGAATGGCGCCTTGCCTCATCCTCCCCTTCTGAATCATGGCGGCATTTCTTGTTCCTATCAAAACAACAAAAGAAACAACCAAGAAAACAATAAAGGACAAAATAAAAGATTAGGATTAGTCCTAAGTCCTTTTCCTAGACTCGGAAGTCAAGGAATGTGCAACTGTGTCATTGAGATTAAACACAAAAGGCTAGTGTTTAATTCACTAAATGTTGGCTCTCATACCAACCTGTCAAACCCCGATATTTCCACGTATTACCGGTGGGCCCGGTGGGGAGTATCGTGACGTAGTTGATATCATCATAGTCAATTTATCACAGTTCAATGCACAATTGAAGTCTAAAAGTAAAAATATTACAAACCGAATGAAAGTAACAAGAGTATTACAAACGGAATGTAAAAGGATCCACAGGCGGATCAAAAGAATGGAAATATTGTTCAACAGATTTTAAAGTGATAAAGCTTGCATAACTCTTTATTTAATTCACTCAGGAGTAGCCAGCCTATTCCGCCTAGTACCTGCACTTAGCCTTTTGGAAAATGCGTCAGTTTACACTGGTAAATACAATTAACTGACACTTTTGAAAATGTTTTAGGAAAATTGATTTAAATGCACAAGGCACAAATAATCTTTTATAATTTGGATAATTATTTAAAAATAAACTTGTAAAAGAATTATATGTTTGTTATATATTCAGTAGGCCGGGTTGAATACCGGGTTAAAGATTAATAGACACACCACATAATATAACCCACGGCGAGTTATTCTCGAACAGGTGGGTTCATTATTTTACATACGCACTGGCAGGTGTATGCCTACACCCCTTGCTTAAGTCGTGGCCATTTCAATAAATGAGCTGAGGATATCCAGGACATGGTCATTAACCCCCCAAAGGCTTAGAACAAACAAAACAGATTAAACGGTTTATCTCAATGATTTAACCTTCATATGATTAAAAATTCAATACCTGACCAAGCGGTATTTTATATACCGTACCCCAAGCCCGTATAAGGGAAAATAAGTTAAAAGTATTTACCTGTGCAAATTATACAAATTTATCCCAGCCGTATACAATCAGCAAGTGCAAATATCTTTTACTGGGCTCCTAAATCTGGAACGAAGGTTTTAATAACCTATTAGATTCTTAACGGGTCTTACTTAAGTTTAAACTTAGACAGGTTAGTTTTAAAGAAAGATATACGGTTCAAAACGCAAGATAAAGCGAAGACCGGATTAGAATGTGATTTAGACCCGAAAAGTTTGAAGACTTGTATAATATGGGTAAACTAAACACATTCTGGATTTTGAGGTAAAAATGATAAGGTTTGACCCGTTTTGGTTAATTTATGCAAACTAGTTAGATAAACCGCACCGAACGCGAAAAATGCTTAACGGGTAACCAAATGAGTCATGTACAGGTTTCACAAGTTAATATGTCTTAAATATGTTGTGATATCAGTAGGATACCTTCCATTATGCCCAAAACAAATTTAAACTCAAATTAAGCCCCGTAGGGGTATTTTGGTCATTTTGAAAGGTTATAAAAGAGATGAAATATTAATCTGAGGTCCTGGTCTGAAATGATCAGTAAAAATAATTATTTTTGCATGTCATATCAGTAGGGTATTTCATATATGCGAAATTTATCATTTATAACCAAACTATGCGCCGTAGGGGCATTTTGGTCATTTCACATAAGCTTTAAGGTCAAATTTAGAAATCTGAGTTCAAAACTTTTACTTACTGTTAAGATATAAAACTTTACTTAAAACATCAGTAGGTATTAAGTCTTACATGTCAAAAATAGTTTTAATCCATACTATGCGTTTAAAACACTTAAAAAGTCGGTTTTAAGCGATTTTCAGGTTATATAAGAAAAGCTGAGATTTTTATCAGCCCAGAGGCTTAAAATATTTTATTTATCATATAAAATGAGTAGCAAAAGATTTGGTATCAAAATGTTATGTGAAACTCATTTTATTAGCAAAAAGGGTATAACCGTCAATTACCGAATCAAAGCAATAACCCTATGTTATGATCAGTTTAAAAATAAATAAAAATCTTCAAAAATCCCAAAATATTATATTACATCAGTGGGTTAAAAGGTTTGGTGTCAAAATTCGGGTTTAAATAGGCTCTAAGCTAAATATGCCGTTTAATTAATAAAAAGCTTTCAAATTACGATATTGAGCATAACTCCTAATTTAGACCTCAAACTGACGTCAAATTTTTAGGACAAGTTTATAAATCAGTAATAAAGGTTTTTGTCCTCTCACATTTTCAAAAATCTCGTTTTAATGTCAAAAGGGCATAATGGTCAATTCTAGGCATTTAACGGAAGCATGCAATGAACTAGGATTACAAAGGAACCACATTGTATAAACTCAGAGGGTTATACTAACATGTAATATGGTCCTAATGGAACCCTAAGGCATTTCTAAAACAATCTAAATCGGGTCAGAACTGAAAGTCAAAGCAAAAGTCTTCTTTTGCAACTTTCGGTTCCGAACCGAGCCTAAACTCAAAATTGTCGGGTTGAACATGCTTAGCATGTTCTTAGATTATTTACCAAGTTATTTTAGTGTTAAAACTGGTTCCATAACTTCTACACTGCTAGTTATGAATTTATTTGCAAAATAGCTTTCTGTTGACTTTTTAATATTAAGTTTGACCCAACAATTGACCAAGTTAGAGTGATAATCAGGGGGTACCCTTTTAAGGACTTATTACCCACATAATTACCAACTCATAGCCACTTTCAATTCGAATAATGGCTGGACCTTTAGTGATTAATCACTAGGTCAAATCTTAATTACGACGGCTTTGACTTTTGGTCATTAAGCTAATAAAACTTGAACTAGGAAGGCTAAGAATGCTTACAAGGGCTCTTAGCATGAATTAGGAGTTGAAGGAAACTTGCTTTAAGTCCAGAGAGCTCCAGAGAGTGAGTTGTGAATAATTTTTGAAAGTGAGCACATGAACTATCAAACAAGAACTCTTATATAGGAAATTTAAACTCACAAGATCAATCCAACAAAGTCTATAAGTGATTCCTGATCATCCCAGGTGTCCCCTATGCATGTAAAACTATTGGTTCAGCCCCTGGGATCGAAAACCACCATGCAAAGGCGGTGTAACCTGCTGTTACAGGCATCTACCATCTTTTTCTGCATCTGACAGTGTTAGGCGGCCCGCGTAAGGTCTGGCCGTGGGTCTACACGGCCCGCATAGAGGTTAGCTCCGGTCACCAAGTTTCATTAAATTGCAATTTTAGTCCCTGGCCCCTCTAAACTTGTTTTAAGTATTGTTTATTGCACTTTTAACCCTCAAACTTGATTTTTAAGGGTCTTGAATCTTTAAACATTTAACGATAGGCCTTCGGTTAATTACGAGGTCACCCGAATGGTTTTAAATTGCAACGTTGACGCATTTAACCCTTATTACTTGCAATTACCGCTTTGCTTATTTATATGCGTCGAAACTCCACGAATTTAATATCCGTTATTCTTGGGATCAAAATGAATTATCACAATGTTTTTGGGATCGTTAAAAGGTCACTCAAAGGTTACTTTCAACATGTTGACACTTTTAACCCCTATGTTTCCCAAGATCCTTATTTCGAGCACAAACGACTTTTCAAGTTCTATTAATTATTCTTTAAAGAATACGAACGTCGTGTGAGGTCATTCAGAGGCACAAGAATGGTATGTTGACAATTTGGATCCCTTTATTAACATATTTACATTGTTTGACAACTTCAGTCCCTCAGAAATAATTCCCTACACGTTTAAAGTCCATGACACGTGTCTTTATTATATTGGTCGTGATTTTACGAGGTGTTACATAAGAGTACTCCTGCTGAGCATATCTTTCATTAGAGGTGGGAGAGGTGTAACTGTATGTCTCTCATGTTCATGAAGAACTCCATAAACATTGCGATCAGAGGATCCGTTCCAAACTCAGATAATGCTAAGACTTATCTGGCTTTTGTGGAGGAGCAATTCAAGGGAACGTCTAAGGCACACACTAGCACTCTCATTCTCAAGCTAGTGACAACTAAATATGAAGGCAGGAGCGGTATTTATGAGCACGTCATGATGATGAGCGACATGGCTCATAAGCTCAAGGGCTTAGACATGGAGATCAGTGATGGTTTTCTAGTGCATTTCATCATGAATCTCTTCCTGCTGCCTATGAGGCTTTTAAGATCGACTATAACACTCAGAAGGACTAATGGAATATGAGTGAGCTGATTGCCATGTGTGTGCAAGAGGAAGAACGGAAGAAGCTGGACAAACCTGATGTTGCTTACCTCGCCACCTCCAGCTCAAAGAAGAGGAAGGGCTCTTACCCAAGAAAGGATGCTTCAAAGGTTCAGAAGAATGGAACCAGTGCAACTCCTGGCCAAAAGAATTCCATAGGGAAGCCTTACTATAAGTTCAGTAAAAAGGGCAGACACAGACAGAAACACTACCCATCATTTAAGGAGTGGCTGACTAAGAAAGGTAATAATCTCTTCATATTACTTGATTCCTTTAATTTGAATGTTCCAACTAATACATGGTGGTTTGATTATGGTTTTATGGTTCACGTAACTGTAACACCCCAAAAATATCTAATATTTACTTTTGTGAGAAATAGCACAAGTGTAGAAACTAGGACAACTTATCCTAGTTAAATATTTGTGGCTTTGTTAGTGAAATGAGCAAAAAGGTGTCTTGTTAATAATATAACAAAACTATAGGGGTTGAAATCGTTAATAGATATAGATGGAAGTATAAAAAGGGATTGAAAAATAAAACACACATATATGTGTGTGTGTGTGTCGACATTCAAAGTGAGACAGGGGGGAAGAACTCCCGAAACCCTAAAACTTGAAATCTGAGAAATTGGGGGTAGAATCAAAGGTGTTTTTATTCTATGTTTGATGATTTAGAGCCTACTACATCACCCCAACATAAGGAAACTCGAGGGATAATCCAGGTGACCAAGGCGGAAGTGATACACGTCTCAAAGGGAAGCTTTAAGGTACGTAGCTTTATTGTTATGTTGTTTATGTACTTATTTATTAAAGTTGTCAGTGAGAGTAGTTGTAAAGACTGATTGAAAAGATGAAGTATAAATGATGACAATGAAAAGAAAACGAGTTTGGGGACTAAAGAGTCCCGACCCAGACATTTCAATACAGTGCACATGTTAGTATAATGCACATTTCAGCATAATGCACACATTAGATTAATGCATATTTCAGCATAGTGCACATGTTAGTATAGTGCACATTTCAGCATAATGCAAAGAAAAGAGTAGAGCACATTTCAGCATAATGCACACATCAAAGTAGTGCACATTTCAGCATAATGCACACATAAGAGTAGTGCACATTTCAGCATAGTGCACATGTTAGTATAGTGCACATTTCAGTATAATGCACACATTAGATTAGTGCTCATTTCAGCATAGTGCACTGATGTGTGTCGGTGTGAGTAGATTTTTAGTTATATTTTTAGCTCTTTTTTAACTCGTCGATTTCAACTTTTAAGTTTATAAAACATGATATTTTACTATCACTCTACACACGTTTGGGCAAGTGCACCCATTGCGGACGTAGTATAGTGATGGCAAGATACCGAGGTCGTCCAAGGACACAAGAGCTTTTAATACCGGCTTATCGTCAACGTCTAATCGAACCAAACTTTGAGAAAAGATTTTTAAACTAATAAAAAGAAAAAAATAGAAAATAAAATAAAAATAAAAATAGATAGACAAGAAAGAATCACTTGGATCCGACTTATCTTTCATGTACCCTTTGATGATTTCCGCACTTTGGGCATTTTATGAAATTATCTTAGTTATAGTAGTAGGTCTCTCTTCTGAAGGCGACGTTACCCTCAACCTAGTGGTTTGAGTCAGCAAGGATACAATCCCACTAGGCTGGATTATTGAAAGATAATTAAGTAAGTTATTAATGCAAAATGTGGTGGGCCCCCTTCCAGGCAGCGGTCACCCTCAACCCGTTGGTCTGAGTCAGCAAGGATACAATCCTCGTGAGGTTGGTTTAAAGTTTTAATAGTAGTTTATGAATAAGGGATTCAAGCGGTTTCTTACTCTCAGTCGGGCCAGTCATTCCCGACCAATCCATGGAGTAATACTAAGCTTGAACCAGGTCCTCGCAAGATCTATACACTGAACGAGACATAGAATTACCCAACCACCCTTCAAACCCCCTTGCAAGTAGTTAACGTGCTTTATATAGACCGTAAAGACACGAATATGTGAATCAACGACATATGAAGAATGGTTTAGTAAATTCGACTTCAATATAAAAAACTAATTATTAAAGTCATTAATACATACCCAATTAAAAAGTTTCCAAAGATTGGAAATCATAAAAGAAAATACATAAAAGATATGTCTCCACCAAGTGATGCAAGAGTTTAGCCAAGCATGGCCTTTGTTTGACAAAGACTCTTACTATCAATCTTGGATCCCGAGGCTACACACACACTCTAAAAGACGGAAAATGGATGTTGGTGGTGGATGATGGTGTTGTAGTGGTGGTGGAGTGGTGGCAAGTGAGAGAGAAGTGGTTTGCCAAGGGATGGTTTGGAATGGAACCAAGCACATCTATTTATAGCTGTCTTCAGAAGCTTCACCACGGCCTGTGCCCGCCTGGCACGATCCCATGGCCATCTCTCTCTCTCTTCCTTATTAACTGCTTGTCAGGTCTTATACTAACACGGCCCCGTGTGTCAATGGCACAGCCCGTGGCCAAAGTACTTGCTGTACTATCGCAGATTCTGAAAATCTTTGAGTTGACCACGCCCTGTGTTGGCTTGGCAAGGCCCCGTGTTGGCTGCTAGTTTTGTCCTTTGTTGTTGTCTTTTCTTCTGCACAGCATCCACCTTCGGACACGACCCCGTGTCAAGTCTTCTGTTCTTGTTATTTTGTGGTTTGGATGTGAATCGGGGCTTGGCGAGTAGCGTCAATTCCTCCTTCCTTGTATTTATGTTGGTTTTTGCTCCTTTTGCACATTTAAGTTCTTTTGACCCTGAAAATTAAAAAGGAACAGAAGACCAAGCTTTTTCCAATATTAGTACTAAAAAGGGGTTGATTTTACGTTGTATTTGATATAATTTATATGTTGTATTTTAAACACATCAAATACCCCGACACTTGAATCTTTGCTTGCCCTCAAGCAAAACTCTATTACGTGGCTTACACACCCAAATGGAATAGGTAGAAGAGAAGGTTTTTGTCCTATCTTTAGAGTGTCGGGAATCCAAGTTCTAAATTTGTTTTGTTTTTATTTTATTTACAATCTTATTCGTCATGATTTATTTAAAACACAAGTTAAGAAAAATTATTTACTTTGGGCAAAACATGCCTTTATAAAATTCCATTTAGTTATATACAAATTTACACACCTCACAAGTGGTCACTCAACACTCAACCGATGATGTATTAAGTGAAAACGCTCGTGCCCGTATTTGGAACTTACTCCTACCATAGGCTTGATAATCAATCAAACCTCCTCCTTTTGACGTTAAATCCTTATAAATATCAAGAGGGCTTTGAAGGGTAGGTAGTGGTTCGGGTTTGGTAGGTTTTATTTGAAAAGGGAGAAAAACGTAAAATATCGGGTTTTCTATTGCTTTATGACTTAGCAAAAAATACTTTGGCATATTTTTCTGATTTTCTTTTTTGCCAAAGTTGAAACTGAGCCGTAATCGTAATTTCATAACCGATAGGTTTACAAAAATGAAAGATGAAAAATGAAAAGGTTTATTTTCGTGGGTTTAGAAATGAAAAGAAAAATAGGGGGATGTTTTTAGATAAAGCAAAGAAAAATAAAGGTTTTGTTTTGAAAAAATTGGTTGGTCCTAATGCCTCTATCATTTACTTACTTGGATTTTTGTTGGTAAGGACTTGGAATGCATCGTATTGTCAAGTTCTAGATTCGTGAGAACCAAACGAGCTATTCACACAAGAAACGGAAATTGAACAATTAGTATGGACGTATATTTGTGTGCTCGGTAATGGCTCCAAACTCACTTTTGTGGGAAAGGGGGGTTGTAGTGTAAAAATGTATATATAATCCAATTTTACAAAGATTTGTCATGCCCGTTTTCGTAATTTTTCTAAATTGGTTCTTTTTATCACGACGCTATTAGTTGTAGATTCGTAAAAACATAATTTTTAGAACTTGTTTAACCCAATTAAACCAAGATAAGCAAAAAAATGAAAAGAATTTTTTTTGAAAACATTTGGGGTGATTATCGGTTCCAAGGCGAGTTTTGTGTAAGGCTTTATTTAGGAAAAACGATTCAAAGTTTTTATTATCCTCCCCCCCCCCCCCACGCTTAAATTACACATTGACCTCAATGTGTCACAAATATGATTTATTTTGGTAAAATGTGTAAAAAGTATGAAAATAGCAAAAAAAAAATTGTTACTGGCACTTGCAGCACGGGGGCGTGCTATGGGGACACGGCCCCGTGTCCAAAGTGCTAGTAACAAATTAAAATCAGAAGACTTACAGTGGGGTGGCCACGGGGGCGTGCTGGGTGAGCATGGCACGTGCCACCTTCTAGACAGAATTTTTGACAACAGTAAGTTGGGCACGGGGGTGTACTGGGTGAGCACGGCCCGTGCTGCAGTCACTGTTCTGTAGTTTATGAGTCGGGAGGCCTCTGATTTACGTGCATGGGTTCCATTTTTCATCATCCATCAGGTGTTTCCACTTTCTTTAACACATTTATTTAAAATACTACCATCCAATCATACATTCATTTAAAATAAAAACATTACAAGAAATAAAATAAACTTACAAACCTATATAGTCCTAAGATAGATAGATAAGACCTAGAGAAATGCCTCCTCGAGATCATTTTTTTAAACAACCCTAAAGTTACGTTCCTAGATCTACTAATGTAAGATGATGGAGGACTTGAGCTTTTGCGGGAATACTCGATTTTAGAGGTCATTGAGCTTTTCTTCAATCTCCCTTGGTAGGAAGATGAAGGGTTCCTCTTTTACCTCCACTTGAGGGGGAGCGGGATTTATCGGAACCTCAAAGGCAACATTGATAGGTGGAGGCTTCAGAATCTCATCTTCCCATCTTGTAGGTTGAATGACCTCATTAGCGAGGTTCCAATCTTCTTGTGAGAAGATTGGCTCCATTGGAGGCAAGGCCAAGATATTCAACCTTTCATGTAAAAGGTTGATTTCTCTAAAACAATCTTCTAGCCCCATGGTGAGGTAGTTCACACGGTCTGTTAGAACTTCCTCCATTAAGGTCATCTCGTCAAGACTCTCTCTCAAGGCACTCACATATCTTACGAGAGTGGCCTCGAGGGAGAGCCTCTCCCTCTTCTCTGGTTCCTGGAGCTTGTTGACGACGTTCCACTTTGCTGGCTTGACATCTTGAGAGAAAATGACCAACCGTTAACAAGATATGGAAGATCAGAATGTGAAGCACAACCCCGTGCTGCTCCAACTGCTCCAGATTCTTAGCTCTTAAAATTTTAGTTCAAGTTAGATTTGACTGATTTTTAATTTTCTGAACGTAAATAACTTGAAATAATGTTTTACTACAGTTAATTTGCAAAATTTTGAGCTAAGAAGCAAGAGTATAACCCTCCTATTGAAGCTTTTTGAGCTTGAAGCTTCAATGGAGTTCAAGGAGAAATGAAGAAGAGGAAAGGACCAAAAGTGGAAAGGACAAGAAGGTCAAATGAGACCTTTTTAAGAACCTACCTTTTGGGTTATGTGTGAAGAATCTCAAGGATCCTGCCTTTCTGGAATGGTTCCAAACATTCTCCCCAAAGACTGACTTTATAGACAGTGACAGTACACGAGCACGGCCCCGTGCTGGATGTATGTGTCAGAGAATATTGTGGTTAGTATAACACGGCCTACGTCATTGCTGACACGGCCCGTGCCGAAAAAATACAAGGGGCACGGCCCCGTGTTAGTTCGGCACGCCCCATGTTGTTAGAAGAAAGTTGGGCACGCCCCCATGTTCAAGGAACACGACCCCGTGTTCAAAGTTTTTAAGAAGATTTTCTAGGTTAAGGACTTATCCGGCATCGGGTGATTCCTTACTGGTTGGAACAACACCGTATTGTCGGATATACCGCAGACTTAGGCGAGAGGTATGAAAACGCAAGAGGTTATCGGAAAGGTAGAAGACTTCTTTAAAAATGGGGAAACGGGACCATCCCTTATTTACCTTTTTCGGGCTCTTGTTAAAGAAGGTATGAGTCGATTCGCTTTCTTCCATGCTGTTGGTGCAAGATTCACACTCGATAAGGGGGACCGTCATTGCTGAATTGAAACAGGGATGACTAGCGCTCTCGTTTTCGTGGTCGTCTATGGTAGAGGGTTGGTTGACCTTGGTGTTGTTGTATGTACCTGATTTTTCCTCCATCGATTCTCCTTCGGAGGGAATCCTTGAATATCGCGCCTTTATTAAGGATTCTAGTTCTTTGATCTTTAGGATAATCCTCTCTTCTATTAGACTTGTGTCTTCTAAGGTGGTGTTTGTTTCTTCAGACCCAAAAGGTCTGCAGTCTGCGGACCACATCTGCAGGCATCTGCAGGAGAAGAGGTGGACCAAAGGTCTGCAGTCTGCAAGGAGAAGAGGGTTTGTTTTTTTTACTTCTACAAAAACCACTTCACAACACACACATAGAACACTCCTCTCTCTCTCTACCTTCATCTACCACCACCACAACCATCCGCCACCACCTCCTCCACCGTCCATTCCAGCGATATTTTAGCAGCCACCATCACTTTTTTTTGGGCTGCAACATCCACAAAAGTCAAGGGAATCATTATTTTTGGTGGGCCTTTACCATTCACGAAAGATGGCAGCAACATATTAGAATTCTTGGGCTCTTGAATCAATTAATAACACCATCATTATCATCGATTGGGGGAAGCAGCCGTACACCACTATTTTTGCGGCGGAAATTTTGGGAGTTTCGAGTATTGGTGGAGGTGGTGGCGGGGATGTGGTGGTGGAGGTGGTGGCGGGGATGTGGTGGTGGAGGTGGTGGCGAAGATGTGGCGATGGAGAGTGGTCTGTGTTTTGAAAGAGATAAGAGGTGAGAAGAGGTGGGCTTATGTCTGCGTGGGGAAGAGGTGGGGAAGAGGTAAAAGGTGAGAAGTGCTTCTAGAAAACAAACAAGCTGCAGGACCCAAAGGTCTGCGGGTGTCTGCGCGACGCACACATAAGTGGCCAGAAGTGCTTCTGGCCAAAAAACAAGCAGCACCTAAGTCATCTGGGTGAGAGGTTTGATAGAGTTCAGGCGGAGGGATTTCATTATTATTTACACTCCTGCTTGTCTCAAGGTTTTTATTACAGGAAAACGATGGGGCTAAATAGTGGGGAGTGAAGTTTAGAACGCCACATTCCTATTCTTCATACTCCTCCCCACAACAATCGCACCATAAACCGTAAGAGTGGCGGGGATAGAAATAATCAAAGAAATCCATTTTTTAGACCGTCAGGATCAGGCGGTCACTATTTTCTTACAAACAGACTGTTTGACACGACCCCGTGTTAGGGTAACACGGCCCTGTGCTGCAGTCTGTATCTGCAGAAAATAGTTTTTAACAAACAGGAGAGTTGACACGGCCCCGTGTTAGCAAAACACGGCCCCGTGTCAATTCCGGAGAAAGTGAAAAATTAACAGAAAAAGAAGAAAAACCTAAAAAGAAAAGATTAAAAGGATTAGGCCATTAATTTTAAGCTTTCTTAAAATTCTTGTGTCCCCGGCAACGGCGCCAAAAACTTGACGTGTGTCGGTGTGAGTATATTTTTAGTTATATTTTTAGCTCTTTTTTTAACTCGCCGATTTCAAGTTTTAAGTTTATAAAACACGATATTTTACAATCACTCTACACACGTTAGGGCAAGTGCACCCATCGCGGACGTAGTATAGTGAGGGCAAGATACCGAGGTCGTCCAAGGACACAAGAGCTTTTAATACCGGCTTATCGTCAACGTCTAATCGAACCAAACTTTGAGAAAGGATTTTTAAACTAATAAAAAGAAAAACACAGAAAATAAAATAAAAATAAAAATAGATAGACAAGAAAGAATCACTTGGATCCGACTTATCTTTCATGTACCCTTTGATGATTTCCGCACTTTAGGCATTTTAAGAGATTATCTTAGTTACAGTAGTAGGCCCCTTTTGTGAAGGCGACATTACCCTCAACCTAGTGGTGTGAGTTAGTAAGGATACAATCCCACTAGGCCGGATTATTTAAAGATAATTAAGTAAGTTATTAATGCAAAATGTGGTGGGCCCCCTTCCAGGCAGCGGTCACCCTCAACCCGTTGGTCTGAGTCAGCAGGGATACAGTTCTCGCGGGGTTGGTTTAAAGTTTTAATAGTAGTTTATGAATAAGGGATTCAAGCGGTTTCTTACTCTCAGTCAGGCCAGTCATTCCCAGCCAATCCATGGAGTAATACTAAGCTTGAACAAGGTCTCGCAGGATCTATACACTGAACGAGACATAGAATTACCCAACCACCCTTCTAACCCCTTCCAAGTAGTTAATGTGCTTTATATAGACCGTAAGGACACGAATATGTGAATCAACGACATATGCAGAATGGTTAAGTAAATTCGCCTTCAATATAAAAAACTAATTATTAAAGTCACTAATACATACCCTATTAAAAAGTTGCCAAAGATTGGAAATCATAAAAGAAAATACATAAAAGATATGTTTTCACCAAGTGATGCAAGAGTTTAGCCAAGCATGGCCTTTGTTTGACAAAGACTCTTACTATCAATCTTGGATCCCAAGACTAAACACACACTCTAAAAGAAGGAAAATGGATGATGGTGGTGGATGATGGTATTGTAGTGGTGGTGGACTGGTGGCAAGTGAGAGAGAAGTGGTTTGCCAAGGGAAGGTTTGGAATGAAACCAAGCACATCTATTTATAACTGTCTTCAGAAGCTTCACCACGGCCTGTGCCCGCCTAGCACGGCCCCGTGGCCATCTCTCTCTCTCTATCTTCCTTATTAATTGCTTGTCAGGTCTTGTACTAACAAGGCCCTGTGTGTCAATGGCACGACCCGTGGCCAAAGTACTTTCTGTACTATCGCAGATTCTGAAAATATTTGAGTTGACCACGCCCCGTTTTGGCTTGGCACGGCCCCGTGTTGGATGCTAGTTTTGTCCTTTGCTTTTGTCTTTTCTTCTGCACAGCATCCACCTTCGGACACGACCCGTGTCTGATGGAAATGACCCTGTGTCAAGTCTTCTGTTCTTGTGATTTTGTGGTTTGGATGGGAATCAGGGCTTGGCGAGTTGCGTCAATTCCTCCTTCCTTGTATTTATGTTGGTTTTTGTTGTCTTTTTGCTCCTTTTGCATATTTAAGTTCTTTTGACCCTGAAAATTAAAATGGAACAGAAAACAAAGCTTTTTCCAACATTAGTACTAAAAAGGGGTTGATTTTACGCCGTATTTGATATAATATATATGTTGTAATTTATGCACATCATGCACATGTTAGTATACTGCACATTTCAGCATAATGCACACATCAGAGTAGTGCTCATTTCAGCATAGTGCACATGTTAGTATAGTGCACATTTCAGCATAATGCACACATCAGAGTAGTGCACATTTCAGCATAATGCACACATCAGAGTAGTGTTTATTTCAGCATACTACACATGTTACTATAGTTCACATTTCAGCATAATGCACACATCAGAGTAGTGTTCATTTTAGCATAGTGCACATGTTAGTATAATGCACATTTCAGCTTAATGCACATATCATAGTAGTGCTCATTTCAACATAGTGCACATGTTAATATAGTGCACATTTCAGCATAATGCACACATCAGAGTAGTGCACATTTCAGCATAGTGCACATTTCAGCATAATGCACACATTAGTATAATGCACATTTCAGCATAATGCACACATTAGTGTAGTGCACACATTATTATACTTACACAATTACATAACTACACACCTATACATAGCAGCATTCCATATGATTATAGCTACACAATTATACTTCAACCTATACCCCAACACGTAACAATATTTCATATGATCTAAAAGCTACACAAAAATAGTAAAATCCTACATGTAAACAAAAAACTTTGTTAAATAATTTGTGTAGTATAAATTTCATTGAATTTGAAAAGGTATATATTTGGTTTGATTTAAGAAGAGATATATTAGTGGAAAGTTAAATGTTGAAAGATAAATATTAGGGGAAATCTTGACAAAGAAAAAACCACTTCTTTTATTTATTTGACATTAAAGTCATACACCGAGAATTTGATTATTACATCGTTAAAGTAACTGACATTTAGGTTTTTTTTTCTATTTATCATATCCATTGATTGCTTTTAATCAATGGCTAAGTTTGTTCGTTTTAATACGTTTATGTTCAATTGAATGTTTAATTAAATGTTGATTGGAAATGTGTTGATAGGTAATGTCTAAATCAAGGACTCGGATGAAGATCAAATCGCGCATGAACTGAACACTTTTCAAATGCTCATTTGTTTCTGTTTTTGTTAATATCATTTTGAAACGGGTGTAAAACATGTGGTCATGTTTTGCAAAATTGAACTATTTCCACTTTGTGTGGATTATGTTTCAAAACATGAAATCTTTTTTTTTAAAAGTAGTCGTATAAAATGTGAAACTCTTATATTTACGATTAGGATCTTTCAAGTGGTATTCAGAGCTTAAGGTTAAAAGTTAAATGAGTTCGGTTCGAGGCTTGATCGTCATATTCGGTGAGAGACAATTATGAAATAATTGTTTTGGAAAAATTTAAAGAGCAAATTGAAATAGAAAATGCATGGGAAGGGGTATGATCATGTACTCGAACCTGGAAGTGCATTAAGTATGAACGGTTAAAACAAGTTATAGACTTAGTCGAACTGATTAAAAAGGGTGAATCGCATTGTTAACAAACAATGTGGGTAAAAACTTCCATATGATAATAAAGGAAGGGTAAATAGAAATGTTGACTAATATATTGTGAACATTTCAGTTAAATGAAGTCGGGAGGAAATATTTCCAGAGAAGGTGCTAGAAAAGATTTCCGGAGAAGTTGGAAAGGCTTTAGAAGCTTGCCTAGCCGAGTTTATGGATAGGCTACAAGCTACAATTCTAACGGCGGTTGAGGAAAGAGTAAACGAGCTAAGGGAGGACCTTGTCCATGAAAAGGATAAGGCCAAAGAAAAGAAGGCTTGTCCATACGACAAGTTCATGGCATGCAAACCTCCAACTTATAACGGCGAGGCGGATCCGATTGCTTGTCAAAGATGGATAAGCAACATAGAAGGACTTTTTTAACGGACTCACTGTGAATCAAGTGACTTTATGGCTTATGGGACTGGTCAACTAAGGGCCCAAGCCAAGGATTGGTGGGAAAACATCAGGAAGGAGAAAGGGGTTGAAGCCGCACGAGCTATGACGTGGGAGGAGTTTAAAACAACTTTCCTCAAACACCATATCCTTAAGGCGACAGTGAACAAAATCAAGGAAGAGTTTATGCAACTGAGGCATAAAGGTGAAACGATTGATAAGATCACAGGGGTCTTTCTAGATAAACTGAAATTCTGTGATGAACTAGTTCAAACGGAAGAGCAAAAAATTTATTATTACCACAACATACTCGGTGCCGAATATAGGGAATTTATGACTCCCTCGAATTATGGGAATCTTACGGAGATCACAAATGTTGTGCGAGAGCGCGGAATAGAATAGAAGAAGCAAGTTGAGAGAGGGGAAATGAGGGCAACGAATGTAAATCCGAGCCCCTCCATGAAACCGAAAGTAACCGAGTCTCCCAAGAAAGGAAGTGTGAAAGGCGGATCGCCGAGTTGCAAGATATCTGGTCGAGCTCATAGGGGCGAATGATACTATAAGAACAAACCATGTGTTAGTTGCAGAAAGACGGGTCACAGGGTTGCGAGTTACCCCAATAAGATGTCGGTATGCTATCATTGCTATAAACCGGGTCACAAAAAGGCTGAGTGCCCAGACTTGTTGGGAAAAAGCACAAAAGTTTTTAATATTTACTTTTGTGATAAATAGCACAAGTGTAGTAAATAGGAAAACTTATCCTAGTTAAATATTTGTGGCTTTGTTAGTGAAATGAGCAAAAAGGTGTCTTGTTAATTATAAAATAAAACAATAGGGGTTGAAATGGTTTAGTAGCTATAGATGAAAGTATAAAAGGGATTGAAAAATAAAACACACACATACATGTGTGTGTGTGTCGACATTCAGAGAGAAAAATGGGGGAAGAACTCCCCAAACCCTAAAACTTGAAATCTGAGAAATTGTGGTGAAATCAAAGGTGTTTTGCTTGTATGTTTGATGATTTAGAGCCTGCTACATCACCCCAACATAAGGAAACCCGAGGGATAATCCGGGTGACCAAGGCAGAAGTGATACCCGTCTCAAAGGGAGGCTTTAAGGTACGTAGCTTTATTGTTACGTTGTTTATGTACTTATTTATTAAATTTTTTAGTGAGAGTAGTTGTAAAGACTGATTGAAAAGATGAAGTATAAATGATGACAATGAAAAGAAAACGAGTTTTTGAACAAAACATGTTGGGACATGTAAAACTGAAGGATAAGTGACATGTGGGGTCATAGAAATGGAGGCGATGTCCAACGCAATGAACACGATCAAGGACCGTGGCGAAAATGATTTTTAAAAAGGTGATGGTTGTCGCTCGTGGAGGATGAAAACCACATGGGCGAACTAAATGGGTCACTTATGGACCATAAGGCCATAAGCTACATAGAGAACAAGTAAAACCAAGGTATAAGCGACCCACGGGGCTCGTTAAAGCCGAGGTATTGTCCATTATTACCAACTACATTTTTCATTGTAGTTGGGGAAAAGAGAATGGTAATAAGGAATATTGGAGGATTGAGATAGAATGCTCAATACCTCCAAACGGGTCGGTTTAGGTAAAACACTGAACCTAAAGAATGGCTTGGGAACTAACGAGTCCGGGCCCAGACATTTCAATACTTTGCACATGTTAGTATAGTGTACATTCAGCATAATTCACACATTAGAATAGTGCACATTTCAGCATAATGCACACATCAGAATAGAGCTCATTTCAGCATAGTGCGCATCTTAGTATAGTGCACATTTCAGCATAATGCACACATAAGAGTAGTGCATATTTCAGCATAATACACACATCAGAGTAGTGCACATTTCAGCATAGTGCACATGTTAGTATGGTGCACATTTCAGCATAATGCACACATCAGAGTTGTGCTCATTTCAGCAAAGAGCATATGTTAGTTAGTGCACGTTTCATCATAATGCACATATCAGAGTAGTGCACATTTCAGCACAATGCACACATCAAAGTAGTGCACATTTTAGCATAAAGCACACACCAGAGTAGTGCACATTTCAACATAATGCACACATCAGAGTAGTGCACATTTCAGCATAATGCACATATCAGCGTAGTGCTCATTTTAGCATAGTGCACACGTTAGTATAATGCTCATTTCAGCATAATGCACACATCAAAGTAGTGCACATTTCAGCATAATGCACACATCAGAGTAGTGCTTATTTCAACATAGTGCATATGTTAATATAGTGCACATTTCAGTATAGTGCATTGATATGCACCAAATGCAACATATAAATTATATCAAATAAGATATAAAAACAACCATTTTTAGTACTATTGTTGGAAAAAGCGCGTTTCTTTGTATACTTTTGATTTTTGGGATTAAAAGATCTTAAATGTACAAAAGGAACAATTTAACGACAAAACCAGCATAAATACAGAAGAAGGGAAGTTGATACAATATACCGACCCTCCAAGCTTCACCCCAAGACCAAAAAACACAAAACAGAAGCTAAGCACGGGTCGTGCCTGCCGGGCATGGGGCCGTGCCCCACCAAAGATTCCAAGAAGAAGAAGTCAAACAGAAGCAGACAAGGGTTACGGGGCCGTGTCTCATGGACACAGATCGTGGTCAACTCTCATTTTTGCAAATCTTGGATTGTACAGCAAGTACAAGGGTCATGGGGCCATGTCGTTGACACACAGGGCCGTGTGAGCATCTGGACTGACAAACGCATTAAATGAAGACAGAGAAGGAGGAGGGCATGGGGCCGTGCCTACCAGGCACGGGGCCGTGTAAACCTTATATTTTCAGCTATAAATAGAGGTGCTTGGTTCACTTGCAACTCATCCCTTGGCAAACCATTTCTCTCACTACCACCACCACAACACCATCATTTTCCACCACAATCATTAGAGTTAGGGTGGGTAGTAGTCTCGGGATCCAATTGATAGTAAGAGCTTTCGTCAAACTATGGCCATGCTTGGCTAATCTCTTACATCACTTGGTAAAGATAAAATCTTTTATGTGTTACTTTGGATTTCCACCCTTTGGTTACTTTTTAATTGGATATGTATTAATGACTTTAATAACTAGTTTTTTATATTGAAAGTGAATTTTATTCTATCATCTCTTCATGTTTCGTTGATTCACTCATTCGTGTCTTTACGGTCTATATAAAGCGTGTTAACTGCCTGGAAAGGGGTTAGAAGGGTAGTTTGGGTAAAATTCTTGCCTCGTTGAGTGTGTAGATCCTACGAGGACTTAATTCAAGCTTAACAGGACTTCTCTTAAGGCAGATAGCATCAAATTTGGGGAAGTAAGAACGGCTTGAATCCCTTATAAATAAACTACAATTAAAACTTTAAACCAGCCTTGCGGGACTATATCTTTGCTGACTCGGACTAATATGGCCGAGGGTAGTGTTGCCTCCAAAAGAGGGACATGCCACATTTTGCGTTAATAATTTACTTAACTATCTTTCAATATTCTGGACTTGCGGGACTATATCCCTGCTGACTCAGACCAATATGGCTGAGGGTAGTGTCGCCTCCAAAAAAGGGACATGAAACTATAACTAAGATAATCTCTTAAAAAACCCAAAGTGTGGAAATCATCAAAGGGTACATAAAAGCTGAGTCGGAACCAAGTGATTCTTTCTTGTTTATTTGTTTCTTTTATTACTTTAGTTTCTTTCTTTATTTTTACTTTTTAAAATTTTTTCTCAAAATTTGGGTCGATTAGACGTTGACGATAAACCAGTATTAAAAGCTTTTGTATGCTTGGACGATCTTGATATTTTACCATCACTATACTACTCCAACGATGGGTGCACTTACCCTAGCGTGTTGTAGAGAGTGATAGTTTTATATCGTGTTTTATAAATTTAAAACTTGATAAAAGAGTGACAAGTACTTAAAAATATAATAAAAATAATATGCACGCTCGCATCACGTCAAGTTTTTGGCGTCGTTGTCGGGGACACAAGGATTTTAAGAAAGATTAAAATCAACAGCCTAATCATTTTCTTTAGTTTTTACATCCAAATTTCTGTTTGTTTTCTAAAAACTTCAGTTACAGTAGCTTAAATCGGGGTCGTGCTGTATAGACACGGGGTCGTGTCCAGTCTGTAGTAACTGAAAATCTTTTTACAGAAGGCTCACACGGGCCGTGTTTTGTGTAAAAACGCCCAGTACCGAATTAAACACAGTCCAAAGCACGGGGCCGTGTTCACAGAGCACGGGGCCGTGTAAACCTTTTTTGTTCACAAAAAGTCTTAACTTCTGGAAGCCGTAATCTTCTGAGTACTATTCAAACAATGGATTATTACATGTGAGATTATGACTACTATGGTTATGATGATTATGAGGAACCATATTGTACCATATGCGGTGAATCCCATTCGGCAAAAAATTGTTTCCTTTTTCAACCGTCAACCTCATACACAACATATGAGGAACCAAGGTTTGAGCTTCCAAAATCAAGCTTTGATTGAGACACTCCAACGTTTGGAACATATGAGACACCACCTACAATCGTCCCCGAAGCCGAATGCCTCATACAAAATCTCAAGAACTTAGAATTCTTGATCAAGCAATCTCGTGCAAAAGAAGAGACTATTTGTACAAAAGAGGTAATAATAGAAGAGGTAAAACCTCAAGAGACAATGAAAGAAGAACCACTCAAAAAAGACTTAACACATGAAGGTGAAAAACCCGAACCAAGCCATTCGGAAGGTATGCCCTTAAAGGTAAATTTCTAAGAGGAACAAAAAGACCTCCAAGAAATACACATCTTGCAACCTTGTTTTGAAAATCATAGTTTGGTTCCATCTCATGCTAAGTTTTTAAAAGAGTTAACCACTAATCCCAACATCAAAGAAATAGCAAGTATTAAATTAACTAAAGATCAAACCTCACTAATACAAGATGAACAAAATGAATTAAACATAAAACCGGTAACATGTTTTATTCAAAACATCTATATTAGTAACATCTCAATAGATAAAGATCTTTGTCTTAACATAATACCAAGCTACGTTTTCAAAATATTAGGTATTGGTGATTTTCTTCCAATCAAAATTCCCATCCTTTTGGCTTATCGAAAAAGTAAACATGCTACGGGAGTAACTGAGGGCGTTCTCATTCAAACTAACCAAACTATTGTACCAACCGATTTCGTCTTCATAGATGATGCTCCACTCGTGTTGGGACGACCTTTCCTTAAAACCTATCAAGCTTTGCAAAAACATCAAGATCTTCCCACAAAACTTAGGGCCGACAAACGAATATTCAATGTAAATAAATCAATGAAATATCCAATCAGCAATGACGACCCCTTTTTGGAAGATGAAGTTGAGCCACCCGATACGGAGGTACCAAATGACCAATTCGTTGACAAGGAAGTCGCCACCAACCAATGTGTTTCAGCCATCGACTGCGATGATGAACCAAAGACTAGCCATCTATTGAAGATCCACCTTCTTTAGAACTCAAGGATCTTCCAAAAGGCCGAGAATACGCATTCTTAGACAATAAAGGTAAACTTCCCATCATCATTTCCTCGTGTCTCACTTATCATGAAAAAGAAAAATTACTAAATCTACTTAAAAGACATAAAACGGCAATTACATGGAAATTAATGGACATCAAAGGAATAAGTCCTTCCATGTGCACACATAAAATTTTAACGGAAGACGACTACAAAGAAGTAATCCAACCGCAAAGAAGAGTTAATCCTAATGTCCAAGAAGTAGTAAAAAAAGAAGTTATCAAACACTTAGACGTCGGACTTATCTACCCTATTTTCGATAGCCCATGGGTAAGTCCCGTCCAAGTCGTACCAAAAAAGGTGGAATGACTGTAGGTCCCGATACGGATCGTCGGACTACGATGATTTCTTGTTTCGGAAGCCGTAACAAGTGCGGAATCCTCGTTAGAACACAAACCGAGCGAGTGAGTAAACAAAACACAAAGATACAACATTTAACGATTTCGTGTATTAGATCGAGCAGAGTTTCGTTACAAAATACAAGATCAAGCTCACAACTCTCTCTCTAATTTCTCTCTCTAGGTCAGACCACCTCTCTGAAAGTGCTCTCCCTTGTGAAACAGAGGACTATCTCTAGTATTTATACTACATACCAGAGATGATACATCGAAATACAAGTTCACAGCGTAATACAACGAAACATTTAAACACACATTGAAATTCAATGAAATAATTACAACATCTTCGAAATAGGACTTGAAAATATTGAAATAGACATCCTTTCTATTTCGATGTCTTCAAACATTCACATATACATCCTATTTCGATGTATTGTATCCTTATTTCGATGATTTCCTGCTTAAACTCTATTTCGACGGGTATGTGGTATATATAATAAATCTTATTTCGACTCCATGGAATAATATCTATTTCGATAGCTTGTATTTTTCCATGAATTCTTGTTTCGATATATTATAAACCATTCACATATTTGACAGGAGGATGTCAAATATGTGGTCTTCATACGCAACGAACCAAACCGTGCCACATCCACACAGAAGTGCATCAACAAACTCCCCCTTGGATGTTGCTGGTGATGGTTCGGTCTTCACACTGCATGATCTTCAAAAGTCTTCATGTCTCACAAACAGGAGGTGTATCAACAAATTTCCCCTTGAATGCTGCTCGTGAATCTTTGATCTTCGAGACTTCAGATCCTCGTGGTGTTGATGAGCGGTCAGCTGCAACTTGATCATCTTAATCCCCGATCGAATGCCACATCTGCACACACAACAGAGCTAAACGCGTAATGAGAACAACTTCTAGGGATATAATCAACCTTAGAAAATTTTCAAACAAAAACCTAACTAAGAGTTGATTTTAAACAAACACACATGAGACCAACTCTCGATCAACTACCAACCGACAACATTTTGAAAGTTTTAAAATTTGTTCAATATTAGATTGCTAACTTTAAAAAATTTGTTAACTTCAACCGTTTATGAAGATGCAACTGTTTTAGGCTTCCAATCAGGCTTTAGGTGAAATAGATACGAGTTCCAACATCGGTCAATCAAAAATAAGATAGAAGAAAAATCTTTTTGGCTTTTATAAAGTTTATATTAAAACTCACCCAAAATCTTTTTTTGTATTTTTTGAATATTTCAAATGAAAAGACGGAAAGCAGTAAATAAATATTTATAGACATTCTTTTTGCGAGTTTCGAGGGTAAAAGAATCATATCAGTGTACGATCATGCCAAAACACACTTGTTGTTCAATTAGTTAGCATTTAGATAAGCATCCTATAACGATTATCGATATTGTTGTCCACTTAAACTCAACAATTAGATGTAATCATATGACTTGGGGATACGTTAAGTTATGATTTATACTTACCAACCTGTGTTCATCCACTCACGACACATTCCCGTATCAAGGTATGCATGAGAGTTCATCTTACTGGTGAGTATATCATTTACCAACTGTTTTAACGTATATGATGTGAGATACTCACTTATTTGAGGATGAATACAAGCCCTATGTGATAAACTCACTAATTAATGAGGAACTTGATATTCAATGCATGCAGGGCACGAGAGCAAGTCCGTGAACAGGTTAGTACCATCGTACCGACAAAGAGACGAACTTGGCTCTCGGATGATAGATGTGATTTAGAATCACTTATTCGGGGGGTGAATGTGATATTCTTTATCACTTATTGATGGTCGTATGCAGCATGTATTATATACATGTATGTATAGTATGTACACATATGTATGGTGTCATGGAAGTTCTAGACTTGTGTACCCGTTGTTTTTGGTAAACGAAACAACCATGATACCCAGATGATAAACAGCATAAAGACCACGTATCTCAGAACCTCAGCAATCTATCAACGAAATATCGGTACCAAGACCATATGCCAATGAGCGGTTCCCACACAGTCTTCAGTCGATTATGTTTATATCACCCTACACACTTTAAAATGATTGTGAGCCTACCGATACATCTTATATAGAGCTACTTATTGTTTTCATTTTAAGTTCAAATAGGTTTTGATAGACCACTGATTTACTATCATTTTCACTTTTTCTCACCATGAAACTTATTTTTGTTTTTATATTATTTTTGGATTTTTTGTAATTTGGATTTACTCCCCCTAAAATTCAAAAAGTAAATTTAAACTATTAAATAACATCTTTTTGGATTTTCTCAAGAAAAATATTCACAAAAACGATTTCCCGATGTGGATTAACTCATGTTTTACCTCGATGCCGTTTACGAAAATTAATTTAATCAGAAATGATTTATCGAATTTTGGAAAAATGATTTGGCACGTTGGTAGTCGGTGTGGACCAAAACAACATTGACGAGTTTCATAGGGAAACAATCACGTGTGAGGTGATATTTGAGATCAACGTGTCTGGCCAAGGAGTGTCGTACGAGATGTTAGAAATTCACAAAGCAGATTAAACATCGACAAAGATAAGAGAGATTAGAAAACTAAAACCGTAATCCTGCAACTGCTTGATGCATTGTCAGGAATCTGAGTGCTCTCCCAAACTGGATATCCACCTGGTGTGGATTTCAAGGTCGATTTTGCAGCTACTTCAAATAACTGAGAAATCTTTTCACAGCAACAAGATCATAAACCTCCGGGTCCGGCTGGTAAGAGGCAAGGGAGCATGTGGGAAAGCTTGTACACATCATCATTGGTCGGTCCATACATGATGTCTTCCACACGCTTTTGCACCAGCAAAGGTCTTCGTCTTTCTCCATGAGAAGTAGTGTGCGGTTGTTCAATCCATGCCAAGGTATCCGCACACCCGGTTGGTTTGTTCAACAAACACATTTTCTTCAACACACCGAAAAGAAATGTACACTGCACGTTCATCTTGTAAGTCTTAAACTTCTTGTGAGAGGTATAGCCCTTGAATCTTTGAAAAGTCTCAGACGTGCGGCAGGCACGTACATTTTATTGGAATCTATCCTCTTGATCCGATCAAAAACCATAACAATAAAACTTTGGCAAGTATTTCATGTTGTCGAAGTTTTCAACTTCATTCATCCATATTCTTTCACCATCATTCCTTCACTGAAAATTTTGACTTCTTTTCTCTCCATCAATGGCAACAACTCATCCGGATGTAACTAATGTGTCGGAGCTGCATGTCACCGATCAGGTGCTGGATGCTCCACTATCAACAGTCATACGATTATCAATAGTTCCTCCTGGAACATCCTGCACACTCACTCAAAGATCAGTTGGAGAGGGGGGCCCAAGCCTTCGTTGACTTGGGTCGTCCGGCATTATCAAGAATTGTGACTTCGATTTCCCGATGATTCAGAATTGATTGAGCTCCCCATGAAACAGTTACCGATTTTGGTTTCCAAATCTGTTTTTGTTTTTCATTTTTAACATTTGGTTTACCAGACTGTGTTTGGACGACCTTAGGTTTTTACACCTTTTCAACTTCCGTTCATTGTTTTCTTTTCTGTTTCAATTTTTTTTTGAGACCGAAAGTCTTGTTTCGGTGAAACAGATCGTGATCAGTAAGAGTTTTCATAGGTGGCATCAACCTTTCCTTTTCCCTTGGTGAGATATGGACAGTTCTTGACAATGTGTCCATACTCACCGCATTCAAAGCATGATCTCCGCTCAACAAACCTCGGAGTATCATGATGGTGATAACTTGACGATGAAATTTGCGATCTAGAGGTACTTGGTCCTACATCACAATAGTTTGTATGTTGTGTATAGTTGTTCTGATAGTTTGTTTTCAAAATATGAACTTGTTTAACAAAATCCGTGTTGGATTTCTTTTCGAAAGTTTCAATTTTATCAGTCCCCCAAGACTTCACGAAGTTTATCTTTTAAAGCATCTTCTTGTTTTGAGCTCTTTTGCCCTTTCTCTTTCCTTGATTAGCTTGATTTTTCTTTTGTTGACCTGGAAGTTTTTTATTTCCATATTGTTTTCGAACTTCGGCTTTTGGGATAGGAGCACACTGAGTTACTACAACTCTTGGCTCGACTTTCCCAAAAACTTACTGGTTGAATCCTCAAACACTTTATCAATAAAAGATTGATTTACATTTTTAATGGGAAAATCTTTGTTTGAGTAAACTTTGTCAGAATCGATCAACGTATAAAGCAAGTTCACGTTTTCACAGGTGTCAACATGAGCTTCAGCAATCTCGACAGGAGCAGTCACATACGGTTTTGCTAGAGGATCACAAAGAATGTGATTCTCGAGAGGTATGTTTGCTTCTTTTGTCACCGTGTTTGACTGCCTAGCTTCGTCCTCATTTGACTCATCATCTGAACTATCACAATCCTCAACAATGATTGGAGGATCCTGATTCTGTATGGTTGTGGAATCTTTGGCATCAGCTGATATCTGAGCCCAACTGCGAATTCCTCATTGTCTAGTGAAATTGATGGCTCAAAACGAGGCATATCCTCCTCATCAGTCATCTTGGTATAATCGCGTCTGACCGATGGAGGACACCTATTATACCTAATGCACTTGACATCCTTTTATCTTTTTGTATGCCAATGATGTGTTCCAACATAAACTGAGAGTTGGAATAGCTATCCAACGTAAGCTGGATTGCCTCATTTTCACACTTAGCACATGCCAATTCCCTTTTTGTTTCCTCGAGCATGGTAATGTAATTATTAATTGAAGTTTGTTTTCTCGAAATAGTTTTCTTTAGCTCGGAAAGGTCTTTCTTTAAGGTTTCAATTATTGTCACACCCCGACCGCGTAAAACAACAAATCACGGCGGAATCGTCGGGGAGTGTTGTAACAGAATCATTGTTTCAAAACACACGGAAATTTGAAGTTTCGTTTTATTAAACATTAAATATTTACATCGTATGGAAATCTAAATAAACAATTTAAACATAGTCTATCATTGTTATTAAGTCACTAAGGCCTCGTCCAGTCCTATGTGAGCATGCATCCTAGCAATCAACATCATTCAACAACACCTGAAACATATGTGAAAACAAAGTCAGCAAAGAAATGCTGGCGAGTACATAGGTTTTTAAGAGTGTCGGATTCATGGCTAGTTTACATGTTGCAATACTTAATTAAAAAAAACTTGTTTTGAAAAGTGTAGTATTGCGACATAATTAACCAACTCAAATCAAGTTGGTTATAATTTATAAAATCTCGTAGCCACGATTATTAACTCGAAAACATTTTGTTTTAGAAAACCAATTTGTAAAAGATCTTGTATTAAATCGTTAATAGAATTCGTTAATAAATCTTGTTAATAAAACTCGTTAATAAATCTCGTTAATAAAACTCGTTAATAAATCGCGTTAATAAAACTCGTTAATAAATCTCGTTAATAAAACTCGTTAATAAATCTCGTTAATAAAACTCGTTAATAAATCTCGTTAATAAAACTTGTTAATAAATCTCGTTAATAAAACTCGTTAATAAATCTCGTTAATAAATCGCGTTAATAAAACTCGTATGGTTTATATCATTTCAAAAACCTCGTTTGTGTGACATCGTTTCAAAATCGTTTACCCAAGTGAACTAAATAACGCCACGGTATGTAATACGATGAAAACCCTTATATATAGGAAGTACCAGCGGCGTATCCACCATGCTTTCATCACATTACACCCGTCCCGTTATCTAAACACTAACCGAAAACCAATCGTTTACCCAAATCGTTTAATTCGTTAAAAATCGCTTTAGTCGTTTAAATCATTCTCGTCTTAAATCGTGAAAACTACTTTTGATTGTCTCGCTAATAACATCCAAACCTTCGTGACTCGACTATCTCGCCTATCGCTTCTCGCATTAATAAACCACCAAAGGGTAAATTAACAATCACAGATTCAGTCGTTACCCACTTAACCCACACATAACCATGGGTGCGTCTGATAACGGGATTTGTCAGATCCTATGGTACCATAACCAAATACTGGTCGGTTCGGCCAAAACTAATGGATATTATTCGTTATGTAAATACAACCAACAAGTTTGTTTACTATATCGAAATCATTATTAATTTAATATAAACCATTTTAATCGTTTTTGAAACCATTGTTATAATATCGAAAATCGTTTTGAAAACCATCGTTAATGTAACACCCCAACCTGGAAGGGCTGACGTGTCACAATAACAATATCATAAACAAAAGTCATAATTCCATTTATTTATTTGATAAAGATACAACCACACAACAACTATACTTAAGGTTAATATACAAGCGGACACCTTCGACTTGATTTACTAACATCTTCCGATTTAGTCCTAGGCTTTATTCTTCTCTCCTTACCCCTCCCGAAGTAACCTGCGAACCTGTATATACAAAAAAATTTACAGAATGAGCCGAATGCTCAGTACGGAATAATAGGCTCAAATAACAAGTAACGCTTTATAGAAATGTTATTCGGATGAAACGTAATTTCATAATCATATCATACGGATGTGCCCATGAGCAAAACTTAAAATGTGACAATACACAGGTAGTTACTCCTGCATAATTATCACATGAGATGGCGAGTTGGCATACACGTTATCCACCTCCTTATACTTAAATCCTAGGATCGATCCATACGCCTCCTAGTAGCTTCGTACCTCACTTGTACCTAGGGACGCCGTGAACTAATCTCTCCGTCACGGTTGGAGCACATGATGTCGATGCCACAACAACATGCTCGTGGGACACTCCACGAGAAGCGATACTCAGGGTATCAGAGTACAAATGGTCTTATTCACATAACTTATCAAAAATATTTTCATAACAAGACGTAACATATATTGGAACATGCGATAATGAGTACAACTAACATAATACTATCGCATGACATGAAAGCTAAATCCAAGGTTATGATTAGAATAGGAATCCAACGGACTGTCAAATGAATCGATAATCAAAGACATGAGGAGTTTTCAAAAATATAGTAATTTAATGGTTTTATAATAATTTGAATATGAAGCAATAAGGAGTGGGGTAAGGATCCGTACCTTAATAATCTCAAAGTGATGCTACCTTGTGATAATATTTCAGATTTATACGAGCAGAGTTTAGACTACTGATTAGTCTTTTAACCTAATTTAAATAACATACACACAAACTAAATCAGTAACTTAATACAACATTTACGATAACTCACGAGATTAAAATCCTCACAACGAATGACAAAGTGCGATACTTAAACATCCATCGGATTCACAATTAATGACAAAGTGAAATCACGTAAACATCCATCGGATTCACAATGAATGACAAAGTGCAAACACTTAAACATCCATCGGAATCACAATTAATGACAAAGTGAAATTACTTAAACATCCATCGGAATCACGACTAATGACAAAGCATAACCCAACTTTGAGCAGCACTTAAACATCCATTGGATTGATTTCAATCAATCGGACATTGAATCGTATCAGCGATTGAGTTAATACCCTGTTCTGCAGCACCCCGCTATACTAATTAGTGTTTTCATGTGTGTTAATTGTAGTAAACAAACGATAACTCGACGCCTGAAACGAATTTCTTCGTCGAATGAACACCAGAAATCGAGTCCCACTGCCCTCTATTTATACCCAAAATTTGTCACCCCTTGCGCACCGTAACACCAAATCTCTTACGGTCCGTAACAACCCTTGCGCACCGTAACATTAATTTCCTTACGGTGCGTAAGGAACACCTAATCACTATAGGGTTGCCACGCGTGGGACTAGCCTAGCTGAGTCGATGAATTTTATTATTTTAATTTAGACAGCGAGATAATTGGATAATCGTCAATAGGGAATACCCCCCTGAGTTTTAGGGGCCCTGATCCTGATTCGGATTGTTCTGAAAATTTTAGGGTTTGTGCAGAATCACTTGGGTGTCTTAATTAGGGTTTCCTATTGGATAATTTATAAATAAAAATAATAGTTTTGGTTGATATACAGAAAGATGGATCATAAGATAAATATATATTATTTATTATTCTTTTATTTCTAGAATAATGATTTTTAAATTTAGGGTTATTACAACTATTACCCCCTTAAAAGAAATTTCGTCCTCGAAATTTTTCAAATAAGAATATAACATATCACATAAGTAACGGAATTTTCATAGCAAAGTTACTAACTTATATAACAAGAATCTCCTAAACACACATGTGTATCTGAAATTTGTAATTACGTTCATGACCATAATTGTCAATTACCTTACCATCATGTTCTAATGGTTCTTCCTCTATGTATCTTAATAACATATTTAATCATGAAAAAAAATCAACATAGACTTGCAGATAACAAGAGTGACTATTGGTACTGATATCTCCTACTTAAATATGCTTAATCATAACTAAGATATATTCACATAAGGCAAAGCATGAATGACCACAAACAGAAACAATTGAACATAGATCAAAGAGCAAGGTTCACCGTTACCTCGACTAAAATTCTATTACTAGAATAGATTAGGGTATAGAGAGCGAATTGATTCTTCAGATTCCCATGTTGCTTCGCGTTCAGAGTGATTTTTCCAGAGGATTTTAACAAACGGAATTACTTTCCTACGCATAACCCTTTTCTTGTCGATCTAAGATGGCTTCCGGTTCCTCTTCATAGGACAAATCTTCGTGAATTGTAAGTAACGGATAACTAATGACATGGAGTGGATGATAATTATATCCTCTTAATGAGGAGACATGAAAAACATTATGAACGTGCGAGAGTTGAGGCGGTAGAGCTAGTCGATATGATACTTCTCCAATTATTTCAAGGATTTCAAACGGACCAATGAAACGAGGACTAAGCTTCCCTTTAATTCCAAATCTACGAACACCACGCCAAGGTGATACCTTTAAGAATACGTGGTCACCAATTTTAAATTCGAGTGGTCGTCTATCTTGATCTGCATAGCTCTTTTGTCTGCTCTGAGCTTCTTTCAGTTTTTCTCGTGCCATAGTGACTTTTTCGTTTGTAATCTGAACTAGTTCTGGCCCTTCAATAATCTTTTCTCCAACTTCATCCCAGCAGATCGGTGCACGACATTTTCGACCGTATAAAAGCTCAAAAGGTGCCATGCCAATACTTGCTTGCCAACTATTGTTGTAAGCGAACTCAACAAGGCATAGATATTCATCCCAGTTTCCAGACCATTAAAGTGCACATGCTCGGAGCATGTCTTCCAAGGTTTGGATCGTACGTTCTGACTGCCCGTCTGTTTCTGGATGGAAAGACGTACTAAACTTCAGTCGTGTACCCCAAGCTGCCTGAAAACCTTTCCAAAATCGTGAGGTGAAACGTGGGTCTCTATCTGAAACAATGGAAGATGGTGTGCCATGAAGTCGAATAATCTCTTGAAGAAATATTTCGGATAACTTATTAACCGAAAATCCTTGCTGAATCGGTAGAAAATGTGCTGACTTTGACAATCTATTGACAACAACCCATACAACATCATTCTTCTTGAATGTCTTAGGCAAACCGGTAACAAAATCCATTGTGATCTCATCCCACTTCCATATGGGAATATCCAATGGCTGCAACAGACCGCTTGCTCGTTTGTGTTCAATTTTCACTTGTTGGCAAGTGAGACATTTACTTACGTATCGAGCAACGTCTTCCTTCATGCCATTCCACCAGAAGTTCTGTCTTAAGTCTCGATACATCTTGGTAGATCCTGGGTGAATTGAAAATGGTGAGCTGTGAGCTTCGGCTAACAATGACTCACGAAGGGTGGAGTGATCGGGTACACAAAGTCTTTTGCCGCACCAAATCACCCCATGATGGTCTATACGAAATTCAGATTGTTTACCCACCTCAAGATTTTGCACAATTGCCCAAAGTTCTCCATCTTGCTTTTGTGCATCTTTGATCCGTGATATGAGGTCGGGTTCAATCTGCATTCTAGCTAGATATCCATCAGATTTACTAACCTGAAGCCAAATGTTCATTCTTTCGAGATCCTTCCTAATACGAGGCTGAATTTGTAAGCAAGATATAGTCCCGGAATTCTTTCGGCTCAACGCGTCAGCTACAACATTGGCTTTGCCTGGATGGTATTGAATATTTGCATCGTAATCTTTTAAAAGTTCTAACCACCTTCTTTGCCTCATATTTAGCTCTTTCTGAGTGAATATGTACTTGAGGCTCTTGTGGTCAGTAAAGATGTCACAACTTTCACCATACAGATAGTGTCGCCAAATCTTAAGTGCAAAGACGACTGCGGCTAGTTCTAAATCATGTGTAAGGTAGTTAACTTCATAAGGCTTCAACTGACGGGAGGCATAAGCGATAACCTTCCCATGTTGCATTAGCACACAACCTAATCCTTTCTTTGAGGCATCACTGTAGACTTGGTAACCTACTGATCCAGAAGGGAGAGCGAGTATCGGGGAGGATACGAGTCGTTTCTTCAATTCTTCAAAGCTTTTCTCTTGTTCCTCATTCCATGCGTACTTCACCCCTTTCCTTAGGAGTTTTGTGAGTGGTAAAGCAATTACCGAGAATCTTTCAACAAATCTTCGGTAATAGTCAGCAAGACCCAAAAAACTTCGTATTTCGGTAACAGAAGTGGGTCTTGGCCATTTTGTAATAGCTTCAACCTTTGTTGGGTCTACCATAATTCCCTCTGCTGATATGACATGACCTAGAAATGCCACTTGGCTAAGCCAAAAGTCACATTTGGAAAACTTCGCGTACAACTTCTCATGCCGCAAGGCTCCAAGTACTGCATGTAGATGCGCTTCATGCTCTTCACGACTCTTAGAATACACCAGAATGTCATCGATAAAAATAATAACAAATTTATCTAGGAATTTGTGAAATACGCGGTTCATTAAATCCATGAAGACTGCGGGTGCATTAGTTAGCCCGAAGGGCATAACCAAGAATTCGTAATGACCATAACGAGTACGAAAGGCGGTCTTGGGAACATCATCATTCTTGATCTTTAGCTGATGGTATCCGGACCTTAGATCGATTTTGGAGAAGAACTGAGCCCCCTGAAGTTGATCAAAGAGATCATCAATGCGAGGCAGAGGATACTGATTACGAATAGTAATCTTGTTCAGCTCTCGGTAGTCAATACATAAACGCATACTACCGTCTTTCTTCTTCACAAATAAGACCGGAGCACCCCAAGGTGAAACACTGGGTCTTATGAATCCCAGATCTAACAATTCTTGCAATTGTTCCTTCAACTCCTTCAGTTCCATTGGGGCCATACGGTATGGAGCTTTAGAAATAGGTTCGGCACCAGGGATCAAGTGGATGGTGAATTCTACCTGACGGTCGGGTGGTAATCCTGGTAGTTCATCCGGAAATACATCAGGATATTCACGAACAACGGAGTGGCTATCGATACTCTTAACACTAGCAAAAGTATCCTTAATCGATGCTAGGAATCCAGCACAGCCGTTGGATATGAATTTTCGAGCTTTGAGCGCAGAGATAATTTTAAGAGATTTATGAGTTTGAATTCCCTGATATATAATATCAGGATGATGAAGATCACCGAAAATAACACGGCGGGAATGCCAATCTATAGTTACGTGATGTCGAGACAACCAATCTATCCCTAGAATAACATCAAAGTCACACATATGTATTGGAAATAGGTCTGCCTTATACACAATAGATTCAATACGGATCGGACAATCTTTATATACGTAAGTGATTACGGATGAATTTTCCATGGGAGTGGAAATGGTTAAAGTATGATTTAAGAGAGTTGGTCTTATCGGAAGGTACTTAGTAAACGAGTGGGATACTAAAGAATGGGTCGCTCCTGTATCGAATAACACATAGATACTACGTTCACCAAGCTGAAGGGTTCCAGATACAGTACCTAGGGCATTAGCAGCGTCAGTAGCAGAAAGTGCGAAAACTCTTCCTCCAACATTGGGTGGTGCAGCATTTGGTCGGTTATTCTTCTTAGTGTCTTTCTTTGTACACTCCTTGATCATGTGTCCAGTTTGGCCACATCTAAAGCATGCTCCTGTACTTCGGTGACATACGCCCTGATGTCTCTTACCACAAGTATTACATAGAGGATATGTAATCTGATTCGGGTTTACATGTTGATTTAGTGGTTGAGCTCTAATAGGTTCTGCATTCAATTGAATCTGGTTTTGAGCAGGCCTCAGGTTTTGCGGTCTAGGTTGCCATGGACGTGCCTGATTTCCAGAGTTTTGATTTCCTTGCACTTTGCGGTCTTGATGCTGTGGCGTAGTGGATGATTGACCGATTGCCTGCTTAAATTGTCCTTCTCTGTTTCTCTTCTTATTATCCCCAGTTCGAGATAAAAATTCTTTCCTTTCAAACTCAAAAGTTTTGATTGCATCGGCAACTTCGGTGATATCCTTAAATTTCATGTACATGATCGACTTTCGAATTTGATCATTGACTGCCCACTTGCATTTCTCTGCCTGTACTTCTGCTGATCCTGCAACGTCTCCTACAATACTAGCCAACCTTGAAAATCGAGTAATGAACACAGAGGCTGGTTCATCACTCTCCTGTCGAATCACTGCATACTCCCGGATATAAGCTTCTTTATCAGCGGTAGAAAAATACTTGTCGTAAAAGATGGTACGAAAGTCGACCCATGAAAGATTAGCATCAAAATCATCCCCTCCTTTGACTTGCTTATATCCTTCCCACCAAGTTTGTGCGTCATCTTCAAGTTTATAGGTAGCCAATCTAACTTTGTATTGCTCCGGAACTCCAAGAACTCCAAAGATCTTTTCAACATGAGCTATCCAGTTTCTTGCTTCGACTGGATTAGTAGCGTGACTAAAAGATTTCGGCTTTTGTTTTTGGAATTTAGCGATCCATATGTCTATACTATAGGTAGTATGGTTCGTGGTATTCTCACGAATTTCTTCACCAGAGATTGGATTAGTGTTATTACGTTCTGGATGACGAGTTTGTTGAATAACGGCCTCAGCTGTTTGAGCAACAAGGTTTGGAAGCAACCCGGCAACAGCCTGGTTGATAGCATTAATTACGTTTGGATCAACTGGAGTCTCATTCGAAGAAGTGTTGTTACGTACATGGTTAGTACGAGTACTCCTACGTAGCAGACGACGAGGAGGCATCTACAAGAATAGACATAGAAGTTAAACAAAATAAGAGACCAAGTTGAATCCTATCCTAAATATCTACCCATTCCTCACAGGTTTTTAATTACTATCTTTAAGTTTTCTACAGGAAAGAGCCTTTGCTCTGATACCATAGCTGTAACACCCCAACCTGGAAGGGCTGACGTGTCACAATAACAGTATCATAAACAAAAGTCATAATTCCATTTATTTATTTGATAAAGATACAACCACACAACAACTATACTTAAGGTTAATATACAAGCGGACACATTCGACTTGATTTACTAACATCTTCCGATTTAGTCCTAGGCTTTATTCTTCTCTCCTTACCCCTCCCGAAGTAACCTGCGAACCTGTATATACAAAAAAATTTACGGAATGAGCTGAATGCTCAGTACGGAATAATAGGCTCAAATAACAAGTAACGCTTTATAGAAATGTTATTCGGATGAAACGTAATTTCATAATCATATCATACGGATGTACCCATGAGCAAAACTTAAAATGTGACAATGCACAGGTAGCTACTCCTGCATAATTATCACATGAGATGGCGAGTTGGCATACACGTTATCCACCTCCTTATACTTAAATCCTAGGATCGATCCATACGCCTCCTAGTAGCTTCGTACCTCACTTGTACCTAGGGACGCCGTGAACTAATCTCTCCGTCACGGTTGGAGCACATGATGTTGATGCCGCAACAACATGCTCGTGGGACACTCCACGAGAAGCGATACTCAGGGTATCAGAGTACAAATGGTCTTATTCACATAACTTATCAAAAATATTTTCATAACAAGACGTAACATATATTGGAACATGCGATAATGAGTACAACTAACATAATACTATCGTATGACATAAAAGTTAAATCCAAGGTTATGATTAGAATAGGAATCTAACGGACTGTCAAATGAATCGATAATCAAAGATGTGAGGAGTTTTCAAAAATATAGTAATTTAATGGTTTTATAATAATTTGAATATGAAGCAATAAGGAGTGGGGTAAGGATCCGTACCTTAATAATCTCAAAGTGATGCTACCTTGTGATAACATTTCAGATTTATACGAGCAGAGTTTAGACTACTGATTAGTCTTTTAACCTAATTTAAATAACATACACACAAACTAAATCAGTAACTTAATACAACATTTACGATAACTCACGAGATTAAAATCCTCACAACGAATGACAAAGTGCGATACTTAAACATCCATCGGATTCACAATTAATGACAAAGTGAAATCACTTAAACATCCATCGGATTCACAATGAATAACAAAGTGCAAACACTTAAACATCCATCGGAATCACAATTAATGACAAAGTGAAATTACTTAAACATCCATCGGAATCACGACTAATGACAAAGCATAACCCAACTTTGAGCAGCACTTAAACATCCATTGGATTGATTTCAATCAATTGGACATTGAATCGTATCAGCGATTGAGTTAATACCCTGTTCTGCAGCACCCCGCTATACTAATTAGTGTTTTCGTGTGTGTTAATTGTAGTAAACAAACGATAACTCGACGCCTGAAACGGATTTCTTCGTCGAATGAACACCAGAAATCGAGTCCCACTGCCCTCTATTTATACCCAAAATTTATCACCCCTTGCGCACCGTAACACCAAATCTCTTATGGTCCGTAACAACCCTTGCGCACCGTAACATTAATTTCCTTACGGTGCGTAAGGAACACCTAATCACTATAGGGTTGCCACGCGTGGGACTAGCCTAGCTAAGTCGATGAATTTTATTATTTTAATTTAGACAGCGAGATAATTGGATAATCGTCAATAGGGAATACCCCCCCTGAGTTTTAGGGGCCCTGATCCTGATTCGGATTGTTCTGAAAATTTTAGGGTTTGTGCAGAATCACTTGGGTGTCTTAATTAGGGTTTCCTATTGGATAATTTATAAATAAAAATAATAGTTTTGGTTGATATACAGAAAGATGGATCATAAGATAAATATATATTATTTATTATTCTTTTATTTCTAGAATAATGATTTTTAAATTTAGGGTTATTACTGTTAAAAACCTTGAAAACATTTAGCACATATGAATCACCCCAAAACAATTGAAAACAGTAAAATAGGGGAACTATGTACTCACCTGAGAATGCTTAGAGGTCTTGAACAACAACCAAGCAAAGCTAGAGGGAGCACGGAATCAATCGGCAACCTAATAACTATATAAATAACCCGGACCTAAGTCGGAAGATCGGATAGGATGAGGTTTTGTAAGCCAAATGAGTATTGGAACTCATATGACATGGTTTAACAAAGTCTACATCCTAAATCGAAACCTAACCTAAGTGCCTTCGACCCATTGTGACCCATTAAGGTAGCTTAAGCTACTTTAACGTGTCGTTCGCGCAAAAGCGCGTTCCTGACGTCTAACTAGTCCTATGACAAGTATTATATGCCTAAAAATGATTAAATATGTTGCATAATCAATTAAGTGACAAAAGTTTGTGTTACATATGCTTAATTACCAATTATGCATGAAAATGACATTTTGGTCATTTACCTAAGGCATATAAACTACCGATCATACAACTAATTAAACCTAAGTGACCATAAGGTATAACCTCGGAAGGTTATTCCCTATGCAACTATGGTCACTAAACATGTTTGGTCGGATCCTAATGATCGACCAAACGGGCCGTGTTCGAAAGTCTAAGCGGGTGTTTAGTCCACTTGACTTACGACCCTACACAAGCACTAAACTAAAAGTGACGAGCTAAACATGCTAAAACATGTTTAACGAATTTAGAAAATAGATTTGGTATAAAAAAACGGTTTTGATACCTATAAGTAGTTTGGTTACAAAACACGCAAGAATGTGCATTTTGGCCGAAACTACGACTCGTCACTACACCTAGATAACGGGGTAATCAGTAGGTATAGTCACTAGGGACTATAACCATCGTGATTACGCTCACGTTATGAAGTTCAAATGATCTTCGCATTGACCATAAACTGGTCAATGCAGAAAGTCAAACGCAGTTTGACTTTCAGGCTCGAAAAGCGATAAAAGAACGAAAAAATACTTACAAAAGGTCCCCGCAAGCTTTGATCCGATTTACTCTCAGGTATGAAGCATAAACTTCAACTTAAAGAGCCAAAATCAGATCAATGTGGGTTTTGTAAGTGAAAGGGGATAGCTATTTATAGGAAAACTAGAACCGTTAGGATCGTTCATCGTAAAACGAGCTTCGATCTCATCCGTACACATGTGTCCATGGTTTTGTGAAACCATGGGAGCCCATAGTTTCATTAAAACCATGTGCAAATGAGGGGAACAGCTGGAACAAGCTAGAATTTAGATTTTTCATTTTGGTCCCTCCCTAAGATAACTATGGCAGAATGACAATTTTGGTCCCTGAACTTCAGAATCTTGCGTTTCGGCTCATTTTTGACACGTTTAAGCCCCGTTAACCTCATTTCAAGGCTCTAAAATGAAGTTAAAGTATAGGGAACTCAAAACATGCTCAAAAATATCTCGGATGTCGGTTTGTTTGGTCGTACAGTTGCGTTGTTCGGTTAATTACGACGGAAGTCGTAACGAACGCAAAAACAATCCAAATTACGCGACGAATGGAATTTTATCATGCCAATCACTAAAATAAAATATTTTAATGATTAAATAAATTTTTGGATGTCCGGATGTATTCAGAACGTAAGATATGCGCTAAAATGCAAACTTATGCATTTTTGATGCTTTTAGTCCCTGAATGACCAAAAAGTTTATTTTAGCACACCGAACCCCTCAAAGCCTATTTCTAAGCTATGTAAAGGATATTTAGGGTATGTTTAACTTATGGTCATGTTCCGGAATGTTCGTTACAGTACAAATTGGCATACTTTCAGAGTTTGTCGAAATTAGTCCCTGTAAGCGAATAAACTTGATTTCGCCACACCAAACCCTCCAAAACTTATTTCTAAGTTATGTAAAGGTTATTTAAGGTATGTTAAGCCTATGTCACTGTCCCGGAGTGTTTTTCGCATTAAACTGGTTATATTTACGCATCAGTGCGCGTATAACTTTCAGAAAGCGATTTAGAGCCCGAAATCGAGCAAGAGTTGATATGTGCAAATGATACACATATTTATACAAATCCCAAGTATGAAACACAACATTTCATTGATTTGGAATTTGTTCGATAGCCATGGAGGCACAGATGTCACAGTCTCCCCTACTTCAGGAAATTTCGTCCCGAAATTTAATTAGAGGAAACTTGTGAGAGCTCAAAACATGAAGTCGAAAAGATAAAACAACACTGGTTAGGGTTATGAACTTCTAGTAACTTTAAATAACATATGCTTGCAATGTAAGAGGGACACTTATATACAAGTATATGAAGCGCCATTGGTGCGTCCACCGTACCTCCATTACATTGTTCACGTTTCGTTATTGTTGTCATTATTGGTTCTTACACATGATAAATCTTACTGTGGTTTCTGTGCACTGAATTTTTATAATTATGTACGCGTCCATAATTACGTAATTCCTTGCATAGTCCACACAGCGCATTTGATAATGTGTAGGGGAAAACCAAATGAATGAACCTGTGATAAGTGTGACTGGACCACCATAGGGTCCTTTTAGCTGTATCATCAGATGCCACTCTTAACCAGATTCTGAATCAATCTTTAACTAGACCACTCAAGGGTCTCTTTTCAAATCATGGAATGGTACTATATAACCCAAGGGTCTTAACTACCACGTAGAAGCCCATTAAGGATTTAAGGTAGTACCTTTTGAATATCCTACTATGAATCCCTCATATGAAGATATGGAAGAATCTATGAGGATTTGGATAACGAAAATCGGATCACACAAAAACATAGAGGAGAACACATAAACACATAATCACATAATCGCATAATTGTTTAATGTGACCTTTAATATGTTTTCTTTGGACACGGGTATTTAAAGCATACCAGGAATCCAATCCATGGATTTCATTTGGCACTTTAAATATTTTCAAGAATCTAACTATGAAGATAGGAAGATCTTAATAGGAATTCGGTTTGTCCTTATTGAGTTGTAATGTACATATTAAGGTGTACAAGGAATCCAATCAGGGCTCCGATTTGGGCGATAATCATCCACAAGGATTCTTAAAATAGAGCAACCCATCGCCCCTTTCGTTTCGAGTTTAAGCTCGAGTTGAAGTGGTAGCTCATATTTCAATAAGCCTTCGTTTACACAAGATCGTTGTGCTTGAAGGACAAAAGATTTGAATATCAGATAGAGTTTGAACATAATGAAGCTTGACTTGTTCCTTTCGACTAAGCGCATCGGCTACGATATTCCCCTTACTAGGAAGGTAGCGAATCGCGCAATCGCAATCGTTCAAGTGTTCAACCCATTGTCGTTGCCTCATGTTCAGCTCCTTTTGATTAAGAATGAGCTGGAGACTTTTGTGGTCTTGTGAAAACCACACACTTCGTTCCATAGAGGTAGTGTCTCCAGATTTTGAGAGCAAATGCCACAACACCTAACTCAAGATCATGAGTTGTGTAGTTCTTTTCGTGAACTTTCAACTGTCTTGACGTATATGCTATGACTTTACCTCATTGCATAAGAACATAAACAAGGCCTAGATTCGACGCGTCATAAAAGACAACGAAATCATCGTTTCCATTGGGCAAGGACAAAACAGGAGCATCACATAGCTTCCGGCGTTTGGAACGCTTCTTCTTGCTTATATCCCCACTCCAAAGGCTTATTCTTCTGAGTCAAAGCAGTGAGTGGCACCGCGATCTTCGAGAAGTTTGAAATAAAACTACGATAATAACCAGCAAGACCAAGAAAAGAACGAATTTCTATAGATGTCGTTGGTGTATTCCAATCCTTAATTGCAGCAATTTGGATGGATCCACATGAATACCCTGCTTGTTGACTACATGACCCAAAAACTGAACTTCTTTAAGCCAAAATTCACACTTGGATAATTTTAGCAAAAAGTTTGTTCCTTCTTTAGGAGTTCCAATGTCAAACGAAGGTGTTGCTCGTGATCGGCTTGAGACTTTGAATAAATGAGAATATCGTCGATGAACACAATGATGAACTTGTCTAAATAAGGTTTACAGACCCATTCATTAAGTCCATGAAGATAGCTGGGGCATTCGTCAAACCAAAAAGGCATGACAGTGAACTCGTAATGCCCATATCTCATGCGGAAGGCAGTTTTGGGAATATCTCCTTCGAGAACACCAAGTTGGTGATACCCCGAACGCAGATCGATCTTGGAAAAACAAGTAGCACTTTGCATTTGATCAGAGAGATCATCGATTCGAGGTAGGGGATATCGATTCTTGATGGTAAGCTTACTAAGCTTACGATAATCGATACACATTCGAAAAGATCCATCTTTCTTCTTCACAAAGAGGACATGAGTTCCCCAAGGTGAAAAGTTCGAACGGATGAATCCTTTATTAGACAACTCTTGAAGCTGTTTTGATAATTCTTGCATCTCGGATGGTGTAAGACGATAAGGTGCTTTAGCAATTGGGTTGGCATTGGGTACAAGGTCAAAATGAAACTTGACTTGACGAACTGGAGGCAAACCAGGCTGTTCATCAGGAAACACCTTTGGATAATCCCAAACAATCGAAATATCCTGAATACTCTTGCTCTTGCCTTTCTCCTCGGTGACATGTGCCAGAAAAGCAACATATGCTTTTCGTAGATAACTTTGGGCCTCCGTACATGACATGAACTTCAATCCACCAGAAGGTTTCTCACCACGAACTTCCAGAACATCGCTAGACGAAAGAGGAATGCGAACAATCTTATCTAAATAAACCACCTCAGCATGATGTTTGGTTAACCAATCCATCTCTATGATAATGTCGAAACTCCCAAGTTGCATCGGTGTGAGGTCAATAGGAAAAAGATGATTACTCAAATTGCCACTTCGTTTCTTAGAATGAAACGAGCACTTAGAATTTTAGAGGAAATCATGAGCGATCATATGAACGAGAGAACTACAAATACGGTTCTTTGGTGTAGGTATCGTAGGGGTATGCCATACACACATGCAACTATATTTGTACATTAGAATTGCAAATAAAGATTTATTTATAAACAAAATCGATTGTTTCCGAGTTCAAAGGAAAACACTAGAAACATAAACATAAGATTCGGATTATTCAAAGCAGCAGCTTCTTCTAATCGGCCAAATGCTCATCCGTGGGTCGGATTTTCATTGAAAATTTTTGGGTATCTGTCCCTGACATAACCTGTCTCGCCAAAGGTGTAGCAAATACCAGGAGGAAAATGAGCCTGTGCTGGATCTGCTTGAAATTGAACGGGGTTCTGAAAAGCTTGGTTTAGCACAGTGACTAAACGACAGTCTCGTGCCAAATGACCAATGAGTCCACAGTTGAAACATTTCCGACATTTGATACTGGCATAGTGGTGGAGGTTTCACTGATTTCACAAAGGAGCAGTTCCTAAGTACGGCTTCTTGGCTGGTGGTGCTGCCACCTGGCTAGGTTTTGCTTGATTTGGTGTAACGGCTACGGGATCCTTTGGAGCTTTACGCTTCTTTGACTTTTTCAAAGGCTCGGCTTCTGCTTCTTTCGATGCTTCTTGGGTGGCTTCATTATTGAGACGAGACATGGTGATACCTAAATCCACAGTCTTCAGGATTACTTCGCCTATTCGCTGGGCAAATTTGGCAGTTTGCTCGGACACTTGAGTGTCGTTACGATGAAGAGACATTCTAGAGGAAATGAAAGACATAGGAGAAAACAAGTGAAATGTTATCGGATAATTAAAACAGAACGACAAACAAATGAGACGGTGACTAATCAAAGTAAACGGGTCATATTAATGTATCACTGAAGACATGCTTGCCTATAAGTGAACACTCACCCCAAGAGTTCGTAGGTAAGAATGATTGGTCCGATACTGCGGATTTGTACGAACACTCTAGCCTTAGACAGAAAACTCAGGGTACAGGCATTCACCCTTCCAGTTTGCACGTGTTCACATTATAAGATCCAAACTTTGACGAGATTTCAAAAACTTAAAGGGTTCAAAACCTAGTAATCAATCATCCTAGAACAGATGATTAGTTTTCGAAGAAGATTCGAATTTTGTATTCTTATTGTGGTTGTCACCTAAGGATAAGTGACGGTATTGTTTTAAAACTAAACACAAGATAACTTGTGTTAGGGTCCTAGGAATGTTATAGACTAGGTCAAAGCATTACTAATAACCTAATTCCCTATAACCATGAGCTCTGATACCAACCTTTCTGTAACACCCCGACCGCGTAAAACAACAAATCGCGGCAGAATCGTCGGGGAGTGTTGTAACAGAATCATTGTTTCAAAACACACGGAAATTTGAAGTTTCGTTTTATTAAACATTAAATATTTACATCGTCTGGAAATCTAAATAAACAATTTAAACATAGTCTATCATTGTTATTAAGTCACTAAGGCCTCGTCCAGTCCTAGAAAAGATGATTAGTTTTCAAAGGGGTTTTGAACCTTATAACAGAGGGTTCAAAACCTAGTAATCAATCATCCTAGAACAGATGATTAGTTTTCAAAGTGGTTTTGAAATTTATGTACTTGTTGTGGTTATCACCTAAGAATAGGTGACGGTATTAGTTTTATGTCTAAACGCAAGTAAACTCGCGTTAGGGTCCTAGGAAGGTTATAGACTAGGTCAAAGCATTACTAATAACCTAATTCCCTATAACCATGGGCTCTGATACCAACTTTTCTGTCACACCCCGACCACGTAAAACAACAAAACGTGGCGGAAACGTCGGGGAGTGTTGTAACAGAATCATTGTTTCATAACACATGGAAATTGAAATATTGTTTTATTGAATAAAAGAGTTAAAATGTCTTGACAATCAAAGAAATATAACACAAATAACTAGTCTTGCATCTTTTATTGTCACTAAGGCCCAAGTCCGCCTAAGTGTATCTTGATAAATCCTATGCATCATATCCTGAAACACATGTGAAAATAGGTACGCCAGCATAAAAATTCCTGTGAGATACATAGGTTTTGTGAAAATAGGATTCATGACTTATGTTTAAGAAAATGTTTAGTCATGAACCTTGTAATTTGCTTTGTCTTGTAAATCATTTGAAAATCAATAAGATCAGATCATTTGTAATGCGGTATTGTGAAAATTCATACATCCAAGCCTTGTGACTGTGGCGATAAACCCCTAAATGAATTTAAAGGTCTATCTGTGTTATATCTTCGGATTCAGTCATTCCTTCCACCCAAACAAACCTAGGGTTCAGGAAGGGGATTTGTCAAGTCCTATGGTACCACTACCTACTACCGAGCGGCGTGATCAATGTTAATGAGTGTATATTGTCCCATTTGAACAAACCAAATGTCATACCAAAATGTAAGCATGTGATGAATAACAAATGTACTAAGTATGCACACAATGGGCACACATAGCATAAAATGTAATGTAAAACGATGTACTAAGTATGCACACAATGGGCATACATAGCATGAAATGTAATGTAAAACGATGTACTAAGTATGCACACAATGGGCGTACGTAGCATGAAATGTAATGGAAAACAATGTACTAAGTATGCACACAATGGGCATACATAACATGAAATGTAATGTAAAACGATGTACTAAGTATGCACACAATGGGCATACATAGCATGAAATGTAATGTAAAACGATGTACTAAATATGCACACAATGGGCATACATAGCATGAACACAATGAAATCATGTACTATAAGTGTACTATTGAACATAACAAGCATATGATATGAAAACATGGAAAAGCATGAAAGTAACAAGTAGGCACATGTGTTTCACCCCAAAATGTTTGGAAAATAGTAAAAGAGGGGTCTATGTACTCACTTGAGATTGCTTAGTAGTCCTTGAGTAACAACCAAACAATGCTAGAGATCACGGATATCAAACGGCACCTAATATAGGTAACTACATTAATAAACCGGACCTATAATCGGAAGATCGGATAGAATGAGGCTCGTAAACCAAATGAGTAGGGGAACTCATGTAATATGGTTTAACAAGGCCTATATACTAAAATGAAACCTAACCTAAGTGCTTACGACCCATTACGACCCGTTTAGGTAGCTTATGCTACTTTAACGCGTCGTTCGCGTAAAACGCGTTCGGAACGCCTAACTAGTCCTATGACAAGTAAAATATGCCTTAACATGTCTAATATTGTTACCATATCAGTTTAGATACCAAAAGTTATGTTACATATGCTTAAAATGAATTTTGGCGTAAAAAGGGCATTTTGGTAATTTACCTAAGGCATATAAACTACCTATCATACAACTACTTAAACGAAGCGACCATAAGGTATAACCTCGGACGGTTATTCCCTATATACTATGGTCACCTAATGTGTTTGGTCGGATCCTAATGATCGACCAAACCGGTCGGGTTCGAAAGTATAAGCGATTGTTTAGATCGCTTACCTTACGACCCTATATAAGCACTAAACTAAAAGTGACGAGCTAAGCATGTTAAAACATGCTTAACTAAGTTTAGAAAACAGGTTTGGTATCAAAACAAACGTTTTTGATACCTAAAAGTAGTTTGGTTACAAAATACGCAATAACACGCATTTTGGCCGAAACTACGACTCGTCACTGAGCCTAGATAACGTGGTAATCAGTAGGTATAGTCTCTAGGGACTATAACCATCGTGATTACGCTCACGTTATGAAGTTCAAACGAACTTCGCATTGACCATAAACTGGTCAATGCAGAAAGTCAAACAAAGTTTGACTTTTAACGCTAAAACGCATAAAAGAACGAAGGAACACTTACAAAGGGTCCCCGCAAGCTAATCTCGATCCAAATAACTCAGGTATGAAGCAAGGGCTTCAACTTAGAGCACTTTTGATCAGATTTGTGAGGAATGAGGTGAAAATGTGGTGGGTATTTATAGGAAATGGACCACCGTTAGGATCGTTTATCGAATAACGTGCCTTGATCTCACCCGTACACTTGTCGGAATGTTATGGAACCTAAATTGGCCCCCCACCATAAGAGATCAACATGTGGCATTGGGTTTGGGAGTGGGTAACAGCTGTTAACAGCTGTTAGATTCATTTAATCTTGTCTGAAGGGGCCTTGCGGCCCGCGTAAGGGACAGTCAATCCATACGCGCCCCGCCTGGGCATCCTGATCAGAAAACAAGTTTGAAAATTGACAGTTTCAGTCCCTGTTGGTGTTTAAGGCTCATTTCGACATGTTTAAGGCCCGTTAAGCCAACGTTAAGGCCCTAAAATGATGCCTAAACATTGTGGACATGAAACATGCTCAAAAATATGTCGGATGTTGGTTCGTTTGGTCGTACGAACGCGATGTTCGCTTAATTACGACGGAATGCGCATAAGCGCGAAAAACGATCCAAATTGCGCGACGAATGGATTTTTCTCATGCCAAACACTAAAATAAATTATTTTAGTGCTTACATAAATTTTTGGATGTCCGGATGTATTCAGAACGCAAGATATGCGCGAAAGTACAAACTTGTGCACTTTTTGACGCTTTTAGTCCCTGAATCACCCAAAAGTTTATTTTAGCACACCGAACCCCTCAAAGCCTATTTCTAAGCTATGTAAAGGATATTTATGGTATGTTTAACTTATGGTCATGTTCCGGAATGTCTGTTACAGTTCAAATTGGCATACTTTCGCAGTTTGTCAAATTTAGTCCCTGTAAGCGAATTAACTTGATTTTGCCATACCAAAGCCTTCAAAATTTATTTCTAAGTTATGTAAAGGTTATTTAGGGTATGTTAAGCCTATTTCACTATTCCATAGTGTTTGTTGCATTAAACTGGTTATATTTACGCATTCAGTGCGCGTATAACCTTCAAGAAAGTGATTTAAAGCTTGAAATCGAACAAAAATTGATATGTGCAAATGATACACATATTTGTACACTAACCGAAAACCAATCGTTTACCCAAATCGTTTAATTCGTTAAAAATCGCTTTAGTCGTTTAAATCATTCTCGTCTTAAATCGTGAAAACTACTTTTGATTGTCTCGCTAATAACATCCAAACCTTTGTGACTCGACTATCTCGCCTATCTCTTCTCGCATTAATAAACCACCAAAGGGTAAATTAACAATCACAGATTCAGTCGTTACCCTCTTAACCCTCACATAACCATGGGTGCAGTCTGATAACGGGATTTGTCAGATCCTATGGTACCATAACCTAATACTGGTCGGTTCGGCCAAAACTAATGGATATTATTCGTTATGTAAATACAACCAACAAGTTTGTTTACTATATCGAAATCGTTATTAATTTAATATAAGCCATTTTAATCGTTTTTGAAACCATTGTTATAATATCGAAAATCGTTTTGAAAACCAACGTTAAAAACCTTGAAAACATTTAACACATATGAATCACCCCAAAACAATTGAAAACAGTAAAATAGGGGAACTATGTACTCACCTGAGAATGCTTAGAGGTCTAGAACAACAACCAAGCAAAGCTAGAGGGAGCACGGAATCAATCGGCAACCTAATAACTATATAAATAACCCGGACCTAAGTCGGAAGATTGGATAGGATGAGGTTTTGTAAACCAAATGAGTATTGGAACTCATATGACATGGTTTAACAAAGTCTACATCCTAAATCGAAACCTAACCTAAGTGCCTTCGACCCATTCTGACCCATTAAGGTAGCTTAAGCTACTTTAGCGTGTCGTTCGCGCAAAAGCACGTTCGTGACGTCTAACTAGTCCTATGACAAGTATTACATGCCTAAACATGATTAAATACGTTGCATAATCAATTAAGTGACAAAAGTTTGTGTTACATATGCTTAATTACCAATTATGCATGAAAAGGGCATTTTGGTCATTTACCTAAGGCATATAAACCACCTATCATACAACTAATTAACCTAAGTGACCATAAGGTATAACCTCGGAAGGTTATTCCCTATGCAACTATGGTCACTAAACATGTTTGGTCGGATCCTAATGATCGACCAAACGGGTCGTGTTCGAAAGTCTAAGCGGGTGTTTAGTCCGCTTGACTTACGACCCTACACAAGCACTAAACTAAAAGTGACGAGCTAAACATGCGAAAACATGTTTAACGAATTTAGAAAATATATTTGGTATCAAAACAAACGGTTTTGATACCTATAAGTAGTTTGGTTACAAAACACGCAAGAATGCGCATTTTGGCCGAAACTACGACTCGCCACTACACCTAGATAACGTGGTAATCAGTAGGCATAGTCACTAGGGACTATAACCATCGTGATTACGCTCACGTTATGAAGTTCAAATGAACTTCGCATTGACCATAAACTGGTCAATACAGAAAGTCAAACGCAGTTTGACTTTCAGACTCGAAAAACGATAAAAGAACGAAAGAATACTTACAAAAGGTCCCCGCAAGCTTTGATCTGATTTACTCTCAGGTATGAAGCATAAACTTCAACTTAGAGAGCCAAAATCAGATCAATGTGGGTTTTGCAAGTGAAAGGGTATAGCTATTTATAGGAAAACTAGAACCGTTAGGATCGTTCATCGTAAAACGAGCATCGATCTCATCCGTACACATGTGCCCATGGTTTCATTAAAACCATATGAAAATGAGGGGAACAGCTGGAACAAGCTGGAATTTAGATTTTTCATTTTGGTCCCTCCCTAAGATAACTATGGCAGAATGACAATTTTGGTCCCTGAACTTCAGAATCTTGCATTTCTGCTCATTTTTGACACGTTTAAGCCCCGTTAACCTCATTTCAAGGCTCTAAAATGAAGTTAAAGTACAGGGAACTCAAAACATGCTCAAAAATATCTCAGATGTCGGTTCGTTTGGTCGTACGGTTGCGTTGTTCGGTTAATTACGACGGAAGACGTAACGAACGCAAAAACAATCCAAATTACGCGACGAATGGAATTTTATCATGCCAATCACTAAAATAAAATATTTTAATGATTACATAAATTTTTGGATGTCCGGATGTATTCAGAACGTAAGATATGCGCTAAAATGCAAACTTATACACTTTTGACGCTTTTAGTCCCTGAATGACCAAAAAGTTTATTTTAGCACACCGAACCCCTCAAAGCCTATTTCTAAGCTATGTAAAGGATATTTAGTGTATGTTTAACTTATGGTCATGTTCCGGAATGTTCGTTACAGTACACATCGGCATACTTTCGTAGTTTGTCGAAATTAGTCCCTGTAAGCGAATAAACTTGATTTCGCCACACCAAACCCTCCAAAACTTATTTCTAAGTTATGTAAAGTTTATTTAAGGTATGTTAAGCCTATGTCACTGTTCCGGAGTGTTTGTCGCATTAAACTAGTTATATTTACGCATCAGTGCGCGTATAACTTTCCAGAAAGCGATTTAGAGCCCGAAATCGAACAAGAGTTGATATGTGCAAATGATACACATATTTATACAAATCCCAAGTATGAAACACAACATTTCATTGATTTGGAATTTGTTTGATGGCCGTGGAGGCACAAATGTCACAATTATGGTTTTAAATTCTTTTTCATGATTTTTAAGAACCATATTTAGCCTTGGTGCATTTTGAGAGATCCACAATTAGTTTTTTATTGTGGATAAATGTCAAGTCATACTTACTTTCCAAATCAGACAGTTTAACACATAACTCAGCACACTTATCACATTTTACAAACTTAGAACAAACAGAATTATCGACAGTTACCTGACTAGATTCACCCTCAGACATTAATCCATCTGCCTCAGAATTAACAACCTCCCTCGATGGATATTTAGATCCATCCTCGCTTGAACTTGTAACATCTTCATCTGAACTACTGCCATGTCTGGAACTGTCATCATTTCCCGAGGACTCACCATCGCTGACATTCTTGACAATTTTGGCATAAAACGCAGTTCTTGTTTGACCACTGTTCCCTAACTGTACTATCGAACCACAATCGACAGTAGATTTAGTCCAATGATTGATTTTTGGTGGTGGAAGGTTATTTAACAGTATAGGAGCCTGAAACCAAGATGGTGCTAAACCCTTTTGCGTCTAAGTATTGTCCGCATTTGAATCTGAGAATGGAAGTCCTAAACACCTTTGATCCCATGTCGAAGAATGAGTTTGTTGTGGAGGGCTTGCGTTCTTTGACCAATCCCATAGGTTTATTGCCATTTTATCAAAGATTAAAGACACGCGCAAAATTGTTTAAGTCCAAAACGCGCTTCTTTCAAACAGACTTTTGGTTCACGGCTCACTTCATTAAAATGAATCCTGTAAAAATTAAATAAAATGGGCTTGAAATGCTTGAAATGGCAATCAAATAAATGAGCTTCTATGTAAAAGGCTGATTGAAATAGGATTGTGGGCTTTGGATTCAATTTGAGAAAAAAAAAGGGGACTTCTTAAAATGCAGATGTGGCACGAAATAAAGATGTGACAAGAAATAGAATTGGAACAAACTTGATTGTGAGTTTCGAAATAACAAATACAAGTGGAATGTAGATGTATTTTCGAAATAGAAGGTGTTTCGAGTTGGGTTGTATTTCGAAGATAATGAAGCAAATTATGTTTCGAAATAAGAAAAAGGTGCTTCGATGGAATGGTATTTCGAAATAAACAAGGAAAGGATCAACGAACAGACAACCACTGAAATAAGCAGGTAGTCAAAAAAGGTATTTATGCTCCACCACCAGTTTCAGGTCAACCAATAGGATTTTAGGAACAAAAAGTACTATTTCGGTGAGGTTTTCCGGAGATCTTGATGCCGGAAAAAATGGAGTTTATGATTTTTCAGTTTGAAACTCAATATACTTTTGATTATCTCCACCAGTTTTTTACATGTTTTCATCCAAAACATCATCAAATAACAACGATTTTCGAGTTTAAATTCATATTTTATGACACCAAAACAGGGTTTTTGATTTTTGTCCAAGAAAAGCTCAAAACCCACTTGAAAATCGCACCGGAAACTCGGTTTTCAACAAGAAATCGAGCCAAATCTCTAATACCACTTGTAGGTTCGGATACGGATTGTCGGACTACGATGATTTCTTATTTCAGATGTCGTAATGAATGCGGAATCCTCGTGATAACACAAACCGAGCGAGAGAGTAAACAAAACACAAAGATACAATGTTTAACGAGTTCGTGTATTAGATTGAGCAGAGTTTCGTTACAAAATACAAGATCAAGCTCACAACTCTCTCTCTCTCTCTCTCTCTCTCTAGTTTCTATCTCTAGGTCATACCACCTATCTGAAAGTGCTCTCCCTTGTGAAACAGAGGACTATCTCTAGTATTTATACTACATACCAGAGATGATACATCGAAAAACAAGTTCACAATGTAATACAATGAAACATTTAAACTCACATCGAAGTACAATGAAATAATTACAACATCCTCGGAATAGGACTTGAAAATATCGAAATAGACATCCTTTCTATTTCGATGTCTTTAAACATTCACAAATGCATCCTATTTCGATGTATTGTATCCTTATTTCGATTCTTTCCTACTTAAACTCTATTTCGATAGGTATGTGGTATATATAATAAATCTTATTTCGAATCCATGGAATAATATCTATTTCGATAGCTTGTATTTTTCCATGAATTCTTGTTCCGATGTATTATAAACCATTCAGATATTTGACAGGAGGATGTCAAATATGTGGTCTTCATACGCAACGAACCGAACCGTGCTACATCCACACAGAAGTGCATCAACAGTAACCAATGAAAAAAACGAGCTCATACCAACAAGAACAGTCACCGGATGGAGACTTTGTATCGACTATAGGAAACTCAATGAAGCCACAAGAAAAGACCACTTTCCTTTACCCCTCATTAATCAAATGTTTGAGCGATTATCCGGTCATAAATTTTATTGCTTTCTTGATAGAATCTTGGGGTACTTCCAAATTTCTATCGTCCCATAGGATCAAGAGAAAACCACTTTCACTTGTCCCTACGAAACCTTTGCATATCGACGCATGCCATTTGGTCTATGCAACGTAATGTCTGTCATGAAGAACATGCAAAAAACCAACTAAACTATGTAGATTGGATAAGTCGGGTATCGAACCAGAGGAGTATTGTGGAAAGTGTTGTGAATTAAATCCTATTAAACTAATTGCAATAATGAAAAAACCTTGTTGTTTGAGAGTTTGATTAACTAGCAAATTACGAAAATACGAGGTTGTAAATAATGGGGGAGAACAATGGTCCCTCCAGAATTCAGGTTTGTAGCTAGATTCAATTATGTGTTTAATCGAAACACTCAGATAGACATAAGTGTTTAACCTAATTCATCAATTGTGATAATCAAAGACTAAGCACTCCGGTCAATACATAACAGGAGGTTATCAAATGACTATATGTTACAATTACCAACCCTAATCCCATAGCAAATATATCCCAATTACTAGAACTCTCGGGAATTGAATGATAAAAAATTAAAGTTAAAGAAAATGCAACCGGTTACAATTGATTAATCAGATCAAAGGTGAAAAGCATCGAATGTTTAGATCACCGAGTTATACGATTGTCACAAACACATAAAATTATCTAACTTGCAAAAACCCTCCATCCGGAGGAAACCATAAGAGTTTTAGCCGCTCATCTCGTAAACTTGATCTTCACGTGCTTGGAAAACGGTTGAAGTCATGTTCTTGATTCGGTGATGGAATGCAAGATTGTGATGATTGGAGGTGAAAAGCTTGGAACTTTTATGCCCTAGAAGTGCTAAATTCGTCTCCGAGATGTGTTTTTGAAAAACTAGGGTTAACCCCTTTAAAACCCTCCAAAATCCGTACATATGCGCGCCTCCTACAATCCCGCCGTCACATACGGTTTGTGAACCGTAGGTTACGGCTCAGATGGGGTTTTGAGATTTAATTCCACCGTAGGTGGAGGTTCAAGTCGTAGGTGAAGGTCTGGAGGTTATGTTTCTTTTTTACACCAAGCATCCACCAACCGTAGGTCACGGTTCATGAACCGTAGGTGGATGCGCAACTTCACAACTCCTTTACTCAGCCAAACAATCTTTCAACTATTGTCATTTTAACACCTTGTACTTCTTCATTCCTCATCCCCTTCACATATCAACTATACTAACCTTTCATTTAATTACCACAAGGCCCTCAAACTTTGTTACGTCATATTTCTTGAATCTTCGAACTGTATCTTGACCCGAATCGACGCCGATCAACACGAATGACTTTGTTCATCACCCTTAAACGCTCTGCATCATCTTTAATCACCTTAACATCACCGAATTATACGTTTTACTTGCAATAACACAAACACTCGCAGTAAACATATTCCAAGTATATAATCATGTAAAATGCACTAAATCACATAAAATAAGCACTTTAGCACTCATGTTTCACACTCTCCATCACAACGCACCAGCAACGTTCCAATGATGCATGGTCGCCAGTTTTCACAGCATGATAGAAAAAACCATGGATGATTTCTCTATCTTTGGCGATTCATTTGACCAATGCCTCGATAACCTTGAGCGAATGCTATCAAGATGTAAAGAGACTAACCTCGCCCTAAATTGGGAAAAGTGCCATTTCGTGGTCACGGAAGGAATAGTACTCGGTCACAAAATCTCACATGCAGGAATGGAAGTCGACCGTGCAAAAATCGATATTATTTCCCGACTACCTCCTCCATCATCCATTCGAGCCATTCGAAGTTTCCTAGGACATGCCGGATTCTATAAGCGATTTATCAAAGACTTTTCTAAAATCTTTCCACCTCTAACTAAGCTACTTGAAAAAAATGCCCCATTCATCTTTGACATGGATTTCACGACAGCATTTCGTGCGTCGTGTAATTCTATTCGTGGACCTTGAGTTATCGAGAAGCGTAGGCAATCACTTTCTCGCGTTGCATCAACACGCAACCGAGCCCTTGAATAGACGCGTCGCAGTAGACAACAAAGTTGTCTGTACCTTCAGGAAAAGACATAATAGGAGCACTACAGAGGTTCTCCTTCAACTTCTGAAACGCATGCTCCTGAGCATCGTTCCACTTGTAAGCAATACCCTTCTGGGTATGAGTCATGAGGGGTTGAGCAATCTTCGAAAATCCCTTGATGAATCTACGATTGTATCCTGCCAATCCCAAGAATTGGCGAATTTCGGTCGGAGTCTTCGGTGTAGGACAATTCTTAATGGAGCCAATCTTAGCTGGATCAACGTGAATCCCATCCTTGTTGACTTCGTGCCCAAGGAAATGGACTTCTCGAAGCTAGAAGTCGCATTTCGAGAACTTGGCGTACAGTTGTTCGCTGCGTAAAAGCTCTAGAATAAGACGTAGATGTTGCTCATGTTCCCCTTGGCTCTTTGAGTAGATCAGAATGTCGTCAATAAAAACAATCACGAACTTGCCGAGGTAGGGCTTGCACACTCGGTTCATGAGATCCATGAAAACTGCAGGCGCGTTTGTCATTCCAAAGGGCATAACGAAAACTTGTAATGACCATAACGAGTCCTGGATGTAGTTTTAGAGATGTCCTCATCGCGAACTCTCAGCTGATGATACCCTGATCACAGGTCGATCTTGGAATAATAACTTGACCCTTGCAACCGGTCGAACAGATTGGTGATACGTGGGAGTGGGTAACGGTTCTTGATAGTCACCTTGTTCAGCTCACGATAATCGATACACATACGGAATGTGCCATCTTTCTTCTTGACAAAAAGGACTGGTGCTCCCCAGGGTGATGAGCTAGGACGTATAAAACCTTTATCCAACAGTTCCTGTAGTTGTGTAGAAAGTTCCTTCAGTTCAGCTGGGGCTAGTCGATAAGGTGCACAAGCTATGGGTGCCGCTCCGGGAGTTAGCTCGATTTGAAATTCGACCTGACGATGAGGAGGGAGTCCAGGTAGTTCCTCAGGGAATACCCCGGGAAAGTCGCGTACGACGGGAAAATCTTCAATCCTCCTTTCCTTCTCCTGAGTGTCAGAAACGAGTGCTAGAATAGCGGTATGGCCCCTTCACAAACACTTCTGGGCCTTTAAGAATGAGATGATGCCTGTGACAGCTCCACATTTGTCACCTTGAACGATGAGGGGTTTGCCAAAAGGACGAGGAATACGGACGACTTTCTCTTGACAGAGGATTTTGGCTCGATGTTTTGAAAACCAATCCATACCAATGACGACGTCGAAGCTCCCAAGTACGACAGGAAAAAGATCGACGAGAAAAGTCTGACCAGATAGTACAAGTTTGCAGTTGTTGATGACGTATGAGGCCTTGATGTTTCTACCATTCGCTAATTCGACGACGTGCTAAGAGTTCAATGGTGTAGGTGTAGGCTTAAGCTTCTTATTAATATGTAGGGATACATAGCTAGCATCGGCTCCAGAATCAAATAATACGGAAACATAACGATCATCAAGTAAGAACTTACCCGCTACAACATTGGGATTATTTCTTGCTTCTTCAGCTCCAATCACAAACACCCTTCCTCTTGCACCATTCCCGTCATTGTTGTTGTTGTTGTCTCCAGCGCCCTGATTGTTGGTGTTGTTTTGATTCAGTTGAGGGCAGTTCTTCCTGATATGCCCCTCAGCTCCACATTGATAGCACCCTCGGTTGTTTGCCTGTTGTTGTTGCTGCTGTCGTGGTCGGTTCTGCCTTGCTGGGTACTGGCTCCTGCATTCCCTTGCTTCATGCCCTAGCTTGTTGCATCACTGGTTGAGGGCCCTTGTTGCTTTCAGTCTTTCTTTGCTGGGTTGGTGCTTGAGTGAGATTGGCGTCCTTTCCTTGGTTTCCATCCCACTTACGCTTGTTATCACCTGAAGCTTCAGTAGTAGCACTGATCCTATTGGGCAGCTTGCCCTGTTCTACGGCTTGATCAGTGAGGCGGTGAGCTAGATGAATGACTGGCTGAATCGTGGTGAGATTTTCGATGGTCACCAAACTTTGAATCTCAGGGACCAAACCCTTGATGTACAGCTCGATTCTTTGATAAGCAGGCTGAGACATGTTGGGACAGAGAGTAGCATAGTCGTTGGATTGCTTGGTGTACATCTCGATTTCCGATCCAACCATCTTAAGCTCATAGTACTCGTTCTCGAGCTAGTGAATGTCATCCCTGTGGCAGTACTCCTCTTTGATCATGTTCTTGAAGTCTTCCCAAACAGTAGCATTGGCAGTCTCCAATCAAAGCATTTGAACTTGTGCTTTCCACCATGAAAGTGCATTTCCTTCAAGCGTACCAATAGCAAACTTCACCCAGTTAGTAGTGGGACATTCGCATACAACAAATACAGATTTGACCTTCTCAATCCAGTGTAGAAGGCCTATGGCACCTTTAGTGCCATCGAAAGGGAGAGGTTTGCAATCCATGAAGGTCTTGAATGTGCAGACACGTGATTGCACAGGTGCAGGTTGACCTGTCATGGAAAACGAAGGTTGACCTGTCATGGAAAACGAATCGAACAGATTTAAGAATGATAGGACGATTGGAGAGTAGGATCTAAACATCCTAGAATGATGAGTTTACCTCCAGGGTGGGCTGCAAAAGGTGCAGCCACGGTGTTGATCAAGTTGGTGAACTGATCCTGAGTTATCACATCCCAACCGATGGCGAAAACATCGGGGCGTGGCACTGAGCGAAACAGATTGTCCAAGAGAATCTATAATAACTATTAATGATAATATATTTAACGTTAATGTCCCATACCAGTAACATGTAAAGCAACACATTCATTACAGATAATAGTCTCAAAAACAAATAAACTGTTCCGACAACTCAGATTTCTTATTTGGTAGGTTTCTAGACCTCCTACTCGATTCATCACAGCACACATAGCATCCTATCAACCTGTCACATACGTTAAAATAAGGTCAATACTTAAAATGTAAAGGTGAGTACACAAGTTTGAGTAGCATATAGTATAGAGAAAGCGTTTACGCATAACCAGCATGTAACACGTAGAAATGTGAATCAAGTAAGCTATCGACAATGACGTATGCAACCGACATGACTGCTAGTGTAGATTGCGCAACACATTTTCACCACTGTGAACATGTGAAGTAGGGCCCTTAACAACCCTTGTCCATGACAGGTGCTGAGTCCAAACTATAGTACTATCGTTGCTAAGGTGTCAAGCAAACAATCACTGTGTAACCATAACATACAAGCATTCATCAAGTCACGTATAACATGCAAGAGCAGTTAGCGTTCATAAAAGAGTTTGCGTTGTGTGTTGATGTGTTTGATAGAGAACGTATGTAACACCCAAAAGTGCGTTAAGCGAAAAAGGGTTCGAGTATACTCATAGTGTAACAACCCGCACGTTTGTGCGTGGTTACTACTCGTTACTCTTGTTATGCCTAGCACCAGAGATTCAGATCATAATGTAACTATATCTCTTGCAACACTATTTTCGAATATAACGCATACTTTCGCTACGCTAAATCGCACATCACAACGCAACACAGACTCGAACTTGCACTCGCAATCACGCGCAACTCGATTATCGCATCGCAAACTTGGAAATGTGGATACTTATATACGACCTTTTGATTACTAATTATAATAAATATATATGTATGGATATGTGTGAACAAACTATCGCAACGCTCAACGCGCAAAACGAAAAGTCGGAAACCAACTTGCCAAAGCCCTTCGATCGAATGGTCATCCGAACGGATGACCATCCGATCAGATGGCCATCCGATCGAAAGGCCATCCGACCCATCTTGCACCGCCTTTCTCCATTTTCACCTATAAATACCCTACTTGTCACATCAACAACAGTTGATGTGACAGCCTCATTCGACCCGCACGCTCTCAAGCTATTTTCTCTCGATTTCTAGCAATTCTTGTAAGTTTTCATCTCAACACAGACTCGAACGCGCACTCGCAATCACGTGCAACTCGATTACCGCATCGCAAACTGTATCCCATTTATGTATGTGGTAATTCACAGCACTTTTTATCTATTATGCTATTCTATCAAAACTTGTATACTCGCCAATACTTTTGTATTGACGTTATTTTAACGTATGTTGCAGGTTTAGTCGCAGTCTACATCAAATCAAGCTAGGAAGTCTAGAAATACACCTAAAATCTAGGTTGTCGGATTTGTATTGTTTGAGAGAACATGAAATTCATGACAGCTTATGTGATTGTATTTGTTTATTAGTATGGGATAATGAACGCATTAAATATTGTCGCAATTTAGCTGTTATGGATTCTCTTGAGCAATCTGATTCGCCTAGTGCCGCGCCCCGATGATTCCGCCATCGGTTGGGGTGTGACAGATTGGTATCAGAGCCATAGCTATAGGGAATTAGGAAAGACACGACCTAGTCCGGGTTTGTTGTCTTAGAATTGACCTAGTCTATAGTTGACGTGTGCGTATATATACATAATTTTTGCAATGAATTTACACACGATTTGGTTTTAAATTTATAAAAGTGATTATTACTTTTACATCAAAACACACACGAAAGAGGCAAGTGTACCCCGTCATATATGTAGTAAAGTATCGGTAAGAACCAAGTATCGATCCACGGAAATGGGCGGAGAAATAATACTAGACCTTTGTCACTAAACTACCGGTAAAAACATAAGTTTTGTGATTTTTAATAAACTTAAGTAAGCGTAAACAAATACATATAAAAACATAATAGAAAATAGATAGATAGCCTTGCTTAATACACAACCAAAGCATGTCAACTAAGTAGGTTTTGGCACTAGAAGCATTTGATCAATTCTCCAATTTCAAGACAATTAGTATCCCTTTCGGGAATCCTAACATGACAATCATTCGGAAAGTTAAAACGATAAACACACTTTAACCACCTAAAATTGTTCTTTAACGTGCAATTGATAAATGTCTATGAAAATCTCTTAAAAATAAGTTAGTCAGTCGTTAGGATTGTTCTAACCTCACTTAAACAAGGAAAGCGACACCGATAAACACAATGCAACCACCGAGATAAGCATAAACTAGATTAAATCACAACCGAGTTCATTTTACAAATCTTGCACAATAATTCACTAAGATAGCAATTTTGGGCTAAACTACTAACTAAGCTAACAAATCATGGCAAGAATTCATAACGACACCATCTAACCCGTTTAGGTCCTTACGTGACAGCAAGCTCTCTTGATTAACAATAATTACATTTTATTAAATCACTAACCATTTCTAGTATCATGATGCATACATTTAAACCAAGTTAAACTAGTTAACCAAATTCAAAGTTTACTAATACAAGATTAATTAAGCTTCATTTTTCAACTATCTTAACTAACCAAGCATCAATCATCCAGCATAATTACTTATAATCAAGAAATCAATATCAATAACAAGGTTGCAAACTAATCATCAAAGATAAACATAGAAAATACTTCAAAGTGTCATTACAAACAAAGTTTAACAAACTAATGGTTATAATCTAGCAAGGGATTGTTGTGTTTTTGCCCAAAGGCTACAATAATACATAAACAATAATCTAAGTACTTGAAAGATTAACAAAATCATGGAAAGATTAGAAAATCAAACCATAAACAAGTACTAGACTAAGGATCCGAGTAGTAATCGAGCTAAACGAGACAATGTGGCTTGAATCCGGGTGAAAGCTAATGCCTCCGGAGCCTGAAAATCGCCTGAGAAGCTCTCCAAAAATCCAGAATATCGAGCAGAATGTTTCTGCAAGTTTTTATACTTTTTGCTGTTGCACGGTCGTTCTCCATATGGAACGACCGTTCACTATATGCAATTATTGGGGATGGGTCACCATACTGCATACGTCATCGGATCGTTGACCAGATTCGAAATGGCACGACCGTTCTTTGTGTGGAACGGTCGTTCAGTTCCGGGCTACTTGTTGCACGCCGAGTCGCACCGAGCGTTTATCACCGAGATCAGGCTGGATCATCGCAGTCGCACGGTCGTTCTTCGCATGGAACGTCCGTGCATCACCGGTCTGGCCGAGTTTGCCTTGCACGCCCAGTCGCACCTCTCGTTCAATGCCAGACAATTCACCAACTGTCGGAGATGCACGACCGTGCATCAGGTGGAACGGTCGTTCCACAGGCCCAGTTCAGAATCCTTAACAGAATGTCCGCAGCTTCGTCGTTTTGTCCGGAAAGTCCTCGTTTTTGCTATCATCTTGTCTGGTATGCAGTTTTAGGCCTTTAAACATAAATGTAGATAAATAAGTATCCGAATGACGGTTTTACGGCCAAAAACGCATAAAATAGGGGTAAAACGGGGAACTAAAATATTTGTAAATTAACGAATATCAAATCTCCCCACACTTGAACCTTGCTTGTCCTCAAGCAAGCTAAACTAAAAAAAGCAATAAAAGACATAAACAAACAAGAACGAAAATTTACACACTATTTTATTGAAAACTAATATATAAACGGTTAGCCGGTTTGTCGAAAGACAACATCAAAAGATTCAAACCCAACAAGCATATGCAATTTAAAAAGCGACAACCAAGAAGCCGTGACTAAACATTTAATTGACTCACATGTTAATCTTCACACAACTCACAATGTTCACACAACTCGGTTTTATTTATGAAACATACATAAAATGTGTACGTGCAAACACTCAATGCCTAGTCAATGAAATGCGCAATAACATAAGCTTGTCATAAGATCTCGTCTCCACCAACTAACAAGCGAATAAGTGTAAATCAAGAGGTCTTTACGGGTTATAACGTTAGGCTTGGGCGAAGGGTATGGAAGTGGACATATAAAGTGGCGAAAATGGTTAAAACTCGGTAGTAGTGTTTAACTAGCAACAAAATAGTACAACTATACATACAACCGCCTTAAAAAGGCGACTAAAGCGCAATCGAGCTAATCAACTAAATTTTAACATTTAAGCATTCAAAATTGCTCGATTTCTATCAACTTCACCCTATTTTAGGGTGTTTTATTTTCTTTTTTTTTTTCTTTTTTTTTTAGTAGCAAACTATACAATGAAATATAAACAATAACAAGCTAGTTAAACTATTATTTTAACCGAGTTTCAACACTAAAAAGGTTTAAAAACATAAAAAGGCTAAATTTGGTTAAGTGGGCGATAATGTGGGTAAACAAAGGTGAACGGGAAGGCTCGACATGGTTAATCCTAAAGGGTAATATAAGGTGAACGGGAAGCACAACACAAAGAACAAGATACACAACAAAGGGGTAATCTAAGTGCCTCTATCATGGTTACACAAATCCGCACGTTCATGGTCTTAACAAGCATACTAGTGACAAGTTCTAAATTGCACAAAACATCCGGCTCACTCCTATATCCGTAATGAACAAATATATAACAATCTAGGCTCAAATATGCTCACGTAACGGAAGGAATGGGTAAAAGTGTGAAAACTATCATGTAAGTCTTTCTTTGTTTGTCACGCTTTCCGGTTTCCTTTTTCAAAAATATTTTGCTTGTCGAGTTTTTATCAAGTCCGAAGTTTTCTAAAACATAACCAACCGGTTTATTTACCAACACATATACAAAACACAAGTATTTTTAAATGATTTTTCTGATTTTCTGTTTTTTTTTTTAAGAGGACAAACAAAGCTAAGTTAACAAAGTTAACCCCCTCCCCACACTTGAACTTCACATTGTCCCCAATGCGAGACCCGAAATATAGAGAAAGGGATAAAAATACTCCCCTCAAGATGATGTTGGTGCCACGAGACTTCCGAAGCTGAATCTGGTACGTGCTCCGGTCCAAGATCCGATAGATAAAATCTGCAAGTATGTCGTGTACACCCAAAATATAACAGAAAAAGAAAAAAATCAAACAACAACCATAATGTACATAAATACTAACATCCAAACAAAACACAAAGGTAATTGTCTGAAAATACATATCCGGGGTGTTTTAAATAATAGTCAAAATAAACACCCAAATAAAAGCAAAGTACTGAAAGATAAAACACCACCAAATGCTATCACCACCGCCAACTACTCATCATCATCATCATCATGTCTCGTGCCAGATGGGCCCTGATCGCCATAGCCAGGTGGGTTCCACGGTCGGAACTCCGGTGGGTGCTGAAAATAGTCGGGGTATGCGTGATGCATCTCCGCGAAAAGATAAGAAAACACCGCAGACACCCCCTGGTATAAAGTATCCTGGCGATGCTGAAGCTAGTCATGTGTGGCCCGAAGCTCTGCCTGACTGGCCCGAATCTCGTCCTGGCTAGCCCGAATCTGGTCCTGGCTAGATCTGATCTCGCTGAAGTAGGTACCATGCTGCTCCTGCGTCACACGCATATCCTGGAACTGCTGGTAGAAAGTGGGCCAATCCTCATGCTGATGAAATGCATGGTGTTGCGGCGAGTGTGGTGGTGGTGGCTGGTGCTGCTCTCCAATCTCAACATCCTCCTCTTCATCTTCCTCCTCATCTGGAGGTAACGGGTCCCAGACCTCGCCATTCAATCCCCTCAACCTATCTCCCCTCTCAAGCTCTACAATCACCCCCATGAACTTCAAAGACCGGATATCAACATGCACCCCCTCAGTAATCAAAGTGAGACCCCTAAGCACCCCCGGCGTCATATAACGCTCATTGTACGCTATTTCGGTTACATACGAACCACCATGTATCTCACTATTCTGGGTCCGCCCCGAACACTTGACAAAGTACTCAGCCATTCGCGCGGCGAGGTTGATTGGTGCTTTGTCAACCAACGCATATAGAAAGAGCAAATCAGGTGTTGGACAGTTACCTTGACTGTCCATGCGTCCGCATATCGAATTGCTGAATACATGGTGCATCACTCGCACCAGAGGGTCTCGGAGTCGCGAAGCCTTTGACATCCGTGGGTTGTAGGGGTCCCCAATGGCATTTTCTGACCAGAATGCATCCCGCGCTGCATCATTAGGGAAGTTGAACTGATCGTTGAAGACGTCGGGATCATCCATGTCCTCCCACGTATAAATCCCAAGCCGTCTACCTAATCAACCCACTGACCATGTATGCCAACGTCTACATAACCTGAAGGTTACCCGCTCCCTGTAGCGGAAATCAGGCTGTGTATGTGCAACAGGCCTTTCATAGGCATACGACGCGAAGAATTCAATCGTCAACTCCCGGTACACGGGTCGGTTGCAACCGACGAAATTTGCAAGCGTGCGAGTCATCATTTCATCAAGCCGATCATACTGGTTAAGTTCACGCATAACTTCCCAATCTAACCAGCGGGGGACTCCAAACTGCCCCCGTCTCGCCCACAATGCATCGCGCTTCGGTATGCATAAAGCTTCTTTCTCAATGTTGGGGTCAAACTGTAGGAAGGGATGGTCCATCTGTAATGGGGAAAATTGTTAGAAGGACAGAAACATGAGAGAAAAGAGTTGAAAACAAGCGAGCAGCCAATTATGAAGAAATTGTCTGACTGAACTGGGTGAATGGCACGGTCGTTCTTCGGGACGCACGGTCGTGCGTCACCGAGAACTAACAGGTCAAGCCCAGCGATATCGAGAACAAGCCGGTGAGGCACGACCGTTCCACACGAGGAACGACCGTGCGACTCCGAATCTGCAGACTTCGACCCCTGAACTTAGAACAATCTGAACTTTACAAAATTTCAACAAGTATTGGGTCAACAGGGGTCTGAAAGTCAACCGGGTGTTCACGATACTTCGATTTAACAAGGGTTAGGGTTTCGATTTGTTTATGAAGAGAACCCTAAAAATTCCTTGAAAAATCGGGAGAAATCTAACCTAGAAAGCAAGAAAACAAGAAATCTACAACTAGGAACGTACAGTGCGAAGAAGGGTGTTAGATCGTGCGAAAAATCGTGCGATATGGTGTAAAATCGCCCTGGAACGGTCTGCAGCGGCTAGGGTTCGCGAATGAGGGATTTTTCAGCAGATAATGGTATATATAGTGTGCAAAATGACCAAATTGCCCTCAGCCTGTGGCACGGTCGTTCCTGGTATGGAACGGTCGTGCGTCACCGACATCGTTCAAACCCAACAGCTTGTTCTCGGAAATGCACCGAGGGTGCGATCTACCGTGCCGACGTGCTCGGAATCGCACGGTCGTGCGACCCAAGGAACGATCGTGCATCAGGTGCAGATCAGAATTTTCTGCAGAAGCCATTTCCAGCAGCTGTTTCGGCCGTTTTTCACCGTTTTTTTCGACACACCAACTGTTCTAACAATATTGCAATACAGAACTTTCGCTCGGCACGTACGAAAACTAAACTAACTAACGAAAACTACCTAACTAACCTAAATTACGCTAAAACTACAAAAATAAATAAAAGGACAATTTTGCCCTTATAGCGCCAAAGACGCTCCTGCTGCATTTTTGTCGGCGAGTCAGCAGCGTAGACTCATGCTAAATTTTTGTCGGCGAGTCGATAGCAAGACTCATGCTAAATTTTTGTCGGCGAGTCGATAGCAAGACTCATGCTAAATTTTTTTCGGCGAGTCGATAGCAAGACTCATGTCCCCACACTTTACGTGTGCGGGCCATTACCACGCCCCTTCGGATTCTGCTCCGTGTTGCCTGGAAGTCCACCTGGAGGTCTCTCCGACAACATTTTTGCTAACTGGCCCACTTGATTCTCGACATTCTGAATGGAAGCCTTTTGACTCCGCATTTCTCCTTCGTTGACCAAGAATCGCTCCTCATGCTGCTGATATCGCTTTTCAACCATTTGATTAGCACTATTGGAGTTGTTCAGCAGTTGTGCCATCATTTCCTCTAGCTTTGCGTTGCTTTGAGAGGCGTGCGGCTGTGAACTGCTTCCTGAGCCTTGATTATGATATTGAGGCTGAAAGGATTGACCGTGAGATTGTTGTGGCGCGGGAGCATGTTGAGCAAAACCGGGCGCGTTTTGGTTCCCATAACCAGATTTCCACCCAAAGTTTGGGTGATTTCTCCACCCTGGATTGTACGTATTGCTGTAGGGGTTATTTTGGGGCCTGATTTGATTGACCATGTAGTTCACCTCTTCGTGACCGGTAAACATAACACCCTGCTCACATGTACCTGGCACATGTGACACTCCACACTGGTCACATCCAGGGCCAACTTGCACGGCTGTTTGGGATTTATCGAATTTCGTCGCCAGAGCCGAGATTTGCGCAGTAATGGCTGTGTAATCGTCCACAGCGTGAGCTCCTGGGCGAGATGATGATGATGTAGCCCGACCTCTATCGCCTTCCCGACGCGAGCTGGATTTCAACGCAGCTTTCTCTATGATATCGTATGCTTCCGCCGGCGTCTTCGTTCCCAGATCGCCTCCTGCATTAACATCTAATCGCTCCTGCGTGTTGTAGCTGAGCCCCTGATATAATGTCAAAACCAGCTGTCTCTTGGAGAAGCCATGATGTGGCACATCAATCAACAAATCCTTGAATCTCTCCCAAGCTGCATGCAAGGATTCGCCCTCGTCCTGGCGAAATGAAGTAATCCGGTTCCGTAGCTTGTTCGTTTTCTCAGGTGGGAAATATTTATGCATAAACTGCTCCGCCAACTGATTCCAGGTCCTGATGGACCCGGCTGGGAGTGACATAAGCCAAGCTCTGGCTTTTTCACGCAATGAAAACGGAAACAACCTCAACCGAATTGCGTCCTCCGAAACATCCCTAATCTTGAATGTGGAACAAACATGGAGGAAAGCCGCAATGTGCCTCCCGGGATCCTCGTGCTCACGCTCGTCGAACTGCACTGAATTCTGCACCATGTTAATAATACTAGATTTTATTTCAAATGAAGGTGCATCAATAGTGGGTCTAATAATACTGGGCTCCAAGCCCTCTCGTCCGGGCTGATTCGTCTCATTCAAAGGTTGATTATCGTCTGCCATGATTTCGTTTCTTGCTGCCCCTGAGCCCTCGGCTTCAACGGGTACCACTGGCTCCGGCTCACCTGCTGCGAGTATCCGCCCAACTGCACGAGATTTCTCACGAAGACGTCTCCTCAGATCACGCTCGGGCTCGTCTGACGGCTCAATGGGATTTGGAGCTGGGGTCGAGAACATTAACCTGCAAACGACAATTTAACACGGTGAATATTTTATTAATAAAATAATAATGTTGCCCCCTTTTTTTCAGCTGAATAGAAGCAGAAAGTTATTATAAATGGGCTGAAAATTTAAAAAAAATCCAAAAAATGGGCCCGAAATTTTATAAAAATTCAACACAATAAATAAATGAATCGACTAATACAAAAATGGCTTTAGGGTGCCGAAAACCCAAAGAATAAGTGAATAAATAAATCCGGATCAAATAAATAAATGAAACTAAAATAAACGCGAAAACGAATAGATCAAATAAAAACAAGAAATATTAACAAATAAATAAACAAATAAAGAATCAAGAAATTATACACAAATATTAACAAGTATATACACCGATAACCAAATGACTCGGGTCGTTCCTAAAACTCGCCATTTCCCCGGCAACGGCGCCAAAAACTTGACGTGTGCGTATATATACATAATTTTTGCAATGAATTTACACACGATTTGGTTTTAAATTTATAAAAGTGATTATTACTTTTACATCAAAACACACACGAAAGAGGCAAGTGTACCCCGTCATATATGTAGTAAAGTATCGGTAAGAACCAAGTATCGATCCACGGAAATGGGCGGAGAAATAATACTAGACCTTTGTCACTAAACTACCGGTAAAAACATAAGTTTTGTGATTTTTAATAAACTAAAGTAAGCGTAAACAAATACATATAAAAACATAATAGAAAATAGATAGATAGCCTTGCTTAATACACAACCAAAGCATGTCAACTAAGTAGGTTTTAGCACTAGAAGCATTTGATCAATTCTCCAATTTCAAGACAATTAGTATCCCTTTCGGGAATCCTAACATGACAATCATTCAGAAAGTTAAAACGATAAACACACTTTAACCACCTAAAATTGTTCTTTAACGTGCAATTGATAAATGTCTATGAAAATCTCTTAAAAATAAGTTAGTCAGCCGTTAGGATTGTTCTAACCTCACTTAAACAAGGAAAGCGACACCGATAAACACAATGCAACCACCGAGATAAGCATAAACTAGATAAAATCACAACCGAGTTCATTTTACAAATCTTGCACAATAATTCACTAAGATAGCAATTTTGGCCTAAACTACTAACTAAGCTAACAAATCATGGCAAGAATTCATAACGACACCATCTAACCCGTTTAGGTCCTTACGTGACGGCAAGCTCTCTTGATTAACAATAATTACATTTTATTAAATCACTAACCATTTCTAGTATCATGATGCATACATTTAAACCAAGTTAAACTAGTTAACCAAATTCAAAGTTTACTAATACAAGATTAATTAAGCTTCATTTTTCAACTATCTTAACTAACCAAGCGTCAATCATCCAACATAATTACTTATAATCAAGAAATCAATATCAATAACAAGGTTGCAAACTAATCATCAAAGATAAACATAGAAAATACTTCAAAGTGTCATTACAAACAAAGTTTAACAAACTAATGGTTATAATCTAGCAAGGGATTGTTGTGTTTTTGCCCAAAGGCTACAATAATACATAAACAATAGTCTAAGTACTTGAAAGATTAACAAAATCATGGAAAGATTAGAAAATCAAACCATAAACAAGTACTAGACTAAGGATCCGGGTAGTAATCGAGCTAAACGAGACAATGTGGCTTGAATCCGGGTGAAAGCTAATGCCTCCGGAGCCTGAAAATCGCTTAAGAAGCTCTCCAAAAATCCAGAATATCGAGCAGAATGTTTCTGCAAGTTTTTATACTTTTTGCTGTTGCACGGTCGTTCTCCATATGGAACGACCGTTCACTTTATGCAATTATTGGGGATGGGTCACCATACTGCATACGTCATCGGATCGTTGACCAGATTCGAAATGGCACGACCGTTCTTTGTGTGGAACGGTCGTTCAGTTCCGGGCTACTTGTTGCACGCCGAGTCGCACCGAGCGTTCATCACCGAGATCAGGCTGGATCATCGCAGTCGCACGGTCGTTCTTCGCATGGAACGTCCGTGCATCACCGGTCTGGCCGAGTTTGCCTTGCACGCCCAGTCGCATCTCTCGTTCAATGCCGGACAATTCACCAACTGTCGGAGATGCAAGACCGTGCATCAGGTGGAACGGTCGTTCCACAGGCCCAGTTCAGAATCCTTAACAGAATGTCCGCAGCTTCGTCGTTTTGTCCGGAAAGTCCTCGTTTTTGCTATCATCTTGTCTGGTATGCAGTTTTAGGCCTGTAAACATAAATGTAGATAAATAAGTATCCGAATGACGGTTTTACGGCCAAAAACGCATAAAATAGGGGTAAAACGGGGAACTAAAATATGTGTAAATTAACGAATATCAATAGTCTAAGTACCTACCTTTGACAGCTGGCCTGTTGCTTCATGCGAAACCGGTAGGGTTTCCGTACGAGCCAGAGTGCTGTTATACTCTCATTCGAACTCGCTAAAACTGCACCTCTGTGCGAACACCGCATACTACAACTTTGCAGGAGGGAAGCCTTTCCTAAGGCTTAATACTATTTTCCTTTCCTAAGGCTGACACAATACACGATTTTTTGAAAATACTCGCATAACACAATCGAATGGTCAAGTCGAGATTAGGTGTGAAAACCAAGAACTATCGATAAGATTGCTCACTCAGCGCATTATTCTAGCACGAGAACCTTTCGTTGAGCTAGGAGTGACAACCATATCTCAACAGAGATCTCCATTTCAATCTAGAGGAACTCCTGAGTCTACTCGGTGAGCACAACCACAGCTAGGGGCGAAGTTGTTAAGTCAGGGGTGAAACCCGTACCTTAATGACCCTTTCCATTTCTTAAAATGATTTACAAAATCTCTCACCAAAGCCACAATTGTATCAATGACTCGAGCCACGTGATGACTCGAAGGACGAATGTCGTAGCTGCATCCCAGTGGAGGCATAGTCTAGTAGGCCAAAGCGCTTGCACGAACTTGTTGAGAATAGTCGAGTTACTTTGGGTAGTCGACGCCTAAACACCCAAGGCACACTATCTACCTATTTTCTTGCTTACGATCGCCGATTTTGCGATTCATCGAACTTATTTACGCTTATGTGTTGACAATTTAAATTTTACGCTTTAACGATTTCTCGATTTATCGATTTTCGCTCCCCGCTTCAATAAACGCACAACTCGCACAACCATCGCAATCTAAAATGAAAACCGAATGTTCGCAACAAAACTAAAGTCTAATTACTCGCCTTCTCTCTCTCTCTTCAACGTGCCCTCGCGTATTCTACACCGACATGTATGTGTATAAGTATAAACTACACCTATTTATATATATACAAACAAATCCCTTGTGTGAGAACTTAGGAATCTTGTGTCTCCTATGTGAATATGTATTACTATACCACCTGCAACAAGTTCTTAATGCGCTCAATCACATCGCAAAACTCAAAAACCATTATGATCGAATCTCACTCCAAGTCTCTCTCTGTCTAGATGTCTTCAAACGATTCTACCTCGAGACGAATAGCTAAGAGGAGAGCCCGACGAAGCGCCGATAAGAGGATCGCATCACTCGTGGCCAGGGAAATGGCCAAGGTGATCCCTCAAATCGTCATTCAGGTTCAGACTCTCAGCAACTCTCGAACCGCTGAAGACTCTAAGACCGAAGCGCCTCAATCTGCTTTCCTCTACAAGCACTTCAGAGCCTGTGACCCAATGGTTTTCAAAGGTGAAGGAGGTGTATCTCAGTTACTCCAGAGGTTTGCTGCCATCGAGGTGACCCTTCGTCAGAGTGGGTGCCCCGAGCATTTTCATACCATATGCGCTACCGGAGTTTTTCAATCGCGAGCCCTCGACTGGTGGACAGCCGAACGTAACAAACGTGGGATCCACGCAGCTTACGCCCTCTCTTGGGATGAGCTGAAGGAACTCATGAAGAAAGAGTACTGCCCTCCCCATGCGGTCCAGAAGCTGGAAGACGAATTTTGGGAAATCAAGCAAGTCGAAGGTGACAATGCTGGCCTCACAGCAAGGTTCAAAAAGCTTAGCATCATCTGCCCAAGTCAAGTTGACACTCCAGAAAAGGCTATCAAGAAGTACATACGTGCCTTGCCTGAGTGTGTGGGCGATTTTGTCGAAGCTGCGAGACCTGCTACCATCGAAGAAACCTACCGCTTAGCCGCAGAAATCAACGTAAAACGAGTCATGGAAGGATTTTTCTCCAAGAATCCTGCCAAACCAGCTCATCAAGCAATCGTCATCGATTCTTCTGACGATTCCTCTGACGATCCCTCCGAAGATTCTTCCAACGAATCCTCAGAGGAATCCTCCGACGACACCGCATCGCCTCAAGAAGCTCAGCTCAGCCGCAAACGGAAGACCTCGAGCCTAAACTCTTCAACAACTGAACTGTCGCAACCAGAACCTCTCCAAGCAGTTCCAGTTCACTCGAAGTGCGCCTACATCAGAACTCATCCCCTGTGTTTCAAATGTACCTACCACCACCAGGCAGAAATCGATTGTCGCTATTGCGCAAACTACAACTGTCTTGGTCACCATACCCATGACTGCCGCACAGGGCCTCGAACTTGAGTCACACTAGTACTTTCTGCACCGCCAACGCAGTCTACACCACCAGCAGCAACCGCGATCTCAGCAGGAGTCTACAACATCGACCGCCAATCAGGCATAGCATAATGTTGTACTGAAGTTATATTTCGATGAAAACTTTTGTGTACTTATTCTATTTTGTTCGTACCAACGTTGACTCTCTCTCTCTCCCTCACTTTTGCACTTGCTCTAAAGATCGCACAACACGATAATACTAATACTGTATACTATATCATGATATAATGTGTTTTACCCTCACTATACGTCCTTGAAATGAGTTACGATAAACGTGCAAGGAACAACTTAACCATGTCGACAAGTGTGACATCTATTCACGGGGCAGAGGCGTGTGGTTGAAGCATGGTGGATACGCCGCTGGTACTTCCTATATATAAGTGCTTCGCCATGCTAACCGAAGTCTTGTGAAGATAATGCCATGCGGAGTTGAATGTTATTAGACCTTTTATAATATTGTGATTATTTTCGACACGCTAAAACTCAATCGCAAGGCGTAACATCTCATCGCATCTCTAACGCGTTATCGATAGACTTTTCGTAAGTCTATGCGCACGCAATCGCACACTCGCTATCGCATCGCAAACGCTATCTGTTGGTGATTTAACGCTTAACGCTATCGCTTATCGCTTTTCACTGATTCGCTTTTCGCCTATCGAGCATCGCTTATCGCTCTTCGCTATTTGTGTATCGCTTATCACTCACCGCTGTTCGTGTATCACTGTTCACCGTCTGCTTATTATGTATCGTGTATCTCTTTTCGCTTGACGTGTATCGCTTGTCGCTTTCCATTTTTCGCTCTTCACATGTCACTCGCCTAACGCTCGTCGCTTATCGCTTGGTGTTTATCGCTTATAGTTTATCGCTCTCGCTTTTCGCTTACCGCCCTCTCACTTCGCACTCGACACTCACGCCACCTCGACGTTCGCAATCGCTGGAACTTGGTCCAACCATTCATCATTTGGAACCGAGGGATCGAAAATCTATCTGTACCATGTCAGCACGCATGACACCGCTTCACGGGACAGATGCAATATGACTAAAGCATGGTGGATACGCCGCTGGTACTTCTTATATATAAGTGTTTTAGTCATATTATTTTGAACTTTCGTGAAAAATTGCCATGTGGGGCTTGACACTATCTTATCATATTGATAAACTATAAGCGATAAACAACAAGCGATAAGCGACGAGCGTTAGGCGAGTGACATGTGAAGAGCGAAAAATGGAAAGCGACAAGCGATACACGTCAAGCGAAAAGAGATACACGATACATAATAAGCAGACGGTGAACAGTGATACACGAACAGCGTTGAGTGATAAGCGATACACAAATAGCGAAGAGCGATAAGCGATGCTCGATAGGCGAAAAGCGAATCAGTGAAAAGCGATAAGCGATAGCGTTAAGCGTTAAGCGTTAAATCACCAACAGATAGCGTTTGCGATGCGATAGCGAGTGTGCGATTGCGTGCGCATAGACTTACGAAAAGTCTATCGATAACGCGTTAGAGATGCGATGAGATGTTACGCCTTGCGATTGAGTTTTAGCGTGTCGAAAATAATCACAATATTATAAAAGGTCTAATAACATTCAACTCCGCATGGCATTATCTTCACAAGACTTCGGTTAGCATGGCGAAGCACTTATATATAGGAAGTACCAGCGGCGTATCCACCATGCTTCAACCACATGCCTCTGCCCCGTGAATAGATGTCACACTTGTCGACATGGTTTAACGATCGACTTTAGTTAACGCCACGTCATAAAAAATATTTCAAAATTCGAGTTTTCAACATCCTTTTTACAACCTAACAAAACTCTCTTACGATGCTGGCGTGAACATCGACACAGTTTAACGTCATACCGTGAGGAAATTTTCATAAATCAACCTTTCCTTAAAAAAAATTTGCAACAAAACTTTTCGAGAATTTAAAACGCTTTTGGATCACCTTTTCGCAAGTTACCATCCTTTGTTATACGAATCGCTTACGCGCCGCTTTCGCCTAGTCTTCGCAATGCTCCCACTCATCAATCTTCAATCGACCGCCCGCTTATGTTGACGCTTTTATCACTCCCTCACCCGCATGAACCCTCGCGACCCTCCTTGTGGATTAATTTCGGGACGAAATTTCCTAAAGCAGGGGAGACTGTAACAACCCGCACGTTTGTGCATGGTTACTACTCGTTACTCTCGTTACGCCTAGCACCAGAGATTCAGATCATAATGTAACTATATCGCTTGCAACACTATTTTCGCATATAACGCATACTTTAGCTACGCTAAGTCGCACATCACAACGCAACACAGACTTGAACACGCACTCGCAATCACGCGCAACTCGATTATCGCATCGCAAACTTGTAAATGTGGATACTTATATACGACCTTTTGATGACTAATTATAATAAATATATATATGTATGGATATCTGTGAACAAACTATCGCAACGCTCAACGCGCGAAACGAAAAGTCGGAAACCAACTTGCCAAAGCCCTTCGATCGAATGGTCATCCGAACGGATGACCATCCGATAGGATGGCCATCTGATCGAAAGGCCATCCGACCCATCTTGCACCGCCTTTCTCCCTTTTCACCTATAAATACCCCACTTGTCACATCAACAACAGTTGATGTGACAGCCTCATTCGACCCACACGCTCTTAAGCTATTTTCTCTCGATTTCTCGCAATTCTTGTAATTTTTCATCTCAAATCTTATACTTTCTTGATCTACACACACTTTCTCATCGATTTCACTATCAAAACTTAACTTTTCACCATGAAATCGATGGATTTGGGTTGTTTTAGGATGATGTCATCATGGGTTCTCATGAACACCAAAGTGTGACCTCATTCCACCAAGAATAACTCAGATCTAAGGGATTTCTACAATGTTTTAACACTGATTTCACCTAAATCTAAACATTTTCAACTAGATTCAACCTTTCTTCAAACTTTCTTAACTTTTTACTCAAAACCGATAGAATCGGAGCTTGTTCAGGCCTTCTACTCATTCCTTAGTGAAGTGCTTGTCTGAGAACAAATTGCTATTGAGGAGACAACCGACTTAACGGGTTGAACATGAAATTCCGTCAAGGAAAGTTGCTGATTAGACGGGGTGATTCCCATCCGATCGAACGACTTGGACTTGGTGTGGTTTCTGTTGTTCAATACGTTGACATACCGTCTCGGTTAAACCGCAAAACTTTCTAACTTAACAAATTTTGCAAGTTCCAAAACGATCAGGTCGCTGAACGGATTGCCATCCGATCGGATTACCATCCGATCGAACGACAATCTGGACGGATGACTTATGACTTTCAACACTTAAACAATTTTGCAAAAGTTCAAACAAACAGGTCACTCAGTCGAACGGCCATCCAATCGGATGACCATCCGATCGAATAACCATTCGACCAAGTGACGAATTATCTTCAAACTATTAAGCTTCCAATCGAATAACCATCCGATCGAATGGCCATCCGTCCGGATGACCATCCGATCGAATTACTTAGCCTCTACCACAACGAAAACTTCAAAAGTTCAACATCTCAATAGCACACTCGAATGACCATCCGATCGAAGGGTCATCCGTCTGGATGACCATCCAACTGGATGAGTCATCCGATCGAAGCACCCTTCGACTCACCATCACACTCAACGCACTATTTCACGCTGTCCAACGCTTACGCTATCATTCCATGATTAGGCTACTCAGACTCACTCTCAATCAATCCAACCAAGTTGTGTTTACTTGTTGAACACCTACTGTGAGTATACTCGAACCCTTTTTACCGCACTTTTTGGGTGTAACATACGTCATATCAAATCACACTTATCAAAACGAATTTACTTGATCAAACTATTTATCACTTGCGAATAACTGCTATACATATTTATACGTGATGCTTGATACATATGTGTTAGGACTTTTACTCGCGACGTCCCACCTTAACTAGTGTAGTACTATTGAACCCGACGGGGTCTAGTTAGGATGAATAGCAATCGCAATCGCAATCGTAGCTCGATTGACTTAGCTGGTAGTATCTGTCTTGTATATATGTTGCTGTATCCCGTTTATGTATGTGGTAATTCGCAGCACTTTTTATCTATTACGCTATTCTATCAAAACTTGTATACTCGCCAATACTTTTGTATTGACGTTATTTTAACGTATGTTGCAGGTTTAGTCGCAGTCTACATCAAATCAAGCTAGGAATTCTAGAAACACACATAAAATCTAGGTTGTCGGATTTGTATTGTTTGAGAGAACATGAAATTCGTGACAGCTTATGTGATTGTATTTGTTTATTAGTATGGGATAATGAACGCATTAAATATTGTCACAATTTAGTTGTTATGGATTCTCTTGAGCAATCTGATTCACCTAGTGCCGCGCCCCGATGATTCCGCCATCGGTTGGGGTGTGACACACAGTGCGTGTTTAAACAAGTAAACACAGAATTGAATTGGATTGAAGGGAGCATGTTGGAGTTTGCCTGAGAATAGAACAGTAGTGTAAGCTTTGAACGGTGCGTAAACAGCATGTCGGATGAGATAAGTGTCGAATGGTGAGTCGAACGAATGTATACCCATTCGATCGGATGGTCATCCGAGCGGATGACCGTTCGAACGGATGGCTATTAGAATGAGATGTGGGTGTTTGTAAATTGTTTTGAAAGCTTTTGAAGTTTTCGTTGTAGTATTTAAACAAGTCATACGGTCGGATGGTCATCCGAATGGATGGCCATTCGATGGGGTGGCTATTCGAGAGTTTGGTAGTTTGAAGTTTAACTAGATCATTTTGAACAAGGAATAGTATAAGAGACAAGTCACCTGGTCGAATAGTCATTCGATCGGATGGTCATCCGATCGGATGGCTATTCGATTGGGCGATCTGATATTTTGAAAACTTGTAAAATTTTCTAAGTTAAAAAGTTTGTTATTTAACGGAGACGGCGTGACGATGTGTCAAACAACCGAAAAACGCACCAAGTCCAGCTCATTCGATCGGATGGGAATCACCCCGTTCGATCAGAATTCTTGTTGGAGTTTCATGTTCAACCCGTAAATCGGTCGTCTCTCCGATGGAATTATGTTTTCAAACCGGCTCTCTACTAGAGAATGAGTGGAGAGCCTGAAATGAGTCTAGATTCCATCGGTTTGAGTAAAAAGTGAAGAAAAGTTGAAGAAAAGTTGAAATCAGTGGAAATCTTGTTGAGATTTGTGTTGAATAGTGTGGAAATCCTTTAGATCTGGACAAATCTTGATGAGATGACATCACACATCGGTTTGCATAAGCAACCGAGATGATGTCACTTTCAAAGAGCCCAAATCAGGTGATTTCGGGAAGAAAACGTGCGATTTTGATGGAGAAGATGATGGAGAAGTGTGTAGTGATGATGAAAGTACAAGATTTAAGGGAAAATACTTACGAAATAGTCTTGAATTGAGAGAAAAGTGCCTGAGAATGAGTTGGGAGCGAGTTGGTAGGATAGAGCTGTCACATCAGTGAACAGTAGCGTGTACGGGCACTATTTATAGGGTGAGAGAGAGGTTAAGGTGGTGCAGGCGAGGGTCAGATGGATGTCTGGTCGGATGGCCATCCGGACGGATGTCCATTCGATCGAATGGTCATTCGAACAGTCGAGTTGTGCGAGTTAGTTTTCCAACCTTCGTTTCGTGCGTTAAGCGTTGCGTTGCGTTTAAGCGAGTTACGAGTAAGCGTTGTGTTGAGATAACCACATAACAATAAACAAGTAATCACACACATAATAACTAAGATGCATAAAAGTAAATATGTGTTTCGAGTCGCGTTGAGAATGCGTTGCGATAGCGTTGTGATAGCGTTTAGTATAAACATGCGATGTAATATGCGATAAAATGCGTTTAAATAGTATGCGTTGTAAATAGCGTTAAAATGCAATAACTGCGTTTGAAATAAGCATTGTGAATGCGTTGTAAAACATAGTTTAAAATATCGTTTAAACCCTTTTTGTGATATTCGAAATCTCGAAAGTACAAGTCAATTAAGCAAGAAATGATAGATCTAAGTAATGACCCGGAAAGTCGGGTTGTTACATGAGTCAAGTTAACGTTTCCCCTTCCGCTTCCGCTCATTGTCTTCATATCCAGAAAACACAGTATGAGTGTGACGTCGTAGTGTAGCAAGAATGAGTAGAAGAAGGAATGTGTACAACCATATATATATAGCTAAGCATACTAGTGCGTATAGTACCATTGTTAGGAAACTTTATTTGTAAGTATTGAAGAAAATCATATTCATCTTGATCTATGAAGAAGATAAAGTCTTGAAGATCAAACAAACAAGAAAGAAGATCGGATAGGACAACTGAAAAGAGTAACATCTACTTCAAAGAAACAGAAGTTGATCAAGAACTTAAGAAGATTATCAGAAAAGGCTATTCTGATGGATCTGATGATATTTCTGATGAAATATCATCAGTTTCTGGCGATTCTGATCATCAGACTTTCTGATGATTTGTTCACCAGAATTTCTGATGAAGTGGTTATCAGAAATTCTAATAAAACCCACTTGTCTGAAAATCAGTTCTACCCTGCTACAATAACCGAAGCAACTTGACATTATTGGATATCATGATGACAAAGGCAACTTGATTATTGGATTCAATGAATATGTCAAGAAGCTACTTTTTGCAGGACATATACATGAATAAACAAATGTTTATTCATGTATCCAAGCCGTCTATAAATAGAAGGCTCATCAAGCAGAGGATAATGAGTTAAGCCAAGCATTCAACACATACAACAAAAACTGCATTGTCCTTTTACCTTAGAATTCACAAGTATTCATTTGTAATAGATAATAATCTTACAATCACCTTGTAAACCATTTTGTTTCCAAAGTGATATAAACTTGAAAATTTTGTAGGTCTTGTTTCTTGAAAGTCTGATTTCTATTTCTGCAAACTATTTTCATACTTGTTGAAATCACTTTCCATATTACGTGAAAAGAAGTTTTAAACTCTAAACTGGGACCAACAATTGGTATCAAAGCAGATTGAATAAATCATTTTCAAACGATCAATTGTTCATCTTCTTTTCTCTAAACATGGCAAACTTTCAAACATGGAATAATGCTTTTAACATTGGTTCAATGTCTAAACCTCCGACTCTGGTCAGAGAGGAATACCCACAATGGAAAATCAGGATGGTCAACTTCCTTAATGGACATGACCGAGCTCTGTTTCAATCCATTGAAAGGGGTCCACATGTACCAATGACTATAATAACAGCTATTCCAGCAACTGATCAATCATCAGGAATCCCTGCCTCCCGGGCACCCAAAAGTGAAACACTTTGGAGCCAAGAAGACAAGGATCTGGTGGCTGCAGATGAAAGGGCAAAGTCACTTTTAATAATGGCTCACCCTAATGACATATTTTCTCAAGTTGATGCATGTGCATCAGCCAAGGAAATATGGGATCAGTTGGAAAATCTTTGTGAAGGAGGGGAAAGGATGAAAAGAAACAAAAGAACAAACTATGTTTCCCCTTATGAAAGATTCAAAAGCTTACCAAATGAAAAATTATATGAAACATATCACAGATTTGCAAAACTTTTGAATGAGCTAAAGAAATTTGGGATAATAAAATCAAATGATGAAACAAACATAAAATTTCTGGATGCTTTACCTAGAGAATGGAGAAGTTTAACCATGACTTTGTCCTCTACCTTAGAACTAGGTAACATGAGTCTTCATGACTTATATAGCATTCTGGTCCCCAGGGAAGATGAAATATTTGAAGAATCAATTCAAAAAGGGGGATCTTTAGCTTTAATCTCAAACTCACAAAGAACTCCTACCAATGATCCACAAACCTCAAACAACCAAAATATTGAAATTTTTTATACATTATCAGATTTTTCAGCTTTTGCTGAAGCAATTGCACTGCTCACTAAAACTTTTGAGCAGAGGTTAAGGGGAGGAGGCCAAAGATACCAGAAAAGTGACAGAGGGAGGATGGAAGGAAGATCTAGGGAAGAAGGAAGATCTAAGGATAAGGGAAAGGCTGAAGTTGTATGCTACAAATGTAAACAAAAGGGTCACTATGCATCGGAGTGCAAAACCAAGAAACTGAAGGATGTTGTATATTATGAGAAGAAGGTGGAAGAAGCAAAGAAGCAACAACAAGTCAGTTTGATTACAGGGACATATACATGGTTGTCTGATGATTCTTCTGATGAAGAAGAAGAAGAGATGGCTAATTTCTGCCTTATGACACTTTCTGATGAAATATCTCAAACTTCAGAACAAAAGGTAAATTTAGAAAATCTTGATCTTGAACTCAAATTAAACAAACTCATGTCAGATTTTCTAAATCTGTAAGATAAACATAAATCAGATAGTAAAAAATCTGATGAGTTGCAAAGGACCATGAATAAAGTTATACTTGAAAACCTGTTACTAATAGAAGAAAGCTTAGATCACAGAGCTAAAATTTAATTTTATGAAAAGGAAAGAAAAGATCTATACAAGAAAATTCATGATAAAGAAATTAATGTAAAGGGTTTTCAACAAGCTAAGGAATTCATTAACTTTATTAAATCTACACCAAAGAACAGAGGTGAAGGTTTAGGGTATGTGAAAACAAGTGAAAATAAACCCACCACCTTTGTGAAAGCAACCCATCAGATTTCTGATAAATTTACATCAGAATCTGATTCTGAATCATGCAGATCAACAAGTTCTGAGAGCTCTTTTGAAATCTCAAAACTCAACTTAAAAGCAAAAAGGAGTGAATCAAAACAAAAATGTTTTAAAACTCCATAAGTGATTCACTCAAGATTTCAAAATTATCCAACAAATCCATCACAAGTAAAGAAATCAGAGAATTCTGATAATGAAACTTGTATGTGTGTTGACATTCTGAAGCTTGTTCAACACCATCTCCAAATGAAAAGTGAAAATCTGTTCATGGCTTAGCATGTAACAGATGTTCTGATGAAAGTTCATCAAAAGAAGATAATCTGATTAAAATCTCATCAGAAAAAGTACCCAAGCAAGTCTGGGTACCAAAAACCCTCTAATTTTTCCATTTCAGGACCATCATGTGCAACAGATCTGGTACTGCGATTCTGGAAGCTCCAAGCACATGACTGGGGACAGGAGCTTACTCGGTAACTTTGTTTCCAAACTGGGTAAAATGGTTAATTTTGGGAATGGAGTAAAAGGGAGGATTTTGGGGTATGGATGCATAAAGTATGGATGTTTGACCATAAACAAAGTAGCCTATGTAGAAGGCTTAAAGTACAATCTGCTGAGTTGTGGTCAATTCTGTGATAAAGGTTTTCAGGTAACCTTTTTAACAGAAAAATGCTTGTTAATTTGTATGGATGATAATAAAATTTATTTAAGTGGAAAAAGGATAAGACAGTCAATCTACGATTTTGATTTTAGAGAAGAAAATGAACATCCAAAATTGTGTCTATTTTCAAAAATTAACAAGGGTAGTAGTTGGTTGTGGCACAAGAGGTTAGCCCACTTAAACTTTAAAAATTTAAGCAAATTAGCAAGCAAAGGCCTGGTAAAAGGATTACCTTTCATATCCTAAAAGAAGGATAAAATTTGTGAAGCTTGTGAAATGGGTAAATCCAAAAGAAGCTCACACAAAGCAATTTCTGAATATTCAATAACACAAAATTTGGAACTTTTACATATGGATCTTTGTGGACCCATAAGTACATAAAGCTTTTCTAGAAAGAAGTATATACTTGTAATAGTAGATGATTTTTCCAGATACACATGGGTAGAGTTTCTAAAAAAGAAAAGTGAAACTCCTGATCTGATCATTAATTTTATCAGAAAAATTGAAAATCTGTTAAAATTAACAGTCAGAAGGATCAGATTAGACAGTGGAACAGAATTTAAAAATTCAAAAATTGAGAGCTTTCTTGTAAGCAAAGGAATCTCTCATGACTTTTCTGCTCCAAGATCACCCCAACAGAAAGGGGTGGTAGAAAGGAGAAATAGAACCTTAGTGGAAGCAGCTAGAACAATGCTTGCTTATGCTAAACTGGCCACTCATTTTTGGGCAGAGGCAATAGCAAATGCTTGTTTTACCAAAAACAGGTCCATAATCAACAAAAGGCATAATAAAACACCCTACAACATTATAAATGGAAGAATTCCAAGTGTAAAATTTTTGCATACATTTGGTTGTAGATGTTTTGTTTTCAATGATTTTGAAAGCCTTGAGAAATTTGACAGAAAAGCAGAGACGGGTATTTTTCTTGGTTACTCAATGTCCTCAAAAGCATATAGAATTTTTATTCTAAACACAAGGACAATCAGAGAAAGTTTATATGTATCTTTTGATGACTCATCAGAAGCAGAAGTTTCTGATGAATATATGAAGGAAATCAACTTTTCTGATAAACAAGAAAATATGAACATCTTTTTGAAATGATAACAGAAGATTTCCTGGAACATGATCAATCTCTTACAAACAAATCAATAGATAATTCATGTGCTAACCCTGCAGAACAAATGGAAAATGTATCAGAAATCTTGAATCAGAACAATGAAAATACTTCTGACAATCAAAATTTTGATACATTCCATGCAACTGAGGCAACTGTTCAGGGGGAAACTTCAAATCCATCAGAACCAAGAACTTTTCACAACAAGTTGAGATGGATAAAAGGACATGTTCATTCTGACATCATAGGAAATCCAGAAGATGGTGTAAGAACAAGATCTGCAACAGCACATGAGTGTGCATTTACTGGGTTCTTAAGCAAAATAGAACCCAAGTCTGTCAAAGAAGCTCTTAATGGCTCAGACTGGATTCAAGCAATGCAAGAAGAGCTTGATCAGTTTGAAAAGAGTAAGGTATGGGATCTGGTGCCTAAGCCAAATGACAAATCAGTCATAGGCTCAAAATGGGTAGTTAGAAACAAATCAGATGAAAATGGCATAATAAACAGGAATAAGGAAAGGTTAGTGGTCAAAGCTTATTGTCAACAAGAAGGTATTGACTTCGATGAAACCTTTGCACCAGTGGCCAGATTAGAAGCAGTAAGAATCTTTCTTGCTTATGCTGCATCCAAAGACTTCAAAGTATATCAAATAGATGTGAAATCTGCATTCCTGAATGGTAAGATTGAGGAAGAAGTTTATGTGCATCAACCTGCAGGCTTTGTTGATCCAAAATTTCAAAACCATGTTTACAAATTAAACAAAGCCTTGTATGGTTTGAAACAAGCTCCAAGAGCATGGTATGAAACACTTTCAAACTTCTTACTCAATTCTGGCTTCACAAAAGGTACTATTGATACAACACTTTTTCTTAAAACACAAAAGGGTCACACTTTGTTAGTCCAAATATATGTTGATGATATTATATTTGGATCAACAAATGAAAAGTTCTGCAAAAAGTTTCAAAAATTAATGACCAGCCATTTTGAAATGAGCATGATGGGTGAGTTAACCTTTTTCTTAGGTTTACAAGTCAAACAAAGAATTGGAGGAATATTTTTGAGTCAATCAAAGTATGTGAAAACAATTTTGCACAAATACTCACTTGAAAATTGCTCAATTTCAAAAACTCCCATGGCAACATGGAACAAACTTGATTCTGATAAAGAAGGAACATGTGTAGATATTAAAACCTATAGGGGGATGATAGGATCATTGTTATACTTAACTGTAAGCAGACCAGATATCATGTTTGCTACATGCTTTCTAGCAAGATATCAATGCAATCCTAAAGAATCTCACCTAAAAGCAGTAAAAAAGGTTTTTAAATATCTAAAAGGCACATCAGAACTTGGTCTCTAGTATCCTAAGGATACAAATCTTGAACTAATTGCATACACAGATACAGATTATGCAGGGTGCAAGATTGACAGAAAGAGCACATCTGGTGCATGTCAAATCTTGGGAGAAAAATTGGTCTGTTGGGCAAGCAAGAAACAAAACTGTGTTGCAACATCAACAGCTGAATCAGAATATGTAGCTGCAGCAAGTTGCTGTTCACAGGTACTGTGGATGCAAACTCAGCTGAAGGATTATGGAGTAAATCTGACAAAGATACCCATTCTATGTGATTCAAAGAGTGCAATTGCAATTAGGGAAAATCCAGTTCATCACTCTAGAACCAAGCACATAGATGTCAGATATCACTTCATAAAGGATCATGTTGAAAAAGGTAACATAGAAATGTACTTTGTTCCAACAGAAAACCAAATTGCTGACATTTTTAAAAAAACTCTTGATGAAAAGAGACACAATTTTCTAATCAGCAAACTTGGCATGGTTAACATAAAAGATGAAGATATTTCAGAAAACAAAATGTCAAAACCTGAAAACCAAACTGATAAACATCAAGATGAAAATTCTGATAATCAAAGAATGGAACAACAGGTTTCTGATAAAGAAATCCATCAATCTGATGGAATATCAGAAAATATGATAAATTATCAATGAATCTGTTAATTTATCAGAAAATCTGATGAATCATCAGAAATTCTGATAAAACATCAGAAACTTTATTAAAACATCAGAATCAACACTGATCATCAGAAAATTTCATGAAGTTACCATCTTTATTTATATCTCATATGTGTATAAACTCATAACTGTAGATAGTCTGTTTTTTGAATTTTTTCTTTCTTTTGTTTAAAATTAAAAAAAAATCAAAAAGGAGGAAAGTAATATTTGCATAAAGATAAATTCAAAGCCACAGCAGGGAATTCAACCGTCACAGGAAAAATTTTTGCAGTAAAATTGAATTTTTCTTATACTTCCAATGCATGCAACGTCATACTTCATAAGGAAAAAAAGAGACACGAGGGCATAAAAATGATTAGGGGCTATGAGAGTAGCCGCCTAGTTATTCAATGCTTACTCACAATGGGGGCTTCGAAGACTGCCATATTCTCACTGCAAAAGATATCATCTTAAATGAAGAGAAAGAAAAGGAAATAGAAAATCTTGGGTTGTTAATACCATTTATGGCATAACTATCACTTTCATCTATATATATTAACAAATCTTGGGTATTTTCTTCATCAAAACTGTCTTCACTTCAAAATCTTTCTCAGAAACTTCATTTTAAAAAAAATGGCTTCCCCAAAAGAAATGAAATCAGATCACTTCCCTCTCCCTCTTCACAAACATCACAACCTTAGACTTAGGTCTAATCTGGAAGGTCCTGCATGGGAAGATTGCAGGTATGTGTACAACATGATTATGCGAAGTGCCTTGGGCTTTGCTGTATCCACACATGTCACCACTATCTACCCAGAACTCCTTCAAGAATTCCGGTGGAATGCTGAAACCGTCTTCAGTGGCACCACCATGTGGATAGAAAGTGAGGTAATGGGGTTCAAAATCATCCTAAAGGAGGAAACTCTTAGGGATGTCCTTCAGCTGGTTGATGATCAAGAAAACACCTTGATCAACAAATAAATGGTGGAACAAACTCTGAGGGATATGGGCTATCAAACACACAACGTGTCAAGGCAGATCAGCAAGTCTGGTTTCATACCACCGTTCCAGTACTTGGTGACACAGCTCAGTGTCTGCTTCTCTAAGAAGATTGGACACTACAACGAGTTGTCCTACAGGATGATGGAGGTGGTTCATGCAGTTGTACAAAAGAAATTGTACAACTTTTCTAAACATACCTTAAATAACCTTTACATAATAGTGAAATAGGCTAAACATACCTTAAATATAACCAGTTTAATGCAACGAACACTCCAGAATAGTGAAATAGGCTAAACATACCTTAAATAACCTTTACATAACTTAGAAATAAGATTTGGAAGGTTTAGTATGCTGAAAACAAGTTAATTCGTTTACAGGGACTAAACTTGACAAACTGCGAAAGTATGACGATTCGTACTGGAACAGACATTCCGGAACATGGCCATAAGTTAAACATACCATAAATATCCTTTATATAGCTTAGAAATAGGCTTTTAGGGGTTCGGTGTGCTAAAATAAACTTTTGGGTCATTCAGGGACTAAAAGCGTCAAAAAGTGCACAAGTTTGCATTTTCGCGCATAACTTACGTTCTGAATACTTCCGGACATCCAAAAAATTATGTAAGCACTAAAATATTTTATTTTAGTGTTTGGCATAAGAAAAATCCATTCGTCGCGTCATTTGGATCGTTTTTCGCGCTTGTGCGCATTCCGTCGTAATTAAGCGAACATCGCGATCGTACGGCCAAACGAACCAACATCTGAGATATTTTTGAGCATGTTTCATGTCCACAATGTTTAGGCATCATTTTAGGGCCTTAACGTTGGCTTAACGGGCCTTAGAAGTGTCGGGAATGGCCTTAAACACATGCAGGGACTGAAACTGTCAAAATGCAACATAGTTCTGATCAGACAAGGCCAGGCGGCCCGCCTGAGTTTTGTCTGATCCTGAGCGGGCCGTGTCAGCCCCCAGACAGCAGAAAACATGCAGGAACATTGGATATGGTCCATTTCAATGGTGCACATGGTATTTTTCAATACTATGGGCTGGTTTGATGTGCCCATGGTATTACAATACCATGGGTGCAAGTGTATGGCCAAGATTGAAGCACGTTTCCCGATAAATGATCCTAATGGTTCTCCGAACACTATAAATACCCCACCCCACTTCTTGTAAAACCCACAAGAATCTTGATTTGAGAAGCTCTAAGTTGGAACCTTTGTTTCATACCTGAGCTACTTGGATCGAGATTAGCATTCGGGGACCCTTTGTAAGTGTTCCTTCGTTCTTTTATTGATTTTTGAGTCTTTTCGAGTCTGAAAGTCAAACTTTGTTTGACTTTCTGCGTTGACCAGTTTATGGTAATGCGAAGTTCGTTTGAACTTCGCAACGTGATTGTAATCACGATGGTTATAGTCCCTTGTGACTATGCCTACTGATTACCACGTTGTCTAGGGTCGTAAGGGTAAGCGATCTAATAAATCGCTTATACCTTCGAACCCAACCCATTTGGCCGATCATTAGGATCCGACCAAACACATTAGGTGACCATAGTAGGTAGGGAATAACCTTCCGAGGTTATACCCTATGGTCACATCGTTTGAGTAGTTGTATGATAGGTAGTTTATATGCCTTAGGTATATTACCAGAATACCCTTTTCATGTATAATTGGTATTTAAGCATATGTAACCTAAAATTTTGTCATATAACTGATTATGTAACATGTTTAGGCATATAACACTTGTCATAGGACTAGTTAGGCGGTCCGAACGCGTTTCACGTGAACGACGCGTTAAAGTAGCATAAGCTACCTAAAAGGGGTCGTAATGGGTCGTAAGCACTTATGTTAGGTTTCATTTAGTATGTAGGCTTTGTTAAACCATATGACACGAGTCTCTATACTCGTTTGGTTTACAAACCCTCATTCTATCCGATCCTCCGATCTAGGTCCGGTTTATTATCATAGTTACCTATATTTAGGTGCCGTTTGATATCCGTGATCTCTAGCATTGTTTGGTTGTTACTCAAGGACTACTAAGCAATCTCAAGTGAGTACATAGACCCCTCTTTTACTGTTTTCTAAACTGTTTTGGGGTGAAACACATGTGCCTACTTGTTACTTTCCTGCTTTCACATCATATACTTCCTATGTTCATTAGTACATTATAGTACATGATTTCATTACATTTTATGCTATGTATGTCCATTGTGTGCATACTTAGTACATGGTTCTACATTACATTTCTGCTACGTATGTTAACTGATAGCATGCTAGCACATTGATTTACATGACTTTTCTGCTTTGTATGTTAACTTAGCATACTTAGTACATTTCTTATTCATCATATACTTACATTTGGGTATGACATTTGGTTTGTTTAAACTATACTATACATTCATTAATGCCGATTATGCCGCTCGGTAGTAGGTAGTGGTACCATAGGACTTGACAAATCCCATTCCTGAAATCTCGGGTTTGTTTGGACGTAAGGAATGACCGAATCCGAATACATTTTCTTTTGATAACCTTTACTAAAAGGGTTATCCGACTGTCGCAAGGCTTGGATGTATGAATTTTCACAATACCGCATAAATGTCTATATCAGTATAGCATGCATTTACTACACAAAACATAACTTTGATTTAAACCAAGTTTTACTTCAATACTTTGTTTTGTGCATTTCACCTATGGTTTAGTTGATGTATTTCACTAGCCATACATATCATTTTGGTTACACATTACATGATTTACATTTGACACATAAACATTTTCGACATTGGTTATACATTACATGATTTACATTTGACACATAAACATTTTCAACATTGGTTATACGTTGCATGATTTACATCTTGACATAAACATTTGGGTATATTATTCAATACATTTGACAATTGGTTTAAACATAGACATCTTATATTGTTGGTTTGGTTTGAGTAAGTGAATTAAGTAACGAGGCGTGTGTAATATGATACAACCATGGTGGATACGCCGCTGGTACTTCCTATATATAAGTGAGTGTATGGTATTACATATCGTGGCGTTATTTGAATCATTTCAATTTGGACATATAACATTTTATACAAATAACATACTTTTCACAATACATTGTTTTACAAACAACTTATCTTATACAAACTCATTTTTACATGGTTATTCATTTAACCTTACATTTATTTATACATATCATCTGATCTTATCGTTTTTCAAATGATTTACAAGACAAAGCAAATTACAAGGTTCATGACTAAACATTTTCTCAAACATAAGTCATGAATTCTATTTTCACAAAACCTATATATCTCACAGGCATTTTTATGCTGACGTACCTATTTTCACATGTGTTTTCAGGATATGATGCATAGGACTTGTCAAGATACACTTAGGCGGACTTGGGCCTTAGCGACAATAAAAGATGCAAGACTAGTTATTTATGTTATGTTTCTTTGATTGTCAAGACATTGTAACTATTTTATTCCATAAAACAGTATTTCAATTTCCGTGTGTTATGAAACAATGATTCTGTTACAACACTCCCTGACGTTTCCGCCACGTTTGGTTGTCCTACGTGGTCGGGGTGTGACAGAAAAGTTGGTATCAGAGCTCATGGTTATAGGGAATTAGGTTATTAGTAATACTTTGACCTAGTCTATAACCTTTCTAGGACCCTAACGCGAGTTTACTTGCGTTTAGTCATAAAACAATACTGTCACCTATCCTTAGGCGACAACCACAACAAGAACATAAATTTCAAAACCGCTTTGAAAACTAATCATATGTTCTAGGATGATTGATTACTAGGTTTTGAACCCTCTGTTGTAAGGTTTTGAACCCTCTGTTATAAGGTTTTGAACCCTCTAAGTCTTTTTCAAATCTCGTCAAAGTTTGGGTCGTATAATGTGAACACGTGCAAACTGGAAGAGTGAATGCCTGTACCCTGAGTTTTCTGTCGAAGGCTAGAGTGTTCGTACAAATCCGCAGTATCGAACCAGTCACTCTTACCTGGGAACTCTTGGGGTGAGTGTTCACTTATAGGTGAGCATGTCTTCAGTGATACATTAATATGATCTGTTTACTTTGATTAGTCATCGTCTCATTTGTTTACCTTAGGTAACAAACAAATGATCGCAATTTTCATGCGTTACCATTCTGTTTTGATTATCCAATAACCTTTCACTTGTTTCTTCCTATGTCTTTCATTTTCTTCTATAATGTATATTCCTCTCAGCACTGGTCAAATGTCCGAGCGAATAGCCAAATTTGCCCAGCAAATAGGTGAAGTGATTCAGAAGACTGTGGATTTAGGCATTGCCATGGCTCGTCTCAACAATGAAGCCTCTCGTCTCGACAATGAAGCCACTCAAGAGCTACCAAAGGAAGCAGAAGTCAAGCTAGCACCAAAATCAAGGAAGCGTAAGGCTTCAAGGAAACCCGCAGCGGTTACACCTAATCAAGCGGGACCTAGCCATGTGGCAAGGCCACCAGCTAGGAATCCATACATAGGAACTGCCCCTTTGTGCAAACGATGCAACCGTCATCATTCAAACCTCATACCCTGCTCCAAATGTACCTACTGTGGACGGAGGGGACATTTGGTCAACACATGCCGCTTTGCTATCCAAAACAAAGCTGCTATAAACCTTGCTGCTACCCAACTCCAAGTCAACCCTACTCAAGCTCGTTTTCCGTCTGGTACTTGCTACAACTGCGGCGAGACGAGCCATTTCAGGAACAACTGCCCAACGCTTGCTAATGCAAATCCAACCCACGGATGAGTAGTTGGCTGACTAGAAGATGTTGTTGTCTTATGCTTTTATTCTCCTGTTTTCTTGTAATGTGAAACAATCTGTTTTGTTTATAAATAAATTATTGTTCACAATTCTGATATACAAGTGTGGTTACATGTGTGTATGACTTTTCCTATGATACCTACATCAAGAAACTATGTACCTTACAAACTACTTTTGTGATTTCTCTCTTTCAAATGATCGCTCATGATTCCCTCGAAAATTTTAAGTACTCGTTTCACTCTAGGAAACAAAGTACAGAAAATAAAGTGACATTATGAGTAATCATGCTTCTGCACATCTGTACCTTTGAATCCTTGGTTAGATAACTAAGGGTATTTTCAAATCTCATACCCATTACGTTTTGATTTTTCAACATACACAGTACAAGTATTTCAAAAAAAAAAAAAACAACCTTCATGATTTCAAAATGTCTCATATAGCCTGAAAACAATATTAATACAATATATTTTCTTATCAAGTGCATGATTTCAAGAGCATCATTCATGTTTTCCAAAAACCTTATACCTAATTTCAAAATTCACCTCGCATGATTTTAAAACATTTCTATAAATATACGTACCTAGTACACCTACTATATGATTTCAAAAGTATTATATATAAGGTTTCAAAAACATTGAACACATTTTTAACCCCATGCATGGTTTTCAAAAATATTTTCCTCATACATTGACTTAACCTTCAAATTCTGCTTCATATGTCGCCTTGACATATCTAGCATCTCAACTTCATAAGCATTTTTACTTCATGTTTTGACTTAAGCACATCCAGTGCAAGATTTCAAAACATCTTCAACTTCTAAAATCAATATGGGATCTTTTATCTTCACAATTAGACCCTTGTGGATGATTAACATTCAAATCAGAATCCTTAATTGGATTCCTTTTGTACCTAAATTCGAACATTTCGGTTCCTTATAATCGAAATCGAATTTTTCTTTTAAAAATCTTTCTATCTTTATAGTTAGATTCTTGATAATGTTTAAAGTACCAAATGAAATCCAAGGAATGGATTCCTAGTGTGCTTTAAATACATGTGCTCTGTTAGCAGAACAAACTTCTAGTTAAACAAATTTTGTGGTTATGTGACTATGTGTTTATTCATCTTATGTTTTCTTTTATGCATTTTGTGTTTTTATACTCTGGATATTCGTTATCCAAATCCTCGTAGAATTTTTCATATCTTCATATGAGGGATTCGTAGTAGGATATTAAAAAAGGTACTACCTTAAATCCTTAATGGGCTTCTATGTAATAGTTAAGACCCTTGAATTATATAGTACTACTCCATGATTCATAAGAAATCCTTTTAGTGGTCTAGTAAAAAAGATTGATTCACAATTTGGTTAAAGAACGACATCTAGTGATGTAGCTGAACAGACTCCTTGATAGTCTATTTAGATCATTTATTGATTTAATTAAAATGACTCTATGGCGGTCTAGTCACACTCATCACATGATTGTTCATTTGGTTTTACCCTACACATTATAAAATAGACTGTGTGAACTATGCAAGGAATTGTCTAATTATGGACGCGTACATAATTATGAAATTTAGTGCACAGAAACCCAGTAAGATTTATTATGTGTAAGAACCGATAGCGACAACAATAACAAAACGAGAACAATGTAATGGAGGTACGGTGGACGCACCAATGACGCTTTATATACTTGTATATAAGTATCCCTCTTACATTGCAAGCATGATGTTATTAAAGTTACTAGAAGTTCAGAACCCTAACCAATGTTGTTCGATCTTTTCAACTTCATGTTTTCAAACTCACACAAGTTTCCTCTAGATAAAATTTTGGGACGAAATTTCCTAAAGTAGGGGAGACTGTGTCACTTCAACCATCAAACAAATTCCAAACCAATGAAATATTGTATTTCATACTTGGGATTTGTATAAATATGTGTATCATTTGCACATATCAATTTTTGTTCAATTTCAAAACTCTAAATCGCTTTCTGGAAGGTTATACGCGCACCGATGCGTAAATATAACCAGTTTAATGCAACGAACACTCCAGAATAGTGAAATAGGCTAAACATACCTTAAATAACCTTTACATAACTTAGAAATAAGATTTGGAAGGTTTAGTATGCTGAAAACAAGTTAATTCGTTTACAGGGACTAAACTTGACAAACTGCGAAAGTATGACGATTCGTACTGGAACAGACATTCCGGAACATGGCCATAAGTTAAACATACCATAAATATCCTTTATATAGCTTAGAAATAGGCTTTTAGGGGTTCGGTGTGCTAAAAGAAACTTTTGGGTCATTCAGGGACTAAAAGCGTCAAAAAGTGCACAAGTTTGCATTTTCGCGCATAACTTACGTTCTGAATACTTCCGGACATCCAAAAATTTATGTAAGCACTAAAATATTTTATTTTAGTGTTTGGCATAAGAAAAATCCATTCGTCGCGTCATTTGAATCGTTTTTCGCGCTTGTGCGCATTCCGTCGTAATTAAGCGAACATCGCGATCGTACGGCCAAACGAACCAACATCTGAGATATTTTTGAGCATGTTTCATGTCCACAATGTTTAGGCATCATTTTAGGGCCTTAACGTTGGCTTAACGGGCCTTAGAAGTGTCGGGAATGGCCTTAAACACATGCAGGGACTGAAACTGTCAAAATGCAACATAGTTCTGATCAGACAAGGCCAGGCGGCCCGCCTGAGTTTTTTCTGATCCTGAAGCGGGCCGCGTCAGCCCCCAGACAGCAGAAAACATGCAGGAACATTGGATCTGGTCCATTTCAATGGTGCACATGGTATTTTTCAATACTATGGGCTGGTTTGATGTGCCCATGGTATTACAATACCATGGGTGCAAGTGTATGGCCAAGATTGAAGCACGTTTCCCGATAAACGATCCTAACGGTTCTCCGAACACTATAAATACCCCACCCCACTTCTTGCAAAACCCACAAGAATCTTGATTTGAGAAGCTCTAAGTTAGAACCTTTGTTTCATACCTGAGCTACTTGGATCGAGATTAGCATTTGGGGACCCTTTGTAAGTGTTCCTTCGTTCTTTTATTGCTTTTCGAGTCTGAAAGTCAAACTTTGTTTGAATTTCTGCGTTGACCAGTTTATGGTCAATGCGAAGTTCGTTTGAACTTCGCAACGTGATTGTAATCACGATGGTTATAGTCCCTTGTGACTATGCCTACTGATTACCATGTTGTCTAGGGTCGTAAGGGTAAGCGATCTAATAAATCTCTTATACCTTCGAACCCGACCCATTTGGTCGATCATTAGGATCCGACCAAACACATTAGGTGACCATAGTAGGTAGGGAATAACCTTCTGAGGTTATACCCTATGGTCACATCGTTTGAGTAGTTGTATGATAGGTAGTTTATATGCCTTAGGTAAATTACCAGAATACCCTTTTCATGTATAATTGGTATTTAAGCATGTGTAACCTAAACTTTTGTCATATAACTGATTATGTAACATGTTTAGGCATATAACACTTGTCATAGGACTAGTTAGGCGGTCCGAACGCGTTTCACGTGAACGACGCGTTAAAGTAGCATAAGCTACCTAAACGGGTCGTAATGGGTCGTAAGCACTTATGTTAGGTTTCATTTAGTATGTAGGCTTTGTTAAACCATATGACATGAGTCTCTATACTCGTTTGGTTTACAAACCCTCATTCTATCCGATCCTCCGATCTAGGTCCGGTTTATTAACATAGTTACCTATATTTAGGTGCCGTTTGATATCCGTGATCTCTAGCATTGTTTGGTTGTTACTCAAGGACTACTAAGCAATCTCAAGTGAGTACATAGACCCCTCTTTTACTGTTTTCTAAACTGTTTTGGGGTGAAACACATGTGCCTACTTGTTACTTTCCTGCTTTCCTGTTTTCACATCATATACTTCCTATGTTCATTAGTACATTATAGTACATGATTTCATTACATTTTATGCTATGTATGTCCATTGTGTGCATACTTAGTACATGGTTCTACATTACATTTCTACTACGTATGTTAACTGATAGCATGCTAGCACATTGATTTACATGACTTTTCTGCTTTGTATGTTAACTTAGCATACTTAGTACATTTCTTATTCATCATATGCTTACATTTTGGTATGACAGTTGGTTTGTTTAAACTATACTATACATTCATTAACACCGATCATGCCGCTCGGTAGTAGGTAGTGGTACCATAGGACTTGACAAATCCCATTCCTAAAATCTCGGGTTTGTTTGGATGTAAGGAATGGCCGAATCCGAATACATTTTCTTTTGATAACCTTTACTAAAAGGGTTATCCGACTGTCGCAAGGCTTGGATGTATGAATTTTCACAATACCGCATAAATGTCTATATCAGTATAGCATGCATTTACTACACAAAACATAACTTTGATTTAAACCAAGTTTTACTTCAATACTTTGTTTTGTGCATTTCACCTATGGTTTAGTTGATGTATTTCACTAGCCATACATATCATTTTGGTTACACATTACATGATTTACATTTGACACATAAACATTTTCGACATTGGTTATACATTACATGATTTACATTTGACACATAAACATTTTCAACATTGGTTATACGTTGCATGATTTACATCTTGACATAAACATTTTGGTATATTATTCAATACATTTGACAATTGGTTTAAACATAGACATCTTACATTGTTGGTTTGGTTTGAGTAAGTGAATTAAGTAACGAGGCGTGTGTAATATGATACAACCATGGTGGATACGCCGCTGGTACTTCCTATATATAAGTGATTGTATGGTATTACATATCGTGGCGTTATTTGAATCATTTCAATTTGGACATATAACATTTTATACAAATAACATACTTTTCACAATACATTGTTTTACAAACAACTTATCTTATACAAACTCATTTTTACATGGTTATTCATTTAACCTTACATTTATTTATACATATCATCTGATCTTATCGTTTTTCAAATGATTTACAAGACAAAGCAAATTACAAGGTTCATGACTAAACATTTTCTCAAACATAAGTCATGAATTCTATTTTCACAAAACCTATGTATCTCACAGGCATTTTTATGCTGACGTACCTATTTTCACATGTGTTTTCAGGATATGATGCATAGGACTTGTCAAGATACACTTAGGCGGACTTGGGCCTTAGCAACAATAAAAGATGCAAGACTAGTTATTTATGTTATGTTTCTTTGATTGTCAAGACATTGTAACTATTTTATTCAATAAAACAGTATTTCAATTTCCGTGTGTTATGAAACAATGATTCTGTTACAACACTCCCCGACGTTTCCGCCACGTTTGGTTGTCCTACGTGGTCGGGGTGTGACAAGAATCAAGTGCACCAAGAATAGAGCAGCAGGGTGAATCAGAACCTCATCAAGGTGATGAAGATGTGCACATGAGTCATGTGGAAGAAGAGCATCATGCATAAATCTCACATATGGGAGAAACAGGTGAAGATCATTCTAAATTCGATATTGTTCATAATACTGAAAGTGATTCTGATGAATCAATTCAGGGAAATTGTGAAATTTCACATAGAGGTACTGTTTCTGAGAAACAAGATGTGAGTAAAACCAAAGACCCATTCTCTAAATCAGATTCTGAGGAGGAGAATGTGGTGGCAACATGTGGAGATCAGTCTATTGATCAAGGAAACCTGGATGAGAAAAATAAGAGTTTCTCAACAACTCATGGAGAATCTGAAAAGGTTCAAGGATATGAGGAATACCAGGATTTGAATGAGTTTCAATTTTCTGGCAAGGGTATAGAGAATATGGAATATTTCAGTCCTCTTAACCTTAGAACAGCAGAGAATGTGTTTTCTGCTGGTGTTATGGGTGGAACATCTGTTGTTCCTCCTATTACCCAAGAACATCAATCTATGTCAACAGAGCAGCTACACAAGGAACTTGATGACATAACAGCTGTTTGTACTGGCAAGACAGCAACAAAAGAAAAGCTTGATCTGATACTTGAAGAGATCAGAAATCAAAAGTCAGACATCAAAGCATTATCAGAAACTGTCAAAGCTGTACAGAAACAAACAGAAGATAACACTGCAGCTCTCAACAAACTACCGCAGCCATCAGAAAACTCATCAGAATTTGAGAAAGCTCTCAAAGAATTGCAAGAAATCAAGACAAAGATGACAGAAGTTGCAAGTGCAGGGGAAAGCTCAAGTTCTGGAAGAATCCTTGAAGAAATTCAGTTCCTTAGAGCCAACAATAGCAGCATGGCTGAGGCTTTTGAGAAACTGATAGTGGAATGGTCTGCACAGAAAAATCAAGATAAACTGGAGTTTCAGAGAATGAAGAAATAAGAAGAAACAAATGCTCAAACTCTTGCTGATATTCAACTGTTAGTAAAGAGGTTGCAGTACAATGTTACCTGACTAGCAAATGTTGATCTACATGAACTGAAAGCTCCAATTCCATAAGAAGAACCAGCAGGAGAGTCAGAAACTCCTCAACAACAATTCAAGCAACCAGAAGTCACTCATCAGAAACCACCCAGTCAATCAGAAGCATCAGCAACACAAAAACAGAAGCAACCCATGGGTCCTCCTCCTAGTATGCCAAAGTTACTCATGGGTCCTCCAACAAATATTCCAAAGCCAGACACATCAAAGGTGCCAATGCAAGGAGCTCTTCCAGTTCAATCATCTTCCATAGCTCTCACAGGTGAAACAGAATTCAGCAAACAATTGAATACAAAAGAGAAGAGAAGAGTGGAACATGAAGTAACATCCTCAAAAGGCCAAGAAAAGTGATTGGAGAAGATGCAGATGGAAAACTCAAAGAATTCGAAGTGCTGAAAGGTGATCTACATACAATTATGTACCTTGAAGAACACTTGAAGCATTACTACTGGAAAGGTCAATAAGATAATCCAAAAAGGCCACTCTCTCCAATGAGCCGAAATATTGTTCAACTCAGAAATGAAGGAAACTGGGAAATTTTGCACAAACCAATGACAAATCCAATAGTTTCTATTGAGAAAATCATCACTATAAATACTCCAGGAGGTGTCTTAGGTACTTATGGACAAAACAAATACACCTTGATCAGAGAAGATATAAGTGAAGAGGTTGTTACTGATGGAGACATGGCTGATGATATTCACCCACTGGGCTTAGTAAAGCTGAAGCAGATCATTGATAAAGACAAAAGCACTTCAGTTGTGATCAGAAGAGCTCTTGACAGCATCAAGAGTGCAGGAGAGAAGTTATATCAAAGGGCTGCACTGACAGACTTTGACTTGTGCATTAATTTTGAGTATAGCAACAAGGTATTAATACCTCCTCCTAACAAGAGTATCCCAGCTGAAATTCCTCCCAAACAAGTAAGAACTGGAGCTATCTTTGACAAACCAGAAATGTGTGTTGTTTTCAAAGATGCTCATGATGAGAAAGCTCTGTTCAGAATCAGTGAAATAAGCAGGTATTCTAATCAAACTCTGAAATATATAAAGAATTGCATGAATGAGAAACAAGAGCAGCTCAAGAAGAAGGGGAAGAACAATGAACAGCTGAGGAAGGCAATTGAAGATAGCATTGATAAATGGACAGAAGCTAGAGGTTGGTACAAAGAACTTTACAAGACAACTCAAAAGACAATTGACTACAAGAAAAGGTTGAAGCCAGGAGACAAGTTCAGAACTGGGGTGAAAATTAATTGATGCTTTCATGAACTTAAATTCTGTTTTGAAAAACAATATTTTAATTTCTGTTGGTTTTGAACATTGGTTGGTTTGATTTTGTTTCATGTTTCTGAATTTAGTTGTTTGAATTTTTTTTAAGGATTGGTTGAAGTTTGTTTATGTTTGATATTGATAGTTGTTTTTCTTACAATACTTAGGGGGAAACTGTTAGGAAACTTTATTTGTAAGTATTGAAGAAAATCATATTCAGCTTGATCTATGATGAAGATAAAGTCTTGAAGATCAAAAAAACAAGAAAGAAGATCGGTAGGACAACTGAAAAGAACAACATCTACTTCAAAGAATCAGAAGTTGATCAAGAACTTAAGAAGATTATCAGAAAAGGCTATTCTGATGGATCTGATGATATTTCTGATGAAATATCATCAGTTTCTGGTGATTCTGATCATCAGAATTTTTGATGATTTGTTCACCAAAATTTCTGATGAAGTGGTTATCAGAAATTCTGATAAAACCCACTTGTCTGAAAATCAGTTCTACCCTGCTACAATAACCGAAGAAACTTGACATTATTGGATATAATGATGACAAAGGCAACTTGATTATTGGATTCAATGAATATGTCAAGAAGCTACTTTTTGTAGGACATATACATGAATAAACAAATGTTTATTCATGTATCCAAGTCGTCTATAAATAGAAGGCTCATCAAGCAGAGGACAGTGAGTTAAGCCAAGCATTCAACACATACAACAAAAACTTCATTGTCCTTTCACCTCAGAATTCACAAGTATTCATTTGTAATAGATAATAATCTTACAATCACCTTGTAAACCATTTTGTTTCCAAAGTGATATAAATTTGAAAATTCTATAGGTCTTGTTTCTTGAAAGTCTGATTTCTATTTCCGCACACTATTTTCATACTTGTTGAAATCACTTGCCATATTACATTTAAGTCTAAACTGGGACCAACAACCATATTAACACTAAACAAGTAAACACATGTCTGAACTAGGAGATCCAATACGTTGAGCCTTGCACTTGGAGTGTAGTGTCGTCGCGAGTCACTTGATACAAAATGGGTTATAGTCTGGTTTTTCTTAAAAGACTTTTCTTTTAAAAAATCGAGTTCACTATAACCAATGGCTCTGATACCAATCTGTCACACCCTCAATTTCCACATGCAGAGTACTACCACGAGGCGTGTGACTGACCAGGATCTAGCCACCAATCATATTGAACAATCAAAGTAATATAGTTTATCAAACCGATACGATTAATGACTACCAAAGTTAAGTCCAAAAGTTCTTAAGTTCAAAGCAACAATTTAAGTAAGTAGCGGAAGCATAGGTAAAATAGTTTAACATAAGTTCATAATTCATTATTAAAGAACCCAACACGCGGGTTAAGACGACCACTACACATCCCCAAGTTGCAAGCTCCAAAGTCACTGTGTACCTGCAAAGCATGCAGTAGGGTGTCAACATAAAGTTGGCGAGTTCATGAGTTTGTCCAGTTTTAATTCCAAAAACTTGTTTAAGTAGTTAAGTTACTCATTTATATCATGCCATGGGGAGCTACCCCATATGTAAGCTACTAAACTCCATAGGTATACCGAAACTATCACACTTAAGTTGTTGTTACCCCGTGTGTCAATGTCTATCATCATTGACGGTTGCCGAGGACTATTAGTTCACGCCCGTCCACTCAAGGCACGGTGTGAGGGTAGTGAGACCTAAATAGCGCTATTTAACTAATATCCCGTTCGCCTGGCCCCGACGACTAATCAGTATAGTAAAGTAGGGACTTGTGATAGAGTGTCGTTTAGTACACTTCTTGCATCTAATATAAATAGTAATTAACTGAGCGTCCCACACAAGGGGAGAAAAGTATGTTTGTACCCCACACAAGGAGGTAGCGTTGTTTGTATCCCACACAAGGAGATAGTGTTGTTTGTTCTGTATCCCAACCACCGGGAACGCATGCTTTTAGTAAAAGTTGTGAACTCACCTTGGTTTGCTCGGTAGATAGTTTACTTGGTCAAGTGTGGTCAACCACGTCCTATTATGGTTACCAGTATAGGTCAGGTTTAGGTACATATAATTCACGTATATCCTACACGCATCTAACAGATAACATGCATGTCATACTAGCCTATATGCTATTAGGCATATCCTAACAAATGAACAATTAAACAGCAACAGTAGCACACAGTCCATAACATCAGTTTGTGGAGCCCAATAACTAAGCAAAGTAATCCAGTTGAAACCGGGTGGTCTCGACTCGAGAACAAGAGATCTCGAGTCGTAACCACGATATTTCCGAGTCGAAACAGAAGGTCTCGAGTAGTGCATTTTTGAGTCGCAACCTTGAGGTCTCGGGTCAGGTCTTGAGTCGAGATCAGGAGATCTCGAGTCGCAACCTATCCGGTCTCGAGTCCCCTGAAGTGTGTATCCTGGTTTCGAGTAGTCACTATGTAACACCCCAAAACTCGAATTATTAAATTCGTTAGTATGTTACCATGTTTAATTAAATGGAATACAATAACTAAGTTATTAAACTTGGTTAAATGCCTAACAAAACAATTAAGGGAATGAATTGAGTAAAATTGTGATCAAGTAACAACTAGAAGGGCCAAGGTTGCCAAAAAGGGGAAGCTTATATTTGATTAAAATTAAAACCCAACACACACGTTGGGTGTGTGTGTGTCGATATCACGACCAGGAGAAGGGGTCAAACCCTAGTTCATAAAAGTCTTCAAATTGAAAGGGGAATTTGGCTAAAAACTAATGCATGGACTCAAATTCATGATCATCAAGTCTTACTACACATGAGATAAGTTGTAGAAGTTAATTTAGTGATTTAGTATGAAGTAAATCCATGATCAATTCATGAATTTGTATGGAGTTAAGCATGTAGAGGTGTTAGAATCACCAAATAGATTATGTGTTATGAACAAGTTCAAGTAATTTGATGTCTTGACATGAAACCCACTTGGTGATGATGTAGATGATAACATGAGTGTATCATTCATGTCTAAATCATGTGCAAATTCGATTGATTATGTTGTATATGGTGAATTCTTGTTAGTTAGGTTGACGTATAATATGAAATTTATTGATGTTTAGTTGCATGGATGAATGAATGCAAGGATAAGGAATGAAAGCATAAAAGGATTGTACATTAGGCTTAGATGGTAGCACGCACACAAGGTGTTTGATGAAATGTCTAAATGACAATAATATGTGAATTTGCCTTCAAAATAATAGTGGAGTATGTAAAGAATGTAGGAGTAAGGTATTTGATAGTAAAATGCCATGAGGAACATACTCTTGATGAAATCTATGTATGAATGTGGTTAATATGTGATTGGATAGAGTTAAGTTTTAGAAATTTGTACTATACTCTTGAATGATGTGATAAATATATATATGGGTTGTTTGATCATATTAGTTTCGACTTAAGAGTAGATATGGAACGAATGAGAATCCTAGAAAAGAGTAAACTTAAATAACTTAAATGATGTTGGCATTAATTATGAAGATGCTAGTATGGACGAAATGGAATGTGTATGTGTATATAATCAAATGATCTTGTAGGTTTACATATCGTACAATATGAGTGTGAAATGCGAATGATGTTTATACTATGGTCTACTATATTAAGACGGAATCACATCCTTAATTTGAATGTATTTATATAAGCTGGACATCTGACTTTTGGAAGTCAACTATGTATAAATGCCATGAATGAGCTTTTGGACATAGTTGAATGAGTGTATGTATGCTAATTATGTTATGGATGTGACTACATGTATGGATAGGAGCCATGTTGTCACACCCCGACCACGTGAAACAACAAATCGTGGCGGAAACGTCGGGGAGTGTTGTAACAGAATTATTGTTTCATAACCATGGATACAAAAAGAGTTTCGTTTTATTGATAATATTAAACATTAACATTGTCTTAACACATAACAAACAAGTTACACATCGACTATCACTATTATTATGTCACTAAGGCCTCGTCCAGATCCTATGTGACGCATGCATCCTAGAATCACATCAATCAACAACACCTGAAACATATGTAAAAACAAAGTCAGCAAAGAAATGATGGCGAGTACATATGTTTTATAAGAGTGTCGGATTCATGGCTACTTTACATGTTGCAATACTTTATTAGACTACAAGAGTCAAAATACAAACCTCGTTTTGAAAAGTGTATTGCAACATAATTTAACCAACTCAAATCAAGTGGGTTATAATTTATAAAACTTCATAGCCATGATTCTTAACCCAAAAAACATTTGTTTTTAGAAAACCAATTTGTAAAACATCTCGTATTAACTCGTTAATAAAACTCGTATGGTTTATATCTTTTAGAAAACATCGTTTCAAAATCGTTTACCCAAGTGAACTAAATAACGCCACGGTATGTAATATGTTGAAAACACTTATATATAGGAAGTACCAGCGGCGTATCCACCATGCTTTCATCACATTACACCCGTCCCGTTATCTAAACACTTAACCAAAAACCAATCGTTTATCCAACTTATTTAACTTGTTCAAATCGTTTCCAAATCGTTAACTCGTTAAAATCGTTTAAATCATCCTCGTTTTAATTGTGAAAACTATTTTTGGTCGTCTCGCTAATAACATTCAAACCTTCGTGACTCGACTATCTCGCTTCTCGCATTAAGAAACCACCAAAGGGTAAGTTAACTATCATCAGATTCAATCGTTACCCACAACCCCCACACATAACCATGGGTGTAGTAAGATAACGAGATTTGTCAGATCCTATGGTACCACAACCTAATACTGGTCGGCTTGATCAGTGCTGATGTGTGCAAAATGCAACATACAAATTACATCAATTGTGGCATAAAACTAACCCTTTTTTAGTACTAATGTTGGAAAAAGTGTGTTTTGTCTTGCTTTTGTATTTTCAGGATTAAATGAGCTCAAATGAACAAAAGAAGCAAAAAGACAGCTAAATCTAACATAAATACAAGAAAAGGAACAAACGTGGCGTGCCCGACCTCACCGACAGCATCTTCCCAAGCAAAACAAGAGAACAGAAGGCTGAACACGCCCCGTGCTCAGTGAGCACGAGGGCGTGCCCAAGTGTCAGCAGAAAAGACAAACCAGTAGAAGCTTCTATCACCCACCACGGGGGCGTGCCCAGCGGACACGGGGCCATGGTCAACTCTAAGATTCGCAGAAAATGAGGAAATCTTGATAGTACAGATACGCTTCTGCACACGGGGGCGTGCCCAGCGGACACCGGGGCGTGGTCAACTAATGCAGACAAACTGCAGTTAATGAAGAAAGAAAAGGAAGGTGGACACGGGGCCATGCCCAATGGACACGGGGCCATGCCCAATGGACACGGGGCCATGTCCAATGGACACGGGGCCGTGCCCGAGCCTCTGTTCAGCCTATAAATAGGGGTGCTTGGCTCATTTACAAACCATCCCTTGGCACACCACCTCTCTCACACTTCACCCACCACCATCATCCCCCACCATCATCCATTGTCCATCGTAGAGTGTGTGAGTCGTCTCGGGATCCAAGATTGATCGTAAGAGTTCTTGACAATCAAAGTCCATGTTTGCCTAAGTCTCTTACATCACTTGGTGAAGACAAGTGTCTAGTGTAATACTTTTTATTTTTAATCTTTTCGCACTTTTTACTTGGTTATGTATGAATGACTTTAATAACTAGTTTCTTATGTTGAAGGTGATTCTTCCTTATCGTTTGTCCGTGGTGTCTTGGCATTATTTTACTGTCTATATAAAATAAAAGATTTTCACCATTCATATCTCCACGGTCTATATGGAGGTATGTTGGCTACCTGGTCGGAGGTTAAGGGAACGGTTTGGTAAGAGTCTTGCCTTGTTCAGTGTATAGATCCTGCAAGGACCTGGGTCAAATTTAGTAGGATCTCCTTCAATACCCACCAGTATTGGATGGCGGGGGTCCAAACTCTTTGATCCCCTCATATGTAAGCTACTATTAATACTTTAACCTGGCTATTTAGGATTGTATCCCTGCTGACTCAGACTACTTAGCCGAGGGTAACGTCACCTTCAAAAGAGGGGCCTACCATAATATGCATTCATAACTTAATTAATTATCTTTCAATAATCCGACCCTTTAGGATTGTATCCTTGCTGACTCAAACTACTGGGTTGAGGGTAACGTCACCTTCAAAAGAGGGGCCTACTACAATAACTAAGATAATCTTTTAAAAAGTGAAAAAGTGCGGAAATAATCAAAGGTTACACTAAACACGAGTCGGAGCCAAGTGATTCATTTTGTCTATCTGTTTTTACTTTTATTTTTATTTTTCAGCATTTTAGTTAGTTTTTATTTTTCTAGTTTAAAAACATTTTTCTAACCTTTTTGATTTGATTAGACGTTGAGGATAAACCGGTATTAAAAGCTCTTGTGTCATTGGACGACCTCGGTATCTTGCCAACACTATACTACGCTCACGATGGGTGCACTTGCCCATATGTGTGTTTGGTGTTAGTAAAATATCGTGTTATACAAATTTAAAACTTGACTAACGTGTAAAAAGGGCTTAAAATATACTTAAATATATATCACACTTTACGCACATCAAGTTTTTGGCGCCGTTGCCGGGGACACAAGGATTTTAAGAAAGTTAGGAATCAGCGGCCTAATCGTTTTTTTCTAATTTTTCTTTTTTTTAGGATTTTCTTAGTTTTTTATTTTCTGCAGAGCTCAGCACGGGCCGTGCCTGGTCGGACATGGGCCGTGCCCAGCATTGTTACTGGCAGTTTTTATTTTCCGAGTTACAGGGAGTTGAGCACAGGGCTCGTGTCGGTGCAACACGGGGCCGTGTTGAACTCCCTAGTAACAGGGATCCGGAAAACAATCACTGTATCTCCGACCACGGGCCGTGTTCATCTGAGCACGGGGCCGTGGCAAAGCTTCTGACCAACGTTCTTTTATGTTTTTATTGCAGGACTTGGAACTCAGGCTCCACATCTGAACTTTCTACGTAGTGTATGAGCTCCAGTTCTAGTAGAGACATAGAAGAACCTCTTGAAGAACCCAAACGCTTTCTCAGAAAAAGACTTAAAGCTAAAAACCAAGAGAAAGTTTTGGGGGACCCACTTCCAATGGCGGACCAACGTACCCTCATGGATTACCTACGACTTACTGTAGGTAATCTCGGCGCCGCTATCAATGCACCGAATGTCGAAGCCAACAACTTCGAACTTCGACCGCATTTGATACAAATGCTTCAAAACTCCCCAACCTTTCACGGGCTTGCGGACGAGGATCCCCATCTACATATTACTAATTTCTTAGAAATATGTGATACCTTCTGGATCAATGGAGCATCAAACGACGCCATCCGCCTTCGAATGTTTCCATTTTCACTAAAAGACCGAGCTAAGGCTTGGCTTAATACCCTCCCAGTTGGTTCGGTAAACACCTAGGATGAACTAGCCCAAAAGTTTCTATATAAGTATTTCCCTCCTGCTAAAACGGCTAAATTAATGACTGAAATTAATACATATTCACAAGAGGATGGGGAGTCCTTATATGAAACTAGGGAAAGGTTCAAGGAGCTACTAAGAAAATGTCCTCATCACGGTCTTGTGGTATGGCAACAAGTATCCACTTTCTACAATGGGTTGTTGCCACACACAAGACAAACACTTGATTCTAGCTCCGGGGGACTTTTAGGTAATCATCGCCCAAATGAAATATATAATCAAATTAAGGAAATTGCTCAAACCAATTTTCAGTGGCACACTCCCCGAGGAAATAAATCTATTGCCCCAGGCGCCCATAAGGTTGATGAAAGCACTTCTTTACAAGCTCAAATCGATGCCCTTTCTTCAAAAATTAAAAAGTTAGAAATGGCAAAAACGGTCTCGGTTATGGCTTGTGAGGGGTGTGGTGGGCCACATGAAAATTGGAGTTGTATGAAAGAATTAGATGATCAAACGGAAATGGTAAACTACATTGATAATAGGCCTAGGCCGTCGGGTCCTCCAACGGGTACCTACAACCAAGGATGGCGTAACCACCCCAACCTTGGTTAGAGAGAACCTGGCAATAGTAGTAACCAACAAAATCTAAACCAACGAACAAACTTTCAACAACCACAAAATTTCTCTCAACAACAAGGTGGACGAGAAAGGATTGAAGATACCGTATCTCGCCTCATCTCCGACACCGAAAAGAAAAACTCGGATCGATTCCAACAATAGGAATCAAATTTTAGAAATCAACAAGCTAGTATTCAAAACATTGAAAAACAATTCAATCAAATAGCTCAAAATTTCTCTGATAGACCACAAGGCGCGTTACCAAGTAATACCGAAACCAACCCAAAGGCGCAAGTACACCTCATAACATTGAGAAACCGTACCGTGGGTCCCGAAGAGGCTCCACTACCACCAACTGAAAGAAGCCAATCTAGCCAAACCACAACTTCGCGCACGCCCCAACAAGAGAAGGTTTCTCCACCAGTTCAAGAGCCTACTAAGACTCCCCCGGTCCCATACCCCGGTCGGGTAATTCGACAAAACACCGATGAGCAGTTCGCAAAGTTCGAAAATTTACTAAAACAATTGCATGTTAATATTCCATTTATCGAAGTCCTAACTCAAATGCCTAAATATTCAAAATTTATGAGGGACTTCCTCACTCCTAAAAGGAAAATTGAATCATTGCAGTTAGTTAACTTAGGCGAAGAATGCTCCGCCTTACTACTCAACAAACTCCCGCAAAAGAAACTTGACCCCGGAAGCTTCACAATTCCTTGCTCGATTGGGGAATCCCCAATTCGTAATGCACTAGCCGATCTTGGGGCAAGCATCAACCTCATGCCCTCATCAATGTTCAACCGACTCGGCTTAGGGAAAACAAGACCCACAAAAATAAGCATATAACTTGCTGATAGATCCGTCAAATATCCACAAGGTGTCGCTGAAAATCTATTGGTCAAAGTCGGAGAATTTGTCTTTCCGGCCGACTTTGTCATACTAGACATGGAGGAAGATACCGAAGTACCACTCATCCTAGGGAGGCCATTCCTAGCTACGGCCCAAGCAGTGGTAGATATGAATGATGGAACACTAACATTGGGGTTGGGGACGAGGAAGTGAAGTTTGGAGTTGGAAAAAGAGTAGAAGACGAAGACCCGGTCAACTACATGAAGGTCATTGACTCGAGTTTGGATGATGCTCTCCGACGGTGTAGCATGGGATGCAAAACATCCCACTTGGGTAACATATGACCAGGCTTTGGGTCTAGCCAAGGACCCTTATAAACGTGGCGCACCACGGAGGCATTCCGCGGAACTATCCTTAGTTTAGTTTAGATTAATTTTAATGTTTTCTAGTTTAGTTTTAATTTTCAGGAATAAAACACACTCGGGATGGTGAAGGATAACCAAGGGACAGTGAACCAGCACCCGCACCCCATGCACGAAAACAGGGCCATCCGACAAATTTTTCTTCATTACAGCAAGTTCAGCACGGGCCTTGCCCGCCCAACAAGGCCCCGTGCTGCACAATCTGCAAGAAATGCTCAGTTCAGGTAACTGGACACGGGGCGTGCTCACTGAACACGCTCCCGTGCCCAGGCTTCTGTTTCTTTTTGATAATTTCTGTTACTGGCGATTTGAACACGTGGCCGTGCCCGGTCACCACGGGGCCGTGTCCAGACGCCCAGTAACATAAAATTTTGCTTTTTCACACCTTTTTACACATTCAATCAACCTAAAAACTTATTTTTGGGACACATTGAGGACAATGTGTAATTTAAGTGTGGGGGGATGCTAAAACCTTGAATCTTGCAAGTCCTAAATACAAGCCTTACACAAAACTCTATTGGAACCGCTTATCACCTCAATTTTTTTTTCAAAACATTTTTCATTTTTTTTACTTGTCTAGGTTTAATTTGGGAATTTCAAGTTCTAAAAAGGTTATATTTTTACAAATTTACAACCGATAGCGTCGTGATAAAAAGAATCAACATAAGAAAATTATGAAATGGCATGACAAGCTTAATTAAAATTTGATTATATATACTTGATCACATAAAAACCCATTCCCACAAAAAGTGAGTTTTGAGCCTTTATTGAGCATACAAATATATATCTTTTAACTAAATGCTCATTTTTCGTTTCTTGTGTGAATAGCTGCTTGGTTCTTATGACTCTAGAACTTGCCACGACGATACATTCCCGGTCCTTACCAACTTAAACCCGAGTAAGTAAATGACGGAGGCATTAGGACTAACCCTTTTTATTTCTACACCATTATTTTTTCTTTTTTTTACCACCTACCCAAAATCCCCCTAGTTAACCCCTTTGATCCTAAACCTTTTCATTTCATAACCCCAAACCAAACACCCTTTCACCCACCAAAACCCTTTTTATAAACCCTTTCTTTTAGTAACAAGCTCGGTTTTTCTCATGACGTTCAAAAAAAATAAATAAATAAAATATATATATATATACATATATATATATATATATATATATATATTGGTGATGAAGCACAAGAGAAATAAACAAACAAGTTTATCAAAAATAACTTTGTTTGAATAAAGGCTTCATCAAAATAAAAAATTTTAAAATAAAAAAAGTCTTACGAAAACCGACGCTTTTTACGCCTTTCGCCCTTTTACTAACCGCTAACCCAACCACCTACCTTTAACCTAAGCCTAACCCCTCACCCAAAAGCCCTCTTGATATTTACAAAGGTGTATAGTTAAAATGGAGGATGATTGATTGATTAGCAAGCTTATGGTAGGAGTAAGTTCCATGCCGCTCTCGAGTGATTTACTAAAATACATCTTCGGCCGAGTGTTGAGTGATCCCCCGTGAGGTATGTGAACTTGTATATAAATAAAATTTTTAAAAAAGGCATGTTATGCTCTAATAAGTAATTTATCTTATGTAATGTTTTAAATAAATCATGATGAATAAGATTGTAAATAAATAAAGATAAAACTTAATAAAGAATCTTGGAAATCCCGACACTCTATGATAAAACTTAATAAATCATGATGAATAGGATTGATCGTAAGAGTTCTTGACAATCAAAGGCCATGTTTGCCTAAGTCTCTTACATCACTTGGTGAAGACAAGTGTCTAGTGTAATACTTTTTATTTTTAATCTTTTCGCACTTTTTACGTGGTTATGTATTAATGACTTTAATAACTAGTTTCTTATGTTGAAGGTGATTCTTCCTTATCGTTTGTCCGTGGTGTCTTGGCATTATTTTACTGTCTATATAAAATAAAAGATTTTCACCATTCATATCTCCACGGTCTATATGGAGGTATGTTGGCTACCTGGTCGGGGGTTAAGGGAACGGTTTGGTAAGAGTCTTGCCTTGTTCAGTGTATAGATCCTGCAAGGACCTGGGTCAAATTTAGTAGGATCTCCTTCAATACCCACCGGTATTGGATGGCGGTGGTCCAAACTCTTTGATCCCCTCATATGTAAGCTACTATTAATACTTTAACCCGACTATTTAAGACTGTATCCCTGCTGACTCAGACTACTTAGCCGAGGGTAACGTCACCTTCAAAAGAGGGGCCTACCATAATATGCATTAATAACTTAATTAATTATCTTTCAATAATCCGACCCTTTAGGATTGTATCCTTGCTGACTCAAACTACTGGGTTGAAGGTAACGTCACCTTCAAAAGAGGGGCCTACTACAATAACTAAGATAATCTCTTAAAAAGTGCAAAAGTGCGGAAATAATCAAAGGTTACACTAAACACGAGTCGGAGCCAAGTGATTCATATTGTCTATCTGTTTTTACTTTTATTTTTATTTTTCAGCATTTTAGTTAGTTTTTATTTTTCTAGTTTAAAAATATTTTTCTAACCTTTTTGATTTGATTAGACGTTGAGGATAAACCAGTATTAAAATCTCTTGTGTCCTTGGATGACCTCGGTATCTTGCCAACACTATACTATGCTCACGATGGGTGCACTTGCCCATATGTGTGTTTGGTGTTAGTAAAATATCGTGTTATATAAATTTAAAACTTGACTAACGTGTAAAAAGGGCTTAAAATATACTTAAATATATATCACACTTGAAGCACATCAGTGCTAATGAATGTCATTCGTTATGTAACTACAACCAACAAGTTTGTTCACTTTATTGAAATCGTTATTAATTTAATGTAAACCATTTTAATCGCTTTTGAAAAACCATCGTTTAGACCTTGAAAATCGTTTAACATATGAATCACCCCAAAACAATTCAAAACAGTAAAATAGGGGAACTATGTACTCACTTGAAATGAAAAGTATCCTCAATCAATAGAACTTCAACAAACTCAAGTAAACCAGAGAAATCAAGTTGCACCAAGTAATCGATTCACTAGTCAAACAATAGATGCCTAAATCGGAAGATCGGACAGAATGAGGTCTCGTAAACCAAATGAGTGTTGGAAATCATGTGATATGGTTTAACAAAGCCTACATCCTAAATTGGAACCTAACCTAAGTGCTTTCAACCCATTGCGACCCATTAATGTAGCTTACGCTACTTTAACGCGTCGTGCGCGCAAACGCGCGTTCGAGACGTCTAACTAGTCCCATGAAAAGTATTATATGCCTAAACAAGTTTAAATATGTTGTATAATCAGTTATGTGACAAAAGTTTATGTTACATATGCTTAATTGACAATTATGCATGAAAAGGGCATTTTGGTCATTTACCAAAGGCATATAAATTACCTATCATACACTAATTAAACCTAAGTGACCATAAGGTATAACCTCGAAAGGTTATTCCCTATGCAACTATGGTCACTAAACATGTTTGGTCAGATCCTAATGATCGACCAAACGGGTCGTGTTCGAAAGTCTAAGCGGGTGTTTAGTCTGCTTGACTTTACGACTCTACACAAGCACTAATCTAAAAAGTGACGAGCTAAACATGCTAAAACATGTTTAGTTGAGTTAGAAAACAGGTTTGCTATCAAAACAAACGGTTTTGATACCCAAAAGTAGTTTGGTTACAAAATACGTGAGAATGCGCATTTTGGCCGAAACTACGACTCGTCACTGAGCCTAGATAACGTCGTAATCAGTAGGTATAGTCACTAGGGACTATAACCATTGTGATTACGCTCACGTTATGAAGTTCAAATGAACTTCGCATTGACCATAACTGGTTAATGCAGAAAGTCAAACAAAGTTTGACTTTTACGATAAAAACGAATAAAAAGAACGAAGGAATACTTACAAAGGGTCCCCGCAAGCTTTGATCCGATTTACCCTCAGGTATGAAGTGTATACTCCAACTTAGAGGGCCAAAATCGGATCAATGTGGGTTTTGCTAGTGAATGGTGAGGGGTATTTATAGGAAATCTAGAACCGTTAGGATCGTTTATCGGGAAACGAGCTTCGATCTAGGCCGTACAAGTGGGCACATGGTATTAGAATACAATGGGCACTTAAAAACCATCAAATTTTGCCAATAGAATGATCAAAACCATGTCCAAAAGGCCTGAATACCAGCTGCTGTTTTGGAAAAACAGTTTGCTGATCTGGGTGTCTCATGCGGCCCGCGTAAACATAGCCTTTAGGCTACGCGGCCCGCCTAGCCTAACTATCCAGAAATTGCAATTTGGTCCCTGCACTTCAGAAACTTGCATTTCGGCTCATTTTTTACACGTTTAAGCCCCGTAACCTCATTTCAAGGCTCTAAAATGAAGTTAAAGTATAGGGAACTCAAAACATGCTCAAAAATATCTCGGATGTTGGCTCGTTTGGTCGTACGGTTACGTTGTTCGCTTAATTACGACGGAAGTCGTAACGAACGCAAAAACGATCCAAATTAAGCGACGAATGGAATTTTCTTATGCCAAACACTAAAATAAAATATTTTAATGCTTACATAAATTTTTGGATGTTCGGATATATTCAGAACGTAAGATATACTCAAAAATGCAAACTTGTGCACTTTTTGACGCTTTTAGTCCCTATTGATCAATAAAGTTTATTTTAGCATACTGAACCCCTCAAATCCTATTTCTAAGCTATGTAAAGGATATTTAGGGTATGTTTAACTTATGATCAAGTTCCGGAATGTTTGTTACTATACAAATCGGTATAGTTTCACAGTTTGACACAAATAGTCCCTGCGATCGAACAAATTTGATTTCAACACACCAAACCATCCAAAACTTATTTCTAAGTTATGTGGAGGTTATTTAAGGTATGTTAAGCCTATGTCACTATTCCGGAGTGTTTTTCGCATTATACTGACTGTGTTTACGTACCAGTTTGCGTATAACCTTCCAAAAAGCGATTTAAAGTTTGAAATCAGAATCGAACTAAATTGAAAAATCCTCAAACATAAATACACACATAATAACACCAAAACACATATAATAACACAAAACACATTGTTTTATTGATAATTAACATTGTTTTACATTGTACATCGATTACAGAACACAGTTGTCACACATGTCAACATGGACACAAGCATGGAAGGGCAACGGGTCAAGGGTAAACACGGAAACTATGCATGAATTTAGACGCACAAGGTAAGTGATTCCGATTCACTTCTTAGTATGTATGTAGAATTTTAATATGTATGAATGTGGGAAATTATGTAAGGATTATGTAGTGGATGGGAGTATTAGGATAAGTGTTACTCTAATAGGACGAAGGTTGTTAACTAAGCCGGAAGTAAATTGGTGGGATTGAACGGGTCGAATAATTCGTAATTGAATATTAGGCCAAAAACAAATACATTAAGAAGTTAAATGTGGATTAAGTATTTAGAAAGATACAAATAATCGATGAATGTAAATGCGTATACGAACCCCGTAATGGGAGCGAAAACACCAATGCTTGGCAAGCCCGGGATGGGTAGGAATGTTAAGAAACAAGTCTTGATAACATTCTTGCAATGTAACTTAAAACTAAACGGGTCGAATAAGTGTAAAATGGATTTATAGGTCATTTGTTTATCAACCAGAATTCGATGCAAAAAAAGATGGTAAACGAATCCGTATTTTAGTTACGAACGCATAGGAAAAAGAATCACGCAAAACGGACATCTAGATCAAAAGTTATGAAATTTTCAAGTTGAAATTTGTTGTAACCATAGCTGGGCAAGAAGTGCAGCAGCAAAAGCCAAACTTTCTGTCGAAATCAGGGTGTCGTGTCACACGACGATGACCCCACAACACGGTCACGCACTGCGACAGTCGTCGCGCCCCGCAAGAGCTGGGGGCCGTATCTGTCACGCCCCGCGAGGAAGCCAAGAGTTGGCAATTGTTGTTTTCTTGTTCGACTTCGTACCCGAACTTGATATAATCACGTTATAAGCCCGTATCGCTAACCAATTCATGATTTATGAAATGTAGGTACACCTTGAGACGCCAGACGTTGGTTATGGGACTTGATTTAAATGGTTTTCAAGGCCTCACAACTAATGTTTAAGATGGTTTTGTTTATAAATGAACGTTACGGGTCTCCAAATAGTATAAGTATGGATTTACTTACGTGTTAGTGAAGGAAATCTATAGGCAAACTTGTATAGCAATGAGTAAGTACGTATGTCAATATGTATAAGACTTATATCATGGAAAGTTGTGATTTTGACATGTTAGAATAAGTATACGAGAATAAAAGTGGTAATCAAGAGCTCATAAGTATGTATGCGTGTATGAGTGTATGCATGAATATAAGTGTATATGGTTGTATGTACGTATGTAGGAATATATGCATGTTTGAATGTAAGTTGCTATGAATATACGTAGGAATGGTTTCAATACTTTGAGTATTGACAATTACTAATGATGTACCTTGAGATTGGAATGTAATGCAGGTATGAGGTTGTCGGATTTATGAGGAATTGAAGTCGATCTTGGACAAGGAATTTAAAAGAATTATTGAATGATTCCAGATTTACATTGTGGAATGTTATATAATGATTCAATCATAAATAATAATGTTGTATGGTGGTATCAATGACTAACGATTAAGTTGTTTATGATGTCCACAGGAACCACATGGATTTCCTCTTTCGCTAGTGAAGATAAGCAGGCACGGTTCGAGTCAAAAAGCAAGGATTGTACGGAAAGAACGGTCACCTAGCTTGAATTATGTAACGCTTGTAGTGTTATTTAAATGTGAACGTTGTTAATTCCTTCTAGTAAAAGTTTGATATTTTTGTAACTGAGCTTTCTCGTAAGTAATGTAATTGATGAAGAAAGAAATTTTAAGGCTCGAAATTTCCGCTGCGTCGTTTTAAGGTTAAACGTGTTAGGGTGTTACACACTAAGTGGTCTCGAGTCGAAACCACTTGTTCTCGACTCGCAACCCCAGATGGAATCTTTCTAGAACCTTCACCAACTTTTGTACGATCCAATCAGATTTCATAAACATGTTTTATTCTACCGTACACTTATCAAATTGGATCAAACAACATATTTCAATTATTTTCAAGATCTTCAAACAGTTCATCATTAGGTTTTTCACATTCAACAAACATATTCATCCAGTTCATCAGATTCATCAAAATGGATCTAACACTATAACTTTCCATCAAAACATATCAATATGCTTACAACATCACCGCAACACATATTACGCATTTCACGAACAAGAAACATGTATATTCCTAGCCTTTTTATTATGAACATGCTTATATCAAACAACCTTCATTATATGAGTCATCTCAGCTTCATAATCCTAACCAAATCAGTTCTAATTATTTTGTTCCTAATCTCACAAGGGCAATGATCATCGGTTTCATTTCTTTTAAGAAACAAGAATATTATTTAATGTCCAAAGCATTTATCGGTTGCATTGTTAATTATGTGAACAAGTAGACACCTTTAGCACATATTATTATCAAACAATAGAAGCACACTAACCAAATCTTATATGGTACAAAGGTCTTGCGAGAATGGACGGTGATCAAGCTTCTAAACCCACCCCTTCTAACTGCCGCCGGTGGTTCCGAGAAGGAAGGAGGATGTTTGGTGAGGTTTAGGGTTTTGTCTAGATTGAGAACCGGATGTGTGTGAGAGAGAGAGAGAGAATGGATAAGGAATGTTTAGGGATTTGTGTGATGTGATTGATGCTCACAACCAAAGGAATGTCGGCTAGGTTTCAGGGGTCTTATACCCACCTGAATGTGTCGCACACACACTAAGCCTTGTGTGGTCTCGAGTGGGCTTCGACGGTTTGGGCCAGCTTGTGTGTGTGTGCAGCCCACTGTTCTAAACAAAGCAGATCCCGAGTAAAGACCAGGCGGTCTTGAGTCGGAACCGTGGTTTCGGTTCATAAATATATACACACATTAATTATATAATACACATAACACACTAAGAAATCACAAAATACACAGAAATAAATCACTGACTTTCATTTAATGGTGTCATATAACAGTATTATACAATAGAGTTGTTCGGGAAAACCTGAAGTGTCACATTTACGGAAGCAAAGGAAAGTTTTTGGAGGATAGAGGTGACGAACGCGAGGCACAACCACACTCCTATTGAAAACTTGGAGGGTCACGCATATGCGAGAAGGCTTTCTTCAGAGGATAAAAGACTGATTGAGCAGCTCGAAGAGCAAGATATTCCAAACTGTAGCATCTGGCGTACGTTGATGAAAAAGAACCCGGATAAAAAGTTTATTCCAAAAGATGTACACAATGTTGTTCAGAAGATCAATGCCGGAAAGAGGGTCGGAGAATCTCCAATGCAACAACTCGAAAACCTTCTTGTCGAAAAAGATTTCACCTATTACATGCGCGAAAATGAGACCACGAACGTAGTTGAAGATATCTTCTTTGTCCACAAACTTTCATTTACTATGCAGTGTGCGTTCCTGCATGTGCTAATGTGTAACACCTCGTAAAATCGTGTCCAATAATGTATTGACACGTGTCCCTATTCCTATTTATGCCTAATCTTGGCTAGGAGGGACTATTTTTGCCAAATGATGAAAGTTTGAATGTGGAGGGACTAAAAGGGTCAACATGCTGAAACTATGCCTCTGAGTGACTTTCTACGGTGTCCGTATTCTCAAATGAGCCACTTGTTGGACGAGAGGAACTGTTTGTGAATTTATATGAAAGTTAGTGATTTGGAGGATTAAAGGCATCAACATGTTAATTTATACCTCTGAGTGACCCTTTAATGAACTGGGAGCTTTTGATGTTCGGTCATACTCTCGGGTGTGCCAAACTTTGGCCAAGAGGGGTTAATTGTGCCAAATATGAAACATATACTAAGGTTTAAAGGTTGAGGGGCCATATGTGACAAGTTTTAAAACTTGTCTGGTGGACGCCGCGCGTCGCGGACGACCCGAGCTGAACTCGTCGCATATCGCGGACGACCCGAGCTGAACCCGAGCCAAAACGCGTCCAATTCGAAACCACGGGCTCCCAAACCACCATGCCACGTACTAGGACATGTGTAAGCACCTCCTAAGCCCTCATAACACCTGGAAGCAACTCCTTAATCATCTACACTATAAATAGGAGTGTTCTTGCAACACTTTCCTTTGCTCACTTCTTGTTTATCACTCTCCTCTCATCTCTAGAGGTTCCTAGCTGAAAGGGACTTCCAAACTCAGTTCTTATTTGTGCAAGGACCACTAGTAAGTGCTATTTCCTCCTGCATTTTCATTTTGTAAGCTTGTTAAGCCAAAAGTCAAGCGTTTTCGATAAACGCTTTGACTTTCGGTTTAGACCTTAATGGTCCAGCTATTGTTCGAGGTGAACATGGCTACGTGATCGTAATTACGTAGGTGTTAATCCCTCAAAAGGGCACCTCCTGAAAATCACGTTTGCTTGGTCAATTGACGGGTCAAAGTTATTAATATTAAAAAGTCAAACGGGTCAGTTTTTGAAATTGTTATAATCTGATAATGTAGGTGTTCTAAATTATGTATTAACACTTAGGTGTTGTTTGTTTTTTCAGAGGTAAAACGTATGCAGTCTGCGGACCACATCCGCAGACATCTGTAGCGGAAGAGGTGGACCAAACCTCTGCAGACTGCAAGAAGAAGACTGTTTGTTTTTTAAACAGAAACCCTTAACTACCAGCTAAAATTAATCATCAAGAAACCCTTAACAGAAACCCTAATAAAACCTTAGCATAAACCCACCAAAATTCATCATCAAGATCAGATTTTTAACAGAAACCCTTAACTACCAGGGGTGATGTCGGGCAAGTTGCAGCGGCCGTGAAGGGGATAAAAATACGTATGGACATCGTCACTGATAATATAAAAGTAAGTGACAGATAGATTTTGTTATGAAAACACCATATCAGTTCATCAAATTTGCCATTTTAACGATAAAAAACAACAAAAAAACAACATAAGTCAAAGATAAGAGGGTCAAATTCATCAATAATCAACAAGAAATCATGCTAAAATACATAACCCTCTTTGGTGAATGTCTCGGAACCGAGCCAATTTGCACCAAAAAAACGACCTATAAACTCAACCGTAAAATTATACCAACTAAACCTCACATCCAAATACCATTTGATTTTTCTAAAGATCAAATCTTTTCAACATCCCAAATAATCTTTGTAATAATAATAACAGAGAATGAGCACCTGAATGAAACCCTAGAACCATTGATGTGAAACAACCAGTGGGTCTGCAGAAAGTTTAGCCATTGATACAAGATCGGAGAGTAAAGAGCGGAGATGTGCTGTCGGCGGTGAAGGCAGGGGCCGACGAAGTTGCAGGAGCGGAGGGTAGATGTGTTGTCGGTGGTGAAGGCGGAGGTGGGAGAGGTGATGTCGGGCAACCGAAGGTGGGGGAGGGGAGATGTTGTGGTCGGTTGAGAGGAGAAAGTGCTAGGGTTCCAATGTTTTGAAAGAGAAGAGGATGAGAAGAGGTTAGAAGAGGGGAGTCCTTATCTGCGCAAGGAAGAGGTTCAGAACTTTTTTAATGAAATCACTTCCAAAAAACAAACACACTGCAGACTTAAACGTCTGCGCGTGGTCTGCGTGGGGAAGACATAAGAGGTTCAGAAGTACTTTTCACAAAAAACAAACACCCCCTTAAACGACTAGGTAATAATTAATAGAACATGTGTAAACATGTTCAGCTCGTCAATTCCAGTCTTAGGGTCGGTTCGCAACCGAAAGTCACAAAGTTTGACTTCTGCTTTGACTTTCAATTCTGACCCGAATTAGATTAGTTTGCTACTAATTTAAGGTTCCATTATGATCATAATTTAATGTAGCATAACCCTCTAAGGTTATATTACATGATCATAATAGTAATCTGAGTTTTTACACATGATTCGTTAATATGCCATACTTTGACTAAAATGCCCTTTTTATCATAAATAAGGTTTTAATCACTAATGAATTTGCAATTGACTTATGCACTGATATGTTAAAGTAATTAACATATTTTGATGTTATTAAACTGATCACAAGCTGAGTTTTCATATAATGTCGTAAATTATGTTTTAAAGTGACCAAAATGCCCTTTAAACATAATTTCACATAACAAACTCAATATTCATTGATGTAATATCATAATTAGAATATTTGGGGATATCAAGTCAGTTTATTATCTGAGTTTATGTACAAGTTCTTGTATTATGTCCTTAAATGACGAACATTCCCTTTTGGCACTTAAAAGGATTTTAAATCATAAATGTGATACAAAACTAATCACCTACTGTTATGATAATATAAATGACATATTTTGACACTAATATTCTGTTCATAACATCAGTTTTGATAAAAGATCGCAAACATCGTCATTTAACGACTTAAACGCCCTTTTTGGCGCATAGTATGGTTTTAAACCATATTTATCAATCAAAAATTGTTACCTACTAATTTTATAATTTATTTAAAATGTATTTTATAGTAGGTACATCTTCATAACTCAGAATCCCAAATAAGCCTTCAAACTATGTGTGAAATGACCAAAATACCCCTACGGTGAATAGTTTGGTCTTAAGCTATAAAACACGCATATGTTTGATATCTTACTGATATTATATCATAAATAAAATATTTTTACATAATTTTTATGGTCATAACATCAGAATATATGCAAGTTCCTTTTATACGTCGCTAAATGAATAAAACGCCATTATGAGGCATCATTTGATTTTAAAAACTTAACGGGCATGCAAGTTGATATCCTACTGATATTATAACTTGTTTAAAGTATATTGACATATAGAACTTGTCCATGACTCATCTGGTTACCCGTTATCACTAATACGCGTACGGTTAGATTTATGTAACTAGTTTACATAAGTTTACCGAAACGGGTTTAAACTTATCATTTTTATCTCATTTTCCATAATATTATTTGTTTACCCATATTATACAAGTCTTGGTACTTGTTCGGTTTAAACTACATTCTATTCCAGTCATCGCGTAATCAAGTGTATCGTACCGTTTTCGATATTTTAAGCTAGCCGGTCTAAGTCTATGACTTGAATAAGACCAGTTAGCGTTCTAATTGGTTATTTATACCATCATTCCAGACTAGTGTCACAACCCCCTGCCCCTATCCTTGGGAACGGGCGGCCGCGAACCAGTATCAGTGGTATCGGAGTTTATCAATTTTGGCAGCAGAATTTACATCAGGACCGTAGTTAGGAAATAGGTTATCAGAGTAAAATACCACATTTTTATAATACCAAATACATGGGAAATTCCCAAGTTTCTATTACAAACACATTTATAGGGATAAACCCTAATTTATTGAAATAAAACATCATCTTTAATTAGGTAACTTTTATAGCCACTTTTCCTAGCCTTTAGTGCTGTCCAGCTAGCTTCTAATTGGATTTAACATTTTGTTACCTGAAACGCGTTTAAAAACATTTTATCGGCAAGAAATACTGGCGAGTGAATCCCAGTTTAATCAAGAAAAGTTTTATCATTTTACAACATTGAGGGCAATCCAGCAATTACATTTGTTTACATCTACTTTAATTACCACCCATGGTACTGTCAATCCTGACTGGTGGAAATGTTACTACTCACAGTGTAGTAACCAATTTTGTATACAAAATCCCAAGATACCGACGATAATTGTAGAATTACAAATACTCAATCACTGTGAAATATAATTTAAACATTTGAGGTTTTGTAAAAACAGTTTGCAAAAAGGTTTACAAAAAGGAGATTATTCACATTGCTACTTTAGGTATTTCCTTGTGACTTCCTGGTTATAATCTATTAATTAAACAATGCACACGCGTTAGTATAATAACCCAATTTACATTACTTATACCATCCCCGAGACAGAACTCCAACGACTGAGTCAGGCAGAGCCTCGACATACGTTACGGAGCACTAGATCAATCGGGCAGCGTATCTAATACGTAACCGGGGGTTATGATACTTACATCGAGGCAAAGCTTCGCTATTTTAGTGGGTATAATACCCGGGAATTACTTTAGCTATCAGAGATTGGGAGGGAATAAAAATTTCTGAACGATTTCGACTGAATGTCGATGATCCCTATTTATAGTACTAATCAGCGAGTCTCTGGTGCCCCGCGACAGACACATAGGGGTGTGTCGCACCCCGCGAGCTAGGTTCAGTAGGGCGTAGCCTTGATCAGTCACGAGTATAGGCTCGACGAGTGGCAGGACACGTGGCAGCATGGGGTGGGGCTGGTGTCATGGAGGTCGCGGCCTGCGACAGCCTTTATTGGCTCTGTCGTGCCCCGCCAGCGAGTATATATATTTGTTTTTATTTAATTTTTATTAAATTAAAGGCAGTGGCGGAACTAGAACAAAAATTCAGGGGTATCCGAAAAAAAAATTTACCGTGCAATCATACAATATTAAAAAAACAACAATACATAAAATACAGTAAAACAAATACCTAATAGATTTGTCCTCTTCTTTTTTTCATAGCTTGAAATCGTTCCATCACATCGTCGTCTTTTACTTCACTTAAAAAATCCTTTTCGACCGCACAAACCATAGCATTGTTCAAGAATTCTGGACCGATTTGATTGCGTAAATCCGTCTTCACAAGCTTCAATTTCGAAAAACATCTTTCAACGGTTGCGGTTGCCACCGGTAAAAGCAAAGCTAGCTTAACTACCCGATAAACTGTAGGACAAGATGTTGGACCGTTCTATGACCCTAAAATGTCAGTAAAGACAGTTCATCTTCATGTGTAAAGGCGGAATCAATGCACATAAAGTCATAACAGCTCTAATCCTTTTAATCTTTCTTTTCTGATTGATTTGAGTGCTTGCACAAGGTTTTCTGATACAAATCCGGCAGCACTTCGTGTTTCACACTATGACCTCCACTACCAAACGAAACACACAACACACATATATATAGGCTTGATGATTTCGCTTGAAACAGTCTGAAGCGAAATCAAGTGTTGTTGATTTCGCTTGAACTGATTTCAAGCGAAATCTTCAATCTTATCCACTACAAACCCTAATTTAACCCTAATGTGTGTTTAATCAAACAATTCTAGACACAAGACTTAATGCAGACGAAGTCAACAGACATTCTATGCACTAACACAAGAACTATGCGTTCCCGTTTCAACCATAACACGCGCAAGATCACTTATTCCATTCAAGTCTTCAAAGTTATCATCATCGCTTATTGTGGGACGAAATGACTCAATATCACCCAAAAGACTCCCTATTTCTTGTGTAGTAAAATCATCCGGGTACATCTTAGCAAACGCCAATATCTTCTATGGGTCAAACTTAGATAAACCGTTAGAAGGATTTAAACCCGACATATTTTTTATCAAACTAGTTGTTACCTCACTAAATCGATTTCCTAATTTTCCCGCCTTGATTACCAACATCTTCTTTAAACAAGTAACAATATAGACAGTATACTTTGTCTGCTTTGATGCTATACTCTAACCAACTACAATTGTTAAACCAACTAACAACAAAATGTCATTTTTTTCCATAACAGTCTTTAACAGGAAACTTATGACTACGTGGTTGAAAAGCCCCTTTAACAAGACACGACCTTCTTTTGTCATCTATTTGATTTGGGTGATAACTAGCAATAGGTGGCCTATCAAATGGATCTGAAGGAAGATCATTCAAATCAATAATACCTCGTGTTGTTGGAATTGAAGTTGTAGGATTATCATTCAAATCATCATTTGCTTGATCAACATTCGGAATTGCATCAACGTCATCATTTGCTTGATCAACATTCGGACTTGAATTAACGTCAACATTCGGAGGAGTTGTTTCTTTCGGAGTTGTATCATCATCATTAATTTCTCCGTATTTTCTTTTGAAAAAGTTCCCAATTAAAGCTTGTTTTTTGGATTTTGGTTGCGTCATCACTTCAAAGAATTCAAACAATAAACAATCAAACTAACAACCAATTACCAATAATCAGCCAATAAAAACAAGTAACAAGAATAAAACTAATCAAACTAACCAATAATTAACCTTGTTCGATGACTCGACGTGGCGGGCGTGCTACTGCCAATTCTTTTCGAAGACGATGTTCTGTTCGATATTCAACTGCCATTAACAATAAGTAACAATATTCATAAAACTAATCAAAGTTTCCTAAAACTAATCAAAGTATCAAACTGAAAGTCTGAAACAATCAACTGACAAACCTAATCAAACTTTAATATTCATAAAGTGATAAAACTAATCAAACTATCAAAGATGAAAGAATCAAAGTGAAACAATCAACAAACAAACCTGCAAATCTGCGAGACTGTTCTGTGTTCGTGTTCGACAACAGCAAATTTGCGAATGTTCGAGTTCGACAACAGCAAATCTGCGACTGCGTGACTTCTTGTTCGACAACAGCAGTTCAGCACTTCAGCCAATTCTGTTCGACTGTTCCCGTGTTCCGCCTGTTTGTTCGTGACCTTTGATTATCCCTGCATAATAATCTGCCGCCCAATGCACTGTTGGGTTATTATTTTGTTATTTGGGTTAACTAGTATTGGGCTATCATTTGATTATTTGGGCCAACATAATCAAAATAAATTGGGCTTAATTTCAGTTTGTAAATTTTTTTGAGGGGTGTCCTAGTAATTGTTGAGGGGTGTCCTTAGTATAAAAAACGAAAAAAAAAATTACACTAGCGGATAAAAGTTGAGCCGTAGCCCGGGCTACGCCTAGGACCACACTAGGTCCGCCCCTGATTAAAGGTATTTAGTGTTAGTGCATATGTCTATTGACTTCGTCTTGTATCGAGTCATGTAATAGATTAGATAGACCAGGACGCGTAGTACGAGAAAAACGGGAAATAGTATGGAACAGACCAGTTCGTGCGAACTGGACAAGACCAGTTCGTGCGACCTGGCTAGACTAGTTCGTGCGACCTGGCTGTCCCTATAAATACCATGTCTTGGGTCTTCATTTGTAACGATTCTGATTCCGGTAGCGAAGCTCTGCCGAAGTGTCTCCAGCTCGTGTAACTTGTTCAAATCAATAAAAGAGACAATTAATCTACTTCTAAGTGCATATCAAGCTGAATGAAGATCAAATCAATGAATTTCGCCTCTGATTTGGTCTAGAACTCTTCTGATTGACTCGTTTTGATCGATTCCCCGATCCTACAAGTGGTATCAGAGCTCAGGAGGAAGAGTTCTTACCATTTCAGCTTGTTTTATTCAAAAACTTCTAATTTCTACTCATTCTTCTACACATTTTCATCAAATCAGAACTTTTTTACGGTTAAAATGGACTGATTTTCACATATAACACGTACAACATAGTTTTAATCAATCCTTGAAAAAATCAGACCTAAAATCAACCTAAAACTTGATAAAATGGACCAAACCGCGTGAAAATCATATCAGTTCGTTCGAGATACTGTCAGGTAGTGTGAAATTATCCTTCAGGTCGTACGAAGTGATTAACAGATCTTCAGGTCGTGCGAAAATCTCTTCAGATTGTACGAATTGGGTTCAGGTCGTTTGAAACCTGACCAGGTCGTGTGTAACATAGATCAGTTCGCACGGATTGAACACATCAGTTCGCACGAGATGGTCCAGAACGTTTGAAGCTATACCAGATCGTTTGAAATCATCATTCCAGTTCACAAGGTTTGAACTTCCAGATCGCACGTTTTGAACTTTTAGTCCAGGTCGTTTGGGTTTGGACCAGATCGCACCAACTCAGGTCGTTTGGGAGTTGATCAGGTCGTGCGAGGTGACCAGGTCATTTGGTTTGGGACAGGTCATTTGAAAGTAACTCAGTTCGCACGGATTGTTCCAGATCGTACCAATTCCAGATCGTGTAGAATTCATCAGATCGTTTGGATTGTTACCAGGTCGTTTGAAATTAAGCCAGATCATTTGAAATTTTGCTCAGATTGTGTGAAACCCCAGATCGTTTGAAAGCCTGCTTTTGTGAACTATCAAAACCGAAACATGGATTCTGAAGATGAAATAGCGTATGCTTATTATGAATCTTAGCAATTCATTCCTAAAAAGAAAGAAGAAGAACCAGTTTCAACAAAAGAGGCTTCAGAGAAAGCTCCAATCTTTGATCACTCATCAGATGAAGAGAGTGATGATGACAATGAAGAAATTCGAAAACTTGAATATTATAAAAGAGAATTTTCACCTGAAAGATATAATTTGTATTTTGCAGGTAAAATGAAAGAGATCAAAGAAAGACAAGCTGCGAAAAAGAAGAATTATAAGGCAGCAACTGATACTAATACCAATGTTGTAGAAGGCGCTAGGCGCTAGTCGGGCGGTGAGGTACAGCCTAGGGATTAATCGGGATTAACCGGGATTAATCGGAATGGGATTTTTATATGTATTTTTTCAAAATTATATATATATACCCAATAATATAAAAATAATACTTCAAAATTCACATAAATACTTCAAGTTTCAGATAGTATGGTTCGATTTTGACCGATTTTGACCAATTCTGACCGACTAGGACCGCCTAGGACCGCCTAGGACCGATTTTGTCCGATTAATGTAGACCGCCTAGGACCGATTTTTGACCGACTAGGACCGACTTTGACCGACTAGGACCGACTTTGACCGATTACGACCGCCTAGGACCGATTACCGATTAATTCACCGACTAGCTTATAATTAATCAGTTGGTGACCGCCTAGCGCCTAGGCGGCGATTAATCGGCCGCCTAGGCCGATTTCTGCAACAGTGACTAATACTGATGAAGAAAAGGTCAAACCTGAGAAAAATGTTTGAGTAGTAAAAAGGCAGGTTAAAGAAACTCCAGCTTTCAAGGTTGAGAAGGAAGCAGAAACTGAAAAGATGCCTGAGAATTGTGATACTGTGAAAAGGCACAACAACAAATTGATTCATAACATGAACAGACTGAAAGAATCTTATGATGTTTTAAACAAAGCTATGAATCAATATAACAAGTCAAGCAATGAACAAGCGATAGCTATGAAGACACTCAATGGAACGTTCATGACGAAACAGAAAATCATCAACAAGTACATTGAGAAATGTGCTGAACTTAAACATAAATTGGAAACCCAGGGGATAGAAACTGAGAGGGTAAACAGGTTATTGAGAAGTTATTCATGTGCTTCTTATGTGATTGACATGATTTATCCTACAGTAGAAGGCATGAAAGCGTTTGAAGAGGAGAAATTTGAAGTAAAGGATACTGGTAAGAAACATAGTATCGATTATACCAAGTGTCCGTCTCCGCTTGAAAAAGGATATTCTACACGAAATCCTAATTCAGAAAGAGTAAAAAAAGGCAACCAATTTAAAGTGGGAATCTGAACCTACAGATGGATTTCCAGATAATATTGATGTCACATTCACATCGTCTGACACTGATCATGAATCTGAGTTAACAAAGAAAGTGGTCGATCAGGTGTTGGATAAAGATGAAGAGTCAAAGTCAGAGTCTAAATCTGAAAATTCGAGTTCATCAGACAAAAGCTCGAGTTCACCAGTCAAAAGGGTTTACAATAATGATTTTCTGATATCAAAAAATAATTTGAATGACGAAACATTCAAAGTAGCATATACTTTGAATGACTCCGACAAATTATATTCTGATGAAGAATTTCCAATAAGAGGTGTTAAAACTGAAATGATTAAAAAGGTTTTCAAATTAACAGAAATTAACATTTCTGAAATAAAAGATGTAAATCTTACTGAAAAACCTAAAAAATACACTTCAAGAGTTTAACAAAGATTGAATAAGAAAAAGGGTTACAGTTCTGGTTCTGGTTACCAAAAGAAACCAAACCATAACAGTAATTTCAAAAAGAAAGGATTAGGTTTTATTCCACCAGAAAATTATAAAAATGAGAAAATTTATAAACCAAAAACTAAATTTGCTTCAGGGACATCTTCTGAAGAAGAAAAAGAGAATTTGTTCAGGAAGCAGACGAACAAAGAATTCCTTGCTAAGAAGCAAGGGGGAATGAAGAATGATGTTGCTTAGAAGAAGGAAATGAGAACCTGTTATCAATGCCAAGAAGTTGCTCACATTGCTTGGAACTGTCCAATGGCAATCCAAACAAAACAGGGAGTCTCTGAAAAATTGAAAGAAAAGTTGGTTGATAATGAACCACCAACCGAACAATTTAAAGTGTTCAAAAATTCAAAATTTGAGGTTGGTGAGAGTTCAAAAAGTTTTTACAAAAGAAGAGTGAATCTGAACAACCACAAGTGGGTTGTTAAGAAATCAGAGCCACTTTCTGGCGATGAATCTGTTTCTTCGGAAGCAAAGGAGCAACTTTCTGGCGATGAATCTGACTCGTCAAAGTCAGAGGAGCCACAAGTTGATCTGAAAGGAGAAAATTCAGTTCCACCAATGGATGATGTCAACTTTCCACCATTACGGGCTGAAAATTTAAAATCAAAAGTTGTAAAAATAGAGATTTCGAATCAATTCTATTCTGAAAAGAAAGAATTTGATGTTGAAAAAGCCTTTAACCCTACAGTTCAAAATATTTTTGGAAAAATGGTTGACGGGAAGGTCAAAGGGGTAAAGGAATTCTATGAGAAGAAAAAGAAAGGAAAGAAACTGAGTGTTGATGATTCGGAATCAGATGATGACTCGGAATCTCCCAAGGACCGTCAAGCTTGGGAGAATCTCTTTAACTGAAAATCCTGACTTGCCGGAACTCCCAGGTTGGTAATTGGGGTGTAGGAATCGGCATCTTTCTTGAGAAATTCAAAACTGTCATATTTCGATTTACGAGTAGTATTGTTGATAATAACCTGTAAGTGGTTAATCAAGGGCATTAAGTTGCACTTGATTTAACTTTCTTACAAGTGGAATCATTCTTGAAAAATGTTCTAAAAATTGTCAAATAACAGTTTTTTACAAGTGGTTGAAAGAACAATGTGATGAAACCCCATGTTTGTGAAATGACAAACAAAACTAATTTTCCGAAAAAACCATTTTGATTAAAACAAACTTAAGTGTTTTGAAATCATAATGGGAAAATAGTTTGTTATCAGGGGGAGTTCTGATTGTTTAAGCCAAGTGGATGGAGAATTGAAGCAATTCACATCAGTTTGTCAGTTTATTTGTACAGTTTATTGCGTTTATTTTCAAATTTTCCTGGAAAATCAAAAATTGAAACATATTTTTGATTTTAGGGGGAGTAAAAAATTTTAGAAATTTTGAAAATTTGAAAAATCCAAAAACATGATAAAATCTAAAAAATCAAAAACATTGAAAAATAAAAAAAAAAAGTTTTGTTGTGAAAAAGAGGAAATGATAGTACATCAGTGGACTATCACAAAATGCTAAAGAAATGGAAAGTCAGAATGTTTTTAAACAAGTCTCACTGATGATGTGCCAGTAGGCTTCGCACGAATAGTAGATTGACTTTGAGATATAAACCTAAATATCAATACTTGCTTATCTCGTGGGGAACATCTCTCGGATATATGGGTAACCCCCGAAATCTTGTCTGAGAGATTGCCTGATTCTGAGATACTAGGTCTTTATGTTGTTTGATATCTGGGGTATTATACCTAGTCTTCTGATATTGCGGAAGCAATGGCCTAGACTTCGTATAATACTTTACGCGCTTTTAAAGCTTACCATCTGCATAAAAACTGAAAAATATCGAAAGATATGAATCAATTGCAGTTGAAGAAAAGATTCCCTAAAGGGAACACACCTAAAGTCGAGCCTTCATCTCTTTGACTGAACGGAAGTTCATACCTGAGCTCTCAAGGTCTCGCACTAACCCAGATACAGATATCAGATTGGTATACTCACCTGTAAGACTGAATCTAGGGAATTTTGATACGGGAGTATATTCTGAGGTGGGACACGCGAATAAGTTTAAGTCCTTAAAACACTAATTCGTATCTCAAATCAATTGAAACTTGTGTAGAAGTTTAAGTGGACAACAATACTGACAATCAGAAGTTAATTTGTTTAAAACTTAAAGTCTAAAAAGGTCAATGGTGTTAGTGATAAATCTCAAAAAACTGATATGATCCTCTTACACAAACTCACAAAAATATGTCTGTAAATATTTTTTTACTGTTTTTCATTAAAAAAAATCCAAAAAGATTGTCAATATGTTTTAGCATAAAATTTTGAAAAATCAAAAAGATTTTATTCCATCTTATTTTCGACAACTGATGTTGAAAAGCTAATTTTCTGTTAGTACATAATGTCTATCGCCTACGTCAACAGTCGAGGTCGTGTCAAAGTAGTTTATATAGGGGTGTAAAGTGAAAATGTAATGTTATTTTGTGTTTGTTACCATTTCGCACGAAATGGACCTGGGATGTTCATTTCGCACGAAATGGAAGTTTGCCATTTCGTGCGGAATGGAACATGTGGTTTCGTGCGAAATGGTCACCCTATATATATGGGTGTTGGGTTTCCATTTGTAAGAGTTCTGGATTTCGTACCGAAGTGCTGTCAAAATTTCTCCAAGTGTATTCAAGTCTAAAATCAATGGAAACTCAGTTTAAAGTGTGTATTTCTGTTTCTACTCTCATTCTTACACAGATTCTCAGTTGCTAGAGTGTTTCCGCCTCTCTAGTAGCTCAAATTTGACTCAGACCGACTCATTCAGGTCGAATATCGATCCTACAAGTGGTATCAGAGCTCAGGATGAGTCAAATTGGTTGAATCAGTGCTTAGAACTTTCTACTTCTACTCATTCTTGGATTTTTGAACGATTCCATGGAAAAAGTGGACTGGTCTTTGAATATAACGTGTAAAACACCATTTTAATCAATCCTTCAAAGTTTCAGACCTAAATTCAGACTAAAATTGATAAAAATGTGCTAAAAACTTCATTTCGTGTGAACGAGCAGCATTTCGTTTGAAAAATTGGGTTCATTCCGTACGAAATGAACTATTTCGTGTGAAAGTTTACCATTTCGCTTGAAACACTTGTTCATTTCGCACGAAATGGACCATTTCGTTTGAAAAATCATTTTGTTTGATCATTTCGCACGAAAAGGATCTTTTATATTCATTTCGCACGAAATGACATTTTAATTCGTTTGAAAGTGTCATTTCGCTTGAAAGTTGATTTCGCTTGAAATCTGATTTCGCTTAAAAGTCCATTTCGTTTGTGAGTCCATTCCGTTTGAAAGTTCATTCCGTGTGGAAGTGTTTTCGCTTGAAAAGTGATATTTTCAAAAACTTGGAAAAATTTTCGAAACTAATTTCATTTTAAAATGGATAACCAAGAATTCTATAACATGTTTTCCGGAGGGGGAATGACAGCAGTTCAATCTCCAGCGAGTATTGCGCAAAACGTGAACATGGAAAATGAGCTTGGTATAATGCAAAAGCCACCAAAGTTAATGAACATTGACGAATATTCAGGGTGGTCAGATAGGTTTAAAACTTGGGTACAAGAAAATCATTTTGAGTGATGGATGAAAATTGAGTCAAAGTATGTACCTCCGACAAATGGATCTGGTATTGAGAAAGCACTATGTAACTCCGCTTGAACATGTGACAACTGGCACAAACCGGTAATTTCCGTACACTATAATTATTGCTTAATGACTGCAATTATGAGTTTAATTGTCAGCAATGGCTGAACACATGATTAAACAAGTGAATTCATGCATGTTGTATACTACAAAATATTGCTTTATGCATAAACGAGAGCGTTGCGTCAGAATAATAGTAAACTCACCGGTAAGACACAATGTGTCAACAGGACTGCAGAAAGCAGCCAGACATCAGAATTGAGGCCTAGGTGTAGGTCCAACAACTAGAATGCATTAAAACCCAAGAGTACATACAAGGGTTTAATTTATATACATTGCGAAAGCAAAAATAAGCACTAAAAAGCACCCGAAACGCACTTTAAGTGCAGAATTTATAAAATTCAGCAATAATTCAGCATTTAGACATATAAATATTATGCAGAAATGTCGTTTTATTATCCAGAATATTTCCCTAAGTGTTGGGAATTGAAAGGGTACAAGAAAGGTACTTAAACGACACTAAAAGGTGTAATTTAGCACTTTAACGAATCGGTATGTAACCGAACAACCGGACTATACCCGGAACATGAAAATATTGTTAATAACATTATTTATCTTTTTCTGAGCCAGTTAGGGTCCCCGTATACCCTAACACCCATTGTATCTCACTAAACATAACTAACCAAGTTAAACACCTAACTAACTTGGTTTAACATAACTAATGTCTAACTAATACTTGGAACCGAACTAGACCCCCCCCCCCCTTCTCTAACCGGCCCCAAACCATGGGGAGACATTACTTGGTACTTGAAAGATTTTTATAATCATTTGTCTAGTATCAAGAAGACACAAGACCCTTTGGATAATGCACATCCTAATTGCCTATAAGTTGGAAGTTTAACACATAAGATCTTACACACATAAACTCACCAACTCTCTTCTCCTCTCTCCCTCTAGAACTTACGGCCAAACACCCCTCTTTCAACCACCCATTTTCGAGTTCGATCATCATCATTCCAAGCACACACAAGTGTTAAGGGTCACGTATTAGGAGTCTTGGAGCAAACGGAAGGCGAAGGACCTCTCTACTTTGCTTTTATCCACTCGATTTGTGCTTAGATTCTTCCCTAGCCTTGAGCTAGAGGTATAATGCTTAAAACTCACACTTTAACTAATCTAAGGTGGTTAATAAGATGTATGATGATTAAAACTCGGAATCTTGCATTTTGAAGCATTAAAGTCCACTAAACTTGCAAGTATTGTTGGTTAAAAGCATATATGTTGTGTAAAAGTTGTAGTATTTGAAATATGTGGTTATCTAGACCCGATCTATGATGTGGTAGCTCGGATCATCGTTTAACCCGGTTTGGTAAGATCATGGATCTTAACATAAGCTTGTTTTGGATAATACAAGGGTTAGAAGGTGAAACTCTACCACACATGAAACATGAACTTGTGTAAAAATATTTTATTTGTGTAAAAGTATTTTTACTTGCAAAATATTGTTCAAAACTAGTAGATCTAAAGATCTACAAGTGGTTTTTCGGAAGAACCAAGCAAAAATATTAGTCTTGTTTAAAACCCGGATCTTACCCGAACTAAAAGCATTTTTAGTAAATAAACAAGTGTGTAGACACTTGTGTCACAAGAAAATTTAACAAAGAAGTATTTTTGCGAATCTTGACTAGAAGTTGTGAAACTTCATATTCTTTAAAAATAAAGTTTTTAAGAAACTAAAATTATTTTTAAAGATGGAAAGATTTACTAAATGTGCTAGTGAGTTACTACACATTTTTGTAAATATTCAAGTTCATGAAATGGAGAAATTAGTGATTATTGCTGATGAGTATTGTTGATAATTGTTGTTGATGATTGATAATGATTTAAAAGAAAATAAACACACGTTTTGAAAACGTGGGAAACCTCCATTTTTAGGGGAAACTCTGTCAAAATTTTTATAAATTTTGACACTTAGAAAAATATGAGTTTTTGAGAAACTTATCCCCTAAAAATATACCTCAAAACATTAACAAGGTTTCCCTAATTTTTGATGATAAGAAATGGTGATTTCTTGAAGAATAAAAATGGATATTATGTATATATATTTTTGAGAGAAAAATATATATTATTTTATCACCAATTTTTGTGCTAAGTGTATATAGTATGTGTTATACGTGCTAGTGTATTAAGACTTAAAAATACACTAAATACTCGTGAGGAGTATAAACATAAATATACACATACAAAATACAAGATACATAATTCGAGTGCAAAGTGCAAAACACAAAAGACTTATATTTATTTTTGGAGAAAATAATATAAGTAAGATACGTAGTTAAAAATATAGAATATTTTTAACACAAGAATATATACAAAAGAGAGTGACTGTACTTGTGCGACGCAAGTCTAGTGACTAACGTTAAGAAAACGCGTATAGGTTACGACGTTAATTAAGCAAATCCGGTGGAGTTTACGACGCTAGGAACGCAAAGTTGTGAGTTCATGCTCCCCCTTTTCTCTTTAACTGTTTTCAGTTTTTATAACTTCGGGGGTGAAATACATGTACAAATGTACAAAAATTTATAATTGGTATGATATAAATACAAGAAGTACACTTGGTGAGAACGAGAACCAAGTGTGACGAAATATAAATACAAGAAGTACACTTGGTGAGAACGAGAACCAAGTGTGACGAAATATAAATACAAGAAGTACACTTGGTGAGAACGAGAACCAAGTGTGACGAAATATAAGAATATGAGAAGCGCACTTGGTGAGAACGAGAACCAAGTAAGAGGCGCTATGAGAAATGATAACAAGAAACGCGCTTGGTGAGAACGAGAACCAAGTAGGATGCGTTATGAGAAATAGTGTCACGAATAGGGTACAGAATCACCATTAATCGTGTACATACTTAGACCGCAGAACAAAAGGTTAGATCTAACAGGTGCCTGGCAGCCTCACACTCGGTCGGGGCGAGAATCGAGTAGTGTTTTTGTGTCTCAGAATATACCAATTAAATGCCTTAGGTTTGGTGACTTCCTATGTCGTGCCACATGTTAATGGCTTTGCAACCCATTAACAATCTGATAATTACAGAAATACTGTATTTACATAAAATTCATACCATACAAAATTGATATATAACTTGAAGTACGTGGGGTACTCAAGAAGATTGAATTATACTTGAAGTACGTGGGGTACTCAAGAGAATGAGAATTAAACTTGAGTACGTGGGGTACTCAAGAAGAAATTGAATTATACAGATGTACGTGGTGTACACATGAAACTGGATTTACATATGAAAACTTGATTTACTCACAAACTATGTTTTCATACAAAGTATACAAACATGAAATACAAAAACTGCATGAATTCACACCAACTTTATGTTGACGTTTTCCAAAAACTCACATGTATTTCAGGTAACTAGGATGGATGTGCGCGTGGTCTAGCTTATGCTAGTGGATGTCGCTTGTGTTTAACTTTGAATAAAGTTGTAAACTTTTAAGACAATGTTTTATGCGACTTAGCGATGTAAACGCTAACGTATGTTTTCAAATTATGGTATTTGAATGTTATTTTACGAGCATGTAGCATGTTTACTCTTCGTATGCAATGAGAACCTTTCATGATCACACCTCGTGCTTCCGCCGCAGAAAGGGGTGTGACAGATTGGTATCAGAGCTGCGATTGTAGTGAACCAGGATTCCTTCTCGAGTCTAGTCTACAATCTCTAGGATCCATTCACGAAAACAATTTTCAAAGAGTTTTCATTGCATAAAACGTCCCGCGACATCCACTGGCTGAAACTGTATACATGAGTCTAGAAAAGACACTACGAGACTTAGAGTGCACTTGAGTAGCACTTGTCGTTGGCTAGAAATTACTTGCAATTATGTGTGATAATTGGCATGTACTAGAAGTAGAATGTCACAAGTATATGTGACTTTACCTGAAAGCAATGGCCTACCTGAAGGAAGAAATACGAGGATGAAACGAACTGTGCGGACTGTGCAAGGAATTACGTAATTATGGATGCATACATAATTATGGAATTTAGTGCACAGAAACCACAGCAAGTCTTGTCACGTGTGGATTCCCTCAGTGCAAGCCTACTAAGTACTCTGCTAGAGTAATAATTGTTTGATGTCACTTATGTGGTATATATACCTGTGAATATATATGATACTACTGTTTAGTGTGACGATATCAAACCAATGTCTAACCCTGCTGTGTTATGTTCTGTCAGAACATGGCACCCAGGAAAACTGTGAATGCTCGCAATGACGATCAACCGCCTCCTCCCCCACTGCCAAGAACTGCTGAAGAGCTGGACGCTCTACTGGAGGAAAGGATCTCCGCTGCTATCGCCCAGTACGAGGCGAACCGAACTCAAGACAGTGGAGGACCAAGCAACGCTAGGCGTAATGGGAATGGAGATTCGTCTGGAGGCAATGCAGCTCAAGGTAATCTTGAGACACTGTACTAAGCATGAGGAAATTTATGAACGGTCCTTGTTTCATTATTTCTTCGATTGCTCACATATGAATTGGTTGAATCAATTCCAGGCTGCACTTTCAAGCAGTTCCTCGACTGCAAGCCGATAAACTATGACGGCACAGGAGGTGCAGTAGCATTTGTGCGCTGGACGGAGAAGACTGAAGCTACGTTCCGCATGAGCAAATGTACCGCGGATCAACAAGTCACTTTTGCTACTGGGTTATTCGTCGATGAAGCTCTGACTTGGTGGAACCTGCAAGCCCAAACTTTGGGTGATGACGCCGCTTATGGCCTCACTTGGGAGGAACTGAAGGAAAGGATGAGAGAGAAGTACTGCTCTCGTGCTGAACTCCAAAGGCTGGAGACGGAGTTCTGGCACCTGACCATGGAAGGTGCTGACATAAATGGTTACACTCGAAGGTTCCACGATCTGTCTAGAGTACTTCCCTACATGGTAACTCCCGAATTCAAGCGTGTTGAACGCTACATTTGGGGACTGGCCTCAGAGTTTCGTGGCATGGTAACGTCGGCCAAACCACAAACAATCACCGAGGCTGTAACTCTGGCTGTCAGCCTGACTGAAGATTGTGTTCGTATGAAGAAGCTCTCACTGAACCCAACAGAAAATGCCGAGACGCATGCTGAGTCGTCTGGCAACAAGAAAAGGAAACATGCAAACTTGAATCAAGCAACCCGTAACAACAAGGGTTTCAGCAAGAAGCGTGACGCTAACACGTCCCAGGAGGCGAAAACCCATGCAACCAAAGCATACCAAGGCTCCATGCCTAGATGCCAAAAGTGTAAGTATCATCATGATGGAGCTTGTCGCATTCCAAGGTGCGAAAAATGTGGTAAATTGGGTCATCAAACAGAAGACTGTTGGGGAAAAGGAAAGAACCGAAATGGGAACGGTGCTGGTAACAAGAATGGCAACGGGAAAGGGCAAGGATGCTTCAAGTGTGGAAGCAATGATCATTTCATGAAGAACTGCCCAGAGAGAAACAACGCTCCGGCTCGAGCATTTGTGATTGGAGCAAGAGACGCACGCGAGGACCCTAACGTGGTCACCGGTACGTTTCTCGTTAACAATCACTTCGCATCCATATTATTTGACACTGGCGCCGATTATAGCTTCATGTCTGTGGAATTTAAACGCATACTCGGAATAGAACCTAGTAGATTAGAAATTCCTTATTCCATAGAACTAGCCAATGGTAAACTTGTTGAATCGGGCGAAGTTGTTAGAGGCTGCACACTAGAACTTGGCGAACGAAATTTTAGCATCGACCTCTTACCTATTCAATTGGGTAGCTTCGATGTAGTAGTCGGAATGGACTGGTTGTCCAAGAACAAAGCTGAAGTTATTTGCCATGAGAAAATCATTCGCATTCCTTTGGCGAATGGTGAAACTCTCATCGTGCATGGAGAAAAACGAGACGCGCCTCTTCGAATCATCAGTTGTATGAAGGCACAGAAGTGCTTAAGGAAAGGATGTGTTGCTTTCCTAGCACACGTTATAGACAAGAAGGCTGAGGAGCCGAAACTCGAAGACATTCCTGTGGTGAAGGAATTTCCTGATGTGTTCCCTGAAGATCTGCCAGGACTACCCCCGCAACGACAAGTCGAAATCCGTATAGACTTGGTACCAGGAGCTGCTCCTGTAGCCAAGGCACCCTATCGACTTGCGCCATCCGAAATGCAAGAATTATCTACACAGCTCCAGGAGTTGTTGGATAAAGGATTCATAAGGCCAAGCTTCTCACCCTGGGGAGCTCCAGTATTGTTCGTGAAGAAGAAGGATGGAACGCTACGGATGTGTATCGATTACAGGGAACTGAACAAGCTCACAATCAAGAATCGGTATCCGCTACCAAGGATTGATGACTTATTTGATCAACTGCAAGGATCAAGCTACTATTCCAAGATCGACCTTCGATCTGGATATCATCAGCTGAAAATCCAAGAGGAAAGCGTGCCAAAGACTGCATTCAGAACACGCTATGGGCACTACGAATTTCTTGTGATGCCATTTGGATTGACGAATGCACCAGCGGTCTTTATGGACCTAATGAACCGCGTATGCAAACCATATCTCGATAAATTCGTGATTGTATTTATCGATGATATCCTGATTTACTCGCGAACGAAAGAAGAACATGAGCAACATCTCAGAACCATCTTGGAGCTACTGAAGAAAGAGAAACTTTATGCAAAGTTCTCGAAATGCGAATTCTGGATTCGCGAAGTACAATTTCTTGGTCACGTGGTGAATGAGAAAGGCATTCATGTAGACCCGTCCAAGATTGAAGCAATAAAGAATTGGGAAGCTCCCAAGACCCCAACTGAAGTTCGTCAATTTTTGGGTTTAGCGGGCTATTACCGGCGATTCATTGAGAATTTCTCGAAGATAGCTCAACCGCTAACGACCCTGACTCAGAAAGACAAGAAATACGACTGGGGTCACAAACAAGAAGAAGCCTTTCAACTACTTAAGAACAAGCTCTGCGATGCACCGATACTATCGTTACCCGAAGGCACTGAAGACTTCGTGGTATACTGCGACGCCTCACGACAAGGCTTGGGTTGCGTGCTCATGCAACGCCAAAAAGTCATCGCTTATGCTTCAAGACAACTGAAGGTTCACGAGAGAAATTATACCACTCACGACCTGGAGCTGGGTGCAGTGGTATTCGCCTTGAAGATTTGGCGACATTATTTATATGGTACTCGATGTACAATCTTCACAGATCACAAAAGCTTGCAACACATATTTGATCAGAAGGAATTGAATATGCGCCAGCGACGTTGGGTCGAGCTGCTGAATGATTATGACTGTGAGATTAAGTACCATCCTGGAAAGGCGAACGTTGTAGCAGACGCGTTGAGCCGAAAGGAAAGGGTTAAGACCCTAAGGGTTCGAGCATTGGAAATGACGATTCGAACGAACCTCACTGCACGCATTCGGGATGCACAACAAGAAGCTCTTAAAGAAGAGAACCGTAAAGCTGAATACCTCCGGGGTGCATTGAAATACATGGTGCCAAATGAAGAGGGAGCCTTATACTTCAAGAAGCGTATCTGGGTTCCACTCTATGGTGGCATACGAGAAGTCATCCTTAATGAAGCCCACAAATCGAGATATTCGATCCATCCAGGATCGGACAAGATGTACCAAGACTTGAAAGAGTATTATTGGTGGCCGAGACTCAAAAGCGACGTTGCTGTCTATGTTGGAAAATGCCTAACCTGTGCGAAGGTTAAGGCCGAATATCAGAAACCGTCCGGCCTACTACAACAACCAGAGATTCCCGTGTGGAAGTGGGAACAAATCTCGATGGACTTCATAACGAAATTACCCAGGACCCCGAGAGGGCACGATATGATATGGGTAATAGTTGATCGATTGACGAAGTCTGCGCACTTCCTACCGATCCGAGAAAAAGACAGCACTGGAAAGCTTGCTGAGATATACTTAAGAGAAATTGTGGCACGTCATGGAGTGCCAATCTCAATCATTTCAGACAGAGATGGACGCTTTGTCTCAAGAATCTGGCAATCATTTCAGGAAGCCTTTGGATCTCAGTTAGATCTGAGCACGGCATTCCATCCGCAAACAGACGGCCAGAGCGAACGGACAATACAAACGTTAGAAGATATGCTTCGCGCATGTGTCATGGATCTAGGCGGCAGCTGGGATACTCATCTACCTTTAGTTGAGTTTTCCTACAATAACAGTTATCATACGAGCATAAAAGCCGCGCCGTTCGAAGCTCTGTACGGCCGCAAATGCCGATCGCCCCTGTGTTGGGCAGATGCCGGAGATAAACGTATGGTTGGTCCGGAACTTGTACAAGTGACAACCGACAAGATTGCGCAGATCCGAGAGCGCATTAGGGCGGCTCGAGAGCGACAAAAGAGCTACGCGGATCCAAATAGAAAATCGGTAGATTTCAAGGTGGGAGACAAAGTGTTGTTAAAAGTCTCACCATGGAAGGGCGTAGTCAGATTTGGAAAGCGTGGAAAGTTGAATCCACGATACATCGGACCATTCAGAATATTGAGAAGAATTGGTACCGTGGCATACAAGTTGGAGTTACCGGCAGAACTTAATGGAGTACATGATACGTTTCATGTATCCAACCTGAAGAAGAGTCCAACGCAAGAAAACGTGACCATCCCGTTGGAGGAAGTGCATATTGATGAAGCCCTCCGATTTACAGAACAACCCGTTGAGGTTACTGACTGGAAAGTCAACAAGACCAGGAGGAGCAGTGTGAAACTTGTCAAAGTACGTTGGAGCTCAAAACACGGACCCGAGTACACATGGGAACGTGAAGACCAGTTCAAGAAAAAGTATCCCCACCTATTCAAGAAGACTCCGGCGAGAGTTAGTTCAGCCTGAATTTCGGGACGAAATTCTTTTAACGGGGGGAGACTGTGACAACTGGCACAAACCGGTAATTTCCGTACACTATAATTATTGCTTAATGACTGCAATTATGAGTTTAATTGTCAGCAATGGCTGAACACATGATTAAACAAGTGAATTCATGCATGTTGTATACTACAAAATATTGCTTTATGCATAAACGAGAGCGTTGCGTCAGAATAATAGTAAACTCACCGGTAAGACACAATGTGTCAACAGGACTGCAGAAAGCAGCCAGACATCAGAATTGAGGCCTAGGTGTAGGTCCAACAACTAGAATGCATTAAAACCCAAGAGTACATACAAGGGTTTAATTTATATACATTGCGAAAGCAAAAATAAGCACTAAAAAGCACCCGAAACGCACTTTAAGTGCAGAATTTATAAAATTCAGCAATAATTCAGCATTTAGACATATAAATATTATGCAGAAATGTCGTTTTATTATCCAGAATATTTCCCTAAGTGTTGGGAATTGAAAGGGTACAAGAAAGGTACTTAAACGACACTAAAAAGTGTAATTTAGCACTTTAACGAATCGGTATGTAACCGAACAACCGGACTATACCCGGAACATGAAAATATTGTTAATAACATTATTTATCTTTTTCTGAGCCAGTTAGGGTCCCCGTATACCCTAACACCCATTGTATCTCACTAAACATAACTAACCAAGTTAAACACCTAACTAACTTGGTTTAACATAACTAATGTCTAACTAATACTTGGAACCGAACTAGACCCCCCCCCCCCTTCTCTAACCGGCCCCAAACCATGGGGAGACATTACTTGGTACTTGAAAGATTTTTATAATCATTTGTCTAGTATCAAGAAGACACAAGACCCTTTGGATAATGCACATCCTAATTGCCTATAAGTTGGAAGTTTAACACATAAGATCTTACACACATAAACTCACCAACTCTCTTCTCCTCTCTCCCTCTAGAACTTACGGCCAAACACCCCTCTTTCAACCACCCATTTTCGAGTTCGATCATCATCATTCCAAGCACACACAAGTGTTAAGGGTCACGTATTAGGAGTCTTGGAGCAAACGGAAGGCGAAGGACCTCTCTACTTTGCTTTTATCCACTCGATTTGTGCTTAGATTCTTCCCTAGCCTTGAGCTAGAGGTATAATGCTTAAAACTCACACTTTAACTAATCTAAGGTGGTTAATAAGATGTATGATGATTAAAACTCGGAATCTTGCATTTTGAAGCATTAAAGTCCACTAAACTTGCAAGTATTGTTGGTTAAAAGCATATATGTTGTGTAAAAGTTGTAGTATTTGAAATATGTGGTTATCTAGACCCGATCTATGATGTGGTAGCTCGGATCATCGTTTAACCCGGTTTGGTAAGATCATGGATCTTAACATAAGCTTGTTTTGGATAATACAAGGGTTAGAAGGTGAAACTCTACCACACATGAAACATGAACTTGTGTAAAAATATTTTATTTGTGTAAAAGTATTTTTACTTGCAAAATATTGTTCAAAACTAGTAGATCTAAAGATCTACAAGTGGTTTTTCGGAAGAACCAAGCAAAAATATTAGTCTTGTTTAAAACCCGGATCTTACCCGAACTAAAAGCATTTTTAGTAAATAAACAAGTGTGTAGACACTTGTGTCACAAGAAAATTTAACAAAGAAGTATTTTTGCGAATCTTGACTAGAAGTTGTGAAACTTCATATTCTTTAAAAATAAAGTTTTTAAGAAACTAAAATTATTTTTAAAGATGGAAAGATTTACTAAATGTGCTAGTGAGTTACTACACATTTTTGTAAATATTCAAGTTCATGAAATGGAGAAATTAGTGATTATTGCTGATGAGTATTGTTGATAATTGTTGTTGATGATTGATAATGATTTAAAAGAAAATAAACACACGTTTTGAAAACGTGGGAAACCTCCATTTTTAGGGGAAACTCTGTCAAAATTTTTATAAATTTTGACACTTAGAAAAATATGAGTTTTTGAGAAACTTATCCCCTAAAAATATACCTCAAAACATTAACAAGGTTTCCCTAATTTTTGATGATAAGAAATGGTGATTTCTTGAAGAATAAAAATGGATATTATGTATATATATTTTTGAGAGAAAAATATATATTATTTTATCACCAATTTTTGTGCTAAGTGTATATAGTATGTGTTATACGTGCTAGTGTATTAAGACTTAAAAATACACTAAATACTCGTGAGGAGTATAAACATAAATATACACATACAAAATACAAGATACATAATTCGAGTGCAAAGTGCAAAACACAAAAGACTTATATTTATTTTTGGAGAAAATAATATAAGTAAGATACGTAGTTAAAAATATAGAATATTTTTAACACAAGAATATATACAAAAGAGAGTGACTGTACTTGTGCGACGCAAGTCTAGTGACTAACGTTAAGAAAACGCGTATAGGTTACGACGTTAATTAAGCAAATCCGGTGGAGTTTACGACGCTAGGAACGCAAAGTTGTGAGTTCATGCTCCCCCTTTTCTCTTTAACTGTTTTCAGTTTTTATAACTTCGGGGGTGAAATACATGTACAAATGTACAAAAATTTATAATTGGTATGATATAAATACAAGAAGTACACTTGGTGAGAACGAGAACCAAGTGTGACGAAATATAAATACAAGAAGTACACTTGGTGAGAACGAGAACCAAGTGTGACGAAATATAAATACAAGAAGTACACTTGGTGAGAACGAGAACCAAGTGTGACGAAATATAAGAATATGAGAAGCGCACTTGGTGAGAACGAGAACCAAGTAAGAGGCGCTATGAGAAATGATAACAAGAAACGTGCTTGGTGAGAACGAGAACCAAGTAGGATGCGTTATGAGAAATAGTGTCACGAATAGGGTACAGAAGCACCATTAATCGTGTACATACTTAGACCGCAGAACAAAAGGTTAGATCTAACAGGTGCCTGGCAGCCTCACACTCGGTCGGGGCGAGAATCGAGTAGTGTTTTTGTGTCTCAGAATATACCAATTAAATGCCTTAGGTTTGGTGACTTCCTATGTCGTGCCACATGTTAATGGCTTTGCAACCCATTAACAATCTGATAATTACAGAAATACTGTATTTACATAAAATTCATACCATACAAAATTGATATATAACTTGAAGTACGTGGGGTACTCAAGAAGATTGAATTATACTTGAAGTACGTGGGGTACTCAAGAGAATGAGAATTAAACTTGAGTACGTGGGGTACTCAAGAAGAAATTGAATTATACAGATGTACGTGGTGTACACATGAAACTGGATTTACATATGAAAACTTGATTTACTCACAAACTATGTTTTCATACAAAGTATACAAACATGAAATACAAAAACTGCATGAATTCACACCAACTTTATGTTGACGTTTTCCAAAAACTCACATGTATTTCAGGTAACTAGGATGGATGTGCGCGTGGTCTAGCTTATGCTCGTGGATGTCGCTTGTGTTTAACTTTGAATAAAGTTGTAAACTTTTAAGACAATGTTTTATGCGACTTAGCGATGTAAACGCTAACGTATGTTTTCAAATTATGGTATTTGAATGTTATTTTACGAGCATGTAGCATGTTTACTCTTCGTATGCAATGAGAACCTTTCATGATCACACCTCGTGCTTCCGCCGTAGAAAGGGGTGTGACAGAACAGGACAACTTCAAAGCTGAAAAGAAAATGATGAGTATCTTGCAGCAAGCAATCAAAGAAGATATTCCAGTTCTTCTACAACATCATGATAACTCACAGTCTGTCTGGAATGCATTGAAAGTGAAGTTTCTTGGAAGTGTTTCGATGATAAAGAGCAAAACGACATTGCTGAAAAAAGAATTTGATATTTTTACGAGGTATCAAGGGTGAGACAACAAAACGGTTGATCGAGAGATATTGTCATCTGGTTGTAGAAATGAAGCGTTTGAGCATCGAAAAAATAAATGAATAATGGGTTGACAAGCTGGCAGATGCTTTACCGTATGATGAGTGGGGCACATATTTGTTGGTGTTGAAAAATAACTTGGAATATGATGGGTTCAATCTAAGCACTTTCATAGAGAAAATTGAATCGCATGAGCTTGAACTGAAAAAGATTAGAAAAATGAATGCTTCTAATGTACAACAAGATGTGTCATTGTACTACAAAGGAAGCTCATCAGCAACATCTAACCTAAGTCCAAAAATTCAGACAGCATTTAGTGCTGAACGTACATCTGGAGTTTCTCAAAGCACACCAAGCAACAGTCATTCACCATTTGCAAGTTATGAACCAAATCCTAAGGTTCAAGAACAAGTGTCACCTCAAAGTTCATCAAGTTCAAACAATCAAAGTCGCGGTCAAGGAATTCTGTGCAATATAGCTGTGAACATCAAGAATGGTCAAGAGTTTACCGAATCAGCAGCAAAACAGCATATATCACTATTAGCTTCAGTTCTTGAATCATATGAGAGTCTAGTTGCTGGAAGGATCGGTAATACAGACATGACAAAGGAGGATTACAATCAAATTGATCCTGAAGAGTTAGAGCTTATTGATATCAATTGGGGTATGTCGAGCTTAGTGAGGAGAGCACAAAGATTTATGGAAATAACCGGACGAAACAGTCTCTCAGGACCTGATCAAAAGCTTGGATTTGATAAAGCGAAAGTTACGTGCTTCAAATGCAAAGAAAAAGGACATTTCAAACGCGAGTGTCCAAACATGGAAGTAAACAGTCATCAGAATCCTTTCACAAATGACTATTACCGACAAGCAATCTATCACAAAAATAGTCAGCAGCCATTCAATCAAAGACCTCAAATTGAAAACAAACCAGAAAAGGCTCTTTTGGTTAATCAGGATGATGAGAAGGTTGCAGAAGGGTTTAGTTGGGATAATTATATTCCTGGTGAGGGTCTTGTGGCAGAGATTGTTGAAGAACCAGAATGTGTGGTTGAAGCTGAGGATGTCGGTGAAGTGATGAGTGAAGAGAGTTTGGCAGAGCTTGAAGAGGCAGCAGCAGAAGTTTATTATTATCAATCAGAACATGAGATTATTGCTAGTTCTTTTAAATCCATAATGCCTCCTAACATGTTTGATTCTTTTGCAGGATTCTTCAACGAGCCAACTACAGGTTTTTGTCCACAATATGACGTCGAAAAAGCTCCGGTTGAAGAAATCATAGATGTTTCTAAAGAGATGAACGAAGAAACTTTGAAGGAGATAGCTGACAAGGCATTGATGGGCAAGCTGAAAGAGGTAGACAAAACTCAAGATTCAGAGTCTGTCAAAACGGAGTCTGTTAAAACGGAGTCTGTCAAAACAGAGTCAATCGAAAAGGAGTCTGTCGAAAAGGAGTCTGAGTTCAAATCATAAAATCTGGATATCAAATCAGGAGAAAAATCAGAGTCTGAGTCTGACGGGTTTGGTAAACCAGATATTAAAACTGATAAAGATGAAAATGTTTCTGAAAAAGATAATCAGATTTCTGAAACTCCATGCAAAAACTGTTCAAAACCCAGCATGGATTGTCTTGAAAAAGACAAACAATTTCAGGAATTGAAAAAATATACTGACGAAGTAAAATTTGATCTTAATGATGCAAAAGAAGCCTATGACACTTTAGCACGTTCAAACAAAATGATTCAAAAGGAATGTTTAGAAAATGATAAAGCTACTAATTTGTTTAAAGCTACAGTCATGGATAAACAAATGGAAATTAACATTCTTCTGGACAAAATTGCATCTTTGAAAAAGGAACTTGAATTAATTAGAATTGAAACAGAAAGAGTTGATAAGAAATTGATCAGTTATGTTGCTTCATCTTATGTGATTGATCAAATTGTTCCTCAATAACCTGATGCTAAACCTGTTTTCAAAAATGTTCCACCCCAATGTGGAATCATTACACACAGAAATATCCAGATGGGGTGGAAGCAGCTTTGAATCTCAAGTTGAGAACTGTTGAGAATGAGTTACCGGAGAACATTGATGTTACATTCTCTCCATACGACACTGACAACGAGTCACAAGTGATTAAAACTGTTGTTGACCAAGTGTTAGATGAAGAAAGTGATAACTCAGATTTCGGTACAGCTAAAACTCATTTGGAGAATTCAAATTCTGATTCTGAAGATGATGGAAATTTTCTGGACAAATTCATACCAAAATCAGATAAAGTTATGAATGATGATTCGATCATTGTGGTTTACACAATGACCGGAACTGACAAACTCTATTCTGATTTTGAGTATCCAGTTCAGAATGCAAGATTGGAAAATGTTGAAAAAGTGTTCAAACTTGTAGAAATTGACATTTCGGAAGTTAACAACAATGCATTTCTTTCAAAACCGAAAAAATCTTTTGTGAAACAACAACCAAACAACTCGGGAAAGAAAGAGTGGGTGGGCAATGGTGGTAAAAAACAAAAGAAATGGAAACAATTTCAAAAGAAAAGGTGTTGGTTTTGAAAAGAAAATGGCTAAGAAGGATGTCAAACCAAAAGATAAAATGAGTGATGTATTTGTTGCGGGAAAGAACACAGTTGCAGAAAAAGATTATATTTTTAGTCAGAAAGCAGTTGACGATTTCAATGCAGCCAAAAAGTTGAAAGATGAGACCAACAGATCAACTTTTGTCGAATATGACAAAAGCTGCAATGAAATTGGTCATATGGCCAAACAGTGTGTTAAGAAGATTGAAAAACCAGTTTTCTAGAAACCTAAACCTAAAACTTCAAATGATGTTAAGGGTAAAACTTCAAATGATGTTAAGGGAAAAACACTGATGATTTCCCCCGTGCGTATCTTGAAACGCGGTGAATCTTTGAAGTTCGAGGACAAGCCAAAATCAACCTTTGAGATTGGTGAATCTTCAAAATCTCCAAAGACTTCAAAGGTTTATTCCAAAACGAAGATTTTTCAAAACCAATCATGGGTGGAAAAACCGAAACAATCGTTTGAAGAAAAGAAAATGGAAAAGGAATTAAAATCTGAATCAAAAGTGTTTGCAACCGATGTTGAGAAACTTGAGTTTGAATTGGACAAACTGATTGAGGAATTCCCACCAATCAAGGAGGGAGATCTAAAATCAAAGTCAAAATCTGTTGTTCCAAACGTTATTTTCAACATTCCAAAAGTTGATGTAGCTTGTGATCTTGTATTTGGAAGTGTTCCAAATGTGAAGAAATCTTGGGCATCATTGTTCAACTAAAATGTTTTTGATGTGTGCAGGGGCTTTCGAGGTCGATAATCTCCAAGTGGATCATGGATAGCGGCGCCTCGAGGCATATGACAAGAATCTTAGCATTGCTCTATGATGTCAAATCAATTAACGGAGGATATGTTGGATTTGCGGGAAATCAGGGAGGAAGAATCGTTGGTGAAGGAATTCTTACCAATGGAGTTGTAACGTTCGACAAAGTGAACTACATCATTGAACTTGAAAACAATCTGTTGAGCATATCGCAGATTTGTGACAAGTCGTTCATAGTACATTTTACAAAAAAAAAATGAATGTTTGATCATAAAACCTGGTTTTAAAATTCCAGAAGATATGGTGTTGATGCGAGCTCCACGGGAAAACGATTTGTATGTACTAGATATGAGCGTCGCAACAACAACAGACATGAAACCAAAATGTTTTGTAACTAAAACAAAAGCAACTGAAAAAGAGTCAAGAATGTGGCATCGTAAGATGGGACACATTCATGTGAGAAAAATGAATTACTTAGTACACAATGATCTTGTTGAAGGCGTAAATCTGAAAAATTTTCATCTGAATGATGATTGTGTAGAATGCAAAAAGGGGAAGCAAACAAAGAAGACACACCCAAAGAAGCTGTTGAACTCTATCAGGGTACCGCTTGAAAGGCTCCACATGGACCTTTTCGGACCAGTTAATGTGAAGAGCGTGAGTGGAGATTTGTATTGTCTGGTGGTCACTGACGACTTTACCAGATTTTCATGGGTGATGTGTATTGAAAGTAAAGACCAAACGTTTGATTCGTTGATGGTTTTGTTCAAAAAGATGGAGACGCTGTACAAACTGCCGATCAGAAGAATTCGAAGCGACAACGGAACGGAGTTTAAAAACAACCGCATGCTCGAGTATTGCAATGAGAAAGGAATTCTTCATGAATTCAGTGCACCATATACTCCACAACAAAATGGTGTACCCGAACGAAAGAATCGCACTCTGATTGAAACAGCTCGAACTATGCTAGCCGATTCCAAATTACCAATATTCTTCTGGAGTGAAGCTGTTGCAGCAGCATGTTATACGTTAAACCGTGTTCTCACATTAAAGAAATACAAGAAAACCTTCTTTGAATTGCTACACCGCTATAAACCAAATTTGAAATTCTTAGAACCGTTCGGATCACCTTGTACATTTATTGATCCGGATGGAAAATTTGGTGCAAAGGCTAACGAAGGTTTTTTTATAGGATATGCGAGCCCACTGAAGAGAGTGTTTGTTCTATGCTTGGGGAGGATTATACAGGTTCAGCATGTTGATTGTCAGAAATTTACTGCTCCGGCACAACTTCCCGGAAAAAGATTGCTTTTTGACTACGATAAACTCTGGGAGTCTTTCCAATTGCCGACTGAGCCAAGTGAGGAGGAACTAGCACTATTGTACCAATATCAGCAATCTATGTCACAAGAACAAGTGCCTAGACCGCTTGTAGTTTCTCCGCCCACCGAGGGTTCAAACAATCACGAGGCCAGTCCAAGTGGAACTGCTCACGAACCCCCAGAAGAACCAGCTCCAGTATTTGATCATTTTGATGACTCAGAATCGGAAGCCGATCCGATCTTTGATGAGGAACCAAATATTGCAACGTTAGAAGTTGTTGATCACACAGGTGATCAATACATTACCAATTTGCAATCAGAAGTGAGCGTGCCTGACTCAGTCATGCCAAGAACCTTGTCTTATCATCCTTCAGAGCAAATTATTGGTGATCTTCATAGTGGAGTTAAAACGCGAGATCAAATCAACAAAGCCCTTACATGTTTTTATTCTTCTGTAGCTCCTTTATAGGAAGAATTCTCACTGAAATGTTTCATCTTGCAGGTTGAGCCAAGAACTTATAAAGAAGCTTTAACTGAGGAAAGCTGGGTAAATGCTATGCAGGAAGAGCTACTGCAGTTCGAGAAACTTGGTGTATGGAGATTGGTGGATCTCCCGGAAGGTCAAAAGCTGATCAAGACCAAGTGGGTCTTTAAGTGTAAGCGGGATGATCGAGGGGTAATTGTTCAAAACAAAGCACGTTTAGTAGTACAAGGTTTCAGTCAGCAAGAAGGAATCGATTTCACAGAAGTGTATACGCCTGTTGCTCGTCTCGAGGCAATTAGAATCTTCCTGGCATTCGCGTCTTGGAAAGTATTCAAAGTCTACCAATTAGATGTTAAATCTGCATTCCTTTATGGAAAAATCAAAGAAGAAGTGTACGTTGGACAACCACCGGGGTTGATAGATCCAGTGCACAAAAACAAAGTCTATCTTCTTGATAAAGCGCTTTACGGACTACACCAGGCCCCGAGAGCCTGGTACGAGACACTTTCCCAACATCTGCTGGCCAACGGGTTCATCAGAGGGACGGTAGATAGCACTTTGTTTACAAAAGAGGTTGCAGGGCATCAATTAATCGTGCAGATCTACGTTGATGACATAATCTTTGGATCGACAAATGACGATTTGTGCAAAGAGTTTGAGAAGGTTATGAAAAAGAAATTTGAGATGAGTTCGATGGGGGAGATGAAGTTCTTCCTAGGGCTACAGGTTGAGCTAATACCCGAAGGAATCTTCATCCATCAAACAAAATACGTGAATGATGTGCTGGAAAAGTTCAACATGTCTGAATCTACTCCAACATCAACCCCCCTGGCTCAAAATCATGGGATATGTCCAGACAAAAGCGGTGACAAGGTGGATGAGACGTATTATCGGTCGATAATTAGATCCTTAATATATCTGACTGCGTCCAGACTGGATATCATGTATCCAACTTGTCTATGCGCCAGATATCAGTCCAGCCCGAGACAGTCACACCTGACGATTGTGAAGAGAATTTTACGGTATCTTAAAGGCTGCCCAAGCATCGGCTTGTGGTATCCTAAGTCTGGTGACTTTTCTCTTTCTGGTTTTGCTGATTCTGATTTTGGAAGCTGCAAGCAAAATGCAAAATCCACAACTGTTGGCTGTCAGTTCTTTGGAACTCGACAAGTCACCTGGCAGTGCAAGAAACAAACCTCAGTCGCTCTCTCAACATGCGAGGCTGAATACGTCTCAACCTCTAGCTGTTGCTCTCAGATCCTCTGGATCCAGCAACAGATGAGGGGCTTTGGTTTGCAGTTCTTGGACATGACAATCTATGTGGACAATGAGGCAGCTATAAACATAACTAAAAACCCGGTTCACCATTCTAAAACAAAACATATTGAAATTCGGCATCATTTCATCCATGATTCGAATTGAACATATTCACACCGATGATCAGAAGGCTGATTTTTACACAAAACCGTTTGATAGATCAAGATTTAACTATCTTTTAAAATTGAATGGGTTGAAAATTTTCTTTTCTAGGAGGGTAATTGAGTGTGAAGCCGAGGTGGACGGCGATCAAAAGTGATCCACGTCTTGTTGTCAAGTTTCTGTACAGTTTATTTTCTGCTTTTGATAAAACCAAAAACACAAAAATATGTTTTTGTTTTTAGGGGGAGAAAGTTTGCAGAAAATACAAAAACATGATAAAATTTCAAAATCCAAAAACATTGAAAACTGAAAAAGAGTTTGTGTAAAAAGGGGAAATGATAGTACATCAGCTAGACAGATGCAGTACGCTAAAGAAATGTATAGTTTAAAATGTGTTAAGCAGTCTCGCTGATGAGGTGCCGATAGGTTTTTACACATTTAGTAAGTTTGTTTGGGATATAAACCTAAATCATTACTTGCTTATACGTGGGGAACATCTCCAGGATATATAGGTAACCCCTGAAATCCTCTTTGAAAGACTCTATTTCTGACATACTTGTAGGATCGTGTAGTGACCCAAACGAGTCGTTCAGAGGAGTTTTTATCAGTTTCAGAGGCGGAAACTAAGAAACTGACTTCGAAACAGCTAGCAATTCACTTTAAACACGTTTCTGATTGATATTACAGCTTGTACAAACACTGGATAAACCGGCAACACTTCGGTATCCAAAATCACAAAAGTTACAAATGAGATCGCTTGAATGGCTATATATAGGCATCACAGATTCGCTTGAAATTGTCATGGTGTCAGTTCAAGCGAACTCAACACACTGGATTTCACTTGAACCTGTCATTTGACATTTCAAGCGAAATGGCCTCCTTCAAGCGAAACACCATAAACACAACCTAATCTCTCATATTTTCTCGTACAACGTGCCCTGATCTAACATATCTAGTATAAGACTCGATACAAGACGAAGTCGATAAATGTATGCACTAACAGACTCCCCCTTAGATGTTGACAAGTCTTAAAGTGTCGAGTCTTCGCATCTTCAGTCTTTATCAGTCTCTGGGCTTCCTCTTTCAATCAGCATCAACAGACTCCCCTTAACAATGTGCAGGCATTCCTTCAGTTCTTCAGCATCATTTGCTTCAGGATCGTAATCTGGCTTTCACCGGTTCAAGATCGTTGCCTGGCTCATGCTTTGTCTTCAAAGTCCTCAAATATCGGAACCTGACTTTTCAAACATAAGCTTTTCAGGATCGATCAACCTGGCTCACATCCAGCTTTTCCTCAAACCTGCACCATCTCTACCTCAAAGTAAATTTTACAATTTTAAACATTAACATGTATACATCAACTCAAACTCTCCTTCAAATCAAACATAATATTTTATCAATGATAATCCTGATGAACCACATGTAAATTAGATTAAAACACATTTGATTAAAAACATAGACTCCCCCTCACAACATGGTCATCATGTCTAGCACTTGGAATTTTGAAAATCAGCTCTCCAACACCAGTTGTCGAAAATATTTTTGATTTTTTTTCAAAATTTTATGCTAAAACACACTGAAAATCTTTTTGGATTTTTTTTGAAATAAAATGAAATGCAGTAAAGAAATATATACAGACAATATTTTTGTGAGTTTGTGCAAGAGGATCATATCAGTTTTGACAAGTCACAAGTACCATTGAGCTTAGTTACACATTAAGAATTAAACAATTCACTTAGATTGCCGATATACTGATCCACTTAAATTTTCACACAAAATTTCAACTGATTCAGGATATGAGTTAGGTGTTTTAAGAACTTAAACTCATTCATGTGTCCCACCTCTTGAATATACTCCCATATCCAGATCCCAATATTCAGTCTTACAGGTGAGTATACCACAGATGATATCTGTAAGGGGTTATAAATTATGAAGAATCATGAGAGCTCAGGTCAGAACTACCGTTCAGCAGAGAGATCATGACTCGACTTTTGGGTGTGTCCCCTTTAGAGGATCTTTTTTACAACAGCATTGATTAGAAATTTTATTGTCTTATCATTTATGCTGAGGGCGGCGCTATTTTTCAAGCAAGATGAAAGTATTATGGAGGACTAGGTCAGAACTTCCATTCAGCAGAAGTCCCAGAATAATACCCCAGATATCACTGAGCATAAAGACCTAGTATCTCAGAAAGAGGGACCTTTCAAACGAGATTTCAGGGGTTACCTATATATCCAAGTAGTGTTCCCCACTAAATAAGCAAGTTTGAATTTAAGTTTATATCCCGAAAAAGTTTACTAAATGTGTAAAAATCTATCGGCATATCATCAGTGAGATCGTTTAATGCTATTTAAACATTACATTTCTTTAGCATACTGTAACTGTCTACTGATGTACTATCATTTCCTCTTCTTTGACACCAAAACTCATTTTTGATTTTATCATGTTTTTGACATTTTCAAATTTTCTAATGTTTTTGGATTTTCTGAAAAAATTCTACTCCCCCTAAAATGCAAACACATTAAAGAAAAATTTGAAAACAAATTTTGATATACTACCTGTACAATTTGTATTCTAAAAAAATTGACAACCGATATCAAATCGCTTCAATTCGCCATCCACTTGGCATAAACAATCAGAACTCCCCCTTTCACAAAACTATTTTCTCATTAAGATTTCAAAACACTTAAGTTTGTTTTAACCAAAATGATTTTTTCGGAAAATAAGTTTTGTTGATTTTACCACTTATAGGTTTGGGGTTCATCATCACCTTGTTTTTCAACCACTTATATAAAAATTACATCAAGTTCAAACTAATGACCTTGAGTAATCACTATGTCAGAACAAACCACTGTACCACTTGTAAGAAAATCAAGTACAAATTAATGTCCCTGATTTACCACTTGTAGGAATATCACATCTACATAAAATCATTTTACCAAGAAAAATGCCGATTCCTGCTTCACACTTACCAATCCTGGAAGCTCCGGCAATTCCTACAAAGTTTAACACTTTTAAGATTCCTTGACACAATCAAATATTTAAGAAATATGCCGATTCCTGATCCGCGATTACAAACTTGGGATCTCCGGCAAGTCAGGTTTTTTTTTAAGCAAATAAAATGTCCACCCAAGCCTGACCAGCCTTGGGTGATTCCAACTCATCTTTAGTCGGGGTGTATGTTGCTTTCTTTGTAGCATAAAAGTCCTTTACCCCTTTAACTTTCCTATCTACCATCTTTCCAAAATTCTTCTTTATATTCCCATTAAAAACTTTCTCAACATCAAATTCATTCTTATCATAATAAAATTGATTCAAGATCTCAACTTTCCCAATCTTTTGTTTAAAATTTGCAGTCCTTAATGGTGGAAAATTCTCATCATCCATTGAAAGAACTGATTTTTCTTCTTTTTTAACATGTGACTCCTCTGATTTTGTGGAATCAGATTCATCGCCATATTTTATACTAGATTTCTTAACAACCCACTTTTGGTTGTCAAGCTTCACACTTCTTCTGTAAAACCTTTTCGAACATTCACCAACTTCATATGTAGAATTTTTGAACAACTTAAATTTCTCAGTTGGTGGTTCAGTTTTATCAACAACAACTTCTTTTAGTTTTTCAGAAACTCCCTGTTTTGTTTTGGTAGCTGACGGACAATTCCATGCAATGTGACCAGCTTCATTGCATCTAAAACAGGTTCTAGTTTCTTTTCCCTGAACTTCATTTTTCTTTTTCTCAGCAAGAAATTCTTGATTTGATTGTCTCCAAAATGAGCTCTTCTTTTCTTCTTCAGCAGACGATCCTGAAACAAATTTTGTATATGTTTTAGAAAATTTTTCATTTTTATAGTTTTCTGGTGGAATAAAACCTAGACCTTTCTTTTTGTAGTTACCATTTTGGTTTGATTTCTTTTGAAAACCAGAACCAGAATTGTAACTCTTTTTCTTGTTTAAACGTTGTTGAACTCTTGAAGTGTATTTCTTAGGTTTTCCAGTAAGATTTAAATCTTTTATTTCAGAAATATTAATTTCTGTCATTTTGAAAACCTTTTTGATCATGTCAAAACGAACACTTCTTATTGGATACTCTTTATCAAAATATAATTTTTCAGACTCATTCAAAGTATATGCAACTTCAAATGTTTCATCATTCAAATTAGATTTTGACAACAAAAATTCTTTACTATAATCCCGTTTTCCTGACGATTTCGAACCAATTTCAGACGAATTCGAACTCCCAACTGACTGACACGAACTTTCGGACTCGGATTTTAACTCTGACTCCTCATCTCTATTCAACACCTGATCGACCATTCTTTTTATTAATTCGGACTCATGATCTGTGTCGGACGCTGTGAACGTGACGTCAATGTTGTCTGGTAATACATCGGTTAACTCGGACTCTAACTTTAGATTAACTGCCTTTTGGACTTGTTCCTCATTCGGTTTTCTTGGCGAATACCCTTCCCAAATTGGAGGCGGACACTTATTATAACAGACACTGTGTTTCTTACCAGTATCCGATTTCTTCTTTGACTTCTTGTCTTCATCTTTAAACGCCTCAAAACCTGCAACAGTAGGATAAATTCTATCAATTATGTAATCACAACTTGTATAGCTTCGCAGCAATCGTCTGATTCTTTCATTCTCGGCTGCTTCACTATCCAACTCTTTCTTCCATTTCGCACATTCTTCAATGTAAAAATTTATCTCTTTCTGCTTCGACATCATTGTTGCATTCATCATCTTCAAAGTATTTTCTCTTTCAGTGTTTGTCTTTTGTAAACTATTCACAGTTCTGTTTAATACATCATATGATTCTTTCAAATTCTTGATATCAAACAGTAACTTTTCTTTCAACTTCTCTGATTCACTAAACCTCTTATCTTTATCTTCACATTGTTTGCGCGATTCCAAACATGTAAGACACGGTTTTGTGACTTCAACAACCTTTTCGATCCCCACAATCTTCTCTACTTCCACTACCTTTTCCACTTCAACTATCTTCTCAACAATCTCGATTTCTTTCATTTCTTTTGCAGCTTTTCTCTCTTTGAGTTTCTTCAATTTATCTGCAAAATAAAATTCAAAACTGTCAGAAGATAAATGAGTTTTTCCAACATTTATTTGTTCAAGCTCTTCATCATCATCACTGCTTTCTGAAGAAACAGATTCTTCATCTTGACTTTTCTCAACATCAGATAACACAGCTATCCATTCCTTCATCAGCTCTGGCTTTTGAACAATCTGAGCAATGAACGCTTTAACATTTGGATCAGCTGGAATATACTTGTCCCAACTAAAACCTTCAGCTACTTTCTCATCATCTTGATCAATAATGCCAAAATACGCTTTCCTATTTGCATCTTCAATCATCTTCCCATGAGCAGTTTGTGAATCCTTTTGTTGATGTGGTTGATGAGCAACTTGTTGATATATGGCCTTCCGATAGTAATCATGACCACCAAACGGATTCTTTGCTCCACTAGCTTCCTGATTCTTGCACTCTCTTTTTAAATGACCTTTTTCCCTGCATTTAAAGCAAGTAACTTTAGATTTATCAAAACCTAAAGCTGAAAGATGAGCATCCAAAAAGTCATTTCGTCCTGTAATCATTTTAAACTTTTCGGCTCTTCTTAGAACACTAGCTAGAGACCATTTAATATCCATAAGCTCCAACTCTTCTGCATCAATCTGATCGTAATCCTCCTTGGTTAACATAGGATTTCCAATCTTTCCAGCAATCAATCCTTCATAAGATTCCAATGCAGTAACAAGTAGACCCATATGATTTTTCACTACTTCTTCAGAAAAGTTTTGACCATTTTGAAGATGCAATGCCACATTGCACTGAATCATATGCCCATTTCCAACACTTGCACTTTGAACACTTGGAGGATTAACATTTGAAAATCCACTAGTGTTGACTGAACTTTGACTGCCTCTTCTGGATGAGTTTCCTGCACTAAATGTTGTTTGGATCTTTGGACTTGCTTCAACTGTCTGAACATTTCCTTTGTAGTACAGTTTAATGTCTTGTTGATTGCTTGAACTATTCATTCTAGCAATCTTCTGCTGTTCAAGATCCTGTGCTTCCAGCTTTTCAATAAACTGTCCGATCGACAAACTACTAAACTGTCCAGAATTCTTCAGAATCATCAGATAAGTACCCCATTCTTTCTGCGGTAGCGCGTCAGCTAACTTTTCAACCCATTCTGCTGGAGTTTTAGTGATTTTCAGTTGAGACATGGTACGCACAAGATGACAGTATCTCTCAATGAGAGTCTTTGTAGTCTCACCAGGCATACTAGTAAACAACTCAAATTCCTTTTTCAGCAACGATGCTTTACTCTGGAGCATTTCTGTACTTCCTTCAAACTTCTTCTCAAGTGCTTTCCAAATCGAAAACGCATTTCCATCATGCTGAAGCAAAACAAATATATCCTCTTTGACAGCTTGCTGCAACAAACTTATCATCATTTTCTCTCCTTTATAACTTTCTCTCTCTGTGTCAGAAAACTCTGAGATGATTTTATCAACGTTCATAGCAGTCTGTGGTCTAATATATGATGTTTCAATGCTTTCCCAAGCTCTTAAATGATTTGCTTGAACCCAGTTTTCAAAACGATTCTTCCATCTATGGTAATCTTCTATTTCCATAAGTTTTGGAGGTTTTTGCTTTGTTCCAGTTTCATTTTCCATGTTCATATTCTTAGCAATGTCAGCCGGAGTAGTTGGGGTTGTAGCAAACGCATTAAAGAATTCAGAATCCATGTTTCGGCAACACGTTTTTTCAAAAACAACACTTCCAAGCGAGATAGAGTTTTCAAGCGAGAACACCAATTTGCAGCTTTCAAGCGAAATGTCGATTTCAAGCGAAATAATCAAGCGAGATTACTATTTCAAGCGAGAAGCCCAACTATCTTCAAGCGGACACCTACTGAAGCGAACTACCAGGTTTTTCAAGCGAAACCTTCTATTTCAAGCGAAATGACCTAGTTCGCTTGAAATGAACACAATCTTTCAAGCGAAACCTGATGGTATGTTCAAGCGAAACCACTTCGAAGGTCCATTTTATCCATTTTTAGTCCGAATTTTAAGCTGAAACTTTCCAGGGTTTATTAAAACACAGTTTTACACAATATATGTAAAAATTGGCCGATTTTAACCGTGAAAACTTGTCAATTTTGAAAAGAAGGTGTAGAAAACAGAAATTTCGAGCTGAATTGGTAAGAACTCCTCCTCCTGAGCTCTGATACCACTTATAGGATCGTGTAGTGACCCAAACTAGTCGTTCAGAGGAGTTTTTATCAGTTTTAGAGGCAGAAACTAAGAAACTGACTTCAAAACAGCTAGCAATTCACTTTAAACACGTTTCTGATTGATATTACAGCTTGTACAAACACTGGATAAACCGCCAGCACTTCGGTATCCAAAATCACAAAAGTTACAAATGAGATCGCTTGAATGGCTATATATAGGCATCACAGATTCGCTTGAAACTGTCATGGTGTCAGTTCAAGCGAACTCAACACACTGGATTTCGCTTGAACCTGTCATTTGACATTTCAAGTGAAATGGCCTCCTTCAAGCGAAACACCATAAACACAACCTAATCTCTCCTATTTTCTCGTACAACGTGCCCTGGTCTAACATATCTAGTATAAGACTCGATACAAGACGAAGTCGACAGATGTATGCACTAACAATACTAGGTCTTTGTACGTGATGATATCTGGTGTATTATACCAGGACTTCTGATTTTGCGGAATCAATAGCCTAGTCCTCGTATAATACTCTGCACTGCTTTATTCATAAAGCCTCCCCTCGGCATAAAAAATGATGAAACATTGAAAAATGCTAATCATGTGATGTTGTAAAGAAGATCCCCAAAGGGGACCCATCTAAAGTCAAGCCATCATCTCTCTGATTTTGCGGAAGCAATAGCCTGAGCTCTCATGGCCTCGCATTTCACCCATTACAGATATCATTAGTGTGCACTCACCTGTAAGACTGAATATAGTGGTCTGGATACGGGAGTATATTCTGAGATGGTACACTCGTATAAGTTAAGCCTTTAAAGCACTAAATTCATATCCTGAACAGATTGAAATTTGTGTGAGAATTTAAACTGGATCAGTATATCGGCAATCACTGTGAATTGTTTAATGCTGAGAATGAAATCATAGCTTAACGGTACTTGTATCTTGTCAGCAGCTGATATGATCCCCTAACACACTCACCAAAAATATGTGTGTAGAGTTTATTGTTTATCAAAAACATTTCCTATTTGTTTAGCAAAATTTAAAATCCAAAAAGATTTGTTTTTCATCTTATTTTCGACAACGGACGTTGGGGATCTGATGATCAAAGTCTCAAAGTGCTAAACAAGTTTGGATCATGAGGGTTGGATAAACAAAAGTTTGTGAAAAGGTGTTGGTAATTACTTGAAAAGTTTAAAAGTTCATTAAATTGAACTTAAATCTGTTTCAGAAAGTCAGCAAACTTCATAAATTAGTCAACCAAGGTCATTAACTTGGACTTGGCAGGCTAAACAGTTAACCAGGGTCATTAACTTGGACTTGGTTAACTGGGTGTGATGGTAAAAAGTCAAAAAGTTAAAAATTTGAAAAGTTTGAAAAATTGAAATTTCAAACGAAATGACCATTTCGTTTCAGCTGATCATTTTGCTTGAACTGCCTCATTGCCCATTTCGTACGAAATGGGCACGTCTATATAAAGGGGCCCTGTTTCATTTGAACGATCAGTTTCACCATTTCGCTTCAAAGTCACTGTATCAGGCGATTTCAAGCGAAATCACAAATTTCGTTGTTTCAAGCCAGATTATTGTCAGTTTGTTGTTCGTAATCCATATTTAAGTTGGTTTACACAACTTAGATCATGGGAAAGGTTAGATTTGTGTTGATTTGACCCAGATCTGTATGTTTTCGTATGAACGTCAAAGAACAGATGTTTCAAACTTAGATCTAGGGCTTGATTGTGAACTAAAATGAACAATAATCACATCTGTGTGTTCGAAATATGTTATTGTTTAGATCTAGGGTTTCAATTTTGTAACAGAAAGTCTTTGATCGGTTGAACCCATATGAACTGAACTTCGAACTTAGATCTAGGTTGATTTTGTGGGATAAAATGGATATAAAACACACCCATGTAGTCGGAATCTGTTCTAGAACATGTCTAGGTTTTCAATTTCATTATCAGATCATGAGAAAATTTTTGTTCAAACATATCAGTTCAAACAAAATGAAAAGGTGATTTCAAACGAAATGATGAGTCATTTCGCTTCAAATGGCCATTTCACTTCAAACAGGCCATTTCGCTTCAAACATGTCATTTCGTTTCAAAAAGCCATTTCGTTTTAAACTGTTATTTCGCTTCAAAACATATCAGTTCAAACAAAATGAAAAGGTGATTTCAAACGAAATGATGAGTCATTTCGCTTCAAATGGCCATTTCACTTCAAACAGGCCATTTCGCTTCAAACATGTCATTTCGTTTCAAAAAGCCATTTCGTTTTAAACTGCCATTTCACGATTTCGATAATGTGAACGAACTTGTTGGTGGTAATTACATAACGAATGACATTCATTAGCATTGATCAAGCCGACCAGTATTAGGTTATGGTATCATAGGATCTGACAAATCCCGTTATTAGACCGCACCGATGGTTATGTGTGGGTTAGGTGGATAACGATTGAATCTGATGATTGTTAACTTACCCTTTGGAGGTTTGTTAATGCAAGAACGAGTTGAACGATGAACGAGTCACAAAGGTTTGAATGTTATTAGCAAGACGACCAAAGGTAGTTTTCACAATTAAAACGAGAACGATTTGAACGAGTGAATGAATTGAACGATTTGGAATGATTTGAACGATTTAAACGAATGAACGATGTTCTATAACGAGAACGAATTAAACAATATTACACAACGATGTTTACGAAACTATATAAACCATACGAGTTTTATTACAAGAATGATTTATGATTTGGTTTACATAAACAAATGTTTTGGGTTAAGATTCATGGCATCAAGGTTTATAAATTATGACCAATCTATTTGACTTGGTTATTCATTTACAATACAAACATTTTACAAAACAAGGTTTTCTAATATCAATTAACGAAGTTGTACAAGTTGTTTCAACATACAAGCGAGCCATGAATCTGATACTCACACAAAAAAACTATGTACTCGCCAGCATTTCTTTGCTGACTATGTTTTTACATATGTTTCAGGTGAAGTTGCTTAGTGTTGATTGCGAATAGGATGCATGCTCACTTAGGACTGGACGCGGCCTTAGTGATTTAATAACGATGATAAACTATGTTTGACTTGCTTGTTTAACTTTAAGACAATGTTTAATATTCAATAAAATGAAACTCTTTGTATCCATGGTTTGAAACAATAATTCTGTTACAGCACTCCCCGATGTTTCCGCCACGGTTTGTTGTTTTACGTGGTCGGGGTGTGACAGAAGAGTTGGTATCAGAGCCAATGGTTATAGGGAATTAGGTTATTAGTAAAATATTGACCTAGACTATAACTTTCTAGGACCCCAACGCAAGTTGATTTGCGTTTAGAATTTTAAAAACAAAATCCGAATCTGCTTCGAAAATTAATCATCCATTCTAGGATGATTGATTACTAGGTTTTGAACCCTCCGTTATAAGGTTTTGAACCCTTCCAGTTTGACTCATTTTTGGCTTAGTGCCTTTTGAGTTTTCAAAATCTCGTCAAAGTTTGGATCTAAATAATGTGAACACGTGCAAACTGGAAGAGTGAATGCATGTACCCTGAGTTTTCTGTCTAAGGCTAGAGTGTTCGTACAAATCCACATAATCGGACCAGTCACTCTTACCTGGGAACTCTTGGGGTGAGTGTTCACTTATAGGCGAGCATGTCTTCACGATACATTATTTTGATTCATTACTTTGATTAGTCACTGTGTGTCGTTTGTTTGTTCGAGGTAACGAACAAATGATCGCCTTCCTTATGATTCGTCGATATTTTCAATACCTCTTGTTTTTCCTAATTTTCGACCTCACTCGTTTCTCATATTTCCTTGTTAGACAATGCCTCCTCGACGTGATGCACAATCTTTTACTACTGAAGAACTCACAGCCCTTGTCTCTCAGCAAATGGCTGCTGTGCTTCCAGGCGTTGTGACCCAAATCCATGAGCTGTACAACAACAATAATAATAACAATGCACAATGTAATTTCAAGAGTTTCAATTCTGCAAAGCCGCTAAAGTTTTCTGGGTCACAAGGAGCGACTGCACTCCTTCAATGGTTCGAAAGAATCGAGAACACATTCAGACATGTGCAATGTCTGAATGGGCGTAAGGTTGAATTTGCATCAAGTGTGTTCGAGAAGCGTGCTCTTACGTGGTGGAACGGAGTGATGCGCGACAGGGGTGCCGAAGTGGCTTTGGCACAAACATGGGAAGAGCTTCGAGCTCTCATGATGAGAGAGTTCTATCCCCGTCACGAAATTCGAGCTTTGGAACGAGAGTTTGACGATCTAAAACAAGATGGGGGAGAACACCGTGCGTATACGGATCGATTTGAGGAGCTCAGTCTTTTGTGTTCTACTATGGTTATCCCGTTGGAGAAAGCGATAGAGAGGTATATCGATGGTTTACCTGATTCCATACAGGATATTGTAACTGGCGTTAATCCTACTACTATTCATCAAGCAATCGAGTTGTCTGCTACCCTGACTGAGTCTCAAGTCAGGAAGGGTAAACTCACCCGCAAGGGTGATAAAAAGAAGGCGACTGATTCTAGGAAGGACAAGAAAAAGGGTAAGGGTAAAGAAGGTGAGTCTTCGAAGAAGTCGAGAAAGCGAAAGGGTTCCCAGAATTTTGCAGTAACTGCACAAAATGCTCAGAACCCACCAGCTCAACCTCCTTTGAAGAAAGCGTATACTGGTACCGCAGCTCATTGTGCTCGCTGCAACGGTCATCATGTTGCACAACAAGCTTGTAGGCAATGCACAACGTGTGGTAAGCTTGGGCATCTGGCCAACGTCTGTCGTTTGGGTCAGAATCAGATTGTTCAGAATCAAGCTCCAATGCAGGGGAATGCTGCTAGATTCCCACCGGGTTCATGTTTCAATTGTGGAGAGCTTGGTCACTACCGCAACAACTGTCCGAGGTTGGCAAATGCAAATGCAAATCCGAACGTGAATGTCAAGGTCAATGCGAATGCGAATCCCGCTCGTGGACGAGTATTCAATCTAAATGCAAACGAGGCGCGAGCTGACAACCTCATCGTCAATGGTACGTTTCTTGTTAACAATCGACCTGCATCCACTCTTTTTTATTCTGGTGCCGATAGAAGTTTTGTTTCACTATCTTTTGAACCTTTGCTTGCGATACCTAGAACTAAACAAAGGAAACCCTTATCTATCGAAATTGCTACTGGTAAACCTCTTGTTCTCGATTCTGTTATCCGTGATTGTCAGTTAAACCTCGATAACCGTCTTTTTCCTATTGACCTCACACCGATGCAACTTGGGAGTTTCGATGTTATCGTGGGGATGGATTGGTTAACCAAACATCATGCTGAGGTGGTTTGTTTCGATAAGATTGTTCGTATTCCTCTTCCGTCTGGCAATATTCTGGAAGTTCGTGGAGAGAAGCCATCAGGTGATTTGAAGCTTATGTCGTGTACAAAGGCCCAAAGATGTCTGCAAAAAGGATATGTTGCTTTCCTGGCACATGTCACCGAGGAGAAAGGCAAGAGCAAGAGTATTCAGGATATTCCGATTGTTCGGGATTATCCAGAGGTGTTTCCTGATGAGATGCCTGGTTTGCCTCCAGCTCGTCAAGTCGGGTTTCATATTGACCTTGTACCCAATGCCAACCCGATTGCGAAAGCACCTTATCGTCTTGCACCATCGGAGATGCAAGAGTTATCGAAACAGCTTCAAGAGTTGTCTGATAAAGGATTCATCCGTCTGAGCTTTTCGCCTTGGGGAGCTCCTGTCCTCTTTGTGAAAAAGAAAGATGGATCTTTTCGAATGTGTATCGATTATCGTGAGCTTAATAAGCTTACCATCAAGAATCGATATCCCCTACCTAGAATTGATGATCTCTTCGACCAGCTGCAAGGTGCTTCATGCTTTTCCAAGATCGATCTGCGTTCTGGATATCATCAACTTCGCGTGTTCAAAGAAGATATCCCCAAAACTGCTTTCCGTACAAGATATGGGCACTACGAGTTCACTGTCATGCCTTTTGGTTTGACGAATGCCCCAGCTATCTTCGTGGACTTAATGAATAGGGTCTGTAAACCTTATTTAGATAATTTCATCATTGTGTTTATCGACGATATTCTCATTTATTCAAAGTCTCAAGCAGAGCACGAGCAACACCTTCGTTTGACATTAGAACTCCTGAAGAAGGAACAACTTTTTGCTAAATTCTCCAAGTGTGAATTCTGGCTTAAAGAAGTTCAGTTCTTGGGTCATATTGTCAATGAGCAGGGTTTTCATGTAGATCCATCCAAGATTGTTGCAATTAAGGACTGGAATACACCGACGACACCTACAGAAGTTCGTTCTTTTCTTGGTCTTGCTGGTTATTATCGACGGTTTATTTCTAATTTCTCGAAGATCGCGGTTCCACTCACTGCTTTGACTCAGAAAAATAAGCCTTTTGAGTAGGGACCCAAGCAAGAAGAAGCGTTCCAAATGCTAAAGCGAAAGCTCTGTGATGCTCCTGTTTTAACGCTACCTGAGGGAAACGATGATTTTATTGTCTATTGTGACGCGTCGAATCTAGGACTTGGTTGCGTTCTTATGCAACGAGGTAAAGTCATAGCTTATGCATCTAGACAGCTGAAAATTCACGAGAAGAACTATACGACTCATGATCTTGAGTTAGGAGCTGTGGTTTTTGCACTTAAAATCTGGAGACACTACCTCTATGGAACGAAGTGTGTGGTTTTCACAGACCACAAAAGTCTCCTGCATATTATCAATCAGAAGGAGCTGAACATGAGGCGACGACGTTGGGTTGAACTCTTGAACGATTATGATTGCGAGATCCGCTACCATCCTGGTAAGGCGAATGTCGTGGCCGATGCGCTTAGTCGAAAGGAACGAGTCAAACTTCATTATGTTCGAACTCTATCTGATATTCAATCTCGTGTTCTTCAAACTCAACGATCTTGTGTGATCAAAGACTTACTGAAATATGAGCTACCGCTTCAACTTGAGCTTAAACTCGAAAGGAAAGACGATGGTTTACTCTATTTTAAGGATCGTTTGTGGATTCCGAATCAGGACGATCTTCGCACCTTTGTAATGGAAGAATCCCACAAGTCGCGCTATTCTATCCATCCTGGTGCTGATAAAATGTACAAGGATCTTCGTACGCAGTATTGGTGGCCTGGTATGAAGAAGGATGTTGCCTTGTATGTATCAAAATGCTTAACTTGTCTCAAAGTCAAGGCTGAACATCAACGACCTTCTGGTTTGCTTGTACAACCAGAGATACCGGTTTGGAAGTGGGAGAACATTGCAATGGATCTCATTACTAAACTACCTCGTACTAGTAAAGGTCATGACGCTATTTGGGTAGTAGTTGATCGTTTGACAAAATCTGCTCACTTCTTACCAATCCGTGAGGATTTCTCTGCTGAAAAGCTTGCCAAGATCTATGTAGACGAGATCGTATCATGACATGGTATTCCTTTAGATATCATTTCCGATCGTGATGCTCGATTTTCATCTCATTTTTGGAAGACCATGCAATCTGCGTTAGGAACTCAACTGAATCTAAGCACTGCTTATCACCCCCAAACAGATGGTCAATCTAAGAGGACGATTCAAACTTTGGAGGATATGCTTAGAGCATGCGTGATAGACTTTGGTGGTAATTGGGATTCTCATCTTCCACTGATCGAGTTCTCTTACAACAACAGTTATCATGCTAGTATTAATATGGCACCATTCGAAGCTCTCTACGGTCGAAAATGTCGTTCACCTGTATGTTGGAATGAGATCGGTGAAGCTCAGCTTACTGGACCTGAGCTCATTCTGGAAACAACAGACAAAATCAAGAAAATTCGCGATAATCTTGTGACAGCTAGAAGCCGTCAAAAGAGTTATGCGGATTTGCGACGCAAGCCCTTAGAATTTCAAATCGGGGACCGTCTCCTACTCAAGGTGTCACCTTGGAAGGGAGTGGTGAGATTTGGAAAGAAATGAAAACTTGCACCACGATATGTTGGACCATTTAAGATTGTTGAAAGAATTGGAAAGGTTGCCTATCGGCTAGAACTACCTCCAGAGCTTGGAAATATTCATCCGACTTTTCATGTGTCCAATTTGCGAAAGTGTTTAGCTGATGCTGATCTTCACATTCCTCTCGACGAGATTCAAGTCGATGAAACAATGCACTTTGTCGAGAAACCTGTGGAGATAGTGGAACGTACATTCAAACAGTTGAAGAACAAACGGATTCGATTGGTCAAAGTTCGCTGGGAATCCAAACGTGGCCCCGAGTTTACTTGGGAACGTGAGGACCAGATGAAGACGAAATATCCGCATTTGTTTTCACAAGTTTCCTCTAAATAAAATTTCGGGACGAAATTTCCTAAAGTAGGGTAGACTGTGACAACTGTGTTCTGTAATCATCATATAATGTAAAATAATGTTGGTTATCAATAAAACAATGTGCTTTGGTGTTATTATATGTGTTATTGTGTGTAATGATTTTACAATTTAATTCGATTCCGATTTCAAGCTTTAAATCACTTTCTGGAAGGTTATACGCAAACTGGTGCATAAACGCAATCAGTTTAACGCGACGTACACTCCGGGACTGTGACGTAAGTCAAACATACCCTAAATATCCTTTACATAACTTAGAAATAAGTTTCGAAGGATTCGGTATGGCAAACACGTGTTGATTTGAACTAAAGAACTATTTACGGCAAAACTGCGAAACGAACGTTAGTGACCGCCCGGATATTATTTAAATCCCAAAAATATTCTGTTATGATTAAAATTCTATTTTTAATCAGGTTCGTGTTGAAAAATAAATTAAAACACTTAATAACGTTATTTTTCAAGTTTAAGCGTGTACCGTGTGTTTCTGCGCGACACAGTGCTTCTACTGCAAAACGCAGACAACGCAGCCAGTCTTGGCAACTGAAATTTATTTCAGTAATATTTTGGCGAGATTATTTTTATAGAATAATAAAAATAATTTAGAACGCCATAAACCGGGATTTAAACGCTAGATAAAATACCCGGTACCCAGTTAAACACCTACTTCTATCTTATTTACTATCAAAGTTACACTCTACCCCCTCCCCCCATACATATTCACGGTTACAATATATATATATGGGGACCCCACCATAATATTTTGTCAAGATATCTCAAGATTTAAATTGATATTTCTTGATTTCTTTTTATTTTCTTGGATATTATAAGATTTTCTTTAGATTTTTCCTATATATTTGCACCTTACTTGCACTCAACATCAATCAACACACCTCCTTCTCTCTCCCTCCCAAACCGTTCCCATCTTTCTCTCTCTCTATCTTCATCTTCTTCAAATCTTCAAGCTTGTTCTTCAAAGTTCAACACCATTTCTAGCAAACTTCAAGTTAGTATGAAGATCTAAAGGTGTTCCCAAGGTGTTGTCAAGTAATTACAAGCTTCCTATCATCAAAATCTCATCCTACAACCTACTTGAATCTTGAAGGTATAACACTTATTTTTAAATCATACTTTAGATTCTTGGTTGTTCTTGATGATTGAAGTTTCTCTTGAATCTTGGGATTTTCACTAAACTTGAAATCTAAAATGAAATGGGTCTTGAAACAAATAAAAATGGTGGTGAAATATATGTATGTATAACCGTATACATATATATATATATATATATATATGGGTGTATGAGTTTTGAGCTTTATTTTTGATAAGTACATGTTATGGTTGTTGCTTGTTCTTGTTTAATAGTTAAAAATGCAAGTGGTTGATGATCTAAGTATGTTATGTTAAATGTCCAAGTACTTCAGCAAATAAACCTGAATATATCACATATTTGAAGCATTTTGATTAACATAAAATGATGATGTTATGATAGTATGCTTTAGGCACTTGTACATGTAAAAATATGTTGATTTAAAGCTCAAGAAGTGATGAAAAATGGTTAAATGACAAAAACTGTTTTAGATCTGGTTATAAACACTAAAAATAATATTATTTGATGTATTATAGTGGCATGAAACTTTGACATAGATTTGATAGCTTTGCATGTTGTACATATAGCTTAAAAAGTGGTAAATTGTGTGAAATTTGCATGATTTATATGCTTTGTTTAAGACCTGCACTATCATGAGTATAACCGTTATTTTATTCAGTAAATAACATGGGTTGTGTTAAAATTTCAAGTCGTTTCAATTTGGGATGATTCGGGTAATGTTTGATGCAAAACTATGCGGTAAAACGGTCAAAAATCGCCTTTTCGAAGTATTTTTACAAAACTGTTTTAGATCAGTAACCAAACTGATATATTTGGTATAAAAATAAGTATTTTAACTTATATTAAGTTTACTTGGTGTTTGGTTAGTCATACGTGACTTCCGACGCCCAAAAATGTCACCGAATCGCTAAAATAAGTGTTTTTCGACATACACTATAATGGGTTGTTCATGGATTATTTTATGTGTTATAATGTGCTATGTGTTTTGCAATATGTATATGATCATGTGTTAGTGTTGACAAGATTATGTGTGTTACGCTCGAGTACATATATACAAATACACCAAGATAATAAAAAATAATAACTTTTCGAGAACTCTCAAAGTTATGTGAAAATTCTAAGTATCGGAGAAACTTTGGTATTTTTATGGGTTTATGATTATTAAATCATTGTTATTTAATTTAGGACGAATAAATAGAGGGATTGTGTTAACGTATAAAAACGCACCCAAAGGTGAGTACATAGATCCCCTCTTTTTACTGCTTTCGATTGTTTTGGGGTGATTCATATGTATCAAAACGATTTCAATATTCTAACGATGGTTTCAAAACGATTGAGATGGTTTATACAAAATTAATAACGATTTCGATAATGTGAACGAACTTGTTGGTGGTAATTACATAACGAATGACATTCATTAGCATTGATCAAGCCGACCAGTATTAGGTTATGGTACCATAGGATCTAACAAATCCCGTTATTAGACCGCACCGATGGTTATGTGTGGGTTAGGTGGATAACGACTGAATCTGATGATTGTTAACTTACCCTTTGGAGGTTTGTTAATGCAAGAACGAGTTGAACGATGAACGAGTCACAAAGGTTTGAATGTTATTAGCAAGACGACCAAAGGTAGTTTTCACAATTAAAACGAGAACGATTTGAACGAGTGAATGAATTGAACGATTTGGAATGATTTGAATGATTTAAACGAATGAACGATGTTCTATAACGAGAACGAATTAAACAATATTACACAACGATGTTTAAGAAACTATATAAACCATACGAGTTTTATTACAAGAATGATTTATGATTTGGTTTACATAAACAAATGTTTTGGGTTAAGATTCATGGCATCAAGGTTTATAAATTATGACCAATCTATTTGACTTGGTTATTCATTTACAATACAAACATTTTATAAAACAAGGTTTTCTAATATCAATTAACGAAGTTGTACAAGTTGTTTCAACATACAAGCGAGCCATGAATCTGATACTCACACAAAAAACTATGTACTCACCAGCATTTCTTTGCTGACTATGTTTTTACATATGTTTCAGGTGAAGTTGCTTAGTGTTGATTGCGAATAGGATGCATGCTCACTTAGGACTGGACGCGGCCTTAGTGATTTAATAATGATGATAAACTATGTTTGACTTGCTTGTTTAACTTTAAGACAATGTTTAATATTCAATAAAATGAAACTCTTTGTATCCATGGTTTGAAACAATAATTCTGTTACAGCACTCCCCGATGTTTCCGCCACGGTTTGTTGTTTTACGTGGTCGGGGTGTGACAGATGTTCATTTCACACGAAATGGAAGTTTGCCATTTCGTGCGGACTGGAACATGTGGTTTCGTGCGAAATGGTCACCCTATATATATATGGGTGTTGGGTTTCCATTTGTAAGAGTTCTGGATTTCGTACCGAAGTGCTGTCAAAATTTCTCCAAGTGTATTCAAGTCTAAAATCAATGGAAACTCAGTTTAAAGTGTGTATTTCTGTTTCTACTCTCATTCTTACACAGATTCTCAGTTGCTAGAGTGTTTCCGCCTCTCTAGTAGCTCAGATTTGACTCAGACCGACTCATTCAGGTCGAATATCGATCCTACATTTTCAAAATTCCGAGTGCTAAACATGATGAATGACAATTGGTTGGGAGAGTGTGTTTGAAATGAAAAGTGATGTTTTGAGAACTGATTCTACAATTGGTATCAAGGTCATTAATTTGAACTTGATATAACTATTGTTGATATTGAATAATTTCTACAAAAGTAAATTTCTCAATTCTCAAAGGCCAAATTTGTGTGTTATGATTACAAGTGGTTAAGCAGAGATTAAAATTGTTATAAATAAAAAATCTTACTTTTGGGTAGAGTATGTGCAGGAAAAAGCTTTGAAAGAGCTAATTTTCGACTCCTGAGGATTTTCCACGTAAGCATATGCATATTAGAGCCAAGTTTCTGATCTTGTTGTTACGGAGAGCCAGGAGACGTTACTGAACTTGTGAAAGCTGCAAAGCGAGATCTCCGTGTCCAAGCCTGAGCAGAGTTTGAGCCAGGATACGATCTTGGAACGAAAGCTATGTCAGATTGCGATCCCGGAACAACTTAAGGGGGAGTCTGTTAGCAAAGGGGAGTTTGAAGATTGAAAGAGCCAGATTCAGATTCTGGAAGAAAAAGAGAAAGAGAGAGAGGAAGAGAAAGATTGATGAGGATGCTTACAGAGTAAGATACTTTGGAAAGAGCGAGAAGACTGGTCAAGACTGAAGACTCGACACACTGAAGACTCGTCAACATCCAAGGGGGAGTTTGTTAGTGCATATGTCTGTTGACTTCGTCTTATATCGAGTCATGTAATAGATTAGATAGACCAGGACGCGTAGTACGAGAAAAACGGGAAATAGTATGGAATAGACCAGTTCGTGCGAACTGGCAGTTCGTGCAAACTGGACAAGACCAGTTCGTGCGACCTGGCTAGACTAGTTCGTGCGACCTGGCTGTCCCTATAAATACCAAGTCTTGGGTCTTCATTTGTAACGATTCTGATTCCGGTAGCGAAGCTCTGCCGAAGTGTCTCCAGCTCATGTAACTTGTTCAAATCAATACAAGAGACAGTTAATCTACTTCTAAGTGCATATCAAGCTGAATGAAGATCAAATCAATGAATTCCGCCTCTGATTTAGTCTAGAACTCTTCTAATCGACTCGTTTTGATCGATTCCCCGATCCTACATTTATGGTCGTTTTTCGTATACGGAGTGTATTTTAGGACGTATAGGGGTGTTTATAAGTATTTTAGGATGGTTGTTATATCCTCCCCACCTTGTTTTAGAACTCGTCCTCGAGGTCTACTAGAACAGGTGTGGATATTTCCTCTACATCTCTGATTCAAGCTCCCAAGTGTATTCTGGTCCTCTCTTGGAATCCCATTTTACTTTGACAAAAACCAATCTCTTGTGCTTGAGATTCTTGATCATTCTGTCTTCAATCTATAGAGGCTTCTCTACGAACTTAAGTTTCTCATTTACCTCTATGTCCTTAAGAGGTACCACTAATGATTCATCGGCTAAGCACTTTTTGAGATTACATACATGAAATACATCATGTATTCCTGCTATTTCCTCTGGCAGTTGTAGCTGATACGCTACAGGTCCTATTCTTCTAATAATCTCAAAGGGTCCAACGTACCTGGGGCTTAGCTTTCCCCTCTTGATGAATCTAACTACTCCCTTCCATGGCGAAACTTTTAATAATACCTTATCTCCTACCTGAAATTCCAATGGTTTTCGCCTGTTATCAGCATAACTCTTTTGTCAATCGCGTGCTGCTTTTAGCCTTTCCTTGACTTGAATAATCTTGTCCGTTGTTTCTTGTAATATCTCTGGTCCAGACAGTTGCTTTTCTCCAATTTCTGCCCAACAGACTGGAGTTCGGCACTTGCGTCTGTAAAGTGCTTCAAATGGTGTAGCGTTGATACTGGTATGATAGCTGTTATTGTAGGAAAAGTCTATTAATGGTAAATGATCATCCCAATTTCCTCCGAAATCAATTACACAAGCTCTAAGCATATCTTCCATTGTCTGAATTGTCCTTTCGCTTTGTCCATCCGTTTTAGGATGATAAGCGGTGCTTAGATTTAACTCGGTTCCCATTGCTTTTTGGAAACTTGTCTAAAAATGAGAAGTAAAACGGTTATCTCTATCAGAAACAATAGATAAAGGAATTCCATGTAATGAAACTATTTCATTTACATTTAACTTGGCTAATTGTTCCATACTGAAAGTTTCCTTCATCGGTAACAAATGAGCAGACTTGGTTAACCTATCTACAATCACCCAGATTGTATCATTACCTTTCCGTGTTTTGGGTAATTTGGTAACAAAGTCCATTGTTATCAATTCCCATTTCCATATGGGCATTTCAAGTTGCTGCAATAAACCTGAGGGTTTTTGATGTTCAGCTTTGACCTGTGAACAGGTTAGACACTTGGCAACATAAGCTGCTATATCCTTTTTCATTCCTATCCACCAAAAATTCCTTCTTAAGTCTTGATACATTTTATCACTTCCAGGATGTATCGTATACTTAGACTTATGGGCTTCTTCTAATATTCGGTGGCGTTTGTTTCCTTGTTTGGGTATCCACATTCTTTTCTAATGGAATCTCCAAATTCCATCTATTTCTTGTTCTAATTCCTTAATCATTCCTTTCAATTTTTCAGTATCATCCTTGATTACTGATTCTTGTACGACTCTAATTTGTTCGTTTAAATCTATCTGCAGATTTAATTTAAGAGAACGTACTCTTTTTGGCTTTTCATGATACTTTCGACTTAAAGCATCGGCTACTACATTAGCCTTTCCTGCGTGATACTGGATATTACAATCATAATCACTAAGAATTTACATCCAACGTCTTTGTCTCATATTTAACTCCTTTTGCCCAAAAACATATCTTAGACTCTTATGATAAGTGAAAATGGTAAACTTACTACCGTAAAGGTAATGTCTCCAAATTTTAAGGGCAAAAATTATGGCTCCTAACTCTAAATCACGGGTTGTGTAATTCTCTTCATGATTCTTAAGTTGTCTAGAGGCATAAGGTATAACCTTTTGACGTTGCATTAACACACATCCATAACCTAACTTAGAAGCGTCATAATAGACTACAAAGTCTTTAGTTCCATCTGGTAATGCTAGTATGGGTGCGTTGGTTAATCTTTGCTTAAAAATTCTAAAGGCTTCTTCCTGTTTTGGTCCCCATTCAAACTTAATAGACTTACAGGTCAGTTTTGTTAAAGGAATGGCTATTCTAGAAAAATCTCGAATAAACCGTCTATAATAACCTGCCAGTCCTAGAAAACTTCTCACCTCCGTTGATGATTCAGGGACTTTCCATTTGGTAATCGCCTCGATCTTTGTGGGATCCACATGAATTCCTTCATGATTAACTAAATGTCCAAGGAATTGTACTTCTTCTAACCAAAATTCGCATTTTGAAAATTTAGCATAAAGGTTTTCTTTTCTCAGCAAATTTAGGAGTGCATGCAGATGCGCTGCATGTTCCACTTTACTCTTAGAGTAAATGAGAATATCATCTATAAAGACAATTATGAATTTATCCATATATGGCTTACATATTCTGTTCATCGTGTCTATAAATGCGGTTGGGGCATTGGTTAAACCAAATGGCATGACGGTAAATTCATAATGGTCATACCTTGTTCTGAAAGCAGTTTTAGGAATGTCCTCTTCCTGTACCTTCAGTTGATGATATCCTGAGCGTAAATCAATCTTAGAAAAGAATCGAGCTCCTTGCAGTTGATCAAACAGATCATCGATTCTCGGTAATGGGTACCGATTTTTAATCGTGACCTTGTTCAACTCTCGGTAATCGATGCACATATGCATTGACCCGTCCTTTTTCTTGACAAACAAGATTCGTGCTCCCCACGGAGATAAACTGGATTGTATGAATCCTTTCTCCAAAAGTTCATCTAACTGTTTCTTTAACTCTTGTATTTCTGCTGGTGCCAAACGGTAAGGTGCTTTGGCAATCGGTGTTGTCCCTGGTAGCAGGTAAATTTTGAATTCGACTTCCCTGTCTAGCGGTAGTCCTGGTAATTCTTCTGGGAAAATATCTGAGAATTGAGATACTACGGGAATATCTTTCAATTCCTTTCCTTTACTGTTAATGATTATGGAAATCATATACACTAGGGATCCTTTCCTTGCACAACTTGTTGTTTTCATCACAGAGATGAATTTCGTGGATCTAGTGGGCTTATCTCCTTTAATTGTGATCTTTTCACCCTTTGGTGAATTTACTTGTATTAACTTTTGATCACATAGAATACTGGCTTTGTTGGCTACTAACCAATCCATTCCTAATACAATATCAAATCCAGCCAGATTCATTGGGTAAAGATTAGCAATAAAATTTTGGTTTAAAATTTCTATTCTTGCTCCCTGCAAGATTTCAATGATCTTAATGGATTCTCCATTTGCTGTATCTACTAGACATTCTTGTTGAAGTTAAGTTAATGGTTGATTGAGAAGTTTGCAAAATGAAGTATTAATAAAACTTTGGTTCGCACCAGAGTCAAATAATACTTTAGCAAAAACATCATTAACTAAAAACGTACCGGCAATCACGTCCGGAATCATATTTGCTTCTTCGGCTGTCAGAACAAATACTCTAGCATTCTTAGTAGTCTTGTTATTCATGGCTGGAGCTAGTTTCGGACAGTTCGGCTTAATATGCCATTTTTCTCCACAATTGAAGCATACTCCATTACTGGGTTTCTTCCTACAGTCTTCTTCCTTGTGTCCTGATATCTTGCAGAAATTGCAGTATGTGGAGCATCTTCCTGAATGCTTCTTCTTGCAGGCCTTACAATAAGGTGCAGAAGTAGAACCTACATTTTTCCCACGGTTGGAATTACCGTAGCGAAATTCTTGGGTAAGATTTTGGACTAGGTTCTTCCTCTGGTTTTCTTCTTGTGTACGTACTAGTTCATCAGTCAAGGTATTTGCTAGTTCTATAGCTTCTTCTATGGTTTGTGGTCTAGCTGCCTTGACTACGTGTCTAATCTCACTGATTAATCCCCAGATGTAACGGGGGATTAATACTGGTTCTGGGGAAGCTAGGGTTGGCACTATTCTAGCATATTCGAAGAATACAATAGTGTAACCCTTACAGTCTACTCCAGTCATTCTATGGTTTAAGAACTTATTAGCTATTTGTTCTTTTTCATTGGGAGGACAGAATTTCCTTTCCACCATATTCTTAAAGTCAGTCCATTCCATATTATAAACCCTGTCACTTCCCCTAGACTGGAGAATAGTGTTCCACCATTCTAGAGCGGCATTCTTAAAAAGATTGGAAGCAAACATGATTTTGTCTTCCTCTACTGACGTGACCGTGTCGTCCCGATCAGTCAAAAACCCAATTAAACCTAGGTAGCTAGGGTAAGTCGGGTATCGTATCCACGAAGAGCATGTGGTTAGTATCGCACGACCCGTTCGATTAGTTAGACTATTTACAAAAATGTACAAAGTAATTATGAAGCTTGCTAATTTTCTTTGAATTTGTGTTTGAAAGTGTGAACCAACAATGTGATTCCAATTGGTTTGTAGAAAACGATTTAATTATGTTATTTAGAATGACGAATATCAAAACGGTAATTAAAATGGATTTGTGAACACTATTTAGAAAATAATCACACCCGGGTTTTGGATTATTAAGTATCTAGAGCTATCCCACATGAATGGTTTGATTATGTTATGAACACCAATGATTTCTTGAGTTTGTTAATTTTGAAATCCTAATCTTAGACATCAACAACCGTCTATCATACGCAACCGGTGCAAGATAACCATCACAATATGAGACAATAGTATACTTTATTAATCAAGAACAAAAACCAAACCCTAGCACAAATCACAACTTAATGGTAGCAATCATCTCTCAATGTCAATGTTGCAAGAAAACTTAACAATTTCGAGTTCAAAGCAATACCAACAAATGATTCATACAATTTCAATCAACGGTTAACAAATGTTTGTATCAAACCAAAACATGAAAAACAAACCCTAGAAACTCACAATCTTTCACCCGGGGATGATCTTGGGGAAATTAGCCACTCATGGTTGATGATTAATCTTCAAAACTTGATGGAATATGATAAAGGATCAAATGGAACCTTCAAATATATCTCCAATTCGCCTCTGGAGGTCCAGAATCGAGTGTGTGTAACCCCCCCGTCGAAAATGGGTTCAAACTAATCAAAAGAAGAAGTTTCCCCAATTCACGCTGGGGACCAGCGTCTGGGACGCCGGTCTCAGAAGTCTTTGTCCGGTTTTCGCCGTTTAGCTCCGTTTTTCGCTCCCGTTCTTCCTAACTTCATTCCCAAGCTCCATTAAGCTTCCAAAATACACCTTAAACATGTCAAGGCCTGCAAAATACAAACCATCTCAAAGTAGTGTATTCTAAAACTCAATTTCACACAAATCGGTAAAATTAAACACGTTAAGCTTTGGAAATTTACCAACCCATCACATCCCCACACTTGTTATTTGCTTGCCCTCAAGCAAATCTGCTTTTCACTTTCACGTGGGTCGAACGAGAAACACACGTCCCATTCCCGAGACTAAGGTTAAGGTCTAAAGTCATACCCGGTTCAAACTTTTTACAATTTACAAAATATCTAACGGTAAAGTGAATAATCACATATAAAATGGTTATCCAAGATTAACCCGCCCTTGAAACCAACAAATCATGCACATCCCTCACAATGTTCTCTCCACTCGGTTTAAAATTGGCTAATAATTGATGCATTAGCGCTTTTGAAATAATCACTCAAACCGATTAGAACACATACCCGCATAGGCTTGCAACTTAATCATTCTCCACCACCGAACACGAATACTAAGCACAAGTCAAAAGGTCTTTGAAGGGTTGTAATGGGGCTAGGCTACGGGTAGGGAATAGGACATTTTACAGTGGCTATGGCGATGAAAATTCGATTTTTATTACAAACCACTAAATTAAACAAAACTAAATATAAACATCAACTATGGGCAATAATCTTTCACCCGTTTATTCGACAACTACTAACACTTCTTTTTGTGTTTTTCTCAACGCTTTTTCAATCTTTTTCGCAACATTTTTTTTTTTCGCAACAACTATACAAACTTAAGCTCCTATAATCGAATTTTCATCACACGGGTTTAAAAAGAAAAGGTTTAAGGCTATGGGCTATAGGGGTTGTCAAACGAAAGGATTAGGCTCAAAGTGGGCGACTAGGGGATAAATTTTTGGGTAAGGATATATAAATGGTGTAAAAGGAAAAGGTTTACCTAATGCCTTAATCATTCTTGTGCTTGTATTCGGTCTATGGTCTCAAACGTATAAAAAGTTGCAAGTTCTACAATACATGACTAATGGTCCACTCAAACAAAGAAACATAAATATGTAATTCTATGATGTAAAAGTGGCTCAAAACCTCACATATATAAGGGTATGGTATGTGACATGCATGATATGCTAGTTTCTTAGGCGGATTATTCCCAAATAACCACCCGTTAAATACCCTTCATGTTATTAATTTGAACTTGACCATGACAAAAGACCAAATGGGTTGTGACATCCCTCGTTGACTTAGTTACTTGTGCTTTAAGATCGCTTTTGAAACAAGATATTTTTGAAAAATTTTTGAAATTTTCCCCCATCCCCACACTTGAGGTAAACATTGTCCTCAATGTGTAGTATTTAAATGAACGGTCAAAATCGAAAACTTTTACTACTCCCCCATCCCCACACTTGAGGTAAACATTGTCCTCAATGTGTAAGAACTAGAGTTTTAAAACGCACAAGGGACGTGACACGGCTAACCTTCCCAAAATTTCACCCCGGAAAAAATAAAATACAAAATACAATCCACTTATTATTAAACTAATAATCAAAGTAAAAAGGAAACGCATGCACCTGATTTTTGTCGCTTGATGCTCACATCTTCCTCTTCTCTTCATAAAACGGTTGTCTCTCGAACATCATGTACCTACAAATTCTAACCCTTGTGTAGAAGCATGCTTCTCACAACCATCAAAATTTGTTAGTTACCTAGTTCTACCATTTTTATGAAAGTATTACCAAGCCATGCGTTATTTCACTTTGATTTATGTGGAAAATAATTTACAATAACAACAAACCTAACTCACTTTCGTAGGAATCACGGTTGCATTTTAACTTATGCAACAAGCCCTTTTAAACCACCCGATAGCTCGGGAGGACGAGTAGGTGTCGTGAGGGTTATATAGGGAACACACCCACAACGTTCATTTAACTAAGAAAATAAAATAAGACGAAAATAATACAAACTCTACAACAATAATACCTGATTCGTCTCTCATGGTGGTCGAAGTGAACATTTGCCTACCGAGTTTCCAACATATGCTCGGTATTTGGCATGCCGAATCCACTCTCTTTTTCTTCTATTCGGCATGCGTAATGTACAACTTCGGGGTCGCTTCTTACCAAACCGGCCAATGTCTTGCAATACCACCCTTCGAATCCTTATACCCGAACCTTCATCCCCAACTTTGTTGGTTGGAGTGATAAGTATGGGAGAAGGATCGATATGAACGTGGGCTTCTTTTGGCTCTGACCCGTCTCGCGGCGTTATGTCTTCCTCTTGGTTCAAACATTCATTTTCTTGCTTCGGAAGATCTATAACCTCTTCCACCACATCACCATCAAACATAGTACCACTAGCCAACATCTCTTGGTCTCGTCTAAATTGAGCCAGCTCTTCGGCGAGTTGACCCACTTGTTTTGCCAGCGCCTTATGAGATTTATCTCTTACTTCAAACCCTTTCCTCATTTCGGTTGTAAGGGTACTCATAGCATTCATGATGGCATCGAGCTTGGAACTTATTAAATCTTGAGGTTCCTTAGATGCCGGTTGAGAGTATTCATTATAATAATCATTATACTCCTCCCGGTAACTTGAGAAACGTGGCAATTCGGGTTCATGGTAGTATTCTTGATAATGTGGTGGTGGTGGATTATCGTATGGATAATATGAGGATGGACCACTGAAATCTTCATAGTCCGCCCTCCTATAATCATATAATCCGCTAAGGTAGTCTTCCCGCTCCCTGTTGGCTTGAACTTTTGCGTGGAAAACAGAGCAATCTTCTAAATAATGCTCTCCGCTTCCGCAACACTCACACGGATCATCATCTACCCAATTCATATTGAAAGATGTGCCTGCAAAACATGTACCTGCACAGACAAGCTCGACCACCCAAAGTAAAATCACGAATATACAAGAAAGAAAAAAAACTAAACTAAAATCGAACAAGCAATGAAATACTAAGCGCACTAGCTCCCCGGCAGCGGCGCCATTTTGACGTGACCGTGTCGTCCCGATCAGTCAAAAACCCAATTAAACCTAGGTAGCTAGGGTAAGTCGGGTATCGTATCCACGAAGAGCATGTGGTTAGTATCGCACGACCCGTTCGATTAGTTAGACTATTTACAAAAATGTACAAAGTAATTATGAAGCTTGCTAATTTTCTTTGAATTTGTGTTTGAAAGTGTGGACCAACAATGTGATTCCAATTGGTTTGTAGAAAACGATTTAATTATGTTATTTAGAATGACGAATATCAAAACGGTAATTAAAATGGATTTGTGAACACTATTTAGAAAATAATCACACCCGGGTTTTGGATTATTAAGTATCTAGAGCTATCCCACATGAATGGTTTGATTATGTTATGAACACCAATGATTTCTTGAGTTTGTTAATTTTGAAATCCTAATCTTAGATATCAACAACCGTCTATCATACGCAACCGGTGCAAGATAACCATCACAATATGAGACAATAGTATGCTTTATTAATCAAGAACAAAAACCAAACCCTAGCACAAATCACAACTTAATGGTAGCAATCATCTCTCAATGTCAATGTTGCAAGAAAACTTAACAATTTCGAGTTCAAAGCAATACCAACAAATGATTCATACAATTTCAATCAACGGTTAACAAATGTTTGTATCAAACCAAAACATGAAAAACAAACCCTAGAAACTCACAATCTTTCACCCGGGGATGATCTTGGGGAAATTAGCCACTCATGGTTGATGATTAATCTTCAAAACTTGATGGAATATGATAAAGGATCAAATGGAACCTTCAAATATATCTCCAATTCGCCTCTGGAGGTCCAGAATCGAGTGTGTGTAACCCCCCCGTCGAAAATGGGTTCAAACTAATCAAAAGAAGAAGTTTCCCCAATTCACGCTGGGGACCAGCGTCTGGGACGCCGGTCTGGGCGTCTGGGACGCCGGTCTCAGAAGTCTTTGTCCGGTTTTCGCCGTTTAGCTCCGTTTTTCGCTCCCGTTCTTCCTAACTTCATTCCCAAGCTCCATTAAGCTTCCAAAATACACCTTAAACATGTCAAGGCCTGCAAAATACAAACCATCTCAAAGTAGTGTATTCTAAAACTCAATTTCACACAAATCGGTAAAATTAAACACGTTAAGCTTTGGAAATTTACCAACCCATCATCTACACACTTGCTTATTTTTAAGACTGCCTCAGTTTTTTCTATCCAACGTAGGGCTGCAATGGCACCTTCATTGCCCGAAAATTCTATTGGTTTACAAGAGCATAATTCCTTGTAAGAACAACCATAAGACATGGTTCTTCTTCTTTTTGGAATAGGCAATTGAAGTAACGGTCCATTGTTTACGCTGTGACTGGGTTCAGTAGGTGGGCGTTTACTTCCACTATTACTTTTATTATTTTCTGCTTCCTTAACCGTTTTGATAATATATGGCATAGCATCTATAATCCCTTGTGCCACTATGTGTTGGATGGCACTGTTATCTAATTGGTTGCCGTTATTATCGTTATTCGGGTTTTCTTGATTTACTTCGTTGTCCATCTGGATTATAAATATTTACCAAGTATTAATATCACAAACAATATTTAATGCGAACAATCACACAACAACACATTGATCAAAATCATCGTGCATTGCGACATTTACTCTATTTTATAGATATCTATATCTATTACAAACGATAACTGGAATTTTAAAATACAATACTAGTATGCATCAATAGGTATTGGATTGTCTATTTTAGTTGATATATATATATATATATATATATATATATATATATATAGAGTGCAGTTAACATACATCAAGCCTTATCGTACATCACATACGCGACACCAGTAACCGTTGGATCAGTGCCCTAATCACGCATAAGACATAAAATAACGCATGGGATCCATTTTTTGGTGATAATCACGCATGGGGGTGATAATCACGCATGGGAAGTATAATCACGCACGTTATAATGGTCAAAAAAAATAATCACGCACGTTGGTTGTTTTGTCGCGTATGATAACGTAGGATAAGGCCATTTGTACATTATACTTATTCTATATATATATATATATATATATATATATATATATATATATATATATATATATATATATAGTGGAAGGTTAAAATGAGAAGAAATTTTTTGTAAGAAGAAAAAAGAACAAGTTTCAACCAATAAGAATGTTTCATTTTACTTCATTTAATATTTGCATTTAATTTTAATGTAAGGGCATATTTGTAAACTTACATAAATCATTAATTTCTAGTATTCCTTTTTAATAGCTAACTACATTAAATTTGTAACTTATTTTCAAAATATATTTTTTTTCAAAAAATAAAAAAAATTAATATAGAGTGTAGGACAAATTACTAGGTGTGTAGGATAAATTATGAGTTGTGTAAGATAAATTTAAGTATGTGTAGGATAATTTTCGAAATGTGTAGCATAACTTTTTATGTGTGTAGGCAATGAAAATTAATGTAGAGAATAATAATCTTTATGAGTAATTAATTACTTAAAGATTGTAATAAATGAGATGAAAGAATAACTACTTAATATTTTACAATTGTACCATTTATTCTTTTTATTCTCAATTAAATTTTCTTCTCAAATGAACCTCTCCCTATATATATATATATATATTATTGATAGGGGTTCATCCAGTACTACATGTTACGCTCGTCGTATTTCCAAACGAGCCTCTCCCCTATTTGCCTTATCCTTTCAATTTCATATAATAACTCCTCACCAAAAGTGCGGAGTTCCTGCACGTTCTCGGTGCTCATGGGTGGTGCTGGGGCTGGTATCGGGTCAGGGTACTGGTGCATCGGTTCCTCGTATGGGTATGGGTTCTCTAGGATCTCCCATCTATATTGGTCGTTATCCCAATATGGATCTAGAGGGTCAAGGTTAGGGTAGGGTGCTACCGGGTTTGGTATGGGTTCCTCTTGTGGGTAGAGTTCTCGATAATCCCTATAATCGTCATTCCATGGGTCATAATCTGGAGAATGGGGTGCTGGGACTCTAGGGATTTTGGTTGGGTCGAAGGCAGGTACGGGAATTTGGTCTCCTGGGTTAGGTTCTATTTCCATGGGTTGAGTTGGGAACAAGGGTAGTGGTTGTGGTGCAATGATTTGTTCTAAGTTCGGGTCTGCGGTAGTGGTAGCTAGTATGTGAAAATTGGCCAATCGCCTAATGAATATGTCCTGAGTCCGGGCATTCATCTCCCTATTTGCTGCTGCTAAGGCCCTCTGTTGCTGTAACTTCCTCATTCTTTTCCTACGCTCGTGTGCTCCCTGACTGAACCATCCTCTCTTTTTGGTAGGGAATGGCTCTTCGGATTGCGCTTTGAATATGAAAATCCCCTCTTCTGTGTCAGCTGAATACCCCGAGGGGGGTAGGCTGGGAAGAAGTTCCTTCATCTCTAGGAGAACTAGACAGTTAACGATAAGCATCCGACGGACCTTGATCACCCATACTGTAAACTAACAAATTGTCAAATAACACAAAACAATAATATACAGATATGCACGTAATCACGTAGATTATTTCCTAACATAATGGATAAAATTTTGGTGTCAGCATAACACTTCTGTGGCTGAAATCAGTGGCTGTAGCTTTGATACCACTATCTATCGCAACCCCCGGCCCCTATCCTTGGGAACGGGCGGCCGCGAACCAATATCAGTGGTATCGGTGTTTATCAATTTTGGCAGCGGAATTTACATCAGGACCATAGTTAGGAAATAGGTTATCAGAGTAAAATACCATATTTTTATAATACTAAATACATGGGAAATTCCCAAGTTTCTATTGCAAACACATTTATAGGGATAAACCCTAATTTATTGAAATAAAACATCATCTTTAATTAGGTAACTTTTATAGCCACTTTTCCAAGCCTTTAGTGCTGTCCAGCTGCCTTCTAATTGGCTTTTACATTTTGTTACCTGAAACGCGTTTAAAAACATTTTATCAGCAAGAAATACTGGCGAGTGAATCCCAGTTCAATCAAGAAAAGTTTTATCATTTTACAGCATTGAGGGAAATCCAGCAATTACATTTGTTTACATCTACTTTAATTACCACCCACGGTACTGTCAATCCTGACTGGTGGCAATAACATTTGTTTACATCTACTTTAATTACCACCCACGGTAGTGTCAACCCTGATTGGTGGTAATGTTACTACTCACAGTGTAGTAACAAATTTTGTATACAAAATCCCAACATACCGACGATAATTGTAGAATTACAAATACTCAATCACTGTGAAATATAATTTAAACATTTGAGGTTTTGTAAAAACAGTTTGCTAAAAGGTTTACAAAAAGGAGATTACTCACATTGCTACTTTAGGTATTTCCTTGTGACTTCCTGGTTATAATCTATTAATTAAACAATGTACACGCGTTAGTATAATAACCCAATTTACATTAGTTATACCCTCCCCGAGACATAACGCCAACGACTGAGTCAGGCAGAGCATCGACATGCGTTACGGAGCACTAGATCAATCGGGCAGCATAGCTAATACGTAACCGGGGGTTATGATACTTACATCGAGGCAAAGCTTCGCTATTTTAGTGGGTATAATACCCGGGAATTACTTTAGCTATCAGAGATTGAGAGAGAATAAAAATTTCTGAACGATTTCGACTGAATGCCGATGATCCATATTTATAGTGCTAATCAGCGAGTCTCTGGCGCCCCGTGACAGACACACAGGGGTGTGTCGCGCCCCGCGAGCTAGGTTCAGTAGGGCGTAGCCTTGATCAATCACGAGTATAGGCTCGACGAGTGGCAGGACACGTGGCAGCATGGGGTGCGGCCTGGTGTCATGGAGGTCGCGGCCCGCGACAGCCTTTATTGGCTCCGTCGCACCCCGCCAGCGAGTATATATATTTGTTTTATTTAATTTTTACTAAATTAAAGGTATTTAGGGTCGCTTTACGTATACGGGGTGTATTTTAGGATGTATAGGGGTGTTTATAATTATTTTAGGAGGGTTGTTATAACTAGAGCCTTTTAGTAAATTGCTACCTACACTTGTCAATTGATTAAACGGCTGAGTTATTTATAAGCCTTGCATTTATAAGACAAGTATTAGCTCAGGTAAATATTCTTAACCTATTTTCCCTATACGGGCTTGGGATACGGTAAATTATTACCGCTTGGACGGGTATCGGATCATATGCCAGATTGTGGCTACAAAATCTTCATAACTCGTTTTAATATGTTTTGTCTTATAACTTAAACATTGGGGGTTAACGCGACTGTGTCCTGGATATCCATGGCTCGTTTAAGTTAATAATGGCCACGACTGAGCACGGGGTGTAGGCATACACCCGTCAGATGCCAATGCTTTATATAAAATATTTTCTTACCCGTTGATCAGGGGATACCCCTTTGTGGGTTTAAGTGGTGAGTCGGTTAATCATGTCTCGGTGTATAGTATTGGGCCCCATATATATTGACAGACATGTAAAACTATATACAAGATCATTTTGAATTGTCCCAAGTTATTAAAAGATTTTCATGTGCCTTATGCACTTAAATCAATTTTGAAATATTTTCAAAATGTGTCGGTTGATTGTATTTACCAGTGAAAACTGACGTATTTTCAAAAGACTAAGTTACAGGTACAAATACGTAAATAGGCTGGAAGCTGCTCGGTAATGCTAGAAGAGGAATTTGCAACTCCTTTGCATAAGCCTATTAGTCTGCTGATTTCATTTTTGTACATTTTTTATCCGCATGTGGATTATTATTACAAGCTTGTTTGTATTTATCATTTTGGTACTTTCGGACATTTGAGTTTGTAATAATATTTTATACTCCAAGACTTCCGCTGTGCTATCTGTGATTAACTGACTATGACGATTCCAATCTTACGTCACTATACTCCCCACCGGGCCCACCGGGTTTGTGGTTCGAAATTCGGGGTGTGACGTAATGATTGACGCCACCTACAAAACAAACTTGTACAATCTTCTGTTTGTGCAGGTCGTAGGTATGACTTCGAAAAACTAGTCATTTTCGGTTGCTCATGCGTTAATTTCTTCAGAGAAGGCAGAAAACTACATATGGGTGTTGGAGAGGATCAAGTCTATGTTGGTGGACTGTATGGAGCCGCGTGTCATCATAACAGACAGGGACTTGGTGCTAATGAACGCGTGTGAACAAGTTTTCCCAAAAGCGAACAAGTATCTTTGTCGGTTCCATATTCATCAAAATATCAATAAGAACAGCAAAGAGAAATTCACTGAGAAGGAATGGAAAGAATTTCTTCATTCGTTTTCGACATTGTGTGAGTCTTCCACAGAGGAAATATACAGGTATAATTTGGCAAACCTTGAAGCATAGCTGAAAGAAGTTGGTCGTGGACGTGAGTATTTCTTACATAATTATTTAAATAATTTTTTACATACATACATACGTAGATACATACCTAACAAGTTATGGTTATATTTTTAGAGGTTTTGAGTATATGAAAAAATCATGGTTGGATCCGTACCATGAAAAGTTTGCAGCTGCATGGACTTATAAGACACTTAACTTTCACCAGACTACAACCAACAGAGGTGAGGGCATGCATGCATTGCTATAAAGTCACCTTCCAAGTCATCGTAACATGCTGGTTAAACTTGTGGGGTTTGTTGATCATATTGTTGAGAAACAATATACGGAGATTAAAAGAGGTTTTGAAAGAAGCCTTAGAAAAGTAATGAACCACCACAAGGTTCACCCCATGTTTTCAAATGTACTTCGAAAGGTTTCAATATATGCTATTCAGCTAATGGTTTTTGAGCTACGATGTAAGGAAGATGAGTTGAGAGCCTACGGTGCAACTTGTGGCTTTTTACCAGTTGTGGTTTCCATGTGCTTGTCGTCTGGATAAATTAGAAAAAACGGTATGTTCACATATTGAATCTTGGTTATTATGATTTCACTACCTAATTTACTACCATATGTTTTCGTTCATAGGGGCAAATCCGAATTAATTCGATAGACATATTCTGGAAGAAGCTTAACTTCAAGCCGGCAAGGAGTAGGATTGAAGATATCGATGTAGATGCAGAATTTGAAAAAACTCAAACAACAAATCAATCCAACACCTCCTCGAGTGAAAAAGAGCTACCTGGAAAAATTTAAACAGACTATCATGCCAGGCAACAATACCAAAAAAACATCCTGTTGTTCAAATGAACACCCGTGGTCATCCAACATTAAAGACGCAGGAACAAAGGACGGCAGAAGCTGCAAGAAAAAGCTCGTATATACCGTCCGAAGAAAGTGGGTTCGACGGCTCGTACGATCTTCCTCGTCACAGCGCATACGTATCATCCCAAGACTCTCGAAGACAAAAAAAACAACAACCGCTTAACTTTCACACCGATCGTGAGATTACGGTCGAGTCGTCCGTAACGCGCGTAGGTCTGTAACATATATAATATTTTCATTATTTAGTCGAAGTCGTCTGTAATGCGCGCAGGTCCGTAACGAGCGTCGAAACGTAACTAGTCGTAAATATACAGTATTTTTATTTTTAGTCGAAGTCGTCCATAACTAGCATAGGTCCGTAACACGCGTCGATTCCGTAACAAGTTCTAAATATATAATATTTTCATTATTTAGTCGAAGTCGTCCGTAACACGCGTAGGTCCGTAACGAGCGTCGAAACGTAACTAGGCGTAAATCTATAGTATTTTTATTTTTAGTCGAAGTCGTCCGTAAGTAGCGTAGGTCCGTAACGCGTGTCGATTCCGTAACAAGTTCTAAATATATAATATTTTCATTACTTAGTCGAAGTCCCCATAACGTGTGTAGGTCCGTAACGAGCGTCGAAACGTAACTACTCGTAAATATATAATATTTTTATTTTTAGTCAAAGTCGTAATTGTATTTAAAAAATGTTTTTAAATTTGTTATTAAATTGTTTTTGAAAATAGTATTTAAAATTTGATTTTAAATTTATATTTTTAACACACAGATATGGATATGGATATGGATATGGATTTCGACCCGGACGCGGAGCTTGATCAGGAGCCGGTCGCACTTGATCCACTACACGGTCATGTGTACCTAACGTTCCCGATGGGGTAAGACAGGCATGAGAGGTGCAGGAAGTTGCACACCATGGAGATTGGGGGCATGTCGGGATTAATTGGGACCTTTTGGAGACAGTGGACGTGGCCGCGAGGGCGAGGGAGATTATTGGGTTGGATACTACGTTTGTGCGTTTGTTCCAGACTACGTTGGAGGACTCGTATCGTGAGATTACGGTTGAGTTCATTTCCACATTTATATACACGTCGCATCCGAAGGATTACGTGCAGGACCCGGACCATGTCGTGCACGGAATCACTTTTCGTCTGGTAGGCCAGGAGTTTGGCATGAGCCTGCAGGACTTTTCCGTCCGTGTAGGTTTGTACATAGAGGCCGAGCTTGATACAGATGTTTATACACAGGGGGTTAGAGCCTTAGATAGGCAGACCCTTATTAGTTTCTGGATGGCTATTGCGAGGGTTCCCTTTAGGAAATCCTCGCAAAAGGCCACCGCCATCAGATACCCCCTGTACAGATACCTCCACCGCATTATTGGGTCATCGATCGTGCCCCGGTATTACAGTCGGGACAAGGTCAACATAGGTGACCTTTTCTTTCTCTACTGCCTTTGTGGCCTCATCCGTGTGCGCTCCCTGCGTGCCTGCCGGAGTACTTTGTTGCCGCTTATCATAGGCAAGAGCACGGTAGGCTCTCTGGCGGGTCCTACGTTACAGCGATCACATTCTCTTTAGGGACCATACCCGAGAGTGACCCGCTGCTGTCCCCGGCCATTCCGTCGACTAGATTAGGTCGAGCATCAGTATCCAACATGCGTTTGATGCACCAATTTGACGGGATCGGCCTGCGCTTTCGAACGCGCGATTACCAGGTTAGGGAGCCCGAGGTGTTGTCATAGGTGATCCCAGTAGTCATTGATATTAGGGACAGGCTACTAGTGCCTCCGGCTGTTAAGGTTGCGGCTCGGCAGGCTCAGCGACAGGCTCTGGGTCTGGATGAGCCTGAGGATCAGGATCAGGATCAGGCTCAGCCTCCGCCTCCGCCTCCGCCTGGTTCGCCTCTGGCTGATCACGTCGTGAGATCACGGTTGGGACCCATATTCTAGTCTTAGGCGTTCTGTATGTGTTCAAAGTCTTGATAATCTAAGTCCCCAGAGGAAAGTGAGGTTAGAGCCTAGGTGTTTCTACAGAAACCTAGTTCGCTGAAACCTATAGCTCTGATACCAATCTGTCACACCCGCTAAAATCAGAGTTGGTGTGATCTGACTGGTATCTTCATTGCACAGCGGAAGTATTTAGTGCTAAGATTTCTAGGAAGCGAACGCCCGCTAGGTACTTGAATCTGCGTGGGTTCTCCTATTCCAACCTTGCCATAATTTGAAAAAATAACCTGAGAAAGAAACATGCGAAAAATCAACATAAAGTTAGCGAGTTCATTGTTTGTTTGAAAAAGATTTGAAATAAATCTTTTTGATAACCGATTTAAAATAATGTTGAGAAAACTAAATAAAAATCATTTTCCTTGACATGTCATATGAAAACTTTGTATTTGTAAAACTTTGTATTTGTAAAGCTTTATGTTTGTAAAACTTTGTATTTGTAAAACTTCGTGTTTGTAAAACTTGACCGTCAATGTTTGCGTATGACAATGACAACATGCCCGCATGAGCTTGTGAGTTTTATGTAGGACAATCCAGCCCTTAAGTTGTAGGCCTTAAAGTTGCATGCAGGATCCGTGGATTGTATGCAGGACACAATGTCCCGTTGTCCGTAAGCAGGACAAACCAGTCCCCTTATTTGTATGTAGGACACCCAGTCCCGTTGTAACTAGGACTAACCCCCTCACTAGTCTGTAGTTCATGCATGTTTCGTAAACCACTTATGTTTTTGTAAAACCGGTATGTTTTGCATAAACCGTTCGTAAACCAGTTTATTGAAATTCATTTGTAAGATGGTTTAGAAATATATATTTTCGTTCATCAAAATATTGTGTATTTTTGGCGAAACTTGCATGTCTTTCCACCCCCGAAAACATTTATAAAAATGTGAAAATTGTAAAACGTGGGGTTATGAACTCACCTCGATATCCTTGTGCAAAGATAGTTAAATATGATTCCATAATGCCGTTTCCAAAACGTGACTCACTAGCATGCAATGTATGACATTCCTATCAAGGAATAACTGATAAGTTCCTACTACAATGTTGTAGCTAAACTACGTGTCACCGAGCTCTACCAAATCGCTAACCGAACGATGCGATGGTAGGTTGTTAACTTAATGGAAATGAATAAGATATACTTGTTAAGTTCCATTTAACGTTGGTGATAATTACTAAGTCTTGGAAACACTTAGGTGTTGTTTGTTTTTTTCTGAAAACCTCTGGGCAGGTTCTTCTGTCTGCGCCGCGCAGACATTGTCACGCACAGACTGTTTGTTTTTCCGAAGACGTTTCATTAAAAAACGTCTGCGCAATCTCTTCTTGGTGCAGACTTGGCCCAACCACTTCTAAGATCTTCTAATGTCTGTAGAGGGTTAAACATCATCACCCACCACCATCCAGCACCACCACCACCGTCCACCACCCACCACCATACATCACCACCACCACCGGCCACCACCACCGGCCACCACCTACCACCGGCCACCACCCACTACCGTCCATCACCACCATCGTCCACCACCCACCACCACCGTCTACCACCATCATCGTCCAGCACCACCACCACCCACCACTATCGTACGTACACTACCACCAGTTTATTTTAGAAGTCTGCAGACGTTAAAAAACAAACAGCCTTCTTCATGCAGAGTACAGAGGTTTGGTCCACCTCTTCTTCTACAGATGTCTGCAGATGTGATCCGCATAGTGCAGACATTTTACCTCTAAAGAAACAAACAACACCTTAGTTTCCGAGAGGTTTAGCGTATATATAATTTTATATAAAATATATTTATGGTATCGTATTAGTCATCCCGAATGGTCGTTGATGCGGGTTGGTGTGTATATGGAATTAAGTATATTTTAAGCCCTTTTTACACGTTAGTCAAGTTTTAAATTTATAAAATACGATATTTTACTAACACCAAACACACATATGGGCAAGTGCACCCATCGTGAGCGTAGTATAGTGTTGGCAAGATACCGAGGTCGTCCAAGGACACAAGAGCTTTTATTACCGGTTTATCCTCAACGTCTAATCAAATCAAAAGTTAGAAAAAGGTTTTAGACAAGAAAAATAAAAACTAACTAAAATGCTGAAAAATAAAATAAAAATAAAAACAGATAGACATGATGAATCACTTGGCTCCGACTCGTGTTTAGTGTAACCTTTGATTATTTCCGCACTTTTGCACTTTTTAAAAGATTATCTTAGTTATTGTAGTAGGCCCCTCTTTTGAATGTGACGTTACCCTCAACCCAGTAGTTTGAGTCAGCAAGGATACAATCCTAAAGGGTCGGATTATTGAAAGATAATTAATTAAGTTATTAATGCATATTGTGGTAGGCCCCTCTTTTGAAGGTGACGTTACCCTCGGCTAAGTAGTCTGAGTCAGCAGGGATACAGTCCTAAGTAGCCGGGTAAAAGTATTAATAGTAGTTTACATATGAGGGGATCAAAGAGTTTGGACCCCCGCCATCCAATACCGGTGGGTATTGAAGGAGGACCTACTAAATTTGACCCAGGTCCTTTGCAGGATCTATACACTGAACAATGGCAAGTCTCTTACCAAACTGTTCCATTAACCCCCGACCAGGTAGCCAACATACCTCCATATAGACCGTGGAGATATGAGTGGTGAAAATCTTTTATTTTATATAGACAGTAAAATAATGCCAAGACACCACGGACAAACGATAAGGAAGAATCACCTTCAACATAAGAAACTAGTTATTAAAGTCATTAATACATAACCAAGTAAAAAGTGCGAAAAGATTAAAAATAAAAAGTATTACACTAGACACTTGTCTTCACCAAGTGATGTAAGAGACTTAGGCAAACATGGCCTTTGATTGTCAAGAACTCTTACGATCAATCTTTGATCCCGAGATGACTCACACACTCTATGATGGACAATGGATGATGGTGGTGGATGATGGTGTTGTGATGGTGGTGGGTGATGGGTGAAGTGTGAGAGAGGTGGTGTGCCAAAGGATGGTTTGCAAATGAGCCAAGCACCCCTATTTATAGCCTGAACAGTAGCTCGGGCACGGCCCCGTGTCCAGTGGGCACAGCCCCGTGTCCATCCTCTTCTCTGTCTTCATTAATTGCAGTTTGTCTGCATTAGTTGACCACGCCCCCGTGTCCGCTGGGCACGCCCCCGTGTGCAGAAGCGTATATGTACTATCAAGATTTTCCTGGATTCTGCGAATCTTATAGTTGACCACGGCCCCGTGTCCGCTGAGCACGGCCCCGTGGTGGGCAATAGAAGCTTCTACAGCTTTGTCTTTTATGCTGACACTTGGGCACGCCCCTGTGTTCACTGAGCACGGGGCGTGTTCAGCCTTATGTTCTCTTGTTTTGCTTGGGAGGATGCTTTCGGGGAGGTCGGGCATGCCACGTTTGTTCCTTTTCTTGTATTTATGTTAGATTTAGCTGTCTTTTTGCTTCTTTTGTTAATTTGAGCTCATTTAATCCTGAAAATACAAAAGGAAGACAAAAGCACACTTTTTCCAACATTAGTACTAAAAAGGGTTAGTTTTATGCCACAATTGATGTAATTTATATGTTGCATTTTGTGCACATCAAATACCCCCACACTTGAATCTTTGTTTGTCCTCAAGCAAAACTCTTTATAATGTGGCTTTACACTCCCAAATGGAATGGGTAGTAGAGAAGGTTTTTGGGCTTGTCATAGAGTGTCGGGATTTCCAAGATTCTTTATTAAGTTTTATTTTTATTTATTTACAATCCTATTCGTCATGATTTATTTAAAACTTTTCATAAGATAAATTACTTATTAGGGCATAACATGCCTCTTTAAAATTCTATTTATATACAAGTTCACATACCTCACGGGGAATCACTCAACACTCGGCCGAAGATGTATTTTAGTGAATCACTCAAGAGCGGCATGGAACTTACTCCTACCATAGGCTTGCCAAGCAATCAATCCTCCTCCTTTTTAACTATAAACCTTCGTAAATATCAAGAGGACTTTTGGGTGAAGGGTTAGGCTTGGGTTAAAGGTAGGTGGTTGGGTTAGTGGTTAGTAGAAAAGGGCGAAAAGCGTAAAAAGCATCGGTTTTTCGTAAGACTTTATAGTTTTGCAATTTTTATTTGATGAAGCTATTATTCAAACAAAGTTATTTTTGATGAACTTGCTTGTTTATTTCTTTTGCTTCATCATCAACATTTTTTTTTTGGAAAAAGTTATAAGAAAAACCGAGCTTGTTACTAAAACAAAGGGTTAAAAATAAAAAGGGTTTTGGTGGGTGAAAGGGTGTTTGGTTTGGGTTAAGAAATGAAAAGGTTTAGGCTCAAAGGGGTTAACTAGGAGGATTTTGGGTAGGTGGAAAAAAAAAAGAAAAATAATGGTGTAGAAATAAAAAGGGTTAGTCCTAATGCCTCCATCATTTACTTACTTGGGTTTAAGTTGGTAAGGACCGGGAATGTATCGTCGTGGCAAGTTCTAGAGTTGTAAGAACCAAGCGGCTATTAACACAAGAAACGAAAAATGAGCATTTAGTTTAAAGATATGTATTTGTATGCTCAATAAAGGCTCAAAACTCACTTTTGTGGGAATGGGTTTTATGTGATCAAGTATATATAATCAAATTTTAACTAAGCTTGTCATGCCTTTTCATAATTTTCTTATGTTGGTTCTTTTTATCACGACGCTATCGGTTGTAAATTTGTAAAAATATAACCTTTTTAGAACTTGAATTTCCCAAGTTAAACCTAGACAAGAAAAAAAATGAAAATTTTTGAAAAAAAAAATTGGGGTGATTAGCGGTTCCAATAGAGTTTTGTGTAAGGCTTGTGATTAGGACTTGCGAGATTCAAAGCTTTAGCATCCCCCCATACTTAAATTACACATTGTCCTCAATGTGTCCCAAAAATAAGTTTTTAGGTTGATTGAATGTGTAAAAAGGTGTGAAAAAGCAAAATTTTATGTTACTGGGCGTCTGGACACGGCCCCGTGTCTGATGGACACGACCCCGTGTTCAGGTGCCAGTAACGAAAACTTACAGAAGTTAGACACGGGGGCGTGTCCACTGGGCACGACCCCGTGTCTGGCAAAAGTCTGCAGATTTAGACAAACAGCAGGTCTGGGGGAATGGGCACGGGGGCGTGTCGGCTGGACACGACCCCGTGTAGACAATCTGCAAGGTTGAAAAATAGGTTTCTGGATCTGGTTTTCCTGTCCCGGCTTTAGTAGCACTAATGTTTAGTGCTCTAAGCCTCGTATGTACCTGTTTTATCAATAAACACTACACCAAACCATAGCAAACATCCTAAATTACCAAGTTCAACATCCATGTCACAAGGTTAAAATAAAAAAATGCAGAAAATAAAAAGAGTTAAAGGAAAGTAAATTGTTCAACACACGGCACGCATGCCGAAAATTATTCAAGATAAAGGGGGGTTAACCTGTGGGATCTCCAACCAACCGCTTCTGCCTCCGCTCCTACCGCCTAGTCCATGTCCTCGTCCTCATCATCATCTCCTCCTCCGTGCCCCGCCATGTACTCCCGGATATTTCCAATATCATCTTGGATATCGGATATGTTTCTCTCGATTGCTCCAACCCGGTTGTACGTGTTGCTCGCCATGTTATAGGTGTTCCTGGTGCACATGAGGTTTTCCTGCAACACATCATGTAAACTTTGGAAGTTAGGAAAACCACCTCCTTGTGAGGAGGATTGGCCTGGATCACCATGGGGCTGGTACTGGTACTGATGATGTTGTGGAGCGTGAAGGACGTGTGCCTCTTGCGGGTTCCATGCATGCCCCTGCATCCTTTGGAAGCTAATCGACCCGTCTTCGGCTTCATATATCAAGTTCATGGATGGAGTGGGGAGATGTGTATGTCCACTCTTTCCGACCATGGACTTCTTTGGAAAGATCGAGGCATGTTCACGAAGCGCTTGAAGAGGCGGTATATCCACCCCCGAAGAAGATAGGTGTTGGTGGAGTAGCAAGCCGGTTCCAATGCATGTTGCGGAGCAGGAGGTACGGAACATCGAGGTGTCTGCGGTTATGAATGCAGTGAAGGACCACCAAATCTCTCAACCCAACAACGCCACCGCTATCATGCCTTTGGCTAAGAGAGTAAGTGAGGACCCTATGGATGTAACGGTAAAGCGGGTCCCTCAGCTTAGTGCTCTTAGTGCTGCTCGGGTTGTAGTGTCCTTCTCCAATTTGAGCCCAAGTGGCTTGGCGTTCGTTTTCATCCAACTCTCGCTCCCCTCCGGTGTTCTCTTCATTACCTGCATCTTCTTCCGCATACAATCCGACTATCGACCCAAACTGAGCCATTGAAATCGAGTATTTGGTCCCTCCACATCTGAACTCTACCCCATCATTGTCAAATGGGTTGCTCCTTGAATTGAACACAAAGGTGCTATAGAATTCCAAAGTATATTCGGGGACCGAGCGAAGGCGAGTAGTAAGGGTGACTCTCAGCGGTCCGGTGACTAGGTTATTGAAGCGGTCAAGTTGGTTTACCAGTGTCAACAGATCCGTGCACACTTGTCTTTGGTATTCTTCCGGTCTTGTTTGAAGCATGTCGTATCTAGCCTTAGCATCTTGCTCACTTGCATTGAACCTTGTGAATTTCTTCGACATCTGAAAGAATACACCAAAAGTTAGCACGAAACAGTTGAAATTTCGGAGAAAACTGATAACAGTTAGCTGGACACGGCCCCGTGTTCAGCGGACACGACCCCGTGTCCAGGCGTCTGTTACTCAAAAACTTCATTTTTCGAACCGGTTTCGAAAACTTGAAAATTTTTGGTCCAATAGGCGCGGTTTCCCCTGAAAATGAAACCCCAAGTGCCGTTTTTCCCAAAACAAACCGTTTACCCCTTCAATTTTATCTTTTTCGGTTCAAAAACAAGGGTTTGGGGTTTTTGTGAGAAATCAGGCAAATCTATGAACAATACACGTGGGTTTACTTCCTATAACATTAATCTGACTAAATGCTAACAGATTTAAGCAAAAATTTGAGGTTCGATCCGGTTGAAGTTCAAGAACCCTAGATTTTTTCCCAAATTTTTAAAGTTTTAACTACATGCAAATGCTTAATCTAACTACTAATGATGATAGAATCATACCTTGGCGTTGTTGGAAGTAGAGGAGACGTCGAAAATCTGCGGAAAATCGCCTTGAACCAGAGCGTTTTTGGGGAAACGGGGCGTGTGGAATGGTGTAACTGTTATGAAAAAGGGGATTTATCCCGACAGTCGCGCGGACACTGCCCCGTGTCCAGTGGACACGGCCTCGTGCCGAGCGAAGTTTTTAGTATTATTATTATTTTTTTAGTGCTCGTGTGAGTGCCCTTTGTTTCCCAAAAACTTGGTTAGAAGATTTACCGATTATGGTGTCATCCCGTTGGTTCGTAACTTACCATGTATGATGTTGTTGCTTTTATTCTTCGACCGTTTGAAGCGAGATTTCTTCCTCTTCATCCTCAATAAATCCTTGATAGAGTTTCAGCCGTTGGCCATTGACTTAGAATGGAGGTCCATTCCGAGATTTAATTTCTACTGCACCGTGTGGGAAAATATGGGTGATGGAAAACGGACCTGACCACCTAGACTTTAATTTTCCAGGAAACAATCAAAGTCGTGAATTAAACAAAAGAACTTGATCCCCTACTCAAAATTCATTAGGTTTAATATGTTTGTCATGCAAGTTTTTCATTCTTTCCTTATAAATTTCGGAGTTTGAGTATGCATAATTCCTAAGTTCATCTAATTCATTCAACTGACAAAATCGATTTCTACCGGCAAATTCTAAATCTAAGTTTACATTTTTAATTGCCCAGTAGGATTTGTGTGCAATTTCTACTGGTAAATGACAGCTTTTTCCATAGACTAGCTTATATGGGGTTGTACCTATTGTTGTTTTATAAGCAGTTCGAAAAGCCCATAAAGCATCATCTAATTTATCTGCCCATTCCTTTTTATTTAACCCTACGGTTTTTTCAAGTATTCGTTTTAAACCTCTATTAGTCACTTCGGCTTGTCCGTTTGTTTGAGGGTGATATGCTGTTGAGACCCGGTGATAGACCCCATATCTTGTTAAAACATTTCAAGTTGATGGTTGCAAAAATGGGTACCTCTATCACTTATTAATGCTTTAGGTGTTCCAAAACGAGAGAATAATTTTTTCAGAAATCTTACCACGACTCTTCCATCATTTGTTGGAAGTGCCTCGGCCTCGGCCCATTTAGACAAGTAGTCTACCGCCACAAGTATATATTTGTTTCCTTTTGACGGTGGGAAAGGTCCCATAAAGTCGAGTCCCCACACATCAAAAATTTCACAAACAAGAATGCCATTTTGGGGCATTTCGTTTTTGGAAGAAATATTACTTGTTCTTTGGCAAGCATCACATGTCTTGACAAGACTTTGGGCGTCTTTGTAAATGGTTGGCCAATAAAACCCCAAATCAAATACCTTTCGTGCGGTACTAGCAGCACCATGATGTCCTCCGTATGGACCTTCATGACAATGGCGGAGAATTCTTCTTGCTTCGCTACCATGTACGCATCGTCGGATGAGTTGGTCGGCACACATTTTGAAAAGATAAGGATCTTCCCAAAAATAATGCTTCACATTAGCAAAGAATTTCTTTCTTTGATGATGTGGCCAACCTTTTGCGACTATACCGCTAGCTAGGTAGTTAGCATAGTCGGCGTACCATGGTTCTTCTCTGTATTCCACCATTTCTAGGGACTCTGTTGGAAATTTTTCGTTGATTTGTTCGTCCCTGGTTGCCTCCAAAGCTAGGTCTTCTAAGCGCGAAAGATGATCTGCTGCAGTGTTTTCTGCTCCCCTTTTGTCTTTGATTTCGATATCAAATTCTTGGAGGAGTAAATCCACCGAATCAAAGGTGGTTTTGCGTCCTGCTTTTTGAAGAGATATCTAATGGCTACATGTTCTGTATAGACTATTGTTTTAGAAAGAACAAGATAAGAACGAAATTTATCAAAAGCAAATACCACAGCTAGTAATTCTTTTTCAGTTGTTGTGTAATTTTCTTGTGCATCGTTAAGTGTTTTACTAGCATAATAAATTGGGTGAAAATGCTTTTCTTTTCTTTGTCCCAAGACAGCTCCAACTGCAAAGTCACTTGCATCACATATGATTTCGAAAGGAAATTTCCAATCAGGCGCTATCATGATAGGTGCATTGACTAGCATTTCCTTTAGGGTTAGAAATGCTTGATTGCAATCCTTGTCAAAGATGAAAGGAGCATCTTTTTCAAGTAATTTTGTTAGAGGCCTTGAAATTTTAGAAAAGTCTTTGATAAATCGTCTATAAAATCCGGCATGCCCTAGGAAACTTCTGATAGCTCTAACGGAGGATGGGGGTGGTAATCGAGAAATAGTGTCTATTTTGGCTCGATCAACCTCCATTCCGTCGCTTGAGATTTTATGACCGAGTACTATTCCCTCCGTTACCATGAAATGGCATTTTTCTCAGTTAAGGGCGAGGTTAGTTTCCTCACATCGGGATAGCATTCGTTCAAGGTTATCGAGGCATTGGTCGTATGAATCCCCAAAGATAGAAAAGTCGTCCATGAAGACTTCCATTGTCTTTTCTATCATGTCATGGAAGATGGCTACCATGCAACGTTGGAATGTTGCGGGGGCATTACATAGACCAAATGGCATGCGTCGATAAGCAAAAGTTCCATAGGGACATGTGAAGGTTGTCTTTTCTTGGTCTTCGGGTGCTATCGGGATTTGAAAGTAACCTGAAAAACCATCCAAGAAACAGTAAAATTTATGACCGGATAATCTTTCTAACATTTGATCAATAAAGGGCAAAGGTAAGTGATCTTTCCTTGTTGCTTCATTTAATCGTTTATAGTCTATACATACTCTCCATCCTGTGACGGTTCTCGTTGGTATTAATTCATTCTTTTCGTTAGTTATTACCGTCATACCTCCTTTCTTTGGAACTACTTGGACGGGACTTACCCAAGGACTATCGGAGATAGGATAAATAAGTCCGGCGTCAAGTAATTTGATGACTTCGTTTTTAACCACTTCTTGAACATTTGGATTTACTCGACGTTGTGGTTGTATTACCAATTTGTAGTCATCATTCATTAAAATTTTGTGCGTGCACATGGAAGGATTTATTCCTTTAATATCTATAAGCTTCCAAGCAATCGCATTTTTGTGTTTTTTTCAAAAGGTTAATTAATTTTTCTTTTTCTAAACTATCTAACTTAGATGAAATAATTACAGGTGATTTACCATCTTTGTCTAGAAAAGCATATTCCAAACCTTTTGGAAGTTCTTTGAGCTCAAGAGGTGGGTCTTTAGGAGACTCCTTATTTGGTTGCTCATTTTGATCAAGAACTTTAAAAGTTTGTTCTATGGCGACCTCTTCTTCAACAAAGTGGTCAATCTTTTCACTTGTATCGGGTGGTTCATCTTCATCTTCAATTAGGGGGTCATTATTGCCTAATGGATATTTCATTGATCGCTCAAGATCGACACTCTTTTTAAATTCCCCTAATTGAAGAGGTAGAATATTAAACTTCCGGTTTTTCAAAGCTTCGTGAGTTTTTACAAAGGGTCGTCCCAACACTAGAGGAGCGTCATCGAGGATGACAAAGTCGGTTGGGATTACCATTTGATTTGTTTGAACCAAGACATCCTCAACTACACCGATTGATTTTATTATTTTCCGATTAGATAGAAAAATGGGTATTTGAAGTGGAGAGAAATCACTAATACTTAATTTTTTTGAAAATGTAGTTAGGCATTATGTTAACGCAAAGATCTTTATCAATTGTGACGTTGCTAATAAACGAATTTTGAAAAAAACATGGAACCGGTGTAATGTTGATTTCAAATGGGTCTTCTTTTATTAGCGAGGTTTGATCATTAGTTAACTTAATACTTACTGTTTCGTCAATTTTAGTGTTAGTGTTTAACTCTTTTAAAAACTTAGCATGAGTTGGAACTAAACAATGATTTTCAAAAGAATGTGACAAGAGATTAATTTCTTCAAAATTAGACTCTTCTTGAATTTTAACGTTGTCGGGCTCACCTTTTTTGTTGTTTAACTCATGTATCGGTTCTTCACTTATTTGTTCTTCCATTTTTACACTTTCAATTATCTCTTCTTTATTTAATTCTTCTCTTGCGCGGGACTCCTCTTCCCTTGCGCGAGATTCTTTTATATAGCGCTCGATAACTTTAAGGTGTTCTAATATCCTATCGGTCACTTCAGTTATAGAAAAAGGATCAGGATTTTCAAAGCTCGAATCCGGTTGTTCGATCCTTTGTTCCTCATAATACCCATATGAAGTAGATGGTTCACACCATTGTTCTTCATTGTAAGCATATGATGGATAAGGGTCGTAATTTTGTTCTTCATAATACTCATATGAGGTGGGTTGTTCACGCCATGGTTCCTCATAGTAAGCATATGAAGGTGGTGGCTCATATCTTGGTTCTTCAAAGTATGAGTAAGAAGGCTCATACCTTGGTTCATCAAAATATGAGTATGAGGGAGGAGGTTCATACCTTTGGTCTTCATAGGATGTGTATGAAGTTGATGGCTCGTACCTGGGCTCCTCATAGTAAGTGTATGAAGTGGATGGTTGATATAAGTTACAATATTGAACCGAGTGCGGGTCACCACAATTAGTGCAATAATTATTCCTATAATCATCCTCCTCATAGGTGTAGTTGTAACCTCCTGAGTATTGATCCATAAGAATCACTCAGCAGACCACAACCAAGTCTCGAGATCAGAAAATAAAAATAAAAATGGAAACAGAGGCTGGACACGGCCCCGTGTTCAGTGGACACGGCCCCGTGTACAGAATCTATATCTGGGCATTTTAATTAAAGTTACTGATTTAGTTGAGCACGGGGCGTGTTCAGTGGACACGACCACGTGTTCAAGTTCTGTATCTGGGTGTTTTATGAAAAATATGTAGCACGGCCCCGTGTTCAGTGAGCACGGCCCGTGTTCAGGTTATTGTAAATGCAAAACTAAACTAAAATGCAGAATAATATGCGCGCGTTTTGAAAAGGTTTTGAAAAACTGATTAGGCCGTCGATTTTAAGCTTTATTAAAATCCTTGTGTCCCCGGCAACGGCGCCAAAAACTTGATGCGGGTTGGTGTGTATATGGAATTAAGTATATTTTAAGCCCTTTTTACACGTTAGTCAAGTTTTAAATTTATAAAACACGATATTTTACTAACACCAAACACACATATGGGCAAGTGCACCCATCGTGAGCGTAGTATAGTGTTGGCAAGATACCGAGGTCGTCCAAGGACACAAGAGCTTTTAGTACCGGTTTATCCTCAACGTCTAATCAAATCAAAAGTTAGAAAAAGGTTTTAGACAAGAAAAATAAAAACTAACTAAAATGCTGAAAAATAAAATAAAAATAAAAACAGATAGACAAGATGAATCACTTGGCTATGACTCGTGTTTAGTGTAACCTTTGATTATTTCCGCACTTTTGCACTTTTTAAGAGATTATCTTAGTTATTGTAGTAGGCCCCTCTTTTGAAGATGGCGTTACCCTCAACCCAGTAGTTTGAGTCAGCAAGGATACAATCCTAAAGGGTCGGATTATTGAAAGATAATTAATTAAGTTATTAATGCATATTGTGGTAGGCCCCTCTTTTGAAGGTAACGTTGCACTCGGCTAAGTAGTCTAAGTCAGCAGGGATAGAGTCCTAAGTAGCCGGATTAAAGTATTAATAGTAGTTTACATATGAGGGGATCAAAGAGTTTGGACCCCCGCCATCCAATACTGGTGGGTATTGAAGGAGGTCCTACTAAATTTGACCCAGGTCCTTTGCAGTATCTATACATTGAACAATGGCAAGACTCTTACCAAACCGTTCCCTTAACCCCCAACCAGGTAGCCAACATACCTCCATATAGACCGTGGAGATATGAATGGTGAAAATCTTTTATTTTATATAGACAGTAAAATAATGCCAAGACACCACGGACAAACGATAAGGAAGAATCACCTTCAACATAAGAAACTAGTTATTAAAGTCATTAATACATAACCAAGTAAAAAGTGCGAAAAGATTAAAAATAAAAAGTATTACACTAGACACTTGTCTTCACCAAGTGATGTAAGACACTTAGGCAAACATGGCCTTTGATTGTCAAGAACTCTTACGATCAATCTTGGATCCCGAGACGACTCACACACTCTATGATGGATGATGGTGGTGGATGATGGTGTTGTGATGGTGGTGGGTGGTGGGTGAAGTGTGAGAGAGGTGGTGTGCCAAGGGATGGTTTGCAAATGAGCCAAGCACCCCTATTTATAGCCTGAACAGTAGCTCGGGCACGGCCCCGTGTCCATCCTCTTCTCTGTCTTCATTAATTGCAGTTTGTCTGCATTAGTTGACCACGCCCCCGTGTCCGCTGGGCACGCCCCCGTGTGCAGAAGCGTATCTGTACTATCAATATTTGCCTGGATTCTGCGAATCTTATAGTTGACCACGGCCTCGTGTCCGCTGAGCACGGCCCCGTGGTGGGCGATAGAAGCTTCTACAGCTTTGTCTTTTATGCTGACACTTGGGCACGACCCCGTGTTCACTGAGCACGGGGCGTGTTCAGCCTTCTGTTCTCTTGTTTTGCTTGGGAGGATGCTTTCGGGGAGGTCGGGCATGCCACGTTTGTTCCTTTTCTTGTATTTATGTTAGATTTAGCTGTCTTTTTGCTTCTTTTGTTAATTTGAGTTCATTTAATCCTGAAAATACAAAAGGAAGACAAAAGCACACTTTTTCCAACATTAGTACTAAAAAGGGGTTAGTTTTATGCCACAATTGATGTAATTTATATGTTGCATTTTGTGCACATCACTCGTCCGTGTACGTAACGAATATTTATATGAAAGTAATATCTTGTAACTCATATAATGTAGATGTAAATTCATATAGGTATATATATGTAAAGGTTGTGTAGCCGAAATAGAAATCTCGCGTCTCGTGGACAATTGTTAAAATACATATATGTCGTTTAGGTGTTTGAAATAAATATAAAAAGTTATATTTATTTTATAGAGTTTTCGAGTTGTGGACGTTTAAAATAAATATAAATAATAATTATATTTATTTTATATAATTGTCATTACTACACGTTTGAAATAATATAAATAATTATATGTATTTTATAAAAGATTGCCTAGTTTTTGACGTTTGAAATAAATATAACTAATTATATTTATTTTATAAGAGATTTCCGAGTTTTTGACGTTTGAAATAAATATAAATAATTATATTTATTTTATAAAAGATTTCCGAGTTTTTGACAATTGAAATAGATATAAATAATTATATTTATTTTATAAAAGATTTCCAAGTTTTTGACATTCGAAATAAATACAAATAATCATATTTATTTTATAAAAGATTACCAAATTTTGTTATTTTGTAAACGACGTTAGTTGAAACGTTATAAACTCGTTTTTAGTAGATTATAAGCATCACTAAAAATAAACATACACGTATAGTTATTTCTATAAAATACTTTGAATCCGGATAGGTGTCGTTTTTAGAATATAATTTACATTTCGTGTCGTGGATTTTCACGAAAAACGGGCAGAGTTTCCTCTGTTTTTAGACGATCCTGACAATAAAAGTTGCCGATATATTTTAAAAACACAACATTTCAATACAACAATATATATATTCATATAAAGTATGTTGCTACGTTTATGTACAAGTCCAAGTAACTTTTAGTATAATCTATACAGTCCTTGATTCGGTTTTGAGCTCGGTTTCGCGTTAAGATTTTATTAAAATAATTATATAAAACAATATAAACGTAATCGCGTCGTTAACTTTTACCAAGCCTCGCGTGGACCGTAGCTAACCACGTTGACCGGTTTTGACCTGAGTTGACTGAGTTGACCGGGTTTGACCCGAGTTGACCGTCATTGACCCGTTGTTTTGACCGAGCTTAACTCGAACCCGCAACTTGACCAGAAACCCGAACATAAACTTGAACATTATTGACCCAAGCTCGAACCAAAATAACCTCCACCCCTGCCGCCACATGGCGCAAAACAACCAAGGATGGGGTATTATCTTCCCTCCCCTACGCAAGGTCTTAGTGGGTTTTTTGCACATAGTGCCATTATGCATTATAGTTGTGCATTCCAAAGTTGATACGAATTTATCGTTGTACATCATGCTTTGTGATAATCTTTTTATTTTTCTATTTTTTACTTCTAACCAGGGCCGGCCTGTTAGGCTTTACAACCTAGGCACGGGTCTAGGGTCATCAAAAATCAAAGGCCTCCAATTTTTAAAAAGTTTTATATATTGTATATGTATTAGGCCCAAAACAAAGCAAAACTGAACCATTTTTTTTTATTATAGGAGCTCAGATAAAATTTGTTTAGGAAAAAGGCCCACATTCAAAATTAAAGTATAGATATAACTGCAACAACCATCGACCATTCGACCCAATCCCAAAGCTAGAAAAATAAATTTTATTTAAACATATACTATATATATATATATATATATAAGTGTGAGGTTCATTGGGGAACACTAAAACAGTGCTGAAACGACTCAAACGAACTCCGATTGGACTCATTCCAGCGGCATTGGAACCGGCTCGTCGAACCCTAACTAGGATCTCTTAACCCTAACCCCTAAATCATAACCCCTAAACCCTAAATATATTAGGGTTTGGCTTTTAGGGTTTAGCTTTAGGGTTTAGCTTTAGGGTTTAGCTTTAGGATTTAGGTTTAGGGTTTAGGGTTTAGCTTTAGGGTTTAGGGTTTAACTTTAGGTTTAGCCTTTAGGGTTTATAGTTTAGATTTTATGGTTTAGCTTAGGTTTTAGCCTTATTTTTTAGCTTTAGGGTTTAGAGTTTAGGAGTTAGGTTTTAGGGTTTAGGGTTAAGAGATCTTAGTTAGGATTCGACGAGCCGGTTCTAATGCCGCTGGAATGAGTCCAATCGGAGTTTGTTTGAGTCGGTTCCCCGTTGTTCCCCACTTATTTAGTGTTCCCCAATGAACCTTCCCCATATATACAATACATATAACTTTCAAGAAAGAAAATTTAATTTTGCCAACTATAAAATTTAAAGTTTATAATTGTCGGTCTCAATCCCGGGTAAAGGAGGAGGGTTTTGTTACTAAATATGTTGAAAAGGATGATATTTCAAAATGGCCTCCACTTCTTAGTTCGCTTAGGGTCTCCAAAAACGTAGGAGCGGCTCTGCTTCTAACTATCGTACATTTTATCTTTTATAATTTAACTCCAATATTTTTTCACATTTAACTTTTCTCCTCTATACTTTTCATCTTTTACAAATTTTTCTTTTAAGCTTCTGTCTAAATTATGCGAGTTAACATGCTACAATGCGCGTGTGTAATTCAATGTTTTTGCATTTATTTTTCCCATTTAACTGCTAATCTCAATGTGCGGGTCCTAGATCGACTTAATTATTATTTTATATGTTTTATGTTTCGTTCTAATTTTTACACATTAATATGCCGCAACAGACGTGCATGGTTCAACGTTTTTACATCTACTTTTCATTCGGTTGTTTGTTTTTCATTTTTTATTTCTTTTCTTTTACGAGCTTTTCCAGTATTTATTAATGGCACTGGCAGTGGTGTGGCATTAGTGCTGCTTGACACGGTTTTACCCCCTGTCGCAACTCGGAGGGGCTTAATACTAATTTTAATAAATTATAAAAATGACCCCTCTAATCAAAATAGAGTTAGTTACAAATATAGTCCCTCTAGTTATTAGAGGGATTTTTGGTCATTTTCGCAAAACTTAATAAAAAGTTAAGGGACGATAGCCCTAATACACTAAGGATGCATTTGGTTCGCTGGAATTCAATGAAACTAGAATCTAAATTCCTAACTCTTAAGATGTTTGATTCATAAAATTTGTGGGAATCGGAATCTCAATTCCAATTTGATGTGTTTGATTGACAGAGGAATTAGAATTTGGTATGAACTCCTTCGAAGTTCTTTAACTAAAGGAATTCAAAATTCTTCAAACATGTGAAGAAATTCAAGTAAATTCATTGGAATCTTTGACCCGTCGATAGTGTCGCATTCACTACCCTGACGCCATCCATCGCGCTCGACCTCCCGGACACCGCTTTGACCACCCTACAAGCCATAACCATCGAACCACTTGCGGCATCTTGACCCGACTCGACCTGATCCGACTCAACCCAACACCAGCCCACACCATTTCGAACCGAACCGACTTGCATCGTCTCAACCCAACGCCGACCCGCAATGTCTTGGCCCGACCTGGCACGCCGATGACCCACACGGTTTCAAGACACTACGGGTGGGTAGCGGGCCCACTCAGGTCGAAATGGTGTGGGTCGGGGTCTACGTCAGGATCTAGGTTCAGTCAGGTTCAGCGGTCAGACCCGGTTTGGGTCAATTCCATGGGCAGAGGTCTGTTGAGCCCGGGGACTGCAGGTCGGGTTGGTTTCGCAGACCGGGCCGACAGTGCAGGTCAAACCAACGATGCGGGATGAGTTCAATTCGAGCCGACAAGTCTGGTCGGCGATATGGGTCAAGTCGGTTTCACTGGCCGAGGTCTGTTCAGCCTGATTGGTTCGGCAGTGGTGGCGACGAGGGTGGGGGGTGACAGATTCCAATCCATTTGTCTGTCAAACACAGGAAGAATGGAATTGAGATTCCAATTCCAACATTTTCCGATATTTATTAGAATGTTTAAATTTCAAATCCAATTCCTTCAATTTCCAATTTCCAATTACAAAACATTCGACGAACTACAGCCTAACGTGTTATAAAATTGAAACTATAAAACCTTAACTTGTTACTAAAAATCCTAGTACTTATAAGGCATTACTTTTGGTAAACCAATAGGATTACATGTCTAATTAACTCTAGTTAATAAAAAGTTTTGAATATCCTCTTGAGTTTAATCTTTTTTTAATATTGGTAAAGAGGTGGAGAAATTCGTTTCGGCTATGCCGATTAGTGCAGGTTTACGTAAGCAAATCGGTGTCCTCTACTTCCCATTGTGATCTATAACAAGTTAACAACTGCCTTCACCTTCCTGAAAACTACAAACACAAACAAAACCACATTAAAAAACAAATGGGTTGGAGAGGCATACTGGGTTTTGAGTACGGAATCATACAGGCACCTTTAGGACCAGATATCTCCGGCCCAGAACTTGTGGCTGCCGTCGCTAACGCCGGTGCTATCGGTATCCTCCGAGCTCCTGATTGGGTCAGTAAAAATGTTTTTCATTTCAGTAGTTGTTTTGTTATGATTATTACTATATTTTATCTTTATATAAAAGTTGGGGTGAGTTAATTTTTGTTAAAACTTTGTAACAGGAATGTCCAGATCATTTAAGGGAGCTTATAAGGAAGACAAAGGCTTTGACTGATAAGCCATTTGGAGTGGGTATTGTTTTGGCATTTCCTCATAAGGAGAATTTGAAGTGTGTGCTTGAAGAGAAGGTTGCGGTTTTGCAGCTTTATTGGGGCCAAGTAACAAAAGATGTGGTTGCTGAAGCTCATCGAGCCGGGGTCAAAGTTGTTCCGCAGGTTAGCACCAATTCATTACCATCTTGATAATGAATTGAGTTTGGAATTTTGACCGGATTAGTTATGAGTGAGATGGTTTTGGTAATGTTTTATCTCTAACGGGTCAAATGGTAAAGGTTTAAAGGTGCGGTTTATACCCATTTCTAATGGTTCAAATGGTAAAATAAGAAATGGTTAAACGGGTCAAATAGATCAAAAGACGTCCAAAGAGTTTTTTCATTGCATAAAACCTACTCAATGGCTTTATCAAAATGTATCCGCAGTATGCGGTAAAAAATCTGAAGGATAATATTTGAGATATAGGTTATCGCAGTGGGATATCGGTAATGTTAATTTCATGCAGAATTTATATAAATTAACCTTTTGCAACTTGCAAAACACTAGCAATTGTAGCAAGTAAGAACTGATTAAGACCTAAAACACTAACATTTAACATTAACAATTAACAGTTAAGACTTAAAACACTAGTAGATGAATGGTAGAACTAAGAAGAAAGGTACTGATATTGGGAAAATCGGTGATATATCGATCGCCGATAATATTGATACCGATATTTTACATGGGACCGATAACGATATATCACCGATATTAACTGTATTAATCCACTATTATTGTCTGCAATCTTTTTGTAACATTAATCTTGTTTCCAGATTGGAAGCATTGAAGAAGCAAAGCATGCTGCTGATGCAGGTGTCGATTCTATAATAGTTCAAGGTCATGAAGCAGGAGGCCACGTAATTGGTCAGGTACATGGTTTTTGCATCTTTGTTTATCGATAAGATAAGTTGATCTGAGTTCAGTTATAGTAGACCAAACATGTGCGACACATAAAAGCATTAAACGTTCAAAAACACTTCTTTACGTTGACAGGAAGCATTGACTGCGTTGGTACCACGAGTGGTCGATCTTGTTGGGTCTAAGGGTATACCGGTAATTGCTGCTGGTGGAATTGTCGATGAGCGAGGATACGTTGCTGCTTTGGCTCTCGGAGCACAAGGTGTATGCTTAGGCACCAGGTACATTGGTTCTTCATACTAGAGTCTGGGTAGTGGGTTAAAACGGGTCATTTTCGAGTAAGCTATGGGGTGCGTTGTGTTAACTCGCTTACACTCTTTTTCCTTTTACAAGTATTTTAATAAACACATATCCTTGAATAAAAACAATGTAAGAGGTTGAATGAGTTAAGGGTAACTTGCACTCATTTGGCCCACGCCCATCCCATATTAGCTAAATCTTTTGTTTTGACCGTTTACTTACCCGTAGTTTAGTAAATCGGTAAGAACTGCCACCTCTACTTGATATTACTGATTTTGGGGTCTAAAACTAAAGTTAAATTTGCTCATTAAAGGTTTCTTGCGACTGAGGAGAGCTATGCTCACCCAGAGTACAAAAAAAAGTTGGTCGAAATGAGCGAAACAGAGTATACAAATGTATATGGTCGTGCCAGGTGGCCAGGAGCACCTAAACGTGTCCTGAAAACGCCTTTCTTCTTGGAATGGCGAAATCTACCAAATCATGAGAACGAATCTAATCAACCAGTTATTGGCCGTTCAACGATACATGGAATGGTAAGTATATTTTTCACTTATTTTAACAATAGTAAATCATGAATGAAGTTCAAGAAAAGACAAAAAGTGTCTATGCGTCAGCTCGACCCGCCCCTTTTCGATCCATGATAAAAGGGAGTTACCTGACCCGTCCAATTTGCCACCTCTACCCATCTTCATAGCTATGATATGTTACAGTTGAACAATTCAAATTCCATAAATGGAAGTACAATAAGATCAAATTTTTGACTTTGAATTTTTTTCTTGGTCAAACTATATAGGAGAAAGAGATTCGTCGGTTTGCGGGTACGGTTCCAAACAAGACAACAACAGGTGATATTGAAAACATGGCGATGTACGCAGGCGAAGGGGTTGGACTTATCGACGAAATCTTACCAGCTGCTCAAGTCGTAAAGAGACTCGTTGAAGGCGCTCAGACTTTGATCCAACAACGTTTAACATCTTCAGTTTGAATCTTATTAGCTTGCATATCATTGCAAATTATCTCATGTCATCACAGAGCAGTTTTCCATGTTAAAAATGTTTTAAAATAAATGTTGTAATTTATATTATTATCATGCTCCCATATAGTCTCGTACTCTCATTGACTGTTTGGTTTGGGACCAGAGATGGAATAATGTTGTAGTGTAGATGTACCAAACTGAGCCGAGTTCAAAATGAGCTCAAGCATAAATTGAACCTTGCACTTCGAGCCCAGTCTTGTAATCGCTTGTGAGCTTATTAGTTGCCCACATTTAACATGATTAATATGTAGTTATATTATAGGTGCTGTTGTGATAAAACTAACTGAATAATATATAACAATAATTATGTATATGAAATAATAACATAGTCGAGTCCGAAAGAAACTCAAGCTTCCAAAATTACTCATACAGAGTGCTAGACTACACGTGTTGGAGCTCAAGCCCTCTTAAGTTAAATGAGCCATTCATGATCTAGTTACATTATTCGTCATTCGGTAACCTGATGACCGGTTGGCATGTTGGTTTTTCTGTTCAGCGTGATGATACCAAGCAACCCTAGATGACATCACGTTATATGCAATGCAAGCTCAATCAACAAAAGGAAAAGTCAAAAACAATATACATTAATCCAAAATCCTGCTAAAGATATCAACTATAAATTATGAGTCCCTCTCGAGTGCCCACTCAACCGGCATGTAAACCGTGTATAGATTCATGTTACATGATCTACACCCCAAAAATCGCACTAGTTTCATGGGGCCGATTCAGAAATCCGTTTCAAATTGTGAATACATTTGTCAAATCTTCACTACCCATTTGCACTGTTATATACCACTGCTGTTGGGAACTTTACCTTTCTTTAGGTTTGAGAGTTCTTCAATCAGCTTCTTTTCTTCCCCGCTCAACCGTTTTGGTATTTCGACTTGCACTCTCACCAGTTGATCGCCCCTCATGTTGTTCTTGTTCAGAATCGGGACCCCCTTTTTGGCCATAACAAGTGTCGTTCCAGGCTGGGTCCCGGCCGGGATTTTCAAATCTACCATCCCATCGACAGTCGGGACTTTCAGAGTCGTCCCCAAAATAGCATCAATATATGATATTTTGCTAGTGTAGAGAATATTTGTGTCGTCTCGTTTTAAAACAGGATCTTGAAGGACATCAATCATAACAAACAGGTCACCCGGGGGCCCGCCTTTTCTTCCTGCATTACCCTCTGACCGGACCCGCAAACGGCTGCCTGCATCGACTCCAGCTGGCACTTTGAGGCTGATTCGTTTGGATTTTCTCACACGACCGTCCCCATTACATGTATTACAAGGGGTTGAGATTTCACCGCTTCCGTTACAAGACGAGCAGGTCATGACTTGTTGAAAGACTCCCAACGGGGTTCGAGCCGAAGACACGACTTGACCTTGACCACCACATGTGGTGCATTTGGACGGGCTGGTCCCGGGTTTGGCACCGGACCCGTTGCAAGTTCCACAGCTCTCGAGACGAGTTACTTCGATCTCTTTTTCAACACCGAATATGGCTTCTTTAAAGTTTAAAACCAGATTGTAGCCTTGGTCTTCGCCTTGTGTAGCCCTATTACGTGTGGTTCTTCCACCCATGCCGCCCATTCCACCCATTCCGCCCAACCCGTCAAACAATGATTCAAACAGATCAAACGGGTTGCTGAAATCCTGTCAACACATAGAAATAAACCAACTTTAGACCACAAAGGTAGGCCTTTAAACGAACCAAAGGTTCATGAAGTGTTCGTGAACTTGTTCAGCGAGAAGTTCGTTGATGTTCATTTATTTAATAAACGAACAAACATGAACACACGTTTTGTTCATTCACTTATGTTCGTGAACGTCCGTTTATGTTCGTTTATTTACATTTGTTTATGTCCGTTTCAATCTATATACATAGTAGTTAAATTTATATAAATAGTAAACATAAAAGGAACTTTCTGACTACTGATATAAATATAACTAATTGGTAATTGGGCTTTTCTAGTAACAAAAATGGGTTTTAACAGAATTTATCATAATTAATCACTACGTTATATAAAAAAATTACTTTATGCTCGTTTATTTATGTTCATTTGTGTCTATTTATGTTTGTTCAATTATGTTCATTTGTGTTGTTTATTGTTTGTTATATTATGTTCGTTAAGTTTGTTTGTTTACGTTTGTGAATTGTTCGTTTAGGTTTTAAACGAACGAACACGAACATGCCCATTTTCTTAATAAACGAACATGAACAAAAAAAATGTGTTAGCTTATATGTTTGTGTTCGTGTTCGGTTAAAGTTAATAGAACGAACACAAACATGCCTCTGTTCGTGTTCGTACGGTTCATTTACAGGCCTACTCAAAGCCGGGGATGCATAGCTTTTAAAGGTGACAAAATTGCTACCTCAGGATATCTATAAAAATAAATTATTACTGTTTAGGTAAAAGAAAAAAAAAAAAAAACTGACCCCTGTACCAACGCCAGCGCCTTTAAGTCCAGCCTCCCCATATCTGTCATATATGGATCGCTTTTCATCATCAGATAAAACCTGCATAACAACTTATACGTTAAAGTCCAGATAAAGAAAAACCAATGATATGCCAAATTTACTAAAACTATGAGGTAGGATGGGGTACCTCATAAGCATTGCTAATATCCTTGAATTTTTGTTCAGCTCCTGGTTCCCTGAAAGAAGCAACAATATCAGCATAATTTATTTATACGAAAAAAATAATAAAAAAATGTCGCTATTTATCGCTATATACTATATAGCCACATATGATCTATATGCTACGTAGGGCGCTATAGCCGCTGTTGACAGCTATAAGCTACATGCTAGAGAATTATCGAGCTATTCATCAGTCAAGATATTTTTCGATCTTTTGATATCCAACTAAAGACACACGAAATGCATAAGAATGATTGTTTATTTTATATGATTTCGTAAATTTTCATAAGATAAAGAACAATAACTGTCAATTCGCAAACATTAAAATTACAAATCAAAATCGGTATTTGGACACTGGTAATGTATCGTATGTCAGTTAAACTGAATCAGATTAGTTGAGTGCTTGTAAAGCTGAAAGTGACAGTTGAACTTACTTGTTAACATCAGGATGATAACTCCTTGCAAGCTTCCTATATGCTGTCCAAACACACACCATTTTCTTAGACCAAAGTTAGTTATGATCACAGATGAATATTACACATATATGTTAGTAATTTATCATTGGGCTAAGACTTTTACTAACCACTTTTTATTTCTGATTTGCTAGCATTCTTCGACACGCCAAGTACTGAATAATAATCCTGTGTATACAAGGTAGATGCACTTAAATAATCAACATTTTAATAAACAAAAGGAGAAGAAATAAAAGAAGTAAGTACACTTTTACAGATGATGGTCTGACAGCGAACTTACACTTTCAGCCCTAACAATGAGGCGGCCACCTCTTCGGTGATGAGATTTACCAAATGACCCAATATTGTATAGTTCATGCAAAGAACCTTGTGAACAGAAGGCGGAACACTGTGATGCCAACTCTTTTGTATTGCCTGAGAAACTGAAAAACCAAACAGACAATAGATTTATATAGAAAGAACTAGGTTAGAACCCCGTGTATTACACGGGTTGAATAAATTTAGTTTTATATACTAAATAATAAAACAATATATCTTTAAAAACCTTGTTTATTACACGGGTTTGATAAAAATAATTATACACATTAAATATTAAAAAAGTTACATTTTTAAGAACACCGTGTATTGTCAGGTTGAATAAATGTAATTTTATATATGTATTGTAAAGACTAGAAAATTTTAGTCACAACATAGGGGAACTAATAACTTAGCTTTTACTTTCAAGGCTACCTATAGATTTTTTTTCAACTGCACGTTAATTACTATCATGTTATTAAACTAGAAGTGCACGACTGTATTTAGCCTAGTCTAGAGGGTACCCATGTGTAGCATGTATCTATTATTATAGAGCCCTATTGTAACCATTTTAATGCATATGTTTAATACCTATAGATCATTTAACGCATAGATGTTCTTATCTTTCAAACTGTCATATGAACATCGTGCTTACAATTAATTTCATGACCTTATAATAACCTTCCATTTACCAATGAACCAATGATAAAATCCATGGTAAAGTGTAATTTCAAGTAAGATATATTCAAGTTACATCAATATATCAGCCTCTCGTTACACCATAATGTACCAGCAAAGCATATTATATAATCGCTGCACCATAATGTACCAGCAAAGCATGCCACTCATCTCAGTGCATGAAATGGAACCTCTAAATGAACAACTTAACTGACCCATTTAGATAGGTGAGCATAACTGAGAATGTCAATAAAAATGATTCCTTACAACAGAACACCCATCTCTAATACAAATGATTTCAGATCTTCAAAGTATTTCTAACAATGGGAAAGATTCGACTCGTAATTTCCAAATATATGCATGCGTAGTAGACACAGCTCAATAATGTACCTAAAATCTCTACTAATATGACCTCCTTATGTCTGTCTCGACGACAACCTAAGATAACACGTCTATTCTATTTAAAATTTTCTGCTTAAGATTCCAAAAAATCGGAAAGGTCAACCACAACTAAAAAGCAAAGTCGTTGTACGAACAAGATTAAAAGGGAGAAAAACCACAAAAAAAAAAAGCATAACATGGCCCATTCAAGTGGTCTCATTACTTAATGGTTAACGAACACAATCTTTAACTTTAAAAGGTAATATAACCGTACTCACCGAGGCAAATGCATAAACGAACTGTTGGCGGAAGAAGCTTTGGACATCAATTGAGGTTGCATTCCCCACCGAGCCACCCATGTACTCCCTCCCGGTACGATTGCCATTAGATATACTTACTCTCTGCAGATGAACAAAAACAATTGAAACCTTCACAAAAGTATACAAGAATAAATTAGGTCATGACCTCTATAAACGACTATCCATTCCTATTTCCTAATGAAAGAGCATACATGTATACCTTATCTATACATTCAATTGGAACAATAAGAATGTTAAAGTGTACAGAATCCATAATCGCAACTGATTGTTTATAAAATTGAATGTATTTATGAGTAATGAAAACAGTGGTGGCGAATTAGAGTGAATAATAATACTAGTACTTTTGAATTCAATTAAGAAACCTGAACGGAGGAGGTTAAGTAGGACTCGAACGGCGGAGTTGCGGTGGTTGGTGGCAGGCAGAGAGATGAGGCTTCCAGAAGAAAAGGGAGTTTGGAACAAGGGTTATGTTAGTGGTGGTGTTGCCAGATAAGAGTTTCAGTTCCTATGCTTCTTTCTGCACCACACTCCCATGGACCTCGCTTCTTTCTAACCATTGATTTTGAGGAATATAATAGGTCTACATATTCACACACCCAACTCCCTATTTTCACACCCTTTAAGACGCCTCGTATAGACCTATACGAGGCGTATTACATTTTTCAATTTCCAAGAGAATCTCTGATTATGTCGTATTTTGTCTTATTTGCCTCGTATATGCCTCGTATAGGCCTATACTGGGCGTCTAGGCGAAAAAAGACCATTTAACCCCTGATTTAGGCCTATACTGGGGGTAAATTGGTCTTTTTTGCCTCTCTTATATGCCTAGTATAGGCCTATATGAGGCGTATGTATATAATTCAAATTACCATTTTACCCCTGAGTTAGGCCTATACTGGGGCAAAACAGGGCTATAATGGTCTTTTGGGCACCAGTATACGCCCAGTATAGGGCTATACGGGGCCTATACGAGGGGTCCAAAAGACCATTATAGCCCTGTTTTGCCCCCAGTATAGGCCTAATTCAGGGGTATAATGGTCTTTTGGTCCACATAGACGCCCAGTATAGCCCTATACTGGGCGTCTATTTTTTTTTCTCTCTTTTTAAATATCAATAACACTAATATTAACTATAAAAAAACTCATATTAATATCAATAACACTAATATTAATTATAAAAAACTCATATTAATTATAATAACACTAATATTAATTATACGATGCCTATACGAGACTTATACTATATATACGACACGATACAACACGATAGGCTTATACGAGACTTATACTACACTATACTATACGATACGATGCGATACAACACGATACTATAGGATACGATACTACATCCATAGGCCCATACAATGCGATACAACACGATACAATACGATACTATAGGATATGATACAACGCCCGTATACGTCGATAGGCCTATACAAGACCTATAAGGGACCTATACGAGACTTATACTACACTATATGTTAAAAACAATGTAATATTTCTATGATCGAATATTTTTAAAGGCCGATCTTGAAAACGGCAAAATATTTTTATAAAAAAATAAAACTTTTCTTAAAAAACAACTCAAATTACCCCACCAAAACACCCATTTTTTTACTCAAAAAAAACATCACCCTCCAAAAACAATCAAATTACCCTACCAAAACATCTATTTTTCAACTCAAAAAAACACCAACGATGGGTCCTAATATTAATTATTAAAAATAAAAAACTTGTTTTTGTATAAAAGTTCGCTAAAACGATTAATATTGTATAAAATGTTTGTAAAAAAAAAACCTTATATACGCTCAGTATAGGCCTATACGAGGCATATATGGGGCAAAGGGTCATATATGAGACCTATACGAGGGTCCCTATACGCCCAGTATAGGCCTATACGAGGCATATTGAAGCAGTCAAACCAGAAGTGACATGAGTCAGACACTGACTTTGATGTAACCCTATACGTCTCGTATAGGCCTATACGAGGCATATACGAGGCAAAGGGTGTCTAAATAGGCAGATAGGGTGTGTGAATAGGTTGAGCCATATAATATAGAGTAAATTACAAATTTTTTTATGTTAACACCAGATTGTAAAATAAAGTGTGTCCTTTATCTTCAAAAAGTACAAAAAACGTACTCGATGTTTGCAAACCCTTGCACGTTACGTCTTTTAGCCCTAACTCAGTTAGTTTTCATGGTTAAATCTGACTAAATAGACCCCACATAAGGGTATTTTAGTCATTTTACCCTAAATACTAACATAAAAATGATAAGAAACAATAAATAATTTCTTTGTTTAAATATACATGTATCTATAGGGTAGGGCTATATAGAAAACCCTATCTATATAAAAAACCCTAGAAAACCCAACCTCCCGACATTTTTTTATTTTTGAAAAAAATAACACATGTAATATACATGTTTTTAAGAGTTTTGGGCCAAAAAAATCAAAAAAAACGCCGAAGGGATAATTTAAAAAAAAATTCAGCAATTTCTGTCTTTTGTGCCTAACACATGTTAGGCAACCGGACATTGCTGAAATTTGTTTATTTTTTTTTTTAAATCCCTTCGGCGCTTTTTTTGTTTTTTTTTTTTGCCCAAAACACTTTAAAACATGTATATTACATGTGTTATTTTTTTCAAAAAAAAAATTGTCGGGAGGTTGGGTAAAAATGGGGGGAGATTTGGGTTTCCAGAGTTTTCTAAGAAAATGAGGGTTTTCTGTCTAGCATTGCCCTGTATCTATATATCTATATACATATAGACACATATAAACTCTCTATCTCGATCCATCTCAACTCTCTCTCGCTCACTACCAGACTCCCACCACCACCCACCACCCACCTGCCACCACCTCCACACACCCCACAACATCTGTAACCTGCGTCTCAAACCCACCACCTACCATCACCTCCAGACACCCCACACCACTTGTCACCGCTACTCAAATCCACCACCATCCAAATACATCGGGTGATTACAAGCACCAGATCGAAAATCTCAACCAAAATTTCGTTACTATATGTACTTTATACTCATATGCGTCTGATGATGTGCTTTTAGCGACTGTTCTTTCCAACCACCGCAGAACCTCCAGCGCCACCGTCAACAACCACCGTTTCTTCCACTTCCGGTTTCATTTATCCCCAAACCTCCAAACAAACAAACACCACACTTAATCTGATCACCACCATTCTTAATTTCATTTATCCCTAAACCTTAACTTTTTTATGCTTCATCGACATCATTAATCCCTAAGTTTACTTTCAAAACTCTCTAACAAGTTACTGTTATCTTTGCCTCTAACTTGCGATTACAAAAAATGTACCTGAGATTAGAGTAAATTAGGGTTTTCGTTTCTTGCAGGTAGCCAAGATCTTACAGATATGAGAATGGCGGTACCCGGGTGATGGTGGTGGTCGGATGGCGGTAGCCGGGTGGTGGTTGTTGAGAACAGAGGGAAATGATGAGAAAAGTAATGGGTTGTTTATGATGGTGGTGCTAGAGTGGTGATGGGAAGAAGAAGTTAGAGAGGGAGAGAAAGAGTTAGGAGAGAGAAAGAGAGTGAGAGATCAAAGATCAGAGAGGAGAAAGGATATCTGATTTATTTTTCTTCTTCATATTTTTTTATTAGTATTTAGAGTAAAATGTCCAAAATACCCTCATGTGAGGTCAACTTAGTCAGATTTAACTATTTAAATTAACTGAGTTAGGGCTAAAGGACATAACCTGCAAGAGTTTGCAAACATCGAGTATGTTTTTTGTACTTTTTGAAGATAAAGGACACACTTTGCAATCTGGTGTTAACATAAAGGACGAGTTTTGTAATTTACTCTATAATATATATTCTGGGTCAGGATTTGGGGAAAACGGTTAAAAGTGTGTGAACGGTGAGAACGCTTATGGATCGTCAGATCAAAACAATCTATGGACTAGATGGGCGCGGTCGCGTTTTCGTAAATAACATCAATTTTATTACTTGAACGTGCTTCATTAAGGGTAACAAGATCTTTTTACTGTCCAAATTCAAAACGCCAAACTAATAAGCAACACGCCATTCAAAACGACTAAAACACCATTAATACAAAACGCCAAATCTTAATGATAAAATGCATTGCAGACTTAGCAGGTAGATGGAACAAACAGTAATTGAAAGTCAATTATTAACATTTATTACAAAAAATTCCATCCTAAACTACGCGCCAAAAACATCATTATATAACGACGTTACCATCGCTTCCATCATCACTTCCATTAATCATACTAAAAACACCATCTTTAACCAAAATGCCAAATTTAACTAAAACACCAAAATGGCAACCGTCGTTTCATGGAGATACACCCTCAGAATCAGAAGATTCGTGATACGTTTTGACAATAGAAGAAGAGTGTTTGTTAAAACAATCAAAGCCATTTTGAACATGGAAGAAGAAGTACAGAGGGGGATCCTATCACTTGGCATCCCTCTTGATAACGAATGTGGTGAAACACATAAGGTTATAAGAAGAATAACCTGAAAATTTGGACCAAACAAAGCAAATGCAAAAATGGACTCAGTCATCACATCATGACGTTTTGATGAAGATACAGACATAGTCACCGTTATATGTGACAAGGGAGCGCAGGAAGACTACATGCTTGAAGATATTATGACCAAGCAGGGTCTTGGGTTCCTGAGGGAGTTACACAACACCACAAGTTTGAACACAAAAATGAACATAAAATTGGCGTTGATGCAGGACATGTTCAAATGGAGGCTTCAAAATCTTCATGTCACACCCCAACCAATGGCGGAAACATCGGGATGAGACGAAGTGTGAAGATTGCTAGAGACGTCATAACGCTATTTGTGACAATATTTAATAAACCGATTTCATTTCATAATTCAATTGTCAACATTACAAGGAAATCAAATAACATCAAGTTCAAAGGAAATACATGACAACATAATCAAAATTGATACAACATATTAAACTTAAACGTCTATATGTGTATCTAGGCATCAACGCTACTTCTTTTCATAGCATCGTCATCATCAACAACCTGTAACATGTTTAAAATACAATTCAATGCAAAAGCAAAGGCGAGTATACAAGTTTGGTACGTACATAACAAAAGATAAGTTTTAAACAATTCCTCATAGCAAGCATGTGATTCAAGATAAACAATAAATTTGGCATGTGTCTAACATATCAAACCAATGATAAAACGCAATATGCTCATGACATAACCACAAGTCTACGGGCGGGTCGTTAATCCTATAGCGCTACATATGTCATGGTTAGGCTCTTACGAAGTTAATGATAAGTTCAACACATAATGTCCTCAACCCAAGTTTAAAGTATCAAGCAATCACGTATACGAGCATGTAATAGGAATGTTTGTGCATTTAAGTAAAATGTTTATGTGTAAGTTTTTTATAAGTAAACATGTTACACCCCAAAAAGTGGTAAAAGTAAAGAGGGGAATACGAGTATACTCACTAAGTTTGCATATGCTTTCCGATTATCCAATTGTTGACGAGTAGAGATTTGGAGTCCGAATGTATAAGGGTTAAAGTTCAAGTATGTTTAGAGTCGAGATTCGGAATAAAACAACATGAAAATAACATATGAGAATAACATGTGAAAATAATCATCTTCAACACATAACACTTGTATGACACTTGGTAACCACAAGGGTTATAATGATTTCATGAGTTGAACACCCATAAGAATCATAACAAGGTTTAGGTCTTTAGATGATGTTCTACTACTTTGACAAATGAACATGAATTCAACATCAAAGGTTCGAATGTACATAGATATTATTTAGGTTGTATAGTATATTTTATTAAGTCCAAAGGTTCAAGTATTTCAAGCATGAGGTAGAAGATTACATCTTCATTTAGGTACCTCAAAATATGTCATAGAAATCATGTAGGAGGTAGGAAGATCAAATCTTCCATTTAGGCACCTCTAGGTGTTCACCACTACACTTGGTGTAAAAACAACCAAGGAGGGTCATGAACATACAATAAGGAATGAATAAATACAACTAATCTAAGGAAAACATCAAGTAATGTGTGGATTTACAAGCAGGATAGCCCAAGCTAGTCCTATAATCACACAAACATCAAGCATTAGGCTTGTTCATTACTTGTGGGTTAAAACCCAAACAAAACAGAAAGTATGTGAGGTTTACACCTCTAATTTCACATGTCTCAACCTCGTTTTTAAGCTTAACTAACCATGGAAGAGGTTATAAGCATAAGACCGTGGGTTTGAGTGAGTTAAACTCAAGTTTAAACAAGTTTATCAAAGTTTGAAATAAGAACAGAAAAATCAGTCCACTTTGGAGCCCTTTTGGCAACGTTCCAGGCTCTGGTTTTCCAGGGAAAACCCATGGAAACGTAGCTAAGGTCAATACAAAGTAGTAGGAAAAAGAATCGAGTGAATCGGATAAGAATTGAGTGAGTTATGCTCATTTTCGTGAAGGGGTGTCAATCTGCTCGAACCCTTGCTTTCAGCTACAGTTTGGAGGATGTTTTAAGAGTTTTTAGTGTTGCAAAAGTGGCAGGGAGGCTGGTTATAAGTGGTATTTATAGGGGGAAGGATTAAGGTTTCAATGGGTTGGGCTTTGGAAGTGTTTAGAATGGGTTAAACCTTGAAACTAGCCCACAAAACCCAACTATATGGGGCTGAATTTTGCTGAATTGGGGCTGCCATATTTCTTTATTTTTTTTTATTTTTAAAACATTATAATGAGTAATTTTGTTAATTAAGTTGTGTAATAATATGCAACAATGTTTCCCCAAACTTGTAACAAGGTAAAATATGAAATAAAACATGATTTAACTAGGTAAAAAGTGTAATGTATAAGTATGTAACATGTTTGTAAGTGACAAGTATATGTCACATATTAGATGATTAATCGTTGTATAAATAAGCATATTATTAGGGGTTTTTAAGTATCAACAATTTAAGGACAAACATGGACATGTATCGTGAATAAGTATCGTATAAGTATGAATTACAAATAAGGATTCGATGTACAATGAATTCGAACGTATGAACATGTATGAATATGTAGAAGGTGAATTTAAAGAAATACGAATTTTATTTATGATCCAAGTCTCGGATTTTACAACGAAAAGACGACTACAATAATACAAGATTTCCAAAAATAGCATTACAAGGCGAGCTTTCTAATTATGGAAAGTATGAAAAAGCAGGGCATTACACTTCAAGAACAAGAAGCCAAGGAAAGTGAAAGTGATGACTTGGATGAGAGACTGGAAGAAGAATCCGAAGAAGAAGACGAGGGGAGTGATTGATACTTCTCAGACAAAGTCCCTTCTGACGAGGAGTTTTAATTTTTTTTTTTCTTTTGTGTAATTTTTTTTCAAATAATAAAATACTATATTTCTCTCATTAGTTACAAAATACCAAAATGCCACAAAAACCATTAAATACAAAACGCCAAATAATGAAAACTATTTTTTCTGTGTTTTAGTTAGTGTATTTTATCATCTTGGTCTACAAAACGCCAAACTTGAAAGATGGTACGTATTACAGCCTTAACAGATAAAGCAGAACAAAACAGTAAATACAAACAGTAACTGAAACGACGGATACTTTATTACTAGCAATTATTATAATAAAATCCCGCCTAAACTATGCTCCAAAAACATCCTATAAAGAGAAACGTCTCAGCACCTTCCATTGATCACACCCAAAAACAAATGCCATGTTTCCTAAATACCACTCACTTTAAAACGCCAAAAAAAGTTAAAAAAAAAACACAGATGACAAACCTCATTTCTTGGATATTCAGTATTGTTCTGCATGAAGTTTCACTGAATGAATTCTTAGGTGAGGTGGGTAACTCTATACGATTTTGCTGAATGAGATGGACAAATCTTCAAGAAAAAGAGACTGATGACAGTGATATGTCATTTTGTGTGCTTTGTTCTTGAAGAAGGTTTGGATAAGAAGAAGAGACCGATCCCAGTGTAAATGCTATTTTGGACTCCATGATAATAATGAGGATGACGGCCAAATAACATCCACACATACGGGCATCGATCTATGTCTCTAAAAATCCACAAAACCACTACAACAACAACAGATCACACCAAAAACCAGGATGCCATATTTTACTAAATATTCAGCTTCGTCTAGAGTCGGGCGTTATGTAGGAAAATCGGCATCTATCTAAGGTATTCAAAGGTTCAAGGCACAAAACTTCAAGAAGAAGATACTGATGACAATGAAGATTTGGATGAGAAATTGGATTAGCATTTTTATTTTTATTTTTTTCATTTTTTTAGGGGGGGGGGGGTCATTTTCTGTGGTTTGTTATCTAATTCTCCACTGATAAAATACATTATTTCTGTAAAATGCTTATAAAACGCCAAGATGCTATAAACACCAAACGCCTAAAAGTGTGAAAACTGTGAGAACGGATCCTGGCCAAACACGTTGTTGTTATATAAAATGCCAAAAAGCCAAAACTTATAATAAAATTACTTTAACCAATTATTATTAAAAACTCCAAAAATTAACTAAACGCCATTAAAACAATGTGGCATCTTTATCTAAACGCCATTAAATACAAAACGCCAAACCCTAAAAAGATAGGACGTGTTACAGCTTTAACAGATAAAGCTGAACAAAAAATAACTATAAACAGTAACTGAAACAACGAAAACTTTATTACTAACATTTATTATATTAAAAGTCACGCCATCATAATTGAATTTATTTATCTTTCCAAAACGCCATAATTACCTGTCACATTATAGGTCTGCATCCTACATGGCACGACAAATGATACACAAAATACACATAAAAAATATAATTACTAATGCTTTTAGTGCCAAAAACACATATCTACCTCGCGCAAAAAAAAAAAAAACCCATTATATAAGTTGAACAGGTAAACAAAGCTCAACACTCCACACATTCTCTTAACACATCACACATAGTCTAAACCGCCATACAACTTAGAAAAAATGGCTCAGGTTATTGCATGGAGGTTTGAGAGGTCAGAGAGACGTTTCGTCCTAAAGTTCTCTGATAGAAGAAGGGTGAAAGTCAAGACAATCAAGGTCATACTTAGTATGGATGAAGCTGTCCAGAGGGATATTCTGGACCTTGGGATTCCAATGGCCTACGATTGTGAAAGGACTCGAACGGTAATAAGAAGACCGAAGAGAAAATTTCCAGCAGATGATGATGATGTTGACAATACTGATCTACCAAAAGTTACCAGTTGGGGTTTGGATGAACAATCAAGAACGGTGAACGTGACTTATCAACACGGAGTGGATTATTCATTGACAATGGACGAAATGCTGAACACAGATAGACTACATCTTCTTGAACAACTCTGTGATTTAGCACCTTCGAACGATGCAAGATCCAGGGTTGTGATGATATTTAAGTATAGGATGCAACAAAGACGAGACGAGATTATGGAGTTATACGCCATGCATAAGATGATGATGATGAGTCTGAAGAAAGTGATGAACAAAGCGATGGGTACATCTCTGATGTAATACCATCCACAGAAGACTATTAGTTTGGTTTGATTTCGTCTTTTCGGGAGGGGGCGGCCGACCCCCTAAAATTTTTGCTCAGTAATGGAGGGTATATGGTTTCCGTATAGAAATTTTTGGATATATACGTTTTCGACCCCCCAATTTTATAGAAATTTTTAGCCCCCCCCCCCCCCCAATCGGAAATCTCAAGTTTCACCACTACTTATCCACCGTGGTTCGCGTTGATTAAACCACGACAGGCAACCGCGGGCCTTCTTCTCCTTTATACAAAAATAAATTAAAATAAGAGGATAGTGGTTTGGGTCATGACGCTGATGTGGAGAGTCATGGTGGTCATAAGGGTCATGCCACACCCTATAGCCTTATGAAGTTACATTTACGCCACCTCTAAACTTACCATTTACGCTGTTCAATTTTATACTTTGATTTTTTGGTTAAATTACATTTTTCGTCCTTTATTTTTGTATCGGATTGCAATGAATACCTTTTAACCTTAATAATTACAATCACAATCATTTCTTTATGAAAACCATTACACCATAGGCCATTTGACCCTAACCTGGTTAAATTTTTTTAGTTAAGTATAGCATGTGCGTTGCACATGAGGGTATGTTAGTAATTTTACTAGTATAATAGACGAAAAGTGTAATTTACCCTTAAACAAATAAACAACCCCCAATCTCTCAATCTCGTTCCCCCCCCCCCCCCCCCCATCTCAATTCCCTCTCTCTTTCCAACCAACCTCCACCACCGCCACCAAATTTGACCCCACCACCAAATCCGACGCCAGTGATATGTTCGCAAATCTGATAGGCTTCGAGGGTCGCAGGAGGTTGGAGACGACCTGCTGTGGTGATGTTTGCCACATTAGACCTAGCAAATCAGGTTGGTTGTCGTTGCCAGAAAACTGCTTAACATCGGGTGGAGTTTTTTTGGTGCATCTTGGGGTCAACTGGGGCAATACATGCTGGATATGATGAATGGTGGCATTGAAACAGGGGATTGATGTTGAACTTGTTGGTTTGGTTTAACTTTATGTGAAAGGGTGGGGGTTAGTTAATGGTGATGGTACGTGAGAGAGAAGGGTATTTATATTTGTTTCATAAGTTTTAAAATTTTATATTCTTTTATTTATTAAAAACTAAAATAATTAAGTAAAAAAAAAAACTAATCTGCCCTTATATGAGTAGACTTAAACTAAAAATTGTAAACTGATTAGTGCTAAAGGACCAAAGATATAATGGTTTTTATAAAGAAAGGATTATGAGTGTATTTACTAAATTTAAAGGATATCCATTTGAATATAATACAAACATAAAGAATGAAAAATATAATTTTCCCGTTTACTTTTTTTTATGCCCAATTGGACTATGTCACATTTCACGTTCATATTGTTTTTTCATCTAATAACTTATAAAAACATAATGTTTTATAAAGTTCTGAAAGTTTCGTACGTTTCAAAGTAAGTTCCGTTTAACATCAAGTTGCGTGTGATAATGTACAAGTTATTGAAGCACAAACGTATAACATTTATTTAATTCAGTCTAAGGGACTGTTTGTTTACCTCTTAATGAGACCCTTAATGGTCCAGAGTTCAGCACCTAGTGATTAAGACTGTTTGTTTCGTGAACAGATGTCTGAATGATTCAGACATTTACCTCTGAATGGTTAAGCATTATACTGAGTCTGAATGGTTAAGACCTCTAATCTGAATTGGTCAGACATTTGTCTCTGAACGGTTAAGTATTATATTGGCTCTTAATGGTTCAGATCTCTTACTGGTTTAGACCTCTTACTGGTTAAGCACTTAATCATTCAGAAGTTATCAAACAACCCCTAACTCTTTCCTATTTAAATTCTTAGATTTTTTGGACTTCTTTTATACGCTCTTCTCACGCGGGTACTTAAGGTATTTTTTTTCTTAATAAACTTTTGACAAAGTTAATTTTTCTACGGTTTAACACGTCGCACAACCGTTTAGGCATGAACCTCGTTATCACTTATGTGCTTTAGGAATGACTCCTGTCCTTAATTGTCCTCCAAAGGCTAAACATCCTTTGAATGTAGTTATGAACATAACCTGGCTGAAGAGTAATTCTAAACCCTTCAAACTAGTTTCGAAGTTATCTTTGTATGGGTTTTTTGGATCCGAATCCGAACTAAAAATTACACTACTAATATTTGATAAAATCAACTTGCATTAATACACTCATAGTCGTCGTTTAGATTATAAATTTATTTTAAATTTATAAAAAATGTTACTAAAACTTAGGAGTTGATTGAACTAGTATTCTTAGGGTGTAAAGGGTGTTCGGTGCTCCCCTCGTGGAGAGTAGTTGTCTCTCCACCCCAGCCAATCACTGTATGTGATGTTATCTTCCCTCTTAACTCCTCATTTTGTCTCAAACGTAAGGGGTGCTCCCCTCGTGAGGAGTAGTCAATTTCTTTTTTATTTTTTTTCATTTTTAAAAATTTTCCATTTATAATTAAAACATATTTTAAACAAAATATAACTGTATTAAATTAAAAAAAGACATTACATTACATTACATTAAATTAAACTAAATAAAATTACATTAAAATTGAAAATGAGGAAAATAAAACCATAAACCATAAAACGAAAACTAATTTTACTAATCGCCATTGGAATCCGCCTCAAGATGACGTAAAACTAGTCCCCAAGATGCTCCATGAGATCATGTTTTAGTCTCCAATTCGTATCTTCATCAACGAGCTCATTAAAAGCCGTATCATCGAAAACGGGCTCGACTGGAGGATTCTGAATTTGTACCGGTGCTATCGTTTTTCCTTCGACTTTTAAAATCATGTCATGTAAAATGATGCACGTATATACAACACACCTAATATTTTTTCACAGTCTTAGCACACATTGGTCAATTAAATATACCCTATGTTGACTTAAAAACACCAAAAACACGTTCCACATCTTTTCTTGCCGCATCGTATTGCCTCTTGAACTTCTTTTCGTTCGGAATGTGAGGATACGCACATATTTTCACAAACACAGACCAGGTATGGTAAATTCCATCAGTAAGATAACATCCACGTTTGTATAAGTGTATAAGTGTTCGTTCACGTAAAATGGATATTTTGGCGCAGTTCTATTTCGTTGAGTAAGAAATAATGGAGATTGTTGGAGCATGATATGCTCACAACGTTCTATAAAAATTAACTAATTTTAACCCTAAACTAGACACTCTAAGTTTTAAATTTATAAATTAAGACTCTCTAAAACCTAAACCACACAACCGTAAGTGTGCCGTTCAATTTAGTACTGCTAAAATAAGTCCGAGTATCGAACTCACAATAATCTACTAATTCTGTTTACTAAAATCGATTACCATTAACTAAATTGACTCACAATAATCTACTAAGTCCGAGTATCGAACTCACAATAATCTACTACCTCATTTTTTTTCTTTTAAACCCTTAAATTTAATGTAGATAACAGTTTTTAATTTTAATCTTTTTTTAATCAATAATCAACAGTATAATCTCTTTTTCCTTTTTAAACAATAATCAACAGTTGTAGTTTTATTTTTTTAATTCATTTCCTTATTATATTAAAAAAAACCTAAACAATTATTAATAACATGAATAATTAACCATTAATTTAATTTCTTTTATAACTTTAAAAGGTTAATAATGTAATAAACTATAATATATAATTAATTAATTTGCAAACCTTCAATAATAGAAATTTTATTTAACAAGATCGTTATGTGGTATTTGAATATTTAGGATAACAGTTTCGTTCGTTCGGAATTCTTTTCCCTATCTTTCCGCGTACGTTAGCTTTAAGAAAATCCTTATACGCAACCACTGTGAGTGAATCTTACAAATCCCCTTTTTATTTTATTTATACGTTTTTGGGGTGTATCATGTGTCGCATATCTTTATTTCATTTTACCAATTCAAATACGTGCAATTACCATTATGTGAAGTATTTGGGTTATGTGTTGATTGTTTGTTATCACTTGGTGCATTTCATTCATTTTGGACATCACATCATCATAGGCTCGTCGGTTCCCCATTACCTATGAGCGGAACTTGACGTTGCCAATCATACGAGGTTAGCTCCGTTTGATTGAGCTTAGACCTTGCAGCACACCATAATACCGTGCAACATACATACATTCATATGAATCATTACATTTGGTTTGTTTATTGTTTGAGGTTGTGTTATGTGTTGTTTGGTTGTTTATCACTTGGTGCATTTTCATTCATTTTGGACATCACATCATCATAGGCTCGTCTGTTCCCCGTTACCTATGAGCGGAACTTGACATTGCCAACCATACGAGGTCAGCTCTGTTTGATTGAGCTTAGAGCTTGCAGCACACCATAATACCGTGCAACATACATTCATTCATTGGCACACCATAATACCGTGCAACATACATTAATTCATTGGCACACCATAATACTGTGCAACATGCATACAACTATTGAATCATTTCAGTTGGTTTGTTTATCGTCTGAAGTTGTGATATGAGTTTGATATATAACATACATACATGCTTACTTATATTGGTTAACGCACGTTTTCTCAATAAATCAAATTTAATCATAATGATTTTTCAAATAACAATAAGGTTCACTCGCCAACTTTTGTTGACCCAAAAACCATTTTTACACATGATACAGGTGAACATGTACGAAGAGAAGATTGGACATAGGATGGGCCTTAGTTAACAAGAAACGGATTAGTTGAATTAAATTGTTATATGTCTCTTATGTAATTTGTATTTCGATTGTTTGTTCTGTGAAACATATAGTTGGATCAATGATTATTTAAAACTCGTAATAGCAAGTCATAAGCTATTCGGATCAACCCAATCATGCCCCGATCACCTATTCCGTTTTGGTCGGGGTGTGACACAACCACACTCTTCTTTCCCATGAGGTGGCCTCTTGTAGAGGTGTCGAAACGAGTTTTAGTCTCGTAGGTGTGACCATTGAAAATTTTCTCAACAAGGGCCTAACCTAATAGGCCATGTTGAGAGCATCGGGCGATGAGGTTTTGAAAATGTTCCCAAGCCTGGTAGTATGGTTCATCGAGCTCCATTCGATTCGAAACGAATGGACTTGGTTCCGAAGCCTAGAAGTTTTAGCAGGGGGAAGTATTTGTTCAGAAATCCTTCACGGAGTGTTGCCCATGTGGAAAACGTACCGGCAGGCTGAGAGTCAAGCCAAGTGGCGCCTCATCCAGCTAAAGTGAATAGGAACAGTTGAAGGAATATAGAGTTATCCGTGGCACCTTGAAGCTTGAAGGTGCTATAGATGCGGGTCAGGAGGGCAATGTGGGCAGGTGCATCCTCATCATCATGACCATGGAACTAGCAAGAGTTAGCAACGGTGGTCATAATGTATGAGGGAATCTGCCAGGAGTTGCCATTGGTGGAATGGTGATGGGTGAATAAACACCAATTAAGCCCTGGGTAGACTACTGGTGAATGGTCCTACGTTCGGCTATTTGAGTAAACGGATATGGTGTATTAGGTGGTGCGGGTGGTGTAGATGGTGGAGTAGAGTCAGAAAGGGGCAAGTGTGAAGAAGAAGAAGAAGTACTAACCTCGAATTTTAAATCCGAAATATTTGGGAGAATAAGCGGTGGCGGCGTTCCTTGCGATCGCAAATGGGCATTCACTGCAAAACAGATACAAGAAAGATAAGAAGACTTGACTGACTGACTGACTTAAAACAAAACAAAACAAAACGACACTAGCACAAATAAAGAAAATAAGTATAATCAAAGCTATAAACGCAACTGCCAAGAGTCCCCGGCAACGACGCCAAAAACTTGATGTGCTCACAGTGGTGTATAAAAACTAACTAATTTTAACTTTAAACTAGACACTCTAAGTTTTAAATCTATAAATTAAGACTCTCTAAAACCTAGACCCGACAACTGGAAATTGTACCGGTCAATGTAGTACAGCTAAAGTAAGTTTGAGTATCGAACCCACTAGACTCTACTAATTGCGTTTACTAGATTCGATTACTATTAACTAAATTGACTAGACTAATTTGTTTTGTTGTTTGGGGGGGGGGGGGTTCTAACAAACTACTAAAATTAACTAGAGCTAACAAAGACACAAATTAACTGAAGATGTGATCAGATGACGGAATACACACTACATAGGCAGACTCCTACACATGTTTGACACTTTCTATCGGTTATGGAACTATTGTGGAAACCAGGATCTTAAAATACTAAACTTAAAGGATAATGTGAAGGACTCTCGACCCTTCTCGAGAAGAAACCTATGGAAACCTAAAAGCTGTTAAACTACCAGGTTTAGAGGATTCTCTCACGGACTTTCCTACTGTATTAATAAAGTACCATCTAGACAATCTATCTCACAGTGCGAAAGTCACAGGTAACTAAGAAATCCTGATTAGACTCAGCTAGCAAACAAAGATAGGTAAACTAAGGGATCTTCTCACGAAGTATCTAACCCTAACAATCTAATCACTCGAAACAAACTGAAAACCTCTCACTTCACAACTATTAAGGTTGGTAGAACACCTAAACCTATTTGAATCACAACTATACTCCTATGGGTACAACGTACGCTAGCAATCAAAAGCACAAAGCAGTCAACCTAGCATGCAACTATATTATATGTAAGACATTCGCCAAGTACACATGAAGAGTTATAATGGATCAAAGAACAGGTTTTGATACACAAACACATCAAATCATTAAAACCAATATTGATTACTTTATTATTAAACCACAATCTAATTCATAAACCGGATAGAAAACAAAGTATCAAAACATGGTAATCATCAATCTAGGCAGTGTTTAATGTTTTTAGCCTAGCATAGCTTTTAAACCATAAACAATCATCTTAAAGGATTCACAAAACACGGTTCAAAACAAAGAAAAAATGTGTGACCCAAAGTATGAAAACCAGAAGAATTCACAATCTCGTGCTCCAAAGCTTTGACCTTTATGATCCTTTATCTTTAAAAAACCTTCTTACAGCTCCCAAATTCGTCTTAGATGTGTTAATTTCCGTCCAAGGAATGTAGAATATGATTATGATGTATAAAATTCATATTTATATGGTCTTTCATCACAACCCCAAACCCTAATATTGTTTTCACGAACTGAAACCCCGTCGCGCGATGCGACGGGTGTTGCCTTCCCTCTCGTGTGATGCGAGAGGGCTTTTGACCGGCTCATTGACTTTCCTCCCCTTGCGTGGCGCGAGGGTCTTCTCTTCCCTGTCGTGCGACACGACAGGGATGTTTTCCTCGATTTTCGTTCCGTTTCACTTCTCGTTCTCATACAACTCGCCCGGAGGCTTAGTTTCTTTCATATCTTCTCCTTTTAGCTTCCTTTTACCGCTAGAGCCCTGCAAAATACAAACGACTCGATAATATACAAAAACACATTAATGCCGATACAACTGGACTTGATAAATATACAAATTGTACACTAATAAGAGATGTAATTGGCATTACATCAGAGCACCTTAATGTCGTTTTGTGAAATTGGTGGACCACAAAAAGCATGCCAAACCCACAAATCTTGAGAAGCCACCACTTGGAGCATAACTGTCGGGTACATGTGATTTCCTCTCATATATTGGCCATCGAACCCTGTGGGACACATTCTCCAAACGAAATGCGTACAATCAAGGCTACCCCCAACATCCCAGAAAGGTGATGTTTCTCCTCATGAGCTTGGTACAAAAGCGCAACGTCGTGGCTTGTTGGTATACGTAAGAACTCGGGAGCGTACATACTACATATTGTTTCACAAAAAAAATGTAGACATTCACGGGAAGTCCTTTCGGACATATTTAAATACTCGCCATTCTCGTCTGGAGGGTTATCGGTTGCAAGTTGTTTAATCGCCAATGTAACTTTTTGCAACGGTGTAAAACTCTTCTTCATTCTCCCGTTAATGCCCTCTTCAAACCACGAATTATTCGATTCCACGTCGCTCACAATTTTTTAAAAACAACCTTTTTGGCATACGAAACCTATGACAAAAAAAAGTCATCATTGTATTTCAGCTCCTCGACAAAATAATCTGCCATAAGGGTTTCGTGGCCTTTCTCCCGATCACGACGGACATATATTTTTTTACTAGATGTGCCAGTGTCTTCTAGTTCGGCTTGTTCGATGAGATCTTTGAAAAAAATCAAATTACTATTGCTTAGGAGATTTCATCTTCGGTAATGTCAGGCGGAATAAACAACGGTATTTGATCCTCATTTTGAAAAATTGTGGTATAAAATGAGAAGAGAAATGGTTTGGTTTGTATCATTTGGTTCAGAATAGTTTTGGTTTGTGTAAAATGGATTGTGAACGGTTTGGTTTAAATATAAATAAAATGTAATTCAAAAAGAAAAAAACTAACTGCATTATAGCCGTTGAACCATCCCCAACGTTCGAAAACAACCTTCAATATATTCGGTGACTCCTCCTAGCCGTTTACCGCACACAATATGGGGATGGCGGCAGTGTTACCGCGCAATAACGGGTTCATAGCAAGCCATCCCCGCACACGCCCCTTACACCCTTATTATATTAGTATTCAATATAGATTATTGTGATTAAAATTTAACTATTTTTTCAAACTAAATCACACAAACGTATCACAATGGTAGTTACTCTTTTTAGCCTAACATCTTTTATGACCCTCTCAACGGGATTGGACAAATAAATGCTTGATAGGGGTACAAGTTTTTCAGATGAGAGGTTCTAAGTTCAAATCTAAGCATTAAGCAAGAGAAGTATTTTAATAAGCAAAAGAATTATCTATACTACTTTATAAAGCATATAGGAAGGATAGAATGGTCTTTTGCCACTTTACAAGTATTTAAAGCCCATTGTACAAACCTGTTAAGCACAAAGTGTTGAAAACTTGTTTTCAACACCTGATACCCACGCGGATCTTAGCCGGGTTAACTTGACCCGTTTTTAGTTTGATGGATCCAATATAATGTTTCATTCACTCTATCTAACCACAAAATTCGTTTCATCCATCCAGACACTCCACCTTTCTCTACAAACCCTAACCCTAACCTTCATTTCATCCACCGCTCCTCCACCGCTCCTCCACCGCTCCTCCACCGCTCCTCCACGGCTCCTCCATCGTTGACGACACCAGATCCGACACCAGATCCGACACAACATCGATTTCTATGGCTTCTTTCCCGGTGGCTTCAAGATCCGACACTATCTCAGTAGATCCGACACTATTTCAGTAGATCCGACACCAGATCTACTGGTTTGACTGTAGGGTACCTTTCTTGTTACCATATCTTATTTATTTATTTATTTTTTTGTTATTTGAATCTTCAATGGGTAATGTTTCAGATCTTCCTTTTGGTTGTGGGTTCGTCAACGATGGTGCTTGTGGGTGGAAGATCTGGCAAGATCTATGGTTTATTTGTAGTAGATATGTTCTTTGTAAGTAGATTTCTCGGTTTTATTTACAAGTCTAGGGTTTATTTACAAGATTTCTTGATTTTTTGTTTAAATTTATAGAATTTGACTGTGGTTAACGAGGGTTTATTTTTTTTGTTTAAATTTTTTGTTTATTAACGAGGGTTTATTTTTTTTTACTGTGGTTTAAATTTTTTGGTTACTAGTTTGGATATTTTGTCTGTGATTGTTAGGGAGTTCATTAAAAATGTTTTTTAGTTGGATAAGTCCAAACTAGGGTTACTGGTTTAGTTGTTGAAAAGACATGCATAAAAGATCTTGTGGTTAGGTTTAGAAATGATTTAACTATTCTGTGGTTGAAAAGACATTCAAATATTGTAGTGATTCATGATCAGAAAGGTTTGATTGTTGTATTAATGAATTGTTATTCGTTTTATGTATTTGTAGGAGTTCCACACTATCTATTGGGTACAATTAGCCCCATGGTTTAGTTTAGTGCAACGGTGAATGCAGGCGGTGAACGGTTAAAAAGCCAGAAGCCGAAGGTTACCGAAATTCAAAATGTAAGTACAATACATTACTCGAAAGGTTGATGTTGTTCAAGGTCAGCAACAGTTTATATTTACATAATTCTTTATGTCAGTTCAGTTTACGATCTGTTTATCGTATTTTCAGGTGCTGATTTGGCAAATTTGGTAAACGTGGCGGCTCTCAAGGTGGCAATGGACGGTGCAAAATCGGTAAGAGTCAGGTCAACTGGGTCCACACGAGTCGGTTACGAGATCATGGGAATGTATAAGGGCGCCAATAAATTATTTAAAATTACGTATCTGTTTTGGGTTTGGGGCATTGGTGCTGAGTTTTTTCCTAAAATGGTGTAGTTGGAAAAATTATTTACCTAAATGGGTACTTTGAAAATTATTTATCAAAATGGGTTTTTTTTAAACTAATTTTTTCTCACTCCTAATCTTTTTGGATAAAATAATTTCTTTTCAAAAATATGTTATTTAACATGAGTTAAAGGAAAATTTATAGTTCAATTAAAAAACAATTCGTGTGACTTTGAAAAAATTATTTGAATGTTATTTAAATTTTTTATTAATATTTATATTTATTTGAATGTTATCTATGAGGGACATGGTGGACCGGAGACGTCAAGATTCGTTAACGAGAATCTGTTTGCTAATCTCAAGAGTAAGTTCGGTTAAACGGTTTCAAGAATTCGATTCGATTGTGCAAGTGTGAAACTTTATAAAGTATTTGTTTATTTTGGTTCAGGATTTGCGTCTGAGGATCAAGATATGTCTGCGAATGTTATCAAGATATGAGTTTCTTTCGGTTGTAAGAGAACAATGGCGGATATGCCCGCAAATAGCGTCTGTGGGGACGTGCTGTTCGGTTGTAAGAGAACAATTGATAGTGGTGTTAGGGAGAGCTGATCGAGAATGCAGGCGGTGAACGGTTAAAAAGCCAGAAGTCGAAGGTTACTCGAAAGGTTGATGTTGTTCAAGGTCAGCAACAGTTTATATTTACATAATTCTTTATGTCAGTTCAGTTTACGATCTGTTTATCGTATTTTCAGGTGCTGATTTGGCAAATTTGGTAAACGTGGCGGCTCCCAAGGTGGCAATGGACGGTGCAAAATCGGTAAACATGTTTAAATTATTTATTAATATTTGTAGGTGAATGAATTTGATTGCATTGTTTATAGGTGAATGAATTTGATTTAATGTTATTAAATTGTTGGCGACAAACAGGTTGGGAATGCTTTTATTCAGCAGTATTATCATATACTGCACCAGTCACCTGGGCTGGTTCATCGTTTTTATCAGGATATCAGTAAACTTGGTCGGCCCGAGGAAGATGGTTCTATGAGCATAACCACTACTATGGATGTACGGTCTCTGTTAAATCTTTTTAGTTCATAATACATGTGACAGTGGTATCTGTTTTTTTATTTTTAAAGTTTGTACTGGCATGCAGGCAATCAATGCTAAAATCTTGTCACTTAACTATGGTGACTTCAAGGCTGAGATCAAATCCGTTGATGCTCAAGAATCCCTAAACGGTGGAGTCAGCGTTCTGGTAACTGGATACATGACTGGAATGGATAATATTCAGCAGCAGTTCACACAATCTTTGTTCCTCGCACCTCAAGACAAAGGCTACTTTGTGTTGAATGACATGTTTCGCTACATGAACATTGACAACCATCATGACGAAGACCATGCTCCTACTGAGGATGTGGTGGCTTCCGCAACTCCCGAGCAAGGTGACACATTTGATGAACTGATGTTAGTCATTATATTGGAACTTGTATTGGTTTATTCCGTATTAATTTTTTGAAATGAAATGAGTTTCACTGTCCGAGGTTGTTCCGGTGCCGGAGAATAATATTCCCGAGCAAGTTGCTGTATTGACAGAGGAATCTGAAGTGGAACCGGCTGTTGCAATTTTGTAATTTTTTTGCAATTTGCAATTTTGTATCCTGGCTTATAAAATATAATAACATGTGACTCATGTTTTTTTTTGTTTGAATACTTGATTAATAGGCGGTAAAAGATGAAGTCATTGTTGATGTCGTGGACCGGTGTCGATCGAATCAGAAGAAATTGATGCAAATGTTAGCTTCCACAAGGTGTGTAAACTGTAAACCACTAATCATTTTGGTTATAAACACCAACAACAAACTATGAAGTGTGTGTACTTGCTTTTGATGATTTTTTGATTGTGTGCAGTGATGAGGAACTTCTCGGACAGGGTATCGAGTTAAATGACCAGCTGCAAGCTGTTCTTGCAAAACATGACGCTTTTGCTTCCGGTTCTCCAGTTCCTCTTCAAATTACAAGCTCCATTGCCCCACCTCCTCCTGATAATAATAATAATATGCCAAACTCTCAAATTAAACTTCCTACTGAACAAGATGAAGAAAAATTGAAATCAAGTATTGCGGCAGTCTCTCCCCCTGTGACTCCAGACTCAAAGAAGAAACCTCAAGAAGAAGACGAGGAAGAAGAAGAAGACGACTTTGCTCTGCTTGCTAGAAGGTTGATCTTTCTTTCTTATTGCCAAATAATTTGACCCTTCATCCAAAACGTGTTATATTCTTGTTTAACGGGTCAAAGGGAATTTGGTTGAGAAACATTTTACCGTGTTTATTACATGAAACCAACCTATTCAGTTTGTTTTGACCCGCTATCCAACCTACCTATTTTTTTATTTTTAAATATAATTGCTTATTTATTTAAAAGTTCCTTGTGGGTTATATTCTTTTTTAATAGGTCAAAGGGAATTTAATGTAGAAAATATGTTTACCAGAAAAGGAAATGAGTTGACTTATTTGCTTATTGCATTAGTTACGACCGATCCAGATTGTTTTGACCTGGAGAATTACTGGTTTTGACCCGTTATTAAACCTGCCAATTTTTTATTTATTCATTTTTTCAAATTGACCATGTTTTTTTTAATCTTAAAATGCATTGCTTTTTTATCTAAAGATTAGTCCCATTTGCCCCGAATGGGTTATAGTGTTTTTTTTAATGTGTCAAAAGGGAATACAATAAAGAATACATGTTACTGAAAAAGGAAATGCTTTGACTTATTTGCTTATTCCATAAAACCCTCGATCCAGATTGTTTTGATCTTAAGGATTACTGGTTTTACTTTTGACCCTTTATCCAACCTGCCTATTTTTTTTTTTCAGTTTTACAATGTTTCTATCTCTGAAAGATGATTGCTTTTTTGTTGTGTTTTTGCAGGCACACGAAAGCACAAACGACTGTATCTCCAAGAAACATGGTTTACGGACTGAGGAAGATGGTTCTATGAGCATAACCACTACTATGGATGTACGGTCTCTGTTAAATATTTTTAGTTCATAATACATGTGACAAGTTAACAACATGATTTTGTTTATTTAGTTGAATGTGACATTGTATTGTTTAATGTTCAGGCTTCACCGATCACGATCAATGGAAAAAATGTTGTTGTTGAAGAGAAGCGATCTACAATCTCTAAAGGTGTTGCTCTGAATATGCAAAAGCACAATAAGATTAACCTATATAATATTTTAACTATGAAATTTCAGCCGTGGAGTATAGCTGGAAGTATTACCCCTTTCAAATACCAAATGGTTTAGTTAGAATCCAACTTCAAGTTATAATCCAAAGACTTTTTTGATATTCTTAATAAGTCTTTAGTTAGAATAATATCTTTTAATATATCTCAACTTTTTCAGAAACCAAGTAATGTCAGGATATTTTGTTTGACTTTTGTCCTTTTTGTTTTTTTTACTACTTACCGTGTACTTCTTTACATCTACAGCTGTAAAGAACAGAGTTTACTGTTGTCTCTTGCTTGCTTCAGTCTCTATAAGTACTTCATCAAGCTCAACACTCTACAAACCCTCAACTACACTCAACTGACTTACTGCTTTTACATCTACTGTTGTCTGAAAGAGAGCATGCTTGCTTCAGTCTCTACAAATACTTCATCAAGCTCAACACTCTACAAACACTCAACTGAGAGGAATTAAACTTTCAAATTGTAAGTTTATCTCAGTTGAACTAAATCCTACTTTTAAATCTTGCATCAATTAAATCTTCAAAACATCAACCTAACAACTTCTATTTTACTTCGATTTCAGAATATATTGACTCTTTGCATCTGGATCTTGCGTTGTTTCTCGGCTCTCACATCAAGGTTTCACATTTTTTGTCGTCTGTAACAAAATTCTGCCTCTTGCATTGTTGTAAGTTCTTCTAAATTTCTTGGTTTTTTTTGTAACTTTTAACTGTGGCTTTTAACTTTAGAAGGTTGTAAATGTTGAAATAACTGTGGTTTTTGGATCTGTATTGTTTAACTGCCTCTTTGTTTTTTTTTTATTAATTAGTTTTTGTTGTTGAATCCAGATGTATTGTTTAACTGCCTCTTTGTTTTTTATTTAATTGAAAGGGTTAAAATCCAGATGTATTGTTTAACTGCCTCTTTGTTTTTTATTTAACTGCCTCTTTGTTTTTTATTTAACTGAAAGGGTTAAAATCCTGCCTCTTTGTTTTTTATTTAATTAGTTTCTTTTCCTTTTCTAAAGCATTTTACTTCAAAAATGGCGGCCTAAATTTGAACTAAACAAAATGATATATTTATGTAGAGCGAATAGTTATTTGAACTAAACATGATGTTATATTTATGTAGAGTGAATAGTTATTTGAAAATTGTGTCGGTATAAAAGTTTGACAATAGTTACCACCAACTTAAATGGTGTTGGTGAAAATGGTGTTGGGCAAATAAAAGACCTTGCACATGATCATTTTGTTTGTCTTTTGTTTTGTTTTGTTTTTTTTTATGGTCATTCTAATTAAAAAAAGAAGGGATGATTTCCAAAAAAATTGAATGCATATGTATTCTTTGAAGTCCTTTTCGTTAATTATTTTGCCTATGTGAAATAAATTAAATCAATGTCTTGTTTAAGAAAAAAATATAATGAAACATGCATAAGAGTTGTCTACCCAGCAAACTCAAGTATGGACCCTTTCAAAAAGTCAATTTAACATTTTACCCAGTCCTAAGTTCCATCAATTCCTATGGTTAAATTCCTCATCCATAGCCCTTTCAAATTCTTTTCACATTCAAAGTTTGAATTGCTATACATACCTGTTTATGTTTATCGCCTTTCTCTAATTTTGGCACCGTAATTTTGTTTGTTATGTTTTCCATGTTTGCAATTCCCCATTTATGCAAACTATAATATGAAAAAACCCTCACAACATCATATCAAATGATCCTATATAGGTTAAAACGAAATATTATAAGTTCTAATATTGTAATTAATCTTCAAGTGCAGATTACTGATTACTTTCTAAACTTCGTAAACAATTGCACTCTAAAGTTGTGACTGATGGATTCAGACATTAAAAAAAATCAAGATCAAAAGTTATAAACCTTTTATCATTTGATGATGTCACTGACGACCACAAATATTAACTAAAGAAATCCCAACACAGTTTAACCTAAGTTAAAACCCAATGAACACAACATTATTTTTTAATTTTTAACTGTGGCTTTTAACTTTAGAAGGTTGTAAATGTTGAAATAACTGTGGTTTTTGGATCTGTATTGTTTAACTGCCTCTTTGTTTTTTTTTTATTAATTAGTTTTTGTTGTTGAATCCAGATGTATTGTTTAACTGCCTTCTTTGATCTTCATTTTTTAAACCCATTCCAAGAGCACCACACATCAACCAAGCAATCCCAACATTTGCCGAAAAATAAGAACAAATAATACCTAGAAAATGTCAACTGTTACCCAATATAACCATGCCATTACCAATCAGCAATCAGCATAATAGAATGAACAAAAGGTCATTCTAAGACCCAACAATCTGTTTCAAATAGTATCACAAAGAGCGTTAACTGTTAGTATCAAAAGGTCATTCTCAACTGTTATCAAAATCGCGGAATCGAAAAGGACTACTAACGAGGAACAGTTGTCTGATGGCTGTCATCAAAATCGCAGAATCGAAAAAATATAAATCCAATAAACATTTGACTTAACTTTGATGTTAAAAATGTTACAATAAAAAATTTTGTTTTTAAGTTTACACAATCCTTGTGTTTCAGTTTACTTTGATGTTAATTTTTAACATGGTAAGAAAATTGATCTTTATATCCAATAAAAATTGTATGTTTAAGTTTACACAATCCTTTTTTTATATTTAATCAAACTATTTTTATTTGCTTTAAAATTGATCTTTATATACAATCAAAATTGTATTTTTCAGTTTATAAATCACTCCAAACAAATATCAATTGAGAGGTATGGGTGGTGGTTATCCAATTCCCATTGAACCACAAGGATCAACAAACCCACCTCTGGTGTCAAACCCACCTCCGGTGTCAAACCCACCTCCGGTGTCAAACCCACCTCCGGTGGCAAACCCTCATCCGGTGACAAACCTTGAACACGATGATCCATTTGGTTGGACGGATGAAGAGTTGAATTGGGCGTATGACTATACATTCGCTCAACTACAATTTGGTGGACTATAAATTGAGGAGGGGCATCATCGTCCGATGGCAAACACTCCTATACTGCCTATGCATCCTCCACCTTCAAACCCCCCTTATGTGGAAAACCACAGTCAAACACAAGAACTACCGAGCTGGGCTGAAGGGTACGAAACTGACCCTGGGGCGGTTTACGAACCACCATTGGATGAAGAAATGGTTTGATCCATGCCATCTTTCCATCAATTGAAGATAATGTATATTCTTCAGATTATATAATCTCTAGAGCAATATTGTCCACTAAAAATGATAGTGTTGACGAGATTAATAATCAAATGATTGAAATTTTTCAAGGGGAGGAAAAAGTTTATTACAGTTTTGATGAAGCTGAAGACGATCAGCGCAACTTCTATCCGGTCGAGTTCTTAAACTCGCTAAATGTTAGTGGTTTGCCGCCTCATAAGCTTCGTTTAAAAATTGGATGCCCAATAATATTGTTACGTAATATCGATCCATCACATGGCCTGTGTAATGGCACGCGATTGATATGTAAGGGTTTCATGCGAAATGTTATTGATGCGGAAATTGCAGTCGGTCAACATGCCGGCAAAAGAGTTTTTTTGCCAAGAATCCCTCTAACCCTTTCTGAAGATGACATGTTCCCATTCAAGCTGAAAAGAAAACAATTTCCAATTCGACTTAGCTTTTCCATGACGATTAATAAAGCTCAAGGTCAAACAATTCCGAACGTTGGTATTTATCTTCCGGATTCTGTATTTTCACATGGACAACTTTATGTCGCGTTATCAAGAGGGATTTCAAGACAAAGTACGAAGGTGTTGGTACATCTCGCCAAAGAATTCAAACAAAGCGGAGTTTACACATCAAATGTTGTCTACCAGGAAGTGTTGCGTGATTAATTAATCGCATCCGAATAAAAAAGAAGGTAAGTTAGTAGATTTTGTGCCTTATTTGCTTCCAGAAATTACCTTTTAATTACTATTTTAAACCACCTGTAGGTGTCTAACATTTTTTTATGTGTCGAAATCTGGTACAGTAGAGGAGAAGGTACAAGAAAGTCATAAGCGAACGGATGTATTGGTAAAACAGGAAGAGATACAAGAGACTCCCCGCATGGTGTTTTTATTGTTTTGTCCAGCTACTTGACTGTTTTGAACTCTTCTTGTTTTTAATTACATCTACTTCATTGTTTTGTACTATTCTTGTAGAAGATCACCAAATAATCGATAAACTAACAGAAAAACCAGTGCCATTGTATCACGAATAAGAAAACTAACTTAAGTACTATACAATATTTCATGAGACGACGGATAAACTAACGATAAGCAATTATACTATTGTAAATTGCCACTCCCGCCGCATCGCGCGGATAAGTGACTAGTTTTAATATAATCGGTATATAATAGAAGAAATACCGTTAGGTGTTCAAAGAAAGGAAAGAAAACATGACAGAAAAGAATTCAAATATATTACAAAAAGACAAATATTGATTAGGTTCGGATACTTTAATGTCAAGTATCTAACGTGGGAATTTCAAATAATATTAACCTTCGATAATTCTAAAATAAACGGCGATTTAAAAACATTTAATTATTTTGACTATGATATTCAATATTATATTGTTACATCTTAATTCATTCAATATCTACATAACCCGTGAGTAGCAATAGTGCTTGTCTTCTATTGGGTTAAATGGGTGGTAGGGGGAATAGTGTCAGGCAGCTGCCTGACATTCCCCTATTGGCCTAACAAATTTAGGATTTTATCATCTTTTAAATTTACGATTTTGTCATCAGTTCAAAATTATGTTTTTACCTTAACTTAAAAATAAATTTACGCTTTTACTCCCAGTTAAAAATTTCAATTTTGCCCCCGGTTAAAAATTACGACTTTGCCCCGTTTCAATTTACAGTTTTGCCATTAGTTTTTTCCCCTTATAATTACGATTTTGCCATCAGTTCAAAGTTATGTTTTTACCTCCACTTAAAAATAAATTAACGCTTTTGCTTCCAGCTAAAAATTCCAATTTTGCTCTCAGTTCAAAATTATGATTTTGCCCCGTATAAATTTATAGTTTTGCCATTAGTTTTTTTTTCTCACAGCCAATTTACGATTTTACCCTCAACTTATATTTACATTTTCTCCATCGTTTTTGTTTGTTTTCCTGGTGAAACTACAATTTTGCCCCCAATGTAAAATTATAGTCATGCCGGCAGATTCTTGGCACTCCCCCATTGGTCCATTTAATTTACGATTTTATCCCTGAATTAAAATTATAATTTCGCCCTCAGTTAAAAATTATGTTTTCCCAATCGTTTTAGTTTTTTTGTAGCAAAAGTAGAAAACATTTTTTTAATTGGTTGACTCGATTTAATTTTTTTCTGTGTCAAGTAGTCGCCTAACACTCGCTCATTAGTCCTGAAAAATTACAGTTTTGCCCTAATCCGAAAAATATCGTTTTAGTTTTTTTTCCTAGCAAAATTATAGTAGTGTTTTTTTAATTGATTGAGAATTATTCAACCATTGCCCCGCAACGCGGGCGGGGCATCAACTAGTAAAAATACATTTGTAAGTTTGAGGGATACTCTGCCTTTCAGTGTTGCATTTGTTTTTTTTTATTCAATATAAATTTTATTAAAAATAAAGTTATATTTAAAATGTACAAATCAAATACAAATGAACTTTAACATAGAAAATAGTGAATTACCCTTCACATAACAAGTGAAGGAGATATTTTTTTTTTATTTTTTTCCCTTATACTTAAGAATGATGTTTAATTGCAAAATATAAAAAAAAATCATGATTTTACAATAGTAAAGTAATTATTGTAGGGTAATTATAATAAATTTTTAATTTGTATAGAGAAAAATGTAAACAAAAATCACGGTTTTACATTAGTAGAGTAATTATTGTAGGGTAATTATAATTACGCTACAAGTTTGTAGAATAATTATAACTAGAATTTAGGACTCGCGCTTTGCGGTGGGTTCGTTAAACCAAACAAAAAGTAGATGTAAAAACATTGAACCATGCATGGGCGTTATGGCTTATTAACTTGCAAAAAAGTAAACAAAATGTAAACTATTGAAAAAAATAACTAAGCCGACTTAAAAACGTTAAAACAGACACGTATATGGAATAGCTAAAAAATATTATTTTAGTTCTACTCTTCTTATATAGATCGGTTAGTGGTACATTTCCTTTTTTTCTTCTTATATGATGCGGTGTAGGATGTGTAGGTACAACAATTCTAGTTCTTTCAAAATCAAATATAACAACAATAATTAAGACTCCTATAAAATCAAGGCTAAAACCATGTATTGTATGTTAAAACCACAGATACAATACCACCATCATACAAATATCATCGTCAGAAAAATGAAAAATGTCGGTGCATATCAGCCTCTCTCAATCAATCGCACTCTTTCTCTACCAATACCAGCAAAACACCACCACACCACCTTAGCATCACCACCACACCACCTTAGCACCACCACCACAGCTCTATCATACCATCGTCTGACAGCTCCTCCATCTCGCCACTATGATACCGATACCGACTACCGAAAGATTAACATGGACCATTGTAACACCCTAGACAAATCTCATATCGGCCGTGTCCAGGAGAGATCCCTGGTTCATAAGTAATCCAATGCCTCTTTAATCACCAACGCGTTTTGGGCTTAGTTGGCTGTGGAGCACATGAAAACTACACAGTTAATGGTGCTCAGGTGACAGTAATACTAGGATGGGTGACCTCCTAGGAAGTCTCCACCGAGGCAACCAAAAACAAAGTCGTGAGCTCTTGGATGGGCAACTCATCGGGGCAAAGCGGACAATATTGATTGTGCGAGGGGGCGAATGTTACAAATGGTATTAGAGCCACTCCTAAGTTGTTCGGGATGGTAGGGCAAACCTCATCGAGGACGATGAGTCCCTGGGGGGGGGGGGGTGATTGTAATGATACCGATACCGACTACCAAAAGATTAACATGGACCATTGTAACACTCTAGGCAAATCCCACATCGGCCGTGGCCAGGGGAGATCCCTTGTTCATAAGTAATCCAATGCCTCTTTAATCACCAACGCGTTATGGGTTAGTTGGCTGTGGAGCACATGAAAACTCCACAGTTAAGTGTGCTCAGGTGGGAGTAGTACTAGGATGGGCAACCTCCTGGAAGTCTCCACCGAGGCAACAAAAAACAAAGTTGTGAGCTCTTGGATGGGCAACTCATCAGGGGCAAAGTGGAAAATATTGGTGGTGCGAGAGGCCGAATGTTACAAATGGTATCAGAGCCACTGCTAAGTTGTTTGGGATGGTGGGGCACTTGGGCAAACCTCATCGAGGACGATGAGTCCCTAAGGGCGGGGGGGGGGTGATTGTAATGATATCGATACCGACTACCGAAAATTAACATGGACCATTGTAACACCCTAGTCAAATCCACATCAGCCGTGGCCAGGAGAGATCCCTGATTCATAAATAATCCAATGCCTCTTTAATCACCAACGCGTTTTGGGCTTAGTTGGCTGTGGAGCACATGAAAACTCCACAGTTTCATATATTCAATAGAAATGAGTTTTATATAATATAAAATATGTGTTTTACAATTAAAAGTTAGTAAAATAATAACTTGATTGGTCTTAAAGTTGCTAAGTTAGGATGTTAACAAATGATAAATACAAATTAAAGAATGATTAAATTGATTTAGAAATTTGCCATAAATAAACACATTTTAAATTTCAAAAATACACATAACTGAATTTTTAATAAAAATGAGTTTCATATAATATAACATGCATGCTTAAAAAATAAAAGTTAGTAAAATAATAACTTAGTTGATTTTAATTTGCTCCATAATTATATTACCGTAATAATAAAATCTTTTAGGAACTTAATAAATGATAATTACAAATTAAAGAATAATTGAAATTGATTTAGATATCTACCATTAATATATAGATTTCAAATTCTAAATTTCAAAAATATAATTAACTGAATATTCAATAAAAATGAGTTTCATATAATGTAACATCTATTCTTTAAAATAAAATTTCAGTAAAATACTAACTTGATTGGTCTTAATTATCTCCATAATTATATTACCACCATAATAAAATCTTTTATATTGGATAATAAACAAATAAAATAACTTTAAGTTATAAGGTTGTTAAATTAGAAAGTTAATAGATGATAATTACAAATTAAAGAATGATTGAAATTGATTTAGAAATCAGTCATAGATATACATATTTCAAATTTCAAATTTTAAAAAATAGAGAAAAGATCAAATAGGAAGTTTAATTTTGGTAGAAAGGATAAGAAGCAATAAGAGGAGGACATGTGGCAAAGATGAAAAAACATAAGGAGGAACATTTTAGTCAAAACTCACCATCTTAAAAAAAACCCAGCATCTGCAATTCATTTCTCTTCCCCGTATACTCAAATCCACCATTTTCAAAACCATAAACTACCACATCACAACCAACACCACAACCTTCACCATCATCTTGCTGGTAACTAGATCTGAAACCACCACCACCTTCAACCGCTTTTTGGGTTTTTGAGATCTGAAACCACAATTCCACCATCCACCGCCACCGCTCCACCACCCACCGCCACCGCAACAAGTTTCCCCATGGTGCATCAGAGTTCTTTCTCCGTCCACTGTCGTTAATCAGAGTTCTTTTGTAAGTTGTGTTATTTTTTATTTTCATTGCGTTTTAGGTTAACAAACCTCAATTGCGTTTTTCACCTCATTATATTTTTGTTAGAGTTCTTTTCATTTTTGTTCTTCTGGATGTTAAAGCAGAGGCATGACCATGCTAAAATAGAAGCATGATCATGTTAGAACAAAGGCATGACCACGTTAAACTCCATTGCGTTCTAGAACCTGCAATGCAAAGAACATGACCATGCTAAGACAGAGGCATGATCATGTTGGAACTAAGGCATACCCAAGTTAAAACTACATTACTTTTTAGAACCTATGTTAAAACTCCATTGTTTTTTAGAACCTGCAGTGCAAAATATTGATTTTGGGTTTCATTGTGTCTTACAACCTGGAGTGTAAAGAACATGATCATGCAAAAATAAAAGCATGGTCATGTTGGAACAAAAGAATGACCATGTTAAAACATTAACATGGCCATGTTAAAACTCCATTGCTTTTTAGAACCTAGAACCTACAGTACAAAATATTGATTTTTGGTTTCATTACGTTTTACAAACAAAGAACATGATCATGCTAAAATAGAATCATGATCATGTTGGAACAAAAGCATGACCATGTTAAAACATAAACGTGGCCATGTTAAAACTTCATTGCTTTTTAGAATCTGTAGTGCAAAATCTTGATTTTGGGTTTCATTGCGTTTTAGAACTGGAGTGTAAAAGAACATCAAAGAACATGATCATGTTAAAAGGGAAGCATGATCATGTTGGAACAAAGACATAACCATGTTAAAACATAAACATGACCATGTTAAAACCCATTGCGTTTTAGAACCTGGATGTTGGACCAGAGGCATGACCATGTTAAAACAAAGGCATGGCCATGTTAAAAGAGAAACATCACCATGTGAAACCCATTGCGTTTTAGAACCTGGATGTTGGAACAGAGGCATGACCATGTTAAAACAGAAACATGACCATGTAAAAACAAAGGCATGGCCATGTTAAAAGAGAAACATCACCATGTGAAACCCATTGCATTTTAGACCTAGAGTGTACGTTTTCAGAAGTTAAGTGCAAAGAACATGATCATGCTAAAACATAAACATGATCATGTTAGAATAGAGGCATGACCATGTTAAAACATAAACACGACCATATGAAACCCGATTTCATTTTAGAACATGGGTTATAGTGTGTTGTTCTATCCATTGCGTTTTACGCAACTGGGTTTTCGAAAAAAAAATCAAAAGTATAGCAATAGTATGCTCGTTTTAAAGATAAAAAACACTCGTTTTTATGGTGCAATTTTTATATAAAAAATATATTGTCATACAAAAAGGTTATTAACGTTTTAAAAATGGTGGTTCAGAAGGTGGTTACTTGTGGTGTAGGTGGGAGGTGGGTGGTGGTTGGTGGTTAATGGTGGGGGGAAACAGAGAGAAAGGTACGGGTGGGTGGGGTTGGGGTGAGGTTGTTTTGTTTTTATAGAGTGGAGAAGATGAAGGGTAATTTTGTCATTTCACATCCAGTTAACGGAGAAAACTAACGGACATCCACTCCAGGGAATATCCGAGTAAAAAACTATCAAACCACAGGGAGCACCGGTGTAATTTCCAAAAGTTAGGGACTATAGGTGTTATTTTGAAAAACCACAGGGACTATCCGTGCATTTTACTCTTTATTATATTATATAGATAAATAGATAATTGAAATATGTTATTTGTCTGCTTATTCTTGTAGTATAAGCTAACCTCTATCCAGCCTTTAATTACTTGTCAGACTAGTTTAAGAAAAGTCATTGAAAAGTAGGGGAAAATAGTAATAGATATGCTTTTAACACACAAATTAACAGTTATTTATCTCCTCCATTGGGAATAAATCGATTTTGTTGGTGAGTTAGGGCATGTTTGTTTACATCTGAATGGACCTATTAAAAGCCTACCTCTGAATCGGATAGAGGTATGGGCTGTTTGATTCACAAAAACTTAACCTCTTAATGGAACCATTCAGCTCTGAGTGGTTCAACAACTTTTTTAATCTGAATGAAAAATTTGAAACTCCTACCCCTTGCCCTAACAAAACAATCCGCCCTTCTCCTCAATACACATCACGCCCCTTTCTCCTCCACAGCCGCCAACATCTCCTCCTCCCCTCTCCACCGCCCTCCATTACTCCGCCACCCTCCACGTCACAGCCCTCCAGCTTTCTCCTTCGTTCTCCTCCGCAACCCTCCACGTCGCAGCAGTCCTCCACGTCAACAGGTAACGAATCATGAACTGCTGTATGTATATATGAACAGATTGTATATACGTTCAGATTGTATATATGTTTGAAAGTGGTTTGATGATCTACTGTGTGTATATATGAATAGATTGTATATATGTTCAGATTTGTATAAAGTTTTATAAATAGTTCAGTATTATTAACAAATTTGTATGTGTAACACCCCAAATTTCGTATGACATGTTACAATGCTTAATCGCAATACTTTGACGAAAAGAAATGGTAAACATGAAATTTTACCATTTTTAAAATTTATAGCATTTAAACAAATCAAAATCTTATATATGCATTAAGGTTTACCAAGTTAGTAAGTAGAAATGAGATAAAGTGATATGTTCTAAAAGATGGGGGGTTAAAATGAAAGTTTTGTAATTAAAACCCTTAAAGAAAAAATGCCCATTGTTTTTGGTGTGGGTGTGTGCGATCGTGAGAAGGGAGCCAGGAGGAGCTTCTCCTTCAAAACCCTAACATACTAAATTCAATCAAATTGAAAGTGAAATCAGTGGTTAATCCAATGCATGAGTTAGGAATGTTCATTCCCTAAGTGAATTTCACATCAAGTAAGTTTAATTTCATGATTTAGTGATGTTTGATGAAACAGGTTGTGTGTAATCCATGAATTAATGTGTGATTTAACATGAATGCTACATAACATGATCATATAGAAGTTGCTCTTTGTGCAATTTTGATTACATTGATAGTTTGGAGCAAAACCCACATGTAATTGTAGGAAATTAGAGTTAAGAAAAGTTATGGAATGAATTTGTGTGATGTTGATGTTAAATTGTGCTATAGAATGTGGTTTTGATGGGTATTTTGCTATAAGTCATATGAATTAGGGTTATGATATTGATTATGAAAGATCATGTTTATCTATTGATGAAATAGGATAGATGTGCTATAATTACTTGTACTTCATGCTTTATAAATAGTATGCACGCCATGTGTTCGATGAAATGCATAAAAATGATTTAGTTGAAATTTGACATGAACTCTCGATTTAATGGTGATGTAAATGAAAATGGATGTATGTGTAATTATGTAAGCCATGATGACTAAATCAAGATACATATGTGAAGTAATGTTTATGACGTATAGGCACGAAGAAAGAAGAAGGCGCAAGTCACTTGAAGTCACAAGCATCGCAAGATCACGGTAAGTTCATATGAACTTTATTTACTCTATTTGTAGATTTATGAATGGTAATGTTTGATACTATGTATTTAGTGTAAATTTTCCCTATGGATCATGATTGATTAGATGCACATAATTTATTTGCGAAAGGTTCGAAAGATGATGTTGTAGTGAATATGAGATGACCCATTTTAAATGGGTTGGAATGATGGGTAGAATGGTTGTTGGAATGTTTAGGAATGGACTTGTTCATAACGGGTCAATTGATGTAAGTATGTCGAAGTGTACAGTATGTAATGATTCATTACAAATGGGTCGGAAAGTAGTATGTTGGATGTTTTCGAATAGAAGTAAGGATCTTAATGAGGTAACATGTCATGTTAACGGGTCGAATAATGATAGGTAATTAAAGGATTCGAATTGTTTATGTATTACGAACTAACAAATGTTTTGTTATTATGAATGATAGGTAAATCCCACGCTTAATTGCGGCGCGCTCGGACCGAACACACACAATGTCGACTTTTATGCGCTTCCGGTTCAAGTTGCTTATTTTGAATGAGTCAAAATACCATTTTTGTGTAGTAAATGTTTAACTAGTAACTAGGATGATCGTTCAAACTTTATTTTGAATAGTTCAGATTTAATGTTTTGATGAAATGTGTAAGGTTCTAATTTTAGCATATTTTGAAAGTGTCGTAGAATGTATTTTGAATGATTATGTTAAAAAGCAGGAAATCGTCTTCTTTACGAATGGGTCATGTTAAAATTTTTCTAAAAATTGGTATGAAGTTTATGTTGATATTCGAACTTAAAAAGTTGGGCGTTTCAAGTTAGTATCAGAGCCGAGGTTTGAGAGATTCAAGTGTTAGAGCAAAATGCTTGAACTCAAACCAAAAGCTCGTATGAAGGTGTGTTCGTTCCGTAGCGCTATGCAAGTAAGTAAATTACTAATTTGATTATGATTGTAGTTAGAAGTAGAAAGGGATTTATAGGTTATATGCTTTTAAACCGAATTTGAAGGCGAACGAAAATGCTAAATGGGTCCGCAATTAAATTACGGACACGTAGGAAAAAGAATCGAGTAAAACGGAATAGTAGAATAAAAGATATGAGGTTTTAAAGATTGAATATTGAGAGGAATTAGAGCTGGGTATCTGCGATTGTCGATATACTGATCCACTTAAGTTTTCACACAAATTTCAATCTGTCCAGGATACGAATTAGGTGTATTAAGAACTTAAACTCATTCAAGTGTCCCGCCTTTTGAATATACTCCCGTATCCATATCCCAATATTCAGTCTTACAGGTGAGTATACCACAGATGATATCTGTAAGGGGTTAAATGCAGGGCCATGAGAGCTCAGGCTATTGCTTCCGCAAAATCAGAGAGATGATGGCTTCGACTTTAGGTGTATCCCTTTTAGAGGATCTTTTTTACAACAACACATGATTAACATTTTGCAATGTTTCATCATTTTTTATGCTGAGGGCGGTGCTTTTATTTCAAGCAAGCGAAAAGTGTTATACGGGGACTATGCCATTGCTTCCGCATTATCAGAAGTCTCGGGATAATATCCCAGATATCACTGAGTATAAAGACCTAGTATTTCAGAAAGAGGGGTCCTTCAAACGAAATTTCAGGGGTTACCTATATATCCAAGTAGTGTTCCCCACGAAATAAGCAAGTAATGATTTAGATATATATCCCGAACAAACCTACTGAATGTGTAAAAACCTATCGGTATATCATCAGCGAGACTGCTTAAGACTTTTAAACTTTACATATCTTTAGCGTACCGTAACTGTCAAGCTAATGTACTATCATTTTCCCTTTTTACACAAGCTCTTTTTCATTTTCTATTGTTTTTGGTTTTTGAAATATCTCATGTTTTTGGATTTTTGAAAATTTTTATTGTTTTTGTATTTTCTGAAAATATAACCTACCTCCCCCTAAATACCAAAACAAGTAAAAAAATCGACAAACCATTGCAGATTGCTTCTCAACATCATCTACAGTGGTACCTTCATCTACGCCAAGAATTTCCTCCAACACCAATAAAAGCTTCATACCGTTCAATTTTAACAAATATTGAAAACGAGTTTTATCAAACGCTTTGGTATGTAAATCAGTTTTTTGTTAGTCAGTGTGGATTTTCTCAATTCGTATCAACTTCTTCCCGAAACAATCTCGGATGAAGTGATGACGAATTTCAATGTGTTTTGTTTTAGCGTGATGAACAGGATTTTTTGTAATGTTTATCGCTGCCTCATTATCAACAAAGATATGGGTGTTAAGAAATTGCAAACCGTAGTCTCGCATCTGTTGCTGGATCCACAAGATCTGAGAGCAGCAACTGCTAGCAGATACATACTCGGCTTCACATGTGGATAAAGCGACAGAGGTCTGCTTCTTGCATTGCCAGGTGACCAATCGTGGTCCGAAAAACTGACACCCCGCTGTTGTTGATTTAGCGTTAACTTTGCAGCATCCGAAATCGGAATCGGAATCAGAATACCCTTCGAGCGAAAAATTGCCTTTTCTTGGATACCACAACCCCAGTGATGGAGTTCCTTTCAGGTAGCGAAATATCCGTTTCACAATCACCATATGCGAAGCTCTGGGGCTTGATTGAAACCGCGCTGCGAGGCAGGTTGGATACATAATATCAGGTCTTGAAGCTGTCAAGTACATCAGCTATCCGATCATGGAACGATACATCGTTTCATCTACCTTCTCTCCGGTGAGATCAGGATTTATCCCATGGTTCGTCGCTAACGGGGTGGAGGCTGGAGTAGTCCCTGACATCCCAAATTTCTCTAAGATATCATGAACATACTTCGTCTGATGTATGAAAATTCCCTCGGGTAGTTGATCAACCTGAAGTCCCAAGAAGAATTTCATCTCACCCATCGATGACATTTCAAAATTTTGCTTCATAACTCTTTCAAAATCTTTGCACGGATTTTCATTTGTTGACCCAAATATGATGTCGTCCACGTATATTTGAACTATCAGAAGATGTCCGTCGACTTCTTTGGTGAAGAGAGTGGCATCCACTTTTCCACTGATGAAGCTGTTGACAAGCAAATGTTGAGACAATGTCTCATACCAAGCTCTTGGGGCCTGGTGTAAACCATACAACGCTTTATCCAGTAAATAGAACTTGTCTTTGTGGATTGGGTTGGTGAAGCCCGGTGGCTGTCCAACATATACCTCCTCTTTTACCTTCCCATAGAGAAAAGCCGATTTAACATCTAGCTGATAAACTTTAAATCCTTTCCAAGATGCAAATGCTAGGAAGATTCTGGTCGCTTCAAGTCTAGCAACCGGAGCATACACTTCAGTGAAATCTATACCCTCCTGCTGACTAAAGCCCTGGACTACAAGTCGAGCTTTGTTGCGAACAATAACTCCTCGATCATCCCTTTTGCACTTGAACACCCACTTGGTGTTTATCTTCCTGTGACCATCAGGCAGGTCTACTAATTTCCACACTCCTAACTTCTCAAATTGACTCAGCTCCTCTTGCATCGCGTTGACCCAAGAATCTTCAGTTAGAGCTTCCTTATATGTTCGCGGTTCAATCTGCGAAATAAAACAACTAAGTGAAAACTCTGTTTGTAACGGAGCAACTGTAGAATAAAAACAAGTAAGGCCTTGGTCAATTTGTCGTCCAGTGCGAACGCCTGATTGCAATTCTCCAATTATCAGCTCTTCTGGATGGTACGAAAGAGTTCTCGGCATCACCTCGCCTGGAACATCTACCTCGCCTTCCAAATTTGTGACATTCTGATTTGCACCTTGTTCATTGAATGGAATTGTTTGACTTGAAATCTGGATCTGCTCCCCCTCAGAATCTGAATCACCACGATCAAATATTGGCCTATCATCAGATTCTTGATTATCGTTGACTGTCGTCTGATTTTCAGGAGCATGTCCTGAGGATTGTTGAATATCATCATGTTCACCAGCATTGCTTGGACCAGCTTCATCGTCATTTGAAGCTCGATATTGACGTCTAGATGACTCAGCTGGGAATATTTCTTGTGATTCTTCATATTCTCTCAGAATATCCAACTCGTCAAAGAAATCTGGTTCTTCTTCCATGTCAAACGAATCCCACAGAGTATCATAATTGAAACGCCATGAGTCGCCTGGATTCTGAGGTGGCATGGTATAACCTTGACACTCAACATTATGTGCTTCGATGATCCACTTCAAGCTTGGAACAAAGACTCTTTTCAATGGACTTGCATAACCCACGAAAATTCCTTCAATGCTCTTTGCACCAAATTTACCAAAAGGTTCTAGAACTGTACAGGGAGACCCAAACGGTTCCAAATACTTCAGATTAGGTTTGTGGTTGTTGATCAGCTCAAAACATGTTTTGTTGAATTTCTTCACTGTAAGAACCTGGTTGAGTGTATAGCAAGCGGCTGACACTGCTTCTGCCCAAAAGTTGACTGGTAATTTCGAATCAGCAAGCATCGTCCTGGCCGTTTCAATTAGCGTCCTGTTCTTTCTTTCAGCTACTCCATTTTGTTGCGGAGTGTAAGGAGCACTAAATTCTTGCAATATACCTCTCTCATCACAATACTCTTCCATTTTGTTGTTCTTAAACTCAGTACCGTTGTCACTCCTGATTCTTCTGATTCGGGTTTGGTACAAGCTTTCAATTTTTCTGAACAACGTCATCAAACTTTCAAATGTCTCATCTTTAGTCTTCAGAAATGATACCCATGAAAATCTTGAATAGTTATCTGTTACTACTAGACAGTAGAGATCACCAGTTATGCTTTTAACGTTCACTGGACCAAAAAGATCCATATGAAGTCTCTCTAAGGGTCTTGAAACTGAATTGACTTTCTTTTGAGGATGTGATTTTTTCTTTTGCTTCCCTTTGATGCAACTAATGCACTCTCCTTCCAGATGAAAGCCTTTCACATGAACACCAATTACTAAGTCATTATGCACCAGGTGATTCATTTTTCGCAGGTGAATATGTCCCATCTTTCGATGCCATAACTGTGACTCTTTTTCCGTTGCTCTTGACATAAAGCAGTGAGCCTAACCCGTGGTAGTAGTGGCTACACTCATGTCCAACACGTACAGATCATTGACTCTAGGTGCTCTCATGATAACCCACTCTTCGGGAACAACAAATCCTGGTTTCAAGATCAAACATTCTTTGTCTGTAAAATGGGTTGTATACATGCGATCACAGATTTGAGAGATGCTTAGAAGATTGTTTTCAAGCTCGGCGATGTAGTTTACTCTTTCAAACGTGACAATACCATTTGATAAAGTTCCTTCACCAACTATTCGACCACCTTGATTGCCTGCAAATCCCACATATCCTCCATTAAACCCTCGAACATCGTACAGTAGGGTTTTCTTCCCCGTCATGTGTCGAGAAGCTCCACTATCCATAATCCAACGTGAAACGGATCTTGGAAGCTCCTGCACATATCACAAATACTTAGTTAGATTTTGATGCCACCCAAACCTCTTTTGATTCAGGTAGCTTGACATTGATGTGAGTTTTAGCAGTGTAAAGTGGCGGAAAATTTTTGTCATTCATCTTTAAGCTCTCCTCAGAACCAATCTCAACCTCTTTGTATAAAAAGAAATCATTTTTAAGAGGTTGACCAGATGATTGGTCTTTCTTTGGAACATACTTCTGCCCTGGTGGAGTAGAAGTTTGTTTCTCAAGTTTCTCATAGTGATCTAAAGGAACATTCATCTTTACCGGTGTGGTAGAAGATGATTGTTTTGCAGATTCTGAAACTTTTGATTTTGGCTTCCATGTTTGTTGAGGTAAAGCAACCCGTTTGTAAAATTTATCAGTTTTAGTTACCACATTCTTTACGGGTTCAATTTTGATCTTGATGTTATCATTTTTCAAAACTTTCTTCTCAATAACCATTGGAGCTTTGCCTTTTGCATCAACTTTCCTTTTCTGACTCTCAACAACTTCAGACTTAGGCTTTAAGTTGGTGCACTTTCGTGCAATGTGTCCAACTTTGTTGCACTTAAAGCATGTACGGGTGTCAGCTACCCGACTTGTGCCTTCGGTCTGAGGCTGTGAGGCCTTTTCTTCAAAAAATCTCTTCATTTGATTTTGAAAAAATTTTGATTCTTGCTTGGAATGAGAACTCGAGCTTTTTACAAACACCTTTTTTCTCTACAAACTTCTTGTTTTGAAAGTTCCTTCTTTGATTGTTCTTACCACCCTGATAACCACTCGACCATCTGTTTTGATTGTTGTTAGAACAACGCGGTGGTACAACAGATTTTTTATAGTAAGATTTATCTTTCTCAAAATTCAATTGTCTTTCAGCACGTTTCAAACCTTCAATTTCAGACACATCAATTTCGACCAACTTGAACACATTTTTCAATTTGTCCACATTCACATTTTCCAATGGAAATTCAAGATCCGAATACAACTTATCCGATCCCGACATCTTGTACATCACAAGATTAGGTTCTTCATTTAAGTTGTTTTTGGATTTTGATTTCGGAATATATTTGTCCAAAAAGCATTCATCATCCTCAGTAGTGTCACTTTCAGATTTTAAAACATTCTCAGCCATACTTTTAACAATTTCAGACTGGACACTATCTTCATCAGATGATGAAGTAAATGTGACATCAATTGATTCAGGAAGCTTAACTTCATTTTCTTCTTCATCATTAACCAACCGGATTTTTTCATTGAAAAATTGTTTAGAACTGGTGGTGGAACCTGATGATACCCAATCCCAGTTCCATCCGAGTATACATCTTCGCTTGCTTTGTTCTTCCCAATTAGTTTAGGAACGATATGTTGAAGAACAAAACTTGCGGAGTTGTAACTGTTCAGTTTTAGATTGATGCGTTCATTTTCAATCTTTGCTTCTTGAAACTGAAGCTTCAACTTAGCAATCTCATCCAGTTGTTGGTTGATTTGCTCTTCTTTTACCCTAAGAACTCCTGACAGTTGAATATTGTTAGGATCGTAGGCTCTCATGATTGTGTTTGTTTGTATAATTTTGAATCAAAACAATAGAAATGAACAGAGTTTAAATGCAACGAAAATGAACACAAACTTTGTAAACACAATCAAGGAAGAAAATGGTTTTGATAAACACATGCTTTTCATCAGTCAAAAGGTTACAAAGCAAATCAAAAGATTACAATGCATGCTTACAAACTAAACTCCCCCTCAGCCTGATACTCCATGGTTGATTGCACAAGATGAAAGGATTGGACTAGAGGAGAAGAACTCGCTCAGTCAATCAAATGTAACAGTACAGGGCACTGTTCCATTTATAGGCAAACCAAACCACTGAAGCATCTTAGCTGACGTCACCATGAAAACGACATCTAACAACCTAACAACCTGTAACCACTGATACATATAACTACTGCTTAGATAAACACTGATACTATTACAATATACAGAGTAAACAACTGTTTCTTCATTCCACTGCTTCATTCCAAGCAGGGCTTTGATCATTGGCAGTACTTGACTTAGGGCAGTAGATGAAAGAGCAGCACTTTTGTCTTCAGTAGTTGTTGTACACAAGCAGTACTTAATGGTCAGCAGTTGTAGTTATAAACAGTGGATGAGGGCCATCAGATGTTATAACCACTTTCAAGGGGAAAGTTTAATGCAAACAGCTTCCTATTATGAATCCACTGTTGTGATCCAGTTTTGGCTTTTATTATCTGTTCCTCTGATAGGGTTCAATCCCAACAATCTCCCCCTGGAACAGATAATGCCAAAACTCTTCATTATTTTGGATCTTTATTGTCTCATCAGAAGTTCCCTAACTTGTCCTTTAAATTGTAGTTCAAAATCCATGGAACTTGTGTCTTCCTCATCCCTACACAGTATAAGCTCAAGGAGATCTTGTAGATCTTCAACACTTAGGCCCAGTGCTTATTCCCTTGATATGTGCTTTACTTCTCCATTGGATCTGAACAGGGTCAATACATGGGTCTTTTGATCAGACATCCATTTTAGTATTTTTGAACCCAATGGGTTTCTTGGGAGAGGTTTATTTACTGATGAGTTGGGAGATATTGGCCTTGTAAAGATTTGTGAAGCAATATCCTGAGCTTTTGCTAGTTCAGAATTTTCAGACATTTGTTGGAAAGCCATTTTTATGACATCATTTGCTGCAGCTATATCTTCTGCAACTTCTTTGTCAATCTGCTCTTGTCTCTTTTGTTGATCTAGCTCAATGTCTAAGATATCCGCTGATGTGTTTGGTGATGATGATTTGTTCAAAACCTTTTTGGCAAGGTCTTGAAGTTTTGCTGATCTTTCTTTATCTAAAGACATTTTATTGATGGCTTCTTTAAAGTACTCAGCTTCTTTTTCTTTTTCTTCTGCATCAGTCAACAGTTTCCTCTTTTCTTGGTTTATCACAATAACAGAGGTATCTGCTGAGGTGATCAGTGGTTTGGAAGTTTTGATCTGCTGTTTTGGCTTTTTGTTGTCAGGCTTCTTTGGAGTTTTAGAATCTGTCATTCTTCTTTTCTTTAGCCTTTCATAAGCCTCATCTGTGTACTGCTTTGTCCATTTTGCTATGGCTTTAGCAGTATCCACCTTTGCATCCACCAACTCCTCCTTCTTTCTTTTGTATTCTGAAGTAAGTTTGTCAATGGCCTGCTTGTATTTGCTCCAGTTTGGAGCTGTTCTTTTCTTACTAGGATCATTCTTGATTCTCTTGATCCTGTTTACCTCATGCTTTAGTGCAATGAGTGGCCATTCACTGAATTGTTCCTCTTTAGCCGAATAGAACTTTTCTTTCATGATGAATTCAAGAAACTCCTTTCTCATTACCTTTTGTAGGGCAGCATCAGGTGGCATATTTGACATGTCTTTGCTCAGGTCTTTTGCATAATCTTCCATTTGTTTGACCTTAGTTAGTAAAAACTCCATTCTCTCATAAATGGCTTTATCACCTTGATCTTTGCACTCAATTCTAGCTCTTATATCTGCTTGCCTGGCTTTGAGTTTTAGATACTCACTCATGTTTAATGGATTCCTGAAGCCAATGAGAGAAGGAAATATTCTTTCCCAAGGATCATCTATCGTATAGAATTTTTTCATCTCATCCTTTACAGCTTCCAATTCCAGTGGATATTTTTCAGCAACAGATTCAATTCTAGTGGAGGATATTTGAGTGGGTGTTGGTATATCATCATTATTCTTTTGAATTTTCCTTTTTCTTGTGTAAAGCTTTTTGGGTGAAGGGGGTTTTGTTTGTGATGTGAGAATGGGTTGTATGGAGAGAGTAGTGGTGGATGATTGGCAAACAGTTGTTGAAACAACTGGTGTTTCAACCACTGTTGTCATTACAACTACTGATGTGTCAGTAGATGTCTTCTGCCTTTGAGCCGGTGGTGGTTTTATGAGTGGTGATGTAGTTGAAGTGATGGCTTTTGGTGGAGAGGTGATTTTAGGTGAAGGTAGGACAGTGGTTGTGGTGTGTGTTGGAGTAATGGTTTTGACAACTGCTGAACCCACTGAAGTATCAGCAGTTGTTGAGACAGCAGTAGTTACATCAGCTGTTTGGGTAGATGGTTTAGATGCCTGTTTTTCTTTTTCTGGTTCAACATAAAGGCTATCATCTATTCCCTTTTTCTTTAATTCCTTAATTTTCTCCCCCTTTTTGGCATTATCTGGGGGAAATTGATCAATGAAAAGAACATTTGAAGGAGCAGAGCCAGTGGTATTCAATATTTGGGCTTTTATAGCCTTGATGTCTGCTTGTGTGTTTCTAAACCTTGACTCAATCATGTTTCTCAGTTCTTGCACATATATTGCGTGTTGCTGATCTGCCATTTGTCTTTGTTTTTCGAGCAGGGGTTGAAATAGATTCCATAGCTCATTTGCAGCAGGTGCAGGTTATGTAGGTGCTTGAGCTGGAACAGCAGTGGATTGTGCATTTTGAGCTTTTAACAGCTGTTGCACCATATCCTTTATTTCAGCAACAGATGTTTCAAGGTTGTCAATTCTCCCCGTCAATTCCTGATATTTTAAATCAACACCCAAATTAATGGGATCATCTGATTCCCCAGCAGCAGTGGTTATATCAATGTGTGATTTAGGAACAGAATTCCAAAAGTCATCCATTGATGCCCCTTGTTCTCGGTACTGGGACTTCTTTCTTCAGCACTTGATAACCTTTCGATGGTACCAGTGGTCAAAATACACTCACTAGTGGTTATCAGAGGTGCTATAGAAGAAATTACCTTCAAGGGAGTCTGAATGATGAAACAACTGGCCAAATGTAGATCTATTGATCCAACACTTGTAGTTGCTGCTCCACTTGAACTACTAACATGAATTACTTGTAACTCCTGCAGTGTAACCTCCTCAGTCGTTGCTGGGATAGTAGAGGTATAAGCATCAGACCCAGTCACTTGTTGGAGTGTACTCTCAGTGATAGGTGATAGAGAGGAACTGGTTTGTGTCTGAGCTATAGCAACTGCATGCAACAAGGGTATTATGGATTGTGGTAATGTGAGGGGTGAAGATATGGGTGTTGAAAGAGACATGTCCTTGGGATCAGGACTGAGGAAGATGGATCCAATTGAATCCAGAGCTTCATAATGTGGGGTCCCTGTGTTTACAACCTGATCCTTTTGTGAGGATGCAGGAGGAGTTTTAGGCAAGGGTGGAGATCTTTCTTCCAACTGCTGTGAGGAAGTAGCAGCAGTGGTTTCTGGTGACATTTGTGTTGTCACTGGCAGTGGCTCTGGGATCTCATCTTCCAGAGTTGCCTTTGATTTGGGTTTGGGGGGCTTTTTGGATGATTTCTTTTTGGTCTTTTTGGTAATGGCAGGTGTGGGTTTCAAAGCAGTGGTTGTGCTGCTATGATCACCTGGAGCAGTGGGCTCAGTAGCTGATAACTGAGGAGCAGTGGTAGCTGCTAAATTCTGCTCAGGCACCTCTGCTTTTGTTTTTGAAGGTGTTAACATTCTAGTGAATGTTTCAGGTGTTAAACCTTTTATTTGAAAATAAGCACCTTGTTTGAGCAGATTTTCATTTTCCTTTCCAAATTTTTGTTTAAAATAATAGCTTAGAAACCTTGGAAAAAGTAAAAATGATTTGCTATCAACATTTTTTACCAAGTCATCAAAGATCTCCTGGGAATAGTTATAATTTTCATTATGTAAAATAGCATAACCCAGACATTGGATCTTTAATGGTATTTCGTTAAAAGCAGTTGTTTTATTTGAAACACACATCAAAAGTGTATTAAATAAAAACCTAGGTGCAGAAGGGAAGAAACCTTTTTGTAAGGTATCTCTTTTTGTTTGTTCTGCATACCCCCTTTTCAGAAAATCAGTTTTCAACTCGCTTTTAAGAAAAAAAGTTTTACCTTGTTGATCATCGAGTTTAAAGACTTCTGAGATGGATTGTGGAGTAATTTGAATCGTTTTACCCTGTATGGAAGAGTTGATGGCTATGACATTCTCGCCTTGTTTGTCAAGGGTAGCATTTTTCCAAAACTCTCTCTGGGTTTGTTGATAGATTGGAGCATCTGCTGTTAGCAAAGTTTTGTACTTTGCTGCAGACATGATGTCGATGATGGAATCGAAGGTATTGGTGGTAGTGGGTTTTGTGAGTAGACCCAAGTAATTGTGAGGAGATTTGTATGGGATTTCAATGGGTTCAGCGACCATTTGAGTGTCCTCTTTGGAAGATGAGGATGATTTTGATTTTGATTTCATCATTTTGATGAAGAAGAACGGAGAATGATTTGGGATGGAAGGTTGGAAACTGCTTTGAGAAGAGAATTTTGGAATTCAATTCGACAGTGTAAAACCCTGTTTGGGGTTTTTGGACAGGGTTTTATTTAGGGAAAAAGTGAATGCTGATGTGGCAGCGGTTACAAAGATCTGATGGCTAACAACTGACCACGTGCCAACCTCTGATGAAAAGAGGAATAATGGAGGACAGTTGTTTAGGGAACCACTGATTAAGCAAATATCAGTGGTTGCAACGGTTAAAGTGAAGACAGTGGATGATTTTAATCATCAGTGGATAGTGACAAAACACTGATTTTGAACAACAGTGATTACCATGAAAATGAAAGAACAGGGGTTGACTTTTCAGCAGTGGACAGTAGTTATGAAACAGATGTTTGAACAAAACAGTGGTTAGGGGTAAAGTAATGGTAAGGATTTGAAAGGTTATTACATCAGCAACTGTTAGTGCTTCAGTGGATAAGCTCTTGACAAATATTTTGAGCATCTGCTGTTCTGATGAAAGGAATGATTTTATCTTGTGAATTCACAATATCATCTCTAACATCTGTTGATGTTGACTCTTAAATGTCTGCAAGATTGCTATCCTCAACAAAATACTTTTTAGATGCAAATTCTCAAGTTCAATATGTCAGTAGCTTTTATGAGAATTTGCATTCAAGGTTTTGCCACATGTCAATTACACATTTTGAAGCTTTTATAGATTCCTGACAGTGGTTCAATACCCCAGATGATGAAAACCCTTTTTACTAAGGCTACTCATTTTGTGTCATAATATTTTAATTAGAACATGAGTACCCAAGTATTTTAGGGTCTGTTAGCAATCAATCTTTTGGTCAGCGTTAAAACAAACTTGAGTTTGACATGACCTTGACACTTGAACCATTTCCTTTTGATCCATTTTCAAGGATAATGTCACCCAAAAAAATGAAGGTTCTTTATCCTGACAGGAGTTTGAAACTTTTGCTATTAAAAACAAGTAAAGGTTCAAAATATATCACTCTTAAGGGAAAAAATATAAAGAGTAATATATCCTGCTTTATTTGAGAAAAACTTTTTAAGAAAAATAATTAAAGGTTTTTGTGAAAACAACATCAAAAAGGATCTGGGATAATTTCAATTAAACTCATAATCACATCACTCTCAAGTTTCATGAAAATGGTCAGTGGTTTGAAATACATTGTAATAACCACTGCTTGAGACCATTTTCTTGTTTAATTGATTGCAAAAAATGAGGAGACATGTTCACATACGTTTGTTACCATGTGATGATTATGCAAAACATGTCTAGTCCTCTTGTAAGTATAAACACTGGTGATACTATTGTTACCTGAACTTCTCTGATCCAATGAATGCACACAGTTGCTTGATGACCATTGTTCACCCTATTTTTGGACTCTTAAGTGTTTTACATTTATACTCTTTTCTTTTGACTTCAAAAGTTTTGAGATAAACACACTTTTGAGTTTTTTAAAATTTTTCTTTTTCCCTTTTTAACCTTCCCATTCATAAGTACTAAAATACTCACTGGGAGGTTTTAATGAAGGAACACTTATTCCAAAATCATTTTGTAGTAATGTTTTGAGAGATCTGGCCACATTTGTACATGTTTATTATCAAATCTCACATTACATATGATTCGGACTATTTTGACCCCTGATTTTCTTAATGTATTTTAACAAGATTGATTTGGTCCTTTTGAGGATTCTCAACCTGTTTTTCAACACACAAGATCTAATGACTAAAGTTTTAATTTCCCTCTTTTTATGTTAACAAAAACACTAATGTTTTTATGAACATAGGTTTTTGTTGACCTGAGGTTCACACCTTAGTAGCAAACATGATGGAGACAGCATAAACTTCATAACAACAATTGAAATCAATTTTCGTAAATAATTTGACCATAGTTATCAGACATATTTTCAGATCTGAAAACTATAGGTGGTTTATGCATGACATCACTTGTTATGTGAAGTTTGTGTGTCTTATGACATCTTGGTTGTTTTACAGAGTTTTGAATAGCAGCTTTGATCGTGATCACTCGTTACTCTGTTTTTCAACTAAATGCAATCAACCTTAGTATCAATGAATTTTGAGCTGAACTGTTATGTCAAATTGATTGTTAGATCGAATTTGACTGTCCAGGCTCTGATACCAATTGTTAGGATCGTAGGCTCTCATGATTGTGTTTGTTTGTATAATTTTGAATCAAAACAATAGAAATGAACAGAGTTTAAATGCAGCGGAAATGAACACAAACTTTGTAAACACAATCAAGGAAGAAAATGGTTTTGATAAACACATGCTTTTCATCAGTCAAAAGGTTACAAAGCAAATCAAAAGATTACAATGCATGCTTACAAACTAAACTCCCCCTCAGCCTGATACTCCATGGTTGATTGCACAAGATGAAATGATTGGACTAGAGGAGAAGAACTCGCTCAGTCAATCAAATGTAACAGTACAGGGTACTGTTCCATTTATAGGCAAACCAAACCACTGAAGCATCTTCTTCTGGTAGCAGTTCACTCCAATCGAAACCTTCGTCATCATAAATTACAGCAAGTGCTCTTGATTTTTCTTTGGGGTTATCTTCTAGCTGCTTCATTCTGGGAGGCTCAGATTTGTTTTGATGATAAATTGCTCTTTTGTAATAATCCTCTCTGAATGGATTTACAGTATCATCAACAGATGCGTTTCGACATTCACGTTTAAAATGTCCTTTTTGTTTACATTTAAAACACGTGACTTTTGATTTATCAAAACCAAGCTTTGTGGAAGGTCCGCCAATAGAATGTCTGCCTGTAATCTCCATGAACCTTTGTGCTCTCCTGACCGCACTAGCCATACACCATCTGATATCGATCAACTCCATCTCTTCTGGGTCGATCTGATCATAGTCCTCCTTGGTGAGGTTAGTGTTTCCAATCTTGCCTGCCACAAGGCTCTCGTATGATTCTAGGAGAGATGCTAAAAACACCATTTGCTGCTTTGCGGATTCCTCACTGAAATTTTGAGCATTCTTTAGATCTACAGCAATGTTACAATGAAACATATTCTTTGGAACTGATTGATTTGAAGTAGTTGACGATGAACCACTATGAAAACCACTGTTTGAACTTTCTTGATTTGATGTGTTAGAACTTTCGGCCGAGAAAGCTGTCTTAGGGGACACAGTCTTCGGGATCATACTTTCACGGTAATACAGCTCAACATTCTGCTGGTAAGAAGAGTTGTTCACTTTGTTAGATTTCTTGATCTCCAACTCATGACTCTCCAATCTTTCAATTAACAGATCAACCGTTAGATCCTCCGACTTTATTGTGTTCTTGAGCATCAAAGCAAAGTACTGCCAGTCTTTCTCATCAGGCAGTGAGTCAACCAGTTTGTCAACCAATTCTTCTTGAGTATATATGATTCCGTGTCTTGCAAGTTCCATCTTCAAATGCCCGAACCTTTCAATCATCTTTGACACTGATTCGTTTTTCAAACATCCAAACAAATCGAATTCTTTTCTTAACAACTTCTTTTTGTTTTTAACAATTTCGGCACTACCCACACATTTCACTCTCAGTTTCTCCCATAGATCTTTCGAATTTGTGTATTCAATCAACGATATTATGTCATCTCTCACGGACTGGTGAAGCAAAGAAATGCACTTTTGTTCAGCAACGAATCTTTCTACATCATTCTCTGCTATATTTTCAAAATCCGTTCTTCCCATATCGAAACCATTCTTCATGCTCTTCCAGCTTGAATATGCAAAAGCTTTTAACCGCTCTTCAAACCTTTTAGCCCATCTATTGTATTCTTCAATTGCCATCAGTTTGGGAGGTTTGTTGTATGTGCCATAGGCACTCTCTACACTCAACGCATCAGAAAGGGTTTTCTTTGCACTCGGATTTGTTGGTGCGTTATCATTTGTGTTGTTTGTTGTATCATCTCCTGTACTTCCCGTGAAAGCAAAGGCGTCACTGAACGGATTCAGAAAATCATCCATTTTCAAGTACCTGTAACCAGTGTTGTAGTAATCGCTAGTCGTTAGTCGGGCGGTGGGGTGGGGACTAGCGATTAATCGGGATTAATCGGGGATTAATCGGAATTTATGGGGATTAATCGGGACTAATTTGATTAATCGGTGATAAATCGGGGATTAATCAGGGATTAATCGGCACCTAGTCGGGATTTTTACAACCATACCTGTAACAATTAACAAACACTTAGAAAATTTTTGAATTTTAAAGACAATTTCAAACGAAATCAGTTTACGCGGAATGAGTTTCAAGCGAAATGAAAACTCAAACGAAACGACTTCACACGAAATAGGCTTTCACACGAAATGACTATTTCGTGCGAAATAACCAAACGAAATCACCCTCTTCAAGCGAAATAACAGTTTTGGTGCGAAATAGTGACTTTCGTACGAAATGTATGTCTATTTCGTACGAAATAGAGTTTTGAGGTTGATTTCGTGCGAAATGAAGTTTCAGAAAGTTGATTTCGTGCGAAATAGGGTCCACACAGTTGATTTCGTGCGAAATGAGAAACAATATGCTGATTTCGTGCGGAATAACTTGATTTCGTATGAAATAGGTTTCACATAATTGATTTCGCGCGAAATGAAGATGACTATTTCGTGCGAAATACTGATGACATCAGCATATCGGCCACCATTTTGTCAAATTGATCCGGATTTTGTTCGAATTTTGGTCCAATTCTTTCAAGGATTCATTAAAACAGTTTTTTACGTGATATATGTGAAATTCAATCCATTTTGTCCGTTAAATCTCGTTTAATTTTGAAAAGAATGAGTAGAAGTGAGAGATTTTTATAAAAACAAGTTGAATTTGTATGAACTCTTCTTCCTGAGCTCTGATACCACTTGTTGGATCGTCGTGTGACCCTAACGAGTCAATAAGAAGAGTTTATAATCCATATCAAAGGCGGAATCAGTGATATAGACGTGATACAGCTTGATTTTCCCTAAATATCTTCTTTTTATTGATTTCAAAGCTTTTACAGATCGTTTGACAAATCGGCAGCACCTTGGCTCTGAAATCGGAAAGTTACAAATGAATCAGCAACTCAGCTATAAATAGGGGTGGTGATTTCATACGAAATAGCAAAGGCTTATTTCGTGCGAAATACCTGAGTGTCATTTCGTACGAAATAGCCTTTGCTATTTCGTGCGAAATACCCTTTTGACATCCAAAACCTAATTTCTAACATGCTGAGCACTGGTTTATCCTATCTAGACACAAGACTCGATAAATACGGAGTTAACAGACATTAGTGCACCAACAATCTTGAAGGTTGAATTGGTTTGGAATCAAGATATGATCCCCTTTTAAGTTGTCATAACCATGAACACAAGCTTTGATATAATTAGTAACTTGAAAACAATGACTATAAGGTTTAGTAACATTAATGAAAAAATGGATCAAACCCGGGTTTCCGATTTGCAAACTATTAGGGTTAATCTAACATAACGGATTTGGAGTTTTACTTGAGTACATAGTGATTTCTTGGATTTGTTAATGAAAACCTAGTTATAGCCATCAACAATTATCTGTCTCGTGTATATGGTGCAAGAACAAGCTTCACTACTTGAATAACGTACTATTTTACGTTTTGTAAACCAAGAACAATGAACAAACCATAGTTTGGATTGAGACTTAAAAGCAATCGTTATCTCATAATGTCAATGGCGTAAAGAAACCTTAACAATCACCAGTTTACGACAATATGCACATTAAAACAAACATTCTTAATCAAAAGGTGAACAAGAACAATGTTTCAAACCTAATTGTGTAAACACAAACCCTAGTACTTACAATCCTACACCCGAGAATGATCTTGATGGAATTAGGCACTCACGATAGTTGAGTAATCTTCAAAAACATTGATTGAATCTTGAAATATGTGATGGAATATGAAATCGAATGGATTAGAGGGCCAAGAACCACACTCAAATCACCTTAGGAGCTTATTTTCAAATTTAGGTGAAACCCCCTTCTTTACGGGACAAAATATGCAATTTCCACGAATTTCGTCAACCCGAAATCACCGGTAGCGTTGACAACGCAACCTAGCTGGCCGACGCCAAGATATGCCACCGGAAACGTCATTGGCGTCGCTGACGTCACCAGTGGCTTCACTGACACCAAGACCATTTTTTCACCTTTTGAATGCCAATATTTGGATTCCCCTTGCCGAGACACTCAAGATTCATATATTATGGAACCCGTAACTCATTTCCTAGCTTGAGATATGCTTTTTGTATCATCGAGTGTTTCTTACCAGCTCGTCTTGCTGTTAGAGGTGCAGAAAAAACCCGAACCCAGAATAAACCCGAACTAGAGTCTTAGAAAAATCAGGTTTTTTAAACCCGAACCTACCCGTAGGGTAGGGACGGGGTATGCATATTCTGTTCAATACCCGAACCCGGGTTTTTTCGTACCCGGGTTTTCAGCATACTCGGGTTTTATGACCCGGGTTTTCGTAATACCCGGACCCGTTGTATACAACAACTTTTTTTGAATGTTTAGAGCTTGTGTGAGGCTTTTTTGGGCAGATTTCAAGGTATAAAATATGTATAAATAAAGGTTTCTAATATTTTTTTTTATGTTTTGTGCAAAAAAAATGAATCGAAAAACCCGATCTATACCCAAACCATAACCGACCAATACCCGAATCCTACCCAACCAATACCCGAACCCTGACCGGACCAAAAAATAGGGTATTGAAAAGCTGAACCAGGGTACACCGGGTATAGATTTTCTGGCCAATACCCGAACCTGACCCGGGTATGACCAATACCCGAAATGTCAAAACACGGTCATACACGTACCCTGGTATTAAAAAACCCGGTTTGTGCACCTCTACTTGCTGTTCCACGATGTTTGCTTCCAAATTGATCCATTACCGACACGTGTGTCCCCGAGACTTCTAAACTTCGTCCCCAAAGCCCCGACAAACTTACAAAATACACCTTAAACCTACCGAGGCCTGCAAAATACAAACCATCTCAAAGTAGTGTATTATAAAAGTCAATTTCACATAAATTGACAAAATTAGATCCATTAAGCTTTGGAAATGTACCAACCCATCACGAGCCTGATTTAAGAACAAGTATTTCAACATATATTGAAGTCTTAAACTGGTATAACCCGTTTTAACACAAGACTTTATAATTCCGTAAGAAAACGATACTCAAAATGTTTGATAATACTTTCTAAAAACATTTGTGTTTCTAAGATATTAATCATTAGCAAATGATTAAGGAGATTGCTTAGAAAACTAAGAAAAAAAAAGGCAAATTCTAAAAGTCAAGTGCTACAATAAGATTTACGGCCTAAATGTTGAAACAACTGTGAATGGTATGATATATTGATATCTTCAAAGATGTTTTCTCACTCCATTTAAGCAGACATTATTCCAAATTTGACACACCCTTTTACAAACTTAAACTCTAGCGTTGAACTCAACTTTAAGCTATTTCTAACTCTTTAAATGGTTCCCACATTTGTGATGTCATTATCGTAACATTCATAGCACTTATGCTACCTTTGGGAGTGATAAGAATCGGTTGAATTTATAAACGTCTTGTACCTTACTTAAAAAAGAAAAGTAACGGGCGTTACAACTATTAATAATATAAAAAGAAGTGATCACTACCTAACCTATCAAACATCAGTGTGAAACTATAGCCAGTGGCGACGCTTGAGATTTCCGACTGAGGGGTCGAAAACGTATATACCAAAATATTTCTATAAAACCAGGGGGTCAAAAACGTATATACCAAAAAATTCTATACGAAAACTACATACTCCCCACTACTGAACGAAATGTTCGGGGGGTCGGCCGCCCCCTCCCGCCCCTATTATCCTACGCCCATGACTATAGCGATGATCCCAACCATATTAAAGATACCGCAACTCCGCAAGATCTCTATCATATTAGAGAAACCGAAGATGAATTCGTTAACATCCACCCAAACTATTATAAACCATCACATTCTTTAGCTACGGGGAGCATGCGTTAAACTGTAGAGAGTTGTCGGGGTTTAAGTATCGCCATGACTTTGTTCGAGACGCGTTAATGGATATTCTCAGACGAGCAAGGATCTCGGCAAAGAAAGAGGCACCGGTTAATTTTTTTACAGACCCGGCGGAAAGGAGGTCCACCCTATGCCCGGCTGACGTGCTAGTTTTTGGTTGGGAGGGCGGAAAACATGCTTGTGTCGATCTCACAGGTATAACCCCCCTAGTCGGGTTCCGGGAAAATGAGTTTGTGGCGGGGCAAGCGGTACTGAAAGCAGAGTCAAAGAAGGTGGAAAAGCACGCGAAAGCTTGTGAGGATAATTAACATGCCTTTGTCCCCCTGGCGTTTGACACGTTCGGCTCCTTAGCGCCGGAGGCGGTTTGGTTCTTGGCTAGAGTTCAGCGTGTGGTCCACAGCAACTTTTCGACCCCTAGGGGCGAGACTTTGTTTTTAGTAGATTAAACTTTTCTATTCAGAATGGAGTGACGACGCAGTTTATTGCTCGTCTACCCGCTATCATTATGTAATTTGAGATAGTGTTTGGAATGAAACAATTATCATAATAAAAAAAATTATCATAAATATATTTGTAAGAAATAAAAAGTGATATATTCCTTCCTACAACTACATCTCTCTTGTCATCTTCTATGCATCTTCTATATGCATGTATAGTTTGCTTCAAGTGGAGGCCATCTATGATTCTATATATATCTCTCTTTGTCATCCAGTTACTCTACACCAAGACTTCACCTTGTTTAACAAATTGCTGGAACTAATTCTTCTTCAATTCAATTCAATTCAATTCAAGGGTTTAGGGTTCCAAATTCGGTAATTCTCATATCATTTTATGCTTGCTCATTCATTGAATTCTCATCATCATACGATTGTTGTTAATTTAGTCCGTAAATTGCAAAATCACAAGTTAGGTTTAAAAATATGATGTAAATCTGGATGACCGTTGTTCAATCGAGATCCCTCACCAAAGCTGTGAAATTAACCCAAATTTCTTCGATTAACAAATGTTTTCCGGTTACACATACGTTTGTTTGACCTAAAACTGATCGAGAATAATAATAATTTTTGATACAGGGAGCGATTTGATGGGTTTTAGGTTGGGCGACTTGTAACAATTTTTTTCTCATCTCTGCTGGTCATTTAAACTCAGGTATGAATCTGATTTTTTATGAGTAAGGTTGCTATTGAACTTTAGGTTATAGTGATTTATGTTTTTTTTGAAAGGGTTTATATGTTTTAGATTAGGGGTAGTTTGTGATGATCTTGAAATTTAGTTCTGATTGCTTTACAATTCAGTTTTGAAACTTCAGTTAGGGGTGGGATTCAGATTTCAGACAGAAACAAACCTAGTAAAAGCAATGAGAATCTTAACCGGACTGTTATTGTGATTAATAAACATTTAATGGTGTTGATGCTGTGGAAGTTAGGGTGAACGGAGTGGGCGGTAAACACCAGCGGTAAAGGTGTTTACTGAGCGGTAACACCGCCGCCAGTGGTGTTTACCGCTCGGTGATAGGAGGACTCGGTGAAGGTTTACCGAAGCGGGGAAGGTGAAGGGGGACCGATGATTGGATGGTTTCATTTATATGTTTTTTTTTAAATAATAGTTTACCTAATCCAAGATAGGTAAACCACCGCCAACTTTTTTGAGCATTAGGTAAACAAAATAGGTAAATTGACGTGGCACTGTCTGATTGGGTGAATGGGGAGTTTACCTATTCCAAATAGGTAACCACTCCCTTCACCCTTATGCCTAACTGATGAACTGTTTTATGATTATAGATTTTGTTACAACATTCTGTTTACGTACTCGTGAAATGGGTTGCTGGTTGAATGTCATTCTTATAATCTAGTCGGTGTTTTGGGTTGTATATGATTGTATGGTGATATATCTCTCTATGATTTGGCCGAGTGTTAGATGTTTCGTATGGTAATATCATTTTAAGGAAAAAGGTGTCTTGATGGTTTTTTTTTTCTCATTTTCTTGGTTACCATATAAAGTCATCATGGAATACCAGATTTTGTGGAATTTGATATATGCCGGTAAAGTATAATCCGTTAGAACATTATCTATATGAACAAAGTTGTCTTGAAGATAAGGAATCATTTCTACAACAATATATTGCTACAACAATCATTTTGTTTGGAGGTTTTAGATGAAACATGATATTCTGAAGAGCACTTCTTTACGAGACCTTATAAATATAGAACACGTTTTACCTGAGTTGATTACGAAATCGGACTCTTGTATGTTCCATTCATGCACATGAAATGCTATATATAATATATTTGTCATTTTCAAAGAGCTCATATGTTGGCCATTAAATATTTAGTTAATAATATTAATTTCTACTGTCTGAATCTTTTTTGTGCAGGTTTACGCTTTAGATTGCTTATACTTCAATCCTTAGCAGATTTCAGTTACCTTGATTTTTGGTTGAGAAGTAGAGATGGCATCCAAATCAAGACCAAGAACAATAAGCGTGTATCTTTACATCCCAAACATTATCGGTGAGTTCCTATACTGATAATATATCGTTGAGTTAAGTTAAAATTGGTATGTTCATTTAGTGTTGAATGTTAATTCTTATGTACAGGGTACATAAGAATTCTGTTGAACTGTTATGCCTTTGCGATATGCTTTACCAATAAGGAGCTTTTTTCGGTCCTTTATTTCATCAGGTAAACGGTAAATATATGGAAGTTATTGTTATCCTGATTCCAAGTGTAAGTAGGATGATATTTATATGAAAGGCCGTAATTAGCGTGTTAAACGGTTGATCTTGCTGTTTCAGCTTTGTTTGTGATGCCTTGGATGGTTGGTTTGCTCGCAAATTTAATCAAGGTAAGGAGTATTGCATAATTATCATCAGTATTATTTTTATCTAATTTATTCTTTTATGATTTTTCATTTGTAGTTTCAACATTCGGGGCGGTTCTGGACATGGTCACAGATAGGTGATGATAGTTACTTGTCGAACTTTTCAAATGGAGTAAAATGCCATTTTCGTCCTTGAGGCTTGGCCGCAACTTTCGTCCAAAGGTTTGTTTTTCACTTTTTCCGCATCCGGATCCAAAAGGTTTGAAATCTTGCCATTTTCATCCGGCTTGTTAACTCCATCCATTTTTCTCCATTAAGTCAGGGACATTTTTGTCTTTTTTGTTAACTTAAAGGGCAATTTGGTCTTTTTCAGGGGTATTCGGTCTTTATACATAAAGTGAAAAAGACCGAATTGCCTTTTAAGTTGCAAAAAAGACAAAAATACCCCTGACTTAACGGAGACAAATGGATGGAGTTAACGAGCTGGATGAAAATGGCAAAATTTTAAACCTTTTGGATCCAGATGAAAAACAAACCTTTGGACGAAAGTCGCAAAACTGGCCAAAACTCAGGGACGAAAATGGCATTTTACTCCAAATTTGTGTTATGTTTCTTAAATCTGTATACCCGCTTAATTTATGCTATACTAATCACTTTATTTACATATTTGTAACCGAAATTTGGGATCTCTCAGGATAAGCACTGCTTGTCTGCTAGTTATTCTCTCTCAAGTCTACAGACCGAGCTTTGTATTCCTGTCGTTGCTTGCGTTAGATATTGCAAGCCATTGGTTTCAGATGTACAGGTATTTACAAATTAGACGCGCTTTTCATTTCTTTTATCCGATTGTGAGCTGGAGCTCAAATATTTGTTAGTCATATGTAAAGGTGACAATATATTCTGAATGCAGTACTTTCTTGGTTGGAAAATCGAATCATAAAGACGTGAAAGACAGCACCAGTTGGTTATTTAAGTTATACTATGGAAACAGGATGTTTATGGGATACTGCTGTGTAGCTTGCGAGGTTAAAAAGTTACTTTTTACTCTTCTTAATCATTATTATTTTTTTAAAGAGTAAAATGCCATTTTTCGTCCCTTGAGGTTTGGCCAGTTTTGCGACTTTCGTCCCAATGTTTGTTTTTCCGCATCTGGATCCAAAAGGTTTGAAATCTTGCTATTTTCATCCGGCTTGTTAACTCCATCCATTTTTCTCTATTATGTCAGGGGTATTTACGTCTTTTTTGTTAACATTAAGGGCACTTCGATCTTTTTCACTTTATGTATAAGCATTTAGCATAATATACAATAATTCACTTAAAGGGCAATTCGGTCTTTTTCACTTTATGTATGAAAATACACCTGACTTGAGAAAAATGGATGGAGTTAACAAGCCGGATGAGAATGGCAAGATTACAAACCTTTTGGATCCATATGCGGAAAAACGAACCTTTGGATGAAAGTCGCAAAACTGGCCAAACCTCAGGGACGAAATGGCATTTTACTCTTAATTTTTAAATCTTTTTACGGTCCTAGATTTCTAACCGAAAGTCTACTCTTAACAACTGAATATCTGATTCTGCAGCTTCTTTACATCATTTTGTTTCTTCTAGCAAAGGAGTCGGAAAAGATGACCGATGTAAGCCTAAAATGTTTCTTTTTGTTGTATGATATCTTGAAGTTACATATGTAATTTTTCTTTGTATGAAAACTTAGGCTTTGATGGACGCTGCAAAACAAAATATAATATATTCTGCATTACTTGCGTTTCTTCTGTTTGGATGGGCAACCAAACAGCTAGTCAATGTTATACAGGTATCATATGATTTTTTTTTACTTTTATACATGTAAGCATATAATATTCTGTCACAATGTTAATAGTATCCTGAACTATGTCAAATTTATAAATGATTCCAGATGAAGACGGCAGCAGATTTATGTGTGCTATACGACCTCAACAAAAAGCACAATAAGTAGGTATTGTGGTATCCGTGACAAATACATAGATATATCCTTTTCTTTCGAGCTGTGAAGTCGTTGATGCACCTTCAAGATGGCACTCGTCTTGTTCTGTCTGAAAAATACTGATTGCAGAAGAAAATCTTGTGTATACTTTAGTGCATAACTCATTTTTTCCGAACGCTTTCTGTGTTGTTGGGATTTCGGGTGGATTAAAGTTCAACTAATTCATCAATTCCTTTTATTTTCTCATAGGTAAATTATCTTGTGTTGATGTAGTGTGTGTCTCGTATCTTTTTGATGATTGAAATGGATTTCTTTAGTTTTTATGCAACCCAATGTGGTAAAAGATAATGCATTGAATCTGTTTTTTTTTTACTCTCTTGTTCAAGTGTTATTGGAAAATGCTTGTAGTTTAAAGTTCTTAATCAAGCACTGCAAAGATGTAACGACTTTATAACTCGCAAGTCTCTGTATGTATCCCATATCTCATGATACAAAGATACTACAATTTTCGAGTATAAACATTTGTTAATTTGGCTGCAACTATGGTTATTTTCATTCCCTTGTAACAATCAATCAAAAAATTCGGAATTGTTTAAACTCATGACTATGATTGAATACAAACCTTTAGAATGATTAAGTAATTCATGGTTTAAAGATGCTTAACTTTGAATGAAGTAAACATTATTGCAAGTGAGCATATCCAATATGTCAAATTAGATGAAACGAAAATTAATGTTCCAAGATGTCTAGGTAATAGATTGTTACATAACAAATAATGGAGGGACCTGAAATGTAATTGTTGAGTAGTATAGGGGGTTATTATGAAAATGGTAGCTAGTGATTTTGAGATAATTCTCTCCTCTGTGAATCTTCTTCATCTTTCTCTGTCTTCAGCTCTTAATCTCTTTGATTACCATTTCGTATCGTAAGAAAATACATATCTTATTCATTCAATATCAGATTGAGGTCCTATGGATCTTCATAAATTGATCAACAAGATTTGATTTTAACATTTTCCACATCTCATACTCATAGTCATAACATGCGGTCATGACAAATCACTATCATATTGGACTTAAGCATAGCTACTCAGGAGAATGTTGCATCATGGTTAATGACTGAAACATATGCTACAAGTCTTGCTTTATGTTAAAAGGAAGCACATACTTGGTTATCATACATGGACTGCATTTCAACGTTCATATTTGCTAGCCATTTCTCGTAGTGAGACTTGAACCCAAGACATCACACTTAAGTGTATTAAAAGTCTTTGCCTTGGCACTGGACCACCAACCCAGTGGTTCATATTCATAATCTTATGCGTTGGTCTTGTGGTTAGTGAGTTTATTATATCGATCCAACAAATAAATCTCATCTTTATGTCCAATCTCATCTTTAATTGGTGCATATTTAACCACAACCTCTAACACCGTTGCAATTAAATTACGTTTTTTAAACACGAAAAACATCATTTATGTGTATAATAATAAATCACAATGCATGTATCATTTTTCTAAATATACCACTTTTATTTCATCTTTTTAACTTAGTTACGTAGTGATTAATAGAGATGGACAAAACCTCCTAAACCCGCTTGGCCACAAATTGATTAGAACTCGATCCAACCTGTCGATTCGTAGTCTCATCCCCTGAAACCGGTTTAGACCCGACCCGATTTGAATAACATTTAAAACAACCGGTTTAAGCAACCCAAACCGGTTTCAACGCGCCCCAAATCAATTCGTATAGGTTTGAGTATTTTCCCTTAAAAATCGGTTTATAACCTAGACCGGTATTTTAGAAACTGATTTTTATTCTTATTGACTAACCGCTTTGGTTTATAACTCCGGTTTAAAAAATGAATAAATGGGCAATTTAATATATACCTCTATAAATTTGCAAAATACCATATATACCCTTGCAAAATTATAAATATCATATATACCTTACAAAATAGTTGAAATATCGTATATACTCAATTCATTAAAAACAACTTAATAAATGACAATTTTACCCTTATTTTTCTAAAACTTTGAAATCTCTTATATGATATTTAACTTCAAATACTATATTTACTTATTTGTAGCTTAATTTATTTAGCTTAAATATTGTATATGAAGAATATTGTTGTTTATGGGAAAAAAATAAAAAAAATGAAAATGGGTAGAAATAAATTTAAGCTTAAAATGTATTATGTAAAAATATAAAGTTAAAAGATAGGCATATATAAAAACTTGAAGTTAAAAAAATAAGGGTAAAATGTTTATTTATAAGATTATTTTTAATAGTATATTTGATATTTTAACTGTTTTGTAAGGACATATATGATACTTTTAGTTTTGGTTGAGTATATATATGAATTTTTTCAAGTTTATAAGAGTATGATACTAAGGGCATGTTTGGCTAAGCTTTTTGAAACTAACTTATTGGCTTTTTGACTTTTTGGAAAAATTAGGATTTAGTGACTTTTTGGAAAAGTCACTTTTCCACTCACATACACCCTCATTGCCAAACATTATTTTAGAGCTTATGACTTTTCAAAAAGCCAATAAGTCAATAAGTTGTTTCAAAAAGCTTAGCCAAACATGCCCTAAGTATATATGAAATTTTTCTAAGTTTTCAAGAGTATATATATGAAATTGATTCATAAATAAAACCCAATTTGTACACCCGGATTAAGCCCATACTATCCCTATTTGATTACTGTGGCCCACTTTCACAAGTACTTTTGATTATGGTGACCCAATTTCACTTAATCTAACTGCACCAGCCCAACATTTAAGATCTTTTGGGTTCATAGAAAATGTACTTTTGAGTTTTGATTTCAACAAAATAATTCAAAAGCAATTCTGCCTCCATTAAAATAGGATATTATGATTGTAGCAAAATAATTTCAAAAATTCCATCTAAACATTTATACTTTATTAAATTGAAGTCATTTTATTATTTCTATTTGTCATTTTTAGAAAAACTACAAATAACCTGGCGAAATTCTTAGAAACATTTTTACTCTGCTATGCGAATTAAGTTCTCATTAGGAAACACAAATGTTTTGAACAAATTTAAAAACTATGTTGTTTTGTGATGGATTGTTAGGCTGAGGGGAGTGGGGCGACTCCCACCCCAAGTCGCCCCCAAGTTGCAATGAACACCGCCCCCTTGCCCAACTTCCATAGCAACTTCCATTTGCCCGTCCTCTTCTCGTCGCCCCTCATCTCACACTTTATCAACTTTTGGCACAAAATTCCAAGAACTCCCCCCTTTTCAAACAAATCAACCAATCAGAGGTCTTGGTGGCATCTTGAGTTGCCATGAACACCACGCCCCCTTTTTTGAGGACGCCCCAAGCCGCCCCCCAAACGCCACGTGTCGCAAGACGCCCTCTTTTGAGGACGCCCCACTCCCTTCAGTCTTAGTGTTTAATAAATGTTGGAATTATTCTATTTTTGACTAATTGTAGATTTTCTTATAAATATTTTTAAACAAATATCAAAATTGCTTTTATCTTTTCATAAAAATTGTAACCCAATTTATATTGCCGCCCATTTACTCCCTATATGAAAAGTCACCATATGTATAGGGGTGTTCATCGAGTTTTTTCTTCGGGTTTCGGGTTTTTCTCTGGGAAAAATTGACCCGATAATCAACCCATTTTAAAGTTTGGGTTAGTCGGGTTTGGGTTATTCGGGTTCGGGTTAGTTTGGGTCGGGTTATTCGGTTTTTGGGTTTAGATGTAAAATGAAAATAAATGTTTTTTTACAAAATAGATTCAAAAATCATATTGCTACTTTAAAAATCTCATCAAAGTTCAAAGATTAGTTGACAATATGCTATTATAATATTTAAAAGTCCCAAAACTTAGTGTTTCATCTATTAAAGAATCCAAATCTAAACGCTTCTATACGAAAAAACAATAAATGTTCAGGGTTTTTTTCGGGGTTCGTGTTTCGGGTTTTTCGGGTCGGGTTTTTTTGGCCAGAAAAAAGTGACCCGATAACTGAACCATTTAAAGTTCAGGTTGGTCGGGTTCGGGTTTCTCGGGTTTGGGTTATTCGGTTGTTCGCTAATTCGGGTTCGGGTGGCTTTGAATTCAGGTCGGGTTTTGGATTTTGGATAAAAACGAACAACCCTACATATGGGATGATCCCATATTAATATACTAGGTTAAAACCTCGTGTATTACACGGGTTGCATAAATATAATTTTATATAATTTATTTAATTATATTGTTAATGATAAGCTGTAAAAAGCTTTTTTAGTATTGTTTACTTTTTAAGATTGTTGTTATTATTATTAAGATTATTATTATTATTATTATTATTATTATTATTATTATTATTATTATTATTATTTTATCTTTTATATAGTAAATGAAAATCTTTTATAAAAAAAGTGTATCCTTATCTAAATTTTTAAGCCGTAAATTGTTTTTTAGTATTGTTTACTTTTTATTATTGTTGTTAATTATTATTATTATTATTTTATCATTTATATAGTAAATGAAGATCTTTTACAAAAAAGGTGTATCCTTATCTAAATTTTTGTTTAAAATTATTTATAGAAAAACAAATATTTATTCTTATCTAATTTTTAGTTTAAAATTATTATTGTTATTTAATATAGATAAATAGGAAAATAAGGTGAGAAAGCATGAGAAAGTAACACGTGTCAAAAAAGATTTTTGTTTATTAGTATAGGAAGATTATCCCTGTATTATTCACACTATTGATTATTGATATAGCACCCATTAATCTCGCTTGAAATCAGCATGTTAAAAATTGACTCGGTTATAAACGTGTAAACCGAGTTCAAGCTTGAACTCACTCGACTGGGTTCAACTAAATTAAGTTAAGTCCAAGTTTTTTATGTAATATATCATGGTTCATTCTTACCTTTGTGTCCAACCTCAGGGGTGGATCTAGGCCACTTTTGTGGGTTTCCAGGAACACATTCGGTTTGAAAATAATGAAAAAATTAGTGAGAACCTTGTATGATGTAGAAAAAAAAAATAGTGAGAATTAGTGAGAATCTACCAAAAGAAACACAGTGAAAAAAGTTCTTAGATCCGCTACTGTCCAACCTCAATACTCTTATACAGTGCCCTAGTATCTTTTCTTTTTATTCCACTAATTTGGTGACTTAGTATTTAACTTCTTGGATAACTTTGTTGAAAATTGACAATGTATATGTTCTTTATCGTGTTGAACTTTATTTTGATATTAGTATAATTATGTTATACATTGGAATTTGTTTTAATCTTGAAATGTTGATCACGCTTATTTGTATAGATTAAAATGTTACTAAAACTTTATTTTGATATTAGTATAATTATGTTATACATTGGAATTTGTTTTAATCTGGAAATGTTGATCACACTTATTTGTATAGATTAAAATATTACTATAAGTTCTAGTTATTTTATGATATTGTTGTCACGAATAATCAATTGGTGGAACCAAGCCTTCATGTAATGATTACGTTTAGTTATAGTTGTTCAAATGGCTTGAAGTTCGCTTGAAATCGAGTCAGTTGTAATGGAGCCAGCTTAGCTCAAGTCGATTTAAAATAAACATCTTCTTAATTTTGCATGGAAACACATAACTACTTACGAATTGTAATGTATGCTTGTTTATGTTGAGTGTGAGATCATAAGTGAATCTCATATTATTTTGTCATGTCCACGTGGGCGTACCAGTAGACCTTCCAATGATATTACAATCACATACATGACACATTGGTTGTGGATGATGATAGAAGTACACACTTAAGTGTGTTTGAGTGTAAGTAATCCATGACGGTGACCTTTCGAAAAGTTTTCATTCGATGTCTTCCCAAGGCATCATGCCGAGGGCCTCCTGCTCTGAAGCAGCTCCCGAAAGGGATAACCAATAACAACTCCTTGAGCTCCTTGGGAGCGACGAAGACAATATTGATTGTTACAAGGGTTTAGAATGTTTCATTAAACCTCTCCATGCAAACATTGTTTGCTCCTTAATTTTACGTATTATATCCCAACAAGTATTTTTAGCTCGTGCGTTGTGGCGAGAATTTGGTTGGTATCCTGTTAATTCATTATGGTATCGGAACTTGGTATAACAGCCGAAAGAAATAAAAACAAATACCAATACTGATACAGATATTTACGTCGATAACATTAACGCAGCTGGATATATAGTGCATATTGAAACGTAATTATTATTTATTTATTTGTTTAAATGACACAATGTTGTTACTTTTATAAATAATAACAAATTAATCTCAGCTTTAGTAAAGTTCTAAAAAAAATTGAAAAAGCTTTTTTTAATCTTATTGGTTCGCAAAGATCACAAAATTGGTTCATTGTTGAAAGAAAATCATTTATTGGTTTAATTCTTTTGACTTTTGAGTACTCAAGAGTTTGATTGGTAAAAGAATTGAGTAGAATGTGATTTATGCATTGATTGATTGTAACTTGAACATTGAAATTTGTATAAACTCTATAGTAATTTTGGTAATTCTAAAGATTGGGGGGGGGGGGGGGGGTAGAGATGTCTCCTACGTTACCCATAATATGTGGAAGTATCAACGTAATTTCATAGAGTCATTCGGTCTAAATGCTACATGAAGAACATAAGCTAGATGATGGAACGGGAAGACCTAGGATGTAGAAGATCATAACATGAGTGATTCTCCTGCTATGACGATGCTACTACCGTACTATCAAGAGGATTAGCCGCCAAAAGTATCTATCCAGCAGTAGATCCTTAAGATTCATCGTCAACTATACTACAACCCCGGATCGTTGGTAACGAACATTATGAAATTGCACAACAGGTTAAGCAAACTTTACAACGTTACAAAGAACTTCAAGATATTATAGCTATTATTGGATTAGACGAATTATATGAAGAAGATCGTTTAACTATAGCAAGAGCGTGAAAAATTGAGTGTTTCTTATCATAACCTTTTTTCGTAGCAGAAGTATTTACGGGTTCTTCGGAAAAATATGTTGATTTAGCATAAACAATTAAAGGCTTTCAATTAATCCTTTTGTAACACCTCGGAAATTCAAGGCGACTAATATGGCAACACGTGTCCAATCAACTCTCAAATATTCCCGATAAGTTGGACGAGAGGGACTAATTTTGTAAAAATGTGGAAGTATGGATGTGGAGGGGTCAAACATGGCAAAATGCCAAACTTTTGGTTCTGAAGGTCCAATGCGGACCGCAAGGCTCAGTCTATACGGTCCACATGGCATTAAAAATCTGTGGGCACCAGAAGCTCATGCGGACCGCATATGGTGCGCTAGTAGTAAAAAATCAGCTAGCAGCAGCAACCTGCTTCTCTGCCACTTTGGTCACGATTTTGGCCACCTTGCTCAGTCCTTGGACACTTGGGGTGCCACCAATCCCTTCCTTAACACCTCAGGGGGCACTTGGCATCATTTGGGAGCTCAAGATCATCTATAAATAGACTAGTTCTTCAGCATTTCCAACTTGCACCTTCACAAGTTCATTCTCTCTATCTCCTGGAGTGTTTCTGATCTAAAGAAGCCTCCTACTTGAAGTATAATTAGCCGAAAGTCAAGCAAATTGACTTTTGCTTTGACTTTCGGTTATGACCATTTCGGTCAAGCCAATGTTAAAATCGAACATGGCTACGTGATCATAATAGTGGAGGTGTTAATCCCCTATGAGGGCACCTCCTGAAAATCACGTTAAGTTGGTCAACTGTCAGGTCAAAGTTTTATTAAATAAAAGTAAAAAACGCAGATTTTCGTAAATAGCGTTAAATGAACTTCTAAGTATCGAAACCTTAATTTTTGACACTATATCAGTTTATATAACATATTAGGACATGTTATATCATGACCAACCCGTCATTTCCTGCTTAAAGCTCGGTTCGCAACCGAAAGTCAAACAGTTTGACTTCTGCTTTGACTTTCGATTCTGGCCCATTTAAGATAGTTTAGCTACTGATTTGAAGTTGTTATATGATCATATTATGGTATGGAATAACCCTATGAGGTTATACCATTTGATCGTATCGTTTGTCGGGTTTTATGCAAGTCCACATAATATGCCTAAATAATGACTAAAATGCCTTTTTTGCGCATAAACGACTTTGAAACATAATGAACATATAAACTGAGTTTGAAACTGATATGACATTATATTAAACATGTCTTGGCTTATTGGACTTAACATAGACCTATCCGATCACCCGATACCACCGATGCGCGTACGGTTGACTTATATAACATAATTTATATAAGTTAGTCGAATTGGATCAAAATCTTTCCAAATCAGTTCTAATCATAATGTATGATTGTTTGACCCATATTATACGAGTCATAGTACTCGTGAGGGTGTAAACCACATTTTATCCGGTCTCCGCTTAATCTAGCGAACCGTACCTATTTATTATAAGTTAACTGGTCCAAGTCATATGACTTGAATAAGACCCGTTAACATTCTAACGGATCATAGTTCTGTCCATTCCAGATTAGGAGCCTCCAGTAAATTGCGCATGTATTAGTTTTCTTGATTAACGGTTGTGCTTATATATCTTTGATTTATAAAGATAAGCTCAGGTAAATACTCTTAACCTATTTTCCCTATACAGGCTTGGGATACGGTAAAATATTTACCGCTTGGTCGCATATGGATCAATGACGAATGATATCCAAAATTCAAATAACCCGTTTTAATCCGTTATGCTTGATAACTTAAAAATTGGGGGTTAATGCGACCGTGTCCTGGATTTCCACGGCTCACTTAATTGCAAGTGGCCATGACCTAAGCGCGGGGTGTAGGCAGACACCTGACAAACGCTAATGCTATTATATAATTTTTCTACCCAAATGGGGATAAAAGTAGTGTGTCGGTTAATCATATATCGGAGTTTAGTTATGGCCCCATATGTATTGACAAGTATGTAATACTGGTAGCAAGAGATATAGTTTGTTCCAAGTTATTTATGAAAATGATATACCAAATGGTATAAAATGGTTTTGAAAAGATTTTCAAAACGTGTCGGTTAATTGTATTTACCAGTGAAAACTGACGTATTTTCAAAAGACTAAGCGCAAGTTAGCAAATACGGAATAGGCTGGAGCTGCTCGGTAATTGCATATTGGAATTTGCGACTCCACGCAAAGCCTAGTATTATTAATATTTCATTTTGTTCATTTTCGATCCGCCTGTGGATCTTTTAGTACACTTTCCGTCTGTATATTTATTTTGAACTTTCGGACACTTGTACTTTGTAATAATTATTTTTAATCCCAAGACTTCCGCTATGCTAAATGTGAATATCTATATCAATCGTCATGCATAAACCCCAAGTCCGGGCCCACAGGGAAATCAGGGTGTGACAGGTTGGTATTAGAGTCAACATTTGAGCGAATTAAACTCTAGCCTTTTGTGTCTAAGCTTAAATATCACAATAGCATATTCCTTAGACTTTCCGGGTCTAGGCATTAACCTAAGGCCAATCATATCTATTTAGTTATTGATTTTGATATTTAACAGGTGAATTATGCCGCCAAGACAAAGAGGAAGGGGAAAAGGTCCCATCCGGGGAGGACCGTCATGACTACTACTATCACCCTCACATCACTCAGAACATTCCCAACATTCGAGTGAGCCATATTCATCACAACCCGCGAGACACTCGGTCTCACAGCATTCTTCACATTCTCATCATTCTCATTCCCATTCTTACCATGATTCCTTTGACCCAAACCAATACATAAATTCACCTCCTCCTAGCCAAAATTAACAAGATAACGACTCCGACCCAGAGATGCCGCCATTTGGAACAAATTTGCATCCTATCGAGTTATCTAGTGATACTGCATCTTATGCAGGTTCACCTTACCAAGGTCCCGATGAATGAGATCAATATTTCAACCAATTTACTTTTTATAATACCCATGAACATAAACCTCAAACACCTTCTTAGCCACCTCCTCAAAGACCGCCACCTCCATAAGAGGATGGGCCAATGGAGTAACAACCACCACAACTAAAGAAGCCTCGCACCGGTGCACGAATGTCAGTGCGTGCTGGGCAATGGTCGGGATCACTTCCACCTTTACCCCCAACCTACCCAACTATACCAGAGGACCCATAAATGGGTGGACCCTCCAATCCTGAATCTATTGTTGAGCCACCTCAACAACCACCTACGGGTTATGATAACCCTATTCCCACATATCCGGATATAATACTTCTTATACGACAGCCTCTACTGATTATAGTTATTCAGCTCCGTCTTACGACCCCTATTTACAGGCGTTCATTCAAAATGATTTATACCAATCTCCATTTCCTCCTACCTACCACAACCCGGGCTATCCAAACCCCGAATATCTGTACCTGACTGTATCGCAACCATAACCACTGCCACAACAAGCTCCTATTGAAGCTATTAACCAAGCATTGGAACGAGCGGAACAAATCCAACGACAAGCGAAAAAGAAAGAAAGGAGGACGAGCAAGATATTCAAGAAACTTTCCAAGATTATTAAAGGAAAGCAAGATGACTGAAGACTTTAAATTTTATCTTTTATTGTAATTTTTATTTCCAAAAGTCCTTTAAGGACGTAGTATTGTAATTTCCTTCCAAAAGTACATATTTGGACAAGTATTGTAATTTCTCATATTTTATAAAGATTTGGATTTTTTTTATTTTCTTTTCACAATTATTCAAGCGTTTGTCTCGATATTTAATTTGAACTTTATCGATCTATCCGAAATCAACAAAATCTTCTTAATGGTTTGATGGACATTTGGCAAAGCCTAAATTATTGGCAATTATTACTAGCAGTTGTGACAAGGTGGAAGCACACTGATCGAAAAGGTGGAGGAGATATCTCCAAACCTTATAGCCCCTATGGTCGAACGAGACCACGACTAATAACATTATCAAGCCATTAAGACAAAAATTCAATGATTATCTCCATTTTAATATTCAATGTAATGTTAATATTACTGGCAGTTGTGACAATGTGGTGCACACTGGCCGAAAAGGTGGAGGAGATATCTCCAAGCCTTATAGCCCATATGGTCGAATGAGACCACGACTAATAATATTATCAAATCATTGAGACATAAATTCAATGATTATCTCCATTTTAACATTAAATGTAATGTTTAAATGAATTGCACTGAGCAATAATTTATTGTTGGCCTCTAGTCCAATTATCAATATAATGACAAACCAAAATTTTGGTGGTGATGATGGCGGGCATGACAATATGGAGCATGTTACCCGCGAAGGTGAAGGAAATAACCTTCGATCCCTGATTGTTGCAGAAGTCAGCAAAGCTATGGCCGATTTTATGGCAAGTTTTAAAGGACCAGGCTCAACCTATTCTAAATTCCCATCTATCCCACCATCTTCCACTCAGAAATCACAGAGTTCACACTATTCCTCGAATGAGAGGAGTGAACCAAAACATGTTGCCAAGAAGGAAACCCAAAATATTAAGGAAGGGTGTACCTACAAGTACTTTGTCTCTTGCAGACCTCGCGACTTCACGGGGGAGAAGGGAGCTATAGATGCTATGAAATGGCTAGATGAGATAGAAACCGTGGTTGACATCAGCGGTTGTGCTGACAGAGATGTCATTAAGTATGCATCTCAGTCCTTCAATGGTGATGCTTTGACATGGTGGAAAGCCATGATACAATCTATGGGGAAGGTGTCCCTGTATAACATGAGTTGATCTAAGTTTGTGGACTTAATTAAAGAAACCTACTGCCCTCCACAAGAGGTTGAAAAGGTGGAATCTGACTTTTTGACTCTTACCATGAAGAATATGGACTGTCGAAAGTATGTCTCCGACTACAATTCTTTGTCCCGATTAGTTCCATGTTTAATTATTCCTGAATCAAAACACATTACGTGTTTCATTGGTGGTTTGGCACCAGAAATCAAAGGAATGGTGCCTCCAAACCCACTACTTTCAGATCTGCTATGGATCTATCTCTCTCACTGACTCAAGATGAAGTGAGATTGAGGTCAGTAAAGGCTAAGATTGACGGGAAAAGGAAGCATGAGGATAACCGCTTCTAAGACTCAAAGAAAGGGAAACTTGGTTCCAATAGGAACCAACAAAGGTCTAGTGATGATAGGCCTGTGTGTAAGACATGTGGAAAGCGACATTGGTGACAGTGTTGGACAAACCATCAACTGAAACCGTGTGGTATCTGCAAGAGGACAGGCCACAAGTCTCATGAATGCAAGGATTTAAAGAATGTTGTCTGTTACGGATATGGTGAGAAAGGCCACATAAAGACCAATTGTCCCAAGTGTACAACTGATGGAAATGCTAAACCTGGGGAAGTAAAGAAGCCAAATGCTAAAGCTTTCCAGTTGACCACAAGGGAGGCGATAAATCACACGTATGTTATAACAGGTACGTTTCTTGTTAATAACATATATGCACATGTCTTATTTGATTTTGGAGCAGATAAATGTTTTCTAGACCATAAGTTTAGTGAATTATTAAATCTGCCCATATGAACTTTAGAACATCCATATGAAGTAGAAATGGCAGATGGTATAATAGAATTAGCTTCCGAGATTCTTGAAGGATGCGCTATATCCATTAAAAATAATTCTATTCCAATAAACCCTTTACTCATGACTCTTGCGGGATTCGATATAGTCTTAGGCATGGATTGGTTATCCCTTAACCAATCCCGCATTGCCTGTGATAAAAAAAAAACTAATCGAAATAAAATCCCCATCTGGCGAGACACTCATCATTCATGGAGATCGACACTACGGATTGCCTAAGAATGCATCTCTGCTTAAAGCATCCAAGTGTTTGAAGAGAGGATGTGTCATTTACATGGTACAAGTGACAGTAGACAATCCAAAGCCCAAGATAGAAGATATACCAGTCATTTCTGAATTTCCTAAAGTATTCCCTGAAGATCTACCAGGATTACCCCCAGAAAGGCAAGTCGAGTTCAGGATCGACATATTGCCTGGGTCAGCTCCAATAGCTAGAGCTCCGTATCGACTGGCGCCAACTGAGATGAAAGAGTTGAAGGCACAACTTGAAGAACTTCTTGAGAAAGGTTTCCTACAACCTAGTTCATCCCATTAGGGAACCCCTAAGAATGCATCTCTGCTTAAAGCATCCAAGTGTTTGAAAAGAGGATGCGTCATTTACATGGTACAAGTGACAGTAGACAATCCAAAGCCCAAGATAGAAGATATACCAGTCATTTCTGAATTTCCTAAAGTATTCCCTGAAGATCTACCAGGATTACCCCCAGAAAGGCAAGTCGAGTTCAGGATCGACATATTGCCTGGGTCAGCTCTAATAGCTAGAGCTCCGTATCGACTGGCGCCAACTGAGATGAAAGAGTTGAAGGCGCAACTTGAAGAACTTCTTGAGAAAGGTTTCCTACAACCTAGTTCATCACCTTGAGAAAGACGGTTCAATGAAAATGCGCATTGATTACCGTGAGCTGAATAAGATAACAATCAAGAATCGTTATCCCTTGCCAAGGATTGACGACTTATTCGATCAATTGCAAGGAGCAAGTTTCTTTTCGAAGATTGATCTTCGTTCTGGTTATCATCAACTGAAGGTTAGGAACGAGGATGTTCCAAAGACTGCCTTCAGGACTCGATATGAACATTATGAGTTCCTGGTTATGCCATTTGGACTCAATAATGCTCCAGCAAATTTCATGGATCTCATGAATAAAGTCTGCAAACCTTATCTGGATAAGTTTTCCATTGTCTTTATAGACGGCATACTTATCTATTCTTGTACTAAAGATGATCACGAGAAACATCTTAGATGTATTCTTGATCTGCTAAAGCAGGAGAATCTTTATGGAAAATTCTCTAAGTGCGAGTTTTGGCTTAGAGAAGTCCAGTTCTTAGGACATGTGATTAGTGAACAAGGAATCTAAGTGGATCCAGCTAAGATAGAAGCAATCATGAATTGGGAAGCACCCAAGACTCCATCTGAAATCCGCAGCTTCTTAGGGTTAGCTGGTTATTATAGAAGGTTCATTGAGAACTTCTCGAGAATAGCCACTCCCTTAACTGCGTTGACTTGCAAGAATGCTAAGTTTGACTCTGGGTCGAAGTAGAAAGAATCTTTCGAGATTCTTAAACAAAAATTGAGTAACGCACTAGTGTTATCCTTACCCGATGGAATTGAAGACTTTGTAGTCTACTGTGATGCTTCGCGCACGGGATTAGGGTGCGTATTGATGCAAAGAGGCAAGGTGATTGCCTATGCATCACGATAACTTAAGGTGCACGATAAGAATTACACCACCCATGATCTGGAATTGGGTGCCGTTGTATATGCACTAAAGTTATGGAGACATTACCTATATGGTACGAAGTGTGTAGTATACACCGATCATAAAAGCCTCCAACATATATTTAATCAAAAGTATTTAAATATGCGGCAACGCCGTTGGATGGAAACATTGAATGATTACGAACGTGAGATTCGTTATCATCCTGGCAAGGCAAATGTCGTTGTTAATGCCTTGAACCGTAAGGAAAGGATCAAGCCAATTAGGGTTCATGTCAAAAGGATTGAACTTAGAACCAGTTTGAATGAGAAACTATAAAGCCAGCTTTATTAGAAGCAAATGCTTCTAATGAAGGATTAGGTTGATCAGTTAACACCTGGAAACGATGGAATCTTGAGATTCAATAAGCGCATATGGGTTCCTATCTTCGGAGGACTCAAAGATCTGATTCTCCATGAATCACATAATTCCAAATATTTAGTTCATCCTGGAGGAGATAAAATGTACCAAGATCTGAAAAAAAATTATTGGTGGATGGGTATGAAGAAATCCATAGCCACCTATGTAGCTAAATGTCTGACATGTTCACTAGTTAAAGCTAAACATCAGAAACCGTCAGGACTGCTACAACAGCTTGAAATTCCCACTTGGAATTGGGAAATGGTAACTATGGACTTGATTACCAAGTTACCTAAGACTAAACGTGGCAATGACATGATTTGGGTAATAGTCGACAGATTGACTAAGTCAACTCATTTTTTTTCCGATTAAAGAAACTTTTAGTTCTGACAAATTGGCACAATTGTACCTGGACAATATTGTATCCCTTCATGGAGTGCCAGTATCCATAGTATCTGATAAAGATACTAGGTATACATCACATTTCTAGAAAAGTTTCAAAGAATCTTTAGGTACGATTTAAATTTCAGTACGGCTTACCATCCACAGATTGATGGTCAGAGTGAGCGTACAATTCAAACGTTAAAGGACATGCTAAGAGCATGTGTCATTGATCTAGGTGGTAGTTGGGATGACCACCTACCCCTAATATCTCCTACAACAATAACTACCATACAAGTATAACAACCCTCCTGAATATTTTTCTGACACTCTGATATATTTTAAAATACCCTATATGTCTTTAAATACACCCCGTATGTGAAAACCGAGCCCAAAATACGTTATAACATTTAAAATAAATAAAAAACAAAGAAATTGTTTTTGAGGAGGCCGCGTAAACCCTTAGCCAACCCTTACGTGGGCCGCGAGCTAGTGAAACCTGGCGAAACCTTGGGCCGCCACGTGGCCCAACACCCGGCAAACCTACCCCATGACCCGGACACCCTAAACCCTACCCGGGCTAGTACGCGGGCCGCGTAACCTTCGGGTTACACCTTACGCGGGCCGCGAGAGGACCAGAATATGGCCCTATATAAAGGAGGCCTCGGGATTCAACTCAAATCGTTCAAAATTCTTTCTGTATCTCGAATTCTCACATTATAGGCATAATTCCCGAGTATTATACCCCCTAATTAGTAAGGTTCTACTCCGTTGTAAGTATTATAACCCAGTTTCGTATTAGATACGCTGCCTGATTGATTTAGGGTTCCGTAACAACTGTCGTGGTTCTACCCGACGTAGTTGTTGGAATACCGTCTCGGGGAGGGTATCGTTAATATAATTAAAAGTTATTATACTAACATATATACATTTGTGTAAATTATAGATTAAACCCAGGAAACCCTTACGCGAAGTCTAAGATAGCAATGTGAGTTTATCCGCTTTTTGTTAACCTTTTTGTAATAATTTACAAAACCTTAAATGTTTTACAATGTAATTAAGCGGTGATTGAGTCTTTGTAGTTCTTCAATTACTTCCGGTATGTTGGGGTTTTATATACAAAATGTGGAACACGTTACCATTGGACGACGAGTTAGCCAATGTGTAATATGACCCACCAGTCAGGATTGACAGTACTGAATGAGTAATTGTGTAGAAATAAACAATGTGATCGCTCTCAATACTGTGTTAATTGATAAAATATTTCTTGATTAAACTGGGATTCACTCACCAGTATTTCCCACTGACAAATGTTTTTAAAACACGTTTCAGGTAACACAATGTGACAGCCAATTAGTAAAAAGCCAGCTGGAGAGCACTGACGGCTTGGGAAAAAATGTGGCTATAAAAGTTACCTAAAAGACGATGTTTTAAATTCAATAAAATAGGGTTTATCCCTATAAACATGTTGTAATAAGAAACTTGGGTTTTACCCATGTGATTATTAATATCAAATATGGTGGTTTTACTCTGATAAACATTTCCTAACTACGGTCCTGATGTAATTTCCACTGCCAAATTAACAAACTGAAACCACCAAAATTCTGAGTTCGCGTCCGCCCGTTCCCGGGACAGATAAGGGATCGGGGGTTGCGACAGAAGGTGGTATCAGAGCCTAGCCACTGGTCTAAGCCAAAGAAGTGTTCTGCTGACACTTAAATTTTAAATTTTTTGTTAGGAAATAATTTATGTGATTATGTGTTTTGTGTTATTTCACTATTTGTTAGTTTACAGTATGAGTGATCAAGGACCCTCAGACATGTATCGTCAGTTGTCTGATTCACCTAGGAGTGAAGGTACCTCTTCCCAGCCTACCCTCTCTGGGTATTCTGCTGATCAGGAAGAAGGGATGTTTGCCTTTAAAGCTCAGTCGGAATAGCCATTCCCTCATAAAAAGAGAGGATGGTTCAGTAAGGAAACGTTTGCGCGTAGGAAAAGAATGCGAAAGTTGCAACAGCAAAGAGTTTTAGCAGCCACTAAGCGAGAGTCAGATGCCCATACACAGGACATGCTTAATAGAAGCCTAGCCAATTTCCATATCCTAGCTACAACTGCTGCTGAGCCAAGTCTGGAACAACTAGTAGCCCCACAACCCTTACCTTTGATTCCCACTCAACCGATGGAGGTAGAAATGCATGATTTCAACCCTGAGGAAATACCTCGGATACCAGCCCCTAATCCTTTAGATCCAAATTATGATCCATGGTTTGATGATCTTAGGGATTTTGTGCCGCGCTACCATCTAAATGATGAAACCTTGCCGAACATAGCAGCGTATCCAGGTTTGGACCCTCTAGATCCCTATTATGACAATGATGAATACATTAGGGAAATTTTGGAGAATCCATACCCTCAAGAGAATCCAGTACCTCAGTACCCAGAGCCAATACCCGCACCTGCACCCCCAATGAGTGCAGAGAACTTGCAAGAACTCCGAAATTTCGGAGAAGAAATCATAGAAAGTAGTGAGAGGATGAGGTATGTAGGAGAACAACTCGTATGGAAATACGATGAGCGTCAGATGGATTTCGGGGGAAATCCATACCCGTGAAGGTGATGGTGAAGTTGGTAATAATAATAAATAAAATATATGTGTAATAATAATAAATCTATCATAGTATAGACCACTTTGTGGTTAACGAGGCATAGTAGTATTGTAATTTTTAATTCCTGTTTTAGTGTGTATTTGACGCATACTATATAGGAAAGTGTAAAGTCGCAATGCACGATGTTTTTGACTAATATGTGTATTATGTGGTTGTTACTTAAACTATCATTCTGTAATATTAATAATTGGTAAATGTTTAAATTCAGATGGCCGACGAAGTAAATCAAGGAAATCTGAATAATGATAACCAGAGTAATAATAACTTGGATAACGAAAACCCAAACAATGGAAATCAAGTGGACAACAGTGCTATCCAACACATAGTCGCACAAGGAATAATAGATGCAATGCCATATATTATTCAAACGGTTAGGGAAGCCGATAACAAGAGTAAACATAGTAGTAAGCGACCAACTGAACCTGAAAACAGCGTAAACAATGGACCTCTACTTCAAGTGCCCATTCCCAAAAGAAGAAGAACCATGCCTTATGGTTGTTCCTATAAAGAATTCTGGTCTTGTAAACCAATGGAATTCTCGGGCAATGAAGGGGCCATTGCAACCCTACGCTGGATAGAGAAGACATAGGGAGTTTTAAGAATAAGTAAGTGCGTGGAAGAAGACAAGATACTATTTGATTCTAATCTGTTTAAGAATTCAGCACAAGAATGGTGGAACACTATCCTCCAATCAAGAGGAAGTGATAGAACTTACAATATGGAATGGGAGGAATTTAAGGACAAGGTAGAAAGGAAATTATGCCCACCCAATGAGAAGGAGCAGATAGCAAACAAATTCCTAAACCTTAGGGTGACTGGTGTGGATAGTAAGGGATACACTAAGTTATTCTTTGAATATGCTCGAATAGTGCCCACCCTTGCCTCACCTGAACCAGTGTTAATCTCCCGTTATATCTGGGGATTAATCGGGGAGATAAGACATGTAGTCAAGGCAGCTAGACCTCAAACCATAGAAGAAGATGTAGAACTAGTAAATACCTTGGCAGATGAATTAGTCCGTACCCGAGAAGAGGATCAAAGGAGGAACCTAACCCAGAAGCTCACACAAGAATTTCGTTCTGGAAATTTTAATCGTGGGAAAAATATAGGTTCTACCTCTACACCTTACTGTAAGAATTGCAAAAGAAAGATGCTCCATATACTGTAACTTTTGCAAAATATCGGGACACAAGGAAGAAGACTGCAGGAAGAAAGCTAACAACAGGATATGCTACAACTGCGGAGAACAAGGTCATATCAAGCCTAACTGTCCGAAGTTAGCTCTGGCTACGATCAACAAGAATACCAAAAATGCTAGAGCATTTGTTCTAACTGCAGAAGAAGCAAAGATGATCCCGGATGTGATCACTGGTACGTTTTTAGTTAATGATATTTTTGCTAAAGTATTAGTTGACTCTGGTGCAAACCAAAGTTTTATTAATACTTCATTTTGCAAATTACTTAATCAATCATTAACTAAACTTCCACAAGAATGTCTAGTAGAGACAACAAATGGGGAAACCATTAAGATTTTTGAAATCTTGCAGGGAGCAAGAATAGAAATTTTAAATCGGAAATTTATTGCAAACCTTTACACCATGAATCTGGCAGGATTCGATGTCGTTTTAGGAATGGATTGGTTAATAGCCAATAAAGCCAGTATTTTATGTGATCAAAAGTCGATACAAGTAAATTCACCAAAGGGTGAAAAGATCACAATTAAAGGATATAAAACTTCCAAATCTACTAAATTCATCTTTGTGATGAAAACTGCAAGCTACATAAGAAAAGGATCATTAGTGTATCTGATTTCTATAATCACTAACACTAAAGGAAAAGAATTAAAGGATATTCCAGTAGTATCCCAGTTTTCAGATGTATTTCCAGAAGAATTACCAGGACAACCTCCAGACAGAGAAGTTGAATTCAGAATCCATTTAATACCAGGAACAGCACTGATTGCCAAAGCACCTTACCGTTTGGCACCTGCAGAAATGCAAGAACTAAAGAAACAATTAGATGAATTGTTGGAGAAAGGATTCATACAACCAAGTTCATCACCCTGGGGAGCACCGATCTTATTCGTTAAAAAGAATGATGGATCAATGCGTATGTGCATTGACTACCGTGAATTAAATAAGGTCACAATTAAGAATCGGTATCCGTTACCAAGAATTGATGATCTGTTTGATCAGTTGCAAGGAGCCCGATTTTTCTCAAAAATCTATTTAAGGTCAGGATATCATCAATTAAAGGTACAGGAAGAGGACATTCCTAAAACCGCTTTTCGAACAAGGTATGGTCATTATGAATTTACTGTCATGCCATTTGGTCTAACCATTGCCCCAGCTGCATTCATGGACATGATGAACCGAATATGTAAACCATATTTGGATAAATTCATAATTATCTTTATAGATGATATTCTAATTTACTCTAAGAGTAAAGAGGAACATGCAAAGCATTTGCACGCACTTCTAAGTTTATTAAGAAAGCAAAAGCTCTATGCTAAGTTTTCAAAGTGTGAATTTTGGTTAGAACAGGTACAATTTCTCGGACACCTAGTCAATCATGAAGGAATTCATGTGGATCCGATAAAAATCGAGGCAATTACCAAATGGAAAACCCCTAAGTCACCAACTGAGGTTAGAAGTTTCTTAGGACTAGCCGGTTATTATAGAAGGTTTATTCAAATTTTTTCTAGAATAGCCATTCCCTTAACTAAGCTAACCTGTAAATCTGTTAAGTTTGAATGGGGATTAAAACAAGAAGAAGCCTTTAGAATCCTTAAGTAACGATTAACCCATGCACCCATATTAGCATTACCAGAAGGAACTAAAGATTTTGTAATTTATTGTGATGCCTCTAAATTAGGTTATGGATGTGTATTGATGCAATGACAAAAGGTTATAGCCTATGCATCCATACAACTTAAGAATCATGAAGAAAATTATTCAACTCATGATTTAGAATTTGGAGCTATAATTTTTTCTCTTAAGATTTGGAGACATTACCTGTACGGTAGTAAGTTTACTGTGTTCACCGATCATAAGAGTTTAAGATATGTCTTTGGGCAAAAGGAATTGAATATGAGACAAAGACGCTGGATGGAATTACTTAGTGATTATGATTGTGGTATTCAGTATCATACAGGAAAAGCAAATGTAGTTGCTGATGCTTTAAGTCGAAAATATCACGAACATCCAAAAAGGGTACGTTCTCTTAAATTAAATCTACAAGTAGATTTAAATGAGCTGATTAGAAAAGCACAAGAATCAGTAATCAAGAATGATACTGAAAAACTAAAAGGAATGATCAAGGAACTAGAACAAGGAACAGATGGAATTTGGAGATTCCATAAGAAAAGAATATGGGTACCTAAATTAGGAAACCTACGTCATCGCATATTAGAAGAAGCCCATAAGTCTAAATATACGATGCATCCTGGAAGTGATAAGATGTATCAAGATTTAAGAAAGAATTTCTGGTGGATAGGAATGAAAAAGGATATAGTAGCTTATGTTGCAAAGTGTTTAACCTGTTCACAAGTTAAAGCTGAACATCAGAAACCTTCAGGTTTATTACAACAATTAGAAATGTCTGTTTGGAAAAGGGAGTTAATGTAACACCCTTGTTATTATTTTATAGGTTTTCGTACAAATAACGAAAATAAACATGTAATTTCGATTAAGTATCCTTAGAAAATACGAGTAATTTAAAACTTTTACAACTTAAAGTTTTCAATATAATATAAATAAGTTCGCCATCTAAAAGTTATGACGTAACGCCGTGCGGAAGCTTTAATCTCGTGTGTTCGGTTCTTCGTTGTGCTTGATCGTCCTCCGGTGCTAAAATTATACCTGAAACTCATAAAACATGAGTTGGATTAGTCATACGTAACTTAAAACGTATTTAAACGAGTCCGGGAAGCGAAACTGATAAAAATAAAAATTTTTCGCCAAAACAGGGCTTTTCGCGCCACGCGAAAGAACCCAGATGCTCCCTCGCGCCACGCGAGGGAGACCGTTTTTCAGCAGGTCTGCAGCTCAGTTCAGCTATGCCAGTTTTTACGGAAACGGCCATAACTTCTTCGTTATTGATCCGTTTTACCCGATTCTTTTTCCTACGCGTCCGTAATTTAATTCTCCATCTTATGGAGTTAAAATCCAACATCCAACATAATAAATTTTGAGACTTCTAAGCCTTCGACTCGTTGCCTTTTTACCGAATTTTAACCCGTTTATACATTTTATCAAACAAACATATTTGTTTGACCCCCATTTCTCATGAACCCTTTAATTCCAATATTACCTATCATATTAGGTTCCAATTACGGATTTCTACGCATTATTGACCCGTTTTTACTCATAATCTTATTTTGACCCGTTAAGGGTATTTATGTCCTTTTAGGCATAAATCTCGCTCATTCGTTTTTAGCTCCAAATTTTCGCATTAGTTCTCAAATGGACTTCCACCACAATTATATTTGTGGTGGATTTGATATAGTAAACTATTTATGTCGCTTTTTACTTCTCGGTTTGTCATTTTACGAAAAAGACCTATTTCTAGGCAATTGACCCACAAAGGTTTATGCCTATCACCTTGATGCTTATCTAAGGATTACATAATTATAATACGTGATTCCCAAACCACCCATAAGGGCCGTTTGCCTGATTTACCCATCAAGGCATATTTATCAACCTTAGTCCCTCATTTACGACGAAGGACTTTCACTACAATTATGATCAAAATTGCACATTTAAAATATAATCTCATTGATGCGTACCTGGCTCGGGTTAACAAATAGACCCGATTTATACCTTGCTTTTATTATCACATATTCTATGGACGCAATTAACCATATCGCTAATCGCTCCTGTTAACACAAGACTCGACAACCACATTAGTCGATATTGTCAAATGGTGCTATCACACCATTTGACCCGTTTGGCCTATAAGACCAAGCATTTTCGTAAGTAGCAAAACATGGTTACTAATTACCAATTTGTTCATCCGACCCATTTCGGATTTTTGCCACTAGACCCCTTTTTCTCTTAAAGTCTTTTCTTATATTTTTACCCATTCGGCTTACGCTACGGGTGCCCCTTTTTAACTACAATTTACTTTAGTCGGTACTTGACTAAATTTCCATCTCTACTTATTTTCTCGCTATTAGTTGCACTTAAAAGTGATCTTAACGAAAACTCATTAGTTATTAGTCATTACATGACCAATTTACCATTTTGCCTCTTTCACCATTAATCATGGTTTAAAACATTTTATTGGTTCCGACTCATTTCGTTTCGTGTCGGAACCCATGATTCGAACCTAATCTTTTATTGTATTCATCGCTTATAAAATAAACACATATACTACAAGTGGGTGTAAGTTTTACTTACCTTGCATCCGGTTATGCTCTTTTCGCGTACACGATCCGTTTGACCCGCTTCTTTCCCAAGCCTCCATCTAGCTTGTTAAGAGTCAAACTATCATCATAATTCGTAAGACGGTTAGATTAGTCATCATTATTATGACTATTTCATCTTACGGATTTTATGTCGAAACTTCAATTCCACTTCATCATTGGTTATTTCGACTTTCTAAAATCAACTACCTTTATTCATATAATATGCACAATCAAGGCAATTCAATATTATGATTAGAAACCGTTTTATCCCATATCTATGTAATTAGTCAAGTTAGCTAATTACGCGTTTCTTTCATAATCCCCTCTTTTTATACCAAACCCAATTCATGGTAATTATGATTTATGTACCCAAACACCAAAATTGTTCAAGTACTTTATATTTACTATCTAATATGATGATTCTAATCGCAAATTAGACACTAACATCATCATATTATAAAAAAAACCCATTTCAAGTCATGTATGATCAACACTCAAACTTGCAAATTGTTCAAGTATCTTGTTTCTACTATCAACTATGATGATTTTAAACATGAGTATATCATCATCTTCACCACATAATCAAAACCCACTTAGCACATAATAGGGTAGTTATCAAATTCCTAGTTTTAGTACTAATTCTTCAAGTTTTCAACTAGGGTTTGTTTCTAAACATGAATTTCATCCTAGTTTCACCCAAACATCAATCATTCAAGCTTGGATTTCGATTTTCACAAGTTCATAAAAATTCTCATCTTCATAAACATCAACAATTTGACATACCTTACGATCCCCACGACTAGGTGATCGTTTCTATGTGTTCATGCATCGATTTTGACCATGAATCAGGCTTCAATTTGATGATTTGTTGAGTTCTAGGGTTTTCACCCTCCTGGTCGCTCCTGGAGATCGATCCACACACACCTGGTGTGTGTGGTGTGTTTTTTTAGTTTTATTAAATAAAACTTGTTTCCTTTTTAACGGTTTTGGTCCCTCAAGTTTAGATATTCATAAATGAAACTATAACTCATAGTTTATCATTTAATTACCCATTACTAACTAGGTTAATTTTACCTAGTTAACTTAGTGGGTTCCGGGAGTTAAAAACCCGTTGTATTTTAAGTCCCGTTGACTCGGGCTCTTATAAACTAAATTCTTAAATTCTTTGATTCGCTTGTATTTAATTATTAGGATTTCTTATTTAAATCCAAATATTTAACGGGTTATTTTTACTGCTAACGGTACTTTACCCGTCTTTTAGTATGAACAGAGTTTGATTACCAAACCCGTTTTCGGGGTGTTACAGTTAATAACAATGGATTTTGTTACTAAATTACCCAAAACAAGAAAAGGTAATGATACAATCTGGGTGATTGTAGAAAGGTTAACCAAGTCAGCTCATTTCTTACCAATGAAGGAAACTTTCAGTATGGAACAATTAGCTAAAGTATATGTAAATGAAATAGTTTCTTTACATGGGATTCCTCTATCAATTGTGTCTGACAGAGATAGTCGTTTTACCTCTCATTTTTGAACAAGTTTCCAAAAAGCAATGAGAACCAAGTTGAATCTAAGCACAGCTTATCATCCTCAAATAGATGGACAAAGCGAAAGGACGATTCAAACAATGGAGGATATGCTTAGAGCCTGTGTAATTGATTTCGGAGGTAATTGGGACGATCACTTACCATTGATAGAATTTTCTTATAATAATAGTTATCACACAAGTATAAATGCTGCACCATTTGAAGCACTTTATGGACGAAACTGCCGAACCCCAGTCTGTTAGGCAGAAATTGGGGAAAAACAACTATCTGGACCTGAGATAGTACAAAAAACAACATGCAAAATCATTCAAGTCTAGGAACGACTGAAAGCAGCACGTGATCGACAAAAGAGTTATGCTGATAACAGACAAAAGCCGTTGGAATTTCAAGTAGGAGATAAAGTATTGTTAAAAGTCTCTCCTTGGAAAGGAATAGTAAGATTTATAAAAAGGGGAAAGCTAAGTCCCAGTTATGTTGGACCTTTCCAGATTATTAGAAGAATAGGACCTGTAGCCTATCAACTGCAACTGCCAGAAGAAATGGCAGGAATACATGATGTATTTCATGTATCTAATCTCAAAAAGTGTTTAACTGATGAATCACTTATAGTGCCTCTTAAGGATATAGAGGTAAATGAGCAGTTAAAATTTGTGGAAAAGCCTCTACAGATTGAAGATAGGAAAGTCAAGAATCTCAAACACAAAAGACTAGTTCTAGTCAAAGTGAAGTGGGACTCCAAAAGAGGACCAGAGTACACATGGGAGCTTGAATCATAAATGCAAAGGAAATACCCACACCTATTCCAGTAGATCTCGAGGACGAGCTCTAAAACAAGGTGGGGAGGATATAACAACCCTCCTGAATATTTTTCTGACACTCTGATATATTTTAAAATACCTTATATGTCTTTAAATACACCCCGTATGTGAAAACCGATCCCAAAATACGTTATAACATTTAAAATAAATAAAAAACAAAGAAATTGTTTTTGAGGCGGGCCGCGTAAACCCTTAGCCAACCCTTACGCGGGCCGCGAGCTAGTGAAACCTGGCGAAACCCTGGGCCGCCACGTGGCCCAACACCCGGCAAACCTACCCCATGACCCGGACACCCTAAACCCTACCCGGGATAGTACGCGGGCCGTGTAACCTTCGGGTTACACCTTACGCGGGCCGCGAGAGGACCAGAATCTGGCCCTATATAAAGGAGGCCTCGGGCTTCAACTCAAATCGTTCAAAATTCTTTCTGTATCTCGAATTCTCACATTATAGGCATAATTCCCGAGTATTATACCCCCTAATTAGTAAGGTTCTGCTCCGTTGTAAGTATTATAACCCCAATTTCTTATTAGATACGCTGCCTGATTGATTTAGGGTTCCGTAACAACTGTCGTGGTTATGCCCGACGTAGTTGTTGGAATACCGTCTCGGGGAGGGTATTGTTAATATAATTAAAAGGTTATTATACTAACATATATACATTTGTGTAATTTATAGATTAAACCCAGGAAACCCTTACGCGAAGTCTAAGATAGCAATGTGAGTTTATCCGCTTTTTGTTAACCTTTTTGTAATATTTTACAAAACCTTATGTTGGTGCAGTTGTCTGTCGACTTCATCTTCGTTCGAATCTTAGATTAGATCTGACAGACCATGGCACGTTGTACGAGAAAATGTCGAAATTAGGGATGAAGCTAATTCCGCACGAAATTACCAATGGTAATTTCGCACGGATTTAACTACCTAATTCCGCTTGAATGTTAATCTCGTTTGAGTCGTTAATTTCGTTTGAACAAGTAATTCCGCTTGAGTCATGTTCAAGCGAAATTACTTGTCCTATAAATAGGTGCTAGGTCTTTGTCATTTAAAACGGAATTACTTAGAGATTTTCCAACGGCGAAGCTCTGTTGAAGTGTCTCCAGCTTGTAAATTGCTATCAGATTAATAAACTGAGATAGATTAATGATTTCTAGTGTTATACAAGCTAAACGAAGACAGAATCAATGAATTTCGCCTCTGATTCTGTCTGAGACCTCTTCTGATCGACTCATTAAGGTCGTTTCACGATCCTACATGTGGTATCAGAGCTCAGGAGGAAGAGTTCTTACCGTCTAGCTCGTTTTCGCTGGAAAATTCTGATTTCTATACCTTTTCAAAATTAATCAAGTTTCAACGGTCAAAATGGACTGATTTTCTGATATTGTGTGTAAAATACTGAATTAACAAACCCTTGAGAAAATCTGATCAAAATTCAAAGTAAAAGTAACAAAAATTGGACCAAACAGTAATTCCGCTCGAACGAATAATTAATTCCGTTTGAAAAGTCTGAGGTAATCTCACACGAAATTAGCTAATTCCGTACCAGCTGGTGATTTCGTTTGGGAGATTTCAAACGAAATTAGTAATTCCGTTTCAAGGCATAATTCTGTTTGAGTAGTTCAATCGAAATTAGTTAGTTCCGCTTCAGAGGTTAATTCAAATTGGGATTTCCGCATGAGATTATAATTTCGTTTGAAAGAGTGTTAGTTCAAACGAAATTAGTGTAATTTCGTTCAAAAGGTAATTTCGTTTGAGACTAATCTCGTGTGAAGGTGCATTGTTGATTTTGTTTGAAAATTGGATATTGTGTGAAATTTGTGAAGATTGTTGATAAAAATGTTTGATGAAAAAGAAAATTATCATCTTGAAAGTTTAAATGATGGATATGGTTGGTGTAGAGCTAGCACATATGAACAAGATGACAAAAAGATTTGGATTATGCGACTTGAAGAGTTTCTGTGTTTAAAAGATGAGACATTAGAGAAGTTGGAAAGCAGATTTGAATATTTACTAGACAAGTTGAAAACGTATGAGATAAGGTTGTCAGATGTTGAAAAGATATCAAGGTTTGCAGATGCACTACCTGCGGAATGGGATGATATTTTAAATGTTTTACAATGTAATTAAGCGGTGATTGAGTCTTTGTAGTTCTTCAATTACTGCCGGTATGTTGGGGTTTTGTATACAAAATGTGGAACACGTTACCATTGGACGACGAGTTAGCCAATGTGTAATATGACCCACCAGTCAGGATTGACAGTACTGAATGAGTAATTGTGTAGAAATAAACAATGTGATCGCTCACAATACTGTGTTAATTGATAAAATATTTCTTGATTAAACTGGGATTCACTCACCAGTATTTCCCACTGACAAATGTTTTTAAAACACGTTTCAGGTAACACAATGTGATAGCCAATTAGTAAAAAGCCAGCTGGAGAGCACTGACGGCTTGGGAAAAAATGTGGCTATAAAAGTTACCTAAAAGACGATGTTTTAAATTCAATAAAATAGGGTTTATCCCTCTAAACATGTTGTAATAAGAAACTTGGGTTTTACCCATGTGATTATTAATATCAAATATGGTGGTTTTACTCTGATAAATATTTCCTAACTACGGTCCTGATGTAATTTCCGCTGCCAAATTAACAAACTGATACCACCAAAATTCTGAGTTCGCGTCCGCCCGTTCCCGGGACAGATAAGGGATCGGGGGTTGCGACAACAAGTATCAAGGCCGCTCCCTTTGAAGCCTTACATGGGAGAAAATGAAGAACGCCTGTTTGTTGGGCTGAAGTTGGAGAAAGCCAACTATCAAGACCTGAGATAGTCCTTGAGACCACAGACAAGATTGTAAAAATCCGTGATAGGCTCAAAGCTGCCCGTGATAGGCAGAAAAGCTAGGTAGATAAGAGGCGAAAACCTCTAAAGTTCCAAATTGGGGGAAAGGTTTTATTGAAAGTGTCACCTTGGAAAGGTGTCATGAGGTTCAGAAAGAAGGGCAAGTTAGGCCCAAGATATATTGGACCATTCAAAATAACTGAATCTGTCGGTTCCATAGCTTATAGACTTAAGCTACCTGAGGAACTCAGAGGAATCCATGATGTGTTCCACATCTCAAATTTAAAAAAATGTCTAGCTGATGCGTCGCTAGCAATGCAGCACCACGATGTGCAAATTGATGTAAACCTGAGGTTCATTGAGAAACCGATTTCGATCGAGGATCAACAGGTTAAAAACCATCCACCTACCCCTAATATTTCCCATTGTGGCCTAGAATATACATGGGAGGTTGAAGCAAATATATGATGAAATGGATTTTCTTACATAGAGATGAAAACCCCAAGTTCTAATAGGATAGATTGATGAATTAGTATTGATAATTGGAAGTCATGTTGACTTGATACTATTAAGTGTATGAATTTTATGAGGTTGAAAGAAATATGGTGATTTTCGTTAATGAACTTAACTAATATAATAGCCTAAAATGATGTCCACCAAGTGATTGACAAAATGCCTAAATGAATTTGTTAAAACTATTGGTGCATTTGCATATGTCAACTGGCAGTTTGACTTTTGAAAGTCAAAACTGACATATAATAGATTTGGATGAAAAAGATAATATAAAAAGTCCATAAGGTATGATAGTTATGATGTAGGATGACTGATCTAACCGTCTTGTGGATGTTGTAATAGTTTGACTCTTGATAAGCTAGGTGGGAGCTTGGGAAGGAATGGGTCAAACAGGTCAAAGAAGCGAGAAAGCATGATTGGACGCAAATTAAGTAAAATTTACACATCATAGATTAGAAGCTTTGTTTTTAAACGAAAAGTAGACGGTTAAAATCAATGATTTGTTAAAGCTGATAAACCATAACAGGTCAAACAAGCAAAATGGCGAGTACTCGCATTTAGGTGATTAACATTATGAATTTTAAAAATATGACTTTCTGACGCGAACCGAATGGGCCAAACAAGTAAAAATGAGTTTTTTTGTGATAAAATAATAAACTTTCAAAATATGACTTTTTGACGCGAACCGAATGAGTCGAACAAGTAAAAATGAGTTTTTGGTGATAAACCAGTAAACTTTGAAAATAAGACTTGCTGACGCGAACCAAACGGGTCAAACAAGTAAAAAAATGAATTTTGGTGATAAACCAATAAACTTTCAAAATATGACTTTCCGACACGAACCGAATGGATCAAACAAGTAAAAATGAGTTTTTGATGATAAACCAATAAACTTTCAAAATAAGACTTGCTGACGTGAACCAAACGGTTCAAACAAGTAAAAAATGAATTTTTATGATAAATCATATAAAGATTGATTTAGATGTTAAAAAAGGGCGAACCAAGAATGGTTGAAAGGACAAATGGGTCATGCGGGTCAAATGGTTATCGCCATTTGAACCCAGTATTTAATGCTTTGTTTTGTCAAGTTTCATGCTTATAGGTAAGCATAATGTATGGGCATGCATTGCCCTGAATTGGAAAGAAATAACCATCTCAAGGTATGGATAACGAGTCAATGGTTTTGACTCGCGCCAGGTATGTATAAAAGGCTATGCTTTCGGTAGGGGCTTATGGCTCAACTAAAGAGGGATATGTCAAATTTGGGTAATAGATTATGCCAAGTGAAATGCATTTAGCATTTTGGGTAAAACGGTCATTCGAGCCGATGGCATATCCATTAAGCAAAAATAGATTAATTGATTTATGTCTTTTAGGGGGTCATTTTGGTAAAATGTCATACTGGAGGGTAAATTTGGAATATAAAGGTTTTCCTAAAATAACCCACCACAAAGGAAGTTGTGGTGGAAGATATAATGAAAATCTTGATAAGAAAGGAGGATGCATGAGCTAGAATGCGAAATGCCTCATAATGGGTGTAACAACTCTCACCAAAACTATTATTACTTATTATATTTTGTCCAATAGGAAACCCTAATTAAGACCCCCAAGTGATCCTGCATAACCCCTAAAATTTTCAGAATAATCGGAATCAGGATCAGGGCCCCTAAAACTCAGGGGGGATATTCCCTCGTTAGTAATATCCACACAGTTTGTTGTCGAAATTGAATTTTTACGAAACGTTGACTCAGCTGAGCTACCAAGACACGTGGCAACCCTATGCTAGGGTGGTGCCCCTCGCGCCACGCGACAGCCCCTCGCGCCACGCGAGGGAGCTGTTTTCCAGGTATAAATAGAGGGGTGTGGCACTTGAAATTCTGCGATGGTTCGATGTAAAAATTCGTTACGAGCATTGAGATATTGTCTGATTACTCCAAAAACACACACTAGCACGAATTCTGCCGCGATAACAGGGTAATAACTCGATCACTGCTACGATTTAATGTCCGATCGATAGAAACCAATCCAATGGATGTTTAAGTGCTACTCAAACTTGGGTTATACTTTGTCAGTCGTTGTGAATTCGATGGATGTTTAAGTATCGCACTTTGTCATTCGTTGTGAAGGTTTTGATCTCGTGAGTTGTCGTAAAAAGTTGGATTAAAGTTACTAACCTAGTTCGTGTGCGTGTTATTTAAATTAGGTTACAAGGCTAATCAGTAGGCTAAACTCTGCCCGTTAAACTTGCAATGTGAGTCATTCTCTTTTATCAAATGTTTTACAATACTCCATTTTCAAATGTTATAATTACAGGGATTAAGTCATGGTTATCCTAAATCACTGGCTAGTGGGGTATTGTGCACATTACTAATTTCTCACGGTTAGGCTAATAAATCCTAACTGTGATAATCATCACTGCTTGGGTGAAAGGACCCAATAGTGGTATGACCATCGTCACCAGGAGGTGACACGGCGCCAGATAAAAAATAAGATAGAAGCCATTGTAATCGCCCTTATGCTGTAATTTATAACCATGTGTCGTTTTATGCAAAATGAATGATTCACCAGTATTTCCCCGCTGATAAAATATTTTTAAAACATGTTTCAGGCGACCTGCTGTGATTCAAGGAAAACGTGCTACGGAGCACTAACAAGCTTGAAGAGGTGGCTCAATAAAAATGAATAAACATGTTTTGTAAATCAGGGAATTTCTTTGTGAAATTCCTCTATTGTAAACTATGGGGTTGATCCCGACTTATGAAATAAAATAATCGGGCATTTCAAGTTTTTAAAAGATCCTGCTAAAATCTTCCGCTGTCGCATCAAATAATAAATACCACAGGTTCCTGTCCCGCGGCTCCTGGACCGGGTAACACCGGGGCTGGGGCCATGACAGGAAAAGGTGGTATCAGAGCCACTGATTTAAGCCAAATTAAGTATCTAGAAATACTTAATTTTCTGATTTGCTATCCTGTGATTATTTATTTTGTGTGTTATTTGACTATTTGTTTACAGTATGGGTAAGCAAAGACTTTCGGACATCTATCGTCAATTAGATAGTTCACCAAAAGATAAGGGAACCTTGTTCCAATCAAATTCCTCAAAATACTCAGCAGATATTGAGGAAGGAATATTTGTTCGTAAAGCACAGTTTGAGAAACCACTTACCCCTAAGAAAAGAAGTCGGATTATTAGAAAAAAGTCAAGAGAAAATAAAGAAGTCACAACCAAAAGGAGTGAGGGTTAATAAGGAAACTCAGGAAATAGGCAATAACCCACCATGGGAAGATGAACTGGATGAAAAATGGGCAGATCTCTATATGTTAGCCACTACAGCAGTAAATGTTAACTTTTAATTAAGTTAAACTGCCAACATCCTGACCCAGTACTAGCACCCATATCACCTACAAGCCAGAAACTTTAAACTTTGCCTATTAGATAAAACCACTTAGTAAGAGAAGATAGACTAAAATAAATTATGAATACACAACCCTAGTATATTTTGAATTTCGTTGTAATTTGTAATAAATATATATAAAAATCGCAATGTGTGCAATGATACTTGCATATTTAACTTACAAAATTTTAACCTAGATTTTTTGGGTGTTTTCCCTATATCTGCTAAACAGCATGAATGAGTTGTCTGAAGCTCTTCAGAATCTCAATCTCTACTCTGTGAATGTGGAAGTTTCCAGAGACTTTACCGGTTATTTGGCCGATATTGAGGAACCTATAGAATTCCAAGCTCAACCTCCGGAAAAACCAAAGCCAAAGAAAAGAAGAAGATTTGTGGGTTGGAGGCGTGTACGCAGAAGGAAACCAGCAACTAGGAAAGTTGCCAAAATGGAGGAATCATTGGATAAAGGAAAAGAGATTGGGGAAAGTTCTAAGCAAGCCGAGGGATTGCCACTGCAAGAGGAACTAGATCGTATACTGGCAAGTTATGATATCCTTAGGCCAGTCAATGAAAATCTCTTCACCTATCCTGCCGAAACCCAACTTCCAGTGAATTTAGAACCAGCCATTCCAGATCCCCTTATCCACTCCCAACCTCTACCAGCAGAGCTGGAAGAATGGTGGACCACGGACTGGCAGTTTCAAAATCTCCTGAATAACCCTGATACCTTTTTCTCTCAATTTGACCCAGAACCTCCACTACACCCACCTATGAGCTCCGAAAACTTGGCTGAACTCCGCCAGTATGGTGAGGACCTGATTGATGCAGGAAACCGAATTAGGGATATAGGAGAAAAGATATCATGGAAGTACGACGAAAGGGAGCGTCGCTTCTGAGATGCCAGCTAACGGGATGGTGTGACGGCATGGTTGTGGTTGTATAATAATAATAGTAGTAAAATATAATCCTGTGAAATAACTTAAAAATAAAACTTTTGTAAGATAACAAGTGTGTACGGAAGCATAATATAATATATAAAAATGGAAGTCGAGAAATCGACAATTTTGGCTATATGTGTTAATGTGATTATGTGCGATTGTTTTGTTATATTTGGATGTTAACTATTTTTTGCTAATTACTTATTTATATTAATTACCAGATGGAAAACGTTGGTAATGAACCCGTTAACGAAGTTAATCAATCTGAACAAAACCATGAGGATCAATTTCTGAATAGGCAAGATATTGAGAATATCGTTGCTCAGGGAATAACCAATGCTATTCCAGCAATCCTTGCTGCTGCCCGAAATCCTGTTGAACCTCAACAAATTATTCCTAGCAAACGTACACATAGCGATAATTTTAGTAATAGTATAAACGGAGGCGACAACCATACTAATAACAACAACGATGGGATGCAAGCTCCACTCCTTAAGAAAATGAAAGCTGCAACGCCTGGTTGCACTTACAAGGAGTTTCTTTGTAGGATCGGTTTGCGACCCGAACGAGTCGTTCAGAAGAGATTTATCAGTTTCAGATGCGGAAAATAAGAAACCGATTGCGAAACAACTTGCGTATCACTTTAACACTGATTATATTGATATACTATCGTTTACAATCAGTCTTCACACCGGCAGCACCTCGGTATGGAATTCTCTAACTGTTACAAATGATTTAGCTTGAAGGCTATTTATAGTTGTGTTGATTTAGCTTGAAATGACATATGCCACTTTCAAGGGAAATCAACATGTTGATTTAGCTTGAAACTGTCAAGAGACACTTTCAAGGGAAATCACCACGTTCAAGCTAAATTACCTTAAACACATTCTAAAATGTATAACATATCTAACATTTTTAGTCCTAGACTCGATACAAGACGAAGTCGACAGACGCATGCACCAACAGACTCCCCCCTCGAATGTTGACGAGTCTTAAGTGTCGAGTCTTCGCATCTTCAGTCTTTATCAGTCTCTTTTCTTTCTTCGCATATACCCGGATCTTCTCTTTGGCTCTAACCTCATCAGACTCCCCCTCTCATCATGATGGGATCGCTGTCTGGAATTAGCTATCACCTAGAGATCAATCCCTGGCTTTAATTCTGTTCAGCTCAACTCCTGCACACATTTTCTCACCACCACATAAGTTTTTACTTAAAATAATAAGAAAAACTTACTAGAAATAGTTACACCAAGTTCAAATTAATGACCCTGATTAACTAATCTCAATTTTTCTTTCTCAAAACGAATTTCTTCTGTTAAACTCATACTCCCAAATCTGTTCATCCTGTTCAGCACTCGGAATTTTGAATATCAGCTCTCCAACATCAGTTGTCGAAAATCTTTTTGTATTTTTCAAAATTTATGCTAAAACACTCCGAAAATGTTTTTGGATTTTTGAAAACAATGGAATGCAATGCAGTAAAGAAATATTTACATACAATATTTTTGTGAGCTTGGGTAAGAGGATCATATCAGTTTATGTGACCAATCACTAGCACCGTTAAGCTTTAAACATTTTAAGCTCTAAACAATTCACATAGATTGACGATATGTTTGTCCTCTTAAGCTCAATCTAAAAACTTTCAATCTGCTTACCGATACTTTAAGGTATATTAAGATAGCACTAAGTTCTTATGGACCCCACAATCTCAGCATATCCCCTCATCATGCAATACACTGACTCAAATAATGCCTTTAAACTTTTATCAACTGTGATTTGTGCGAAAACAAAGCAGAATGTTTAAACATTAACAATCAGGTCGATACTTCCGTATACGCAGAGAAAGTCCAATGTTTAAACAAAATAAGAAAATAAAAATAAGTTGAAGTTGTTTAGGCTTTAACCACCAGGTCGATACTCCCGTATACGCAGAGGTGATCCAAAGCTTAAACGAAACACCAAAGAAAATAAAGCAGAACGTTTAGGCAACAACATCCAGGCCGATACTCACATATATGCAGAGGATGTCCGATGCTTAAACAAAATAAAGAAATCAAACAAGTTTAAATCTTTGCAAAATGAAATGCACAATCACAGCGACTTTTCAGAAAAGTTGTGAAAGTTCACAAACTTAACCAGTTTTATGTCTTTCGACAATCAGCGATTACCGAGTAGGCACACAATCAAGAAGGATAAAACTAAGTACTATGCTTTCAACCATGTTTCCCACTAGAACTAGGCTTTTTCATTTAAGTTTGTATCGTTACCGCAAATCTACTAGTTTAGCTGAGCCTATCGTCACATCTTTAGTGAGATCGTTTATCACATTTGACATTTACATTTCTTTAGCATGCTGTGATAGTCCAACTGATCTACTATCATTTCCTCTTTTTTCAACAAAACTCATTTTTGCATTTTTCAATGTTTTTGGAATTTTCAAATTTTCAAATGTTTTTGGATTTTCTGAAAATTTTTACTCCCCCTAAAATGCAAACACATTTTAGGAAATTTGAAAACAAACTGTACAAGAAACATGACAACTGATATCGAATCACTTCAATTCGCCATCCACTTGGCATAAACAATCAGAACTCCCCCTCACAACAAAACATTTTCCCATAGTGATTTCAAAACACTTAAGTTTGTTTTAATCAAAATGGTTTTTCCGGAAAATAAGTTTTGTGTGTCAATTCTCAAATTCGGGGATCTTTCATCACTTTGTTTTCTTCAATCACTTGTAAAAACTAACATTTTTAAGAACAATCCACAAACATCACTTGTAGAAAATCAAGTACAACTTAATGTCCCTGATTTACCACTTTTAAATCGAAATCTCACTTTCGTGAATTTCTCAAGAAATGTGCCGATTCCTGTTCCACGCTTACCAACCTGGGAACTCCGGCAAGTCAGGTTTTTCTATTTAAACAAATTCACCCAAGCCTGACGGTCCTTGGGTGATTTTGAATTCTTGTTCAACAATGATGGAAAATTTGCATCATCCATTGTTAGACCAGAATTCTCATTTTTTACCTCAACACATGGCTCTTCTGGTTTTACCATACCAGAATCATTGCCTGAACTTGGCTTGTCTGACTTTGAAGAGCCAGATTCATCGCCAACATGTGGCTCCTTTGTTTCCGAAGAAACAGATTCATTGCCATAGACTTTCTTCTTCTTCTCTTCCTCTTTCGTCCTCGGATTTGTATCCGATGAATTCGTCTTGCTTGACTTTGCCATCGAGGGAATCGATTCATCAGAACTCTTATTTTTAACAGATGAATCCGAGGACAAAATTTTCTCCAGATACTCTCTCGCCTTCTTCCTCTTTTTCCTCAGTCTGTCTTTCTGCCCCTGTGAAAGCTTTACTTTCGGTTCTTGAACTTTCTGTTCTTGAACTTTACATTCTTGAACTTTCTGTTCTTTGGGCTTGACCAAGACTGGTATCTTTGTCATTTTCTGAGATTTAGCCCTCAATCTTTCATTAGATCTCCTTGGGCAATCTCTGACAATATGACCTCTGATTTGACAATTATAGCATCTTCTCGTTTCATAACTCCAATTCTGGCAGTTAACAGCAATGTGTCCTTGATAACCGCATCGGTAACACACTCTGTTATCGTACCAATCACCATTTTCACACCAGATGCTCAGATCATAGCATTGTTTGGATTGGTGATATTCCTTCCTCATGTTTGCTGAATTTGTCTTTTGAGCACTGTGGTCCGACCTGCACCACTTATTACCAACAATTTTAGAGTTTTCATTTTTCGATTTTTGTACTCAAGCTTTATCAAGAAATCTTCATTTTCTGAATTCGACTCCTTTTCTTCTAACTCTTTGATTTTCTTTCGAGCACATTCACATTCTTTTTCAAGTTTGATAATTTTCTGAAGATGGGAATTTATCATTTTTTGCTTTTCGATGTTGTTTTTGCTAAACACATCTCTCCCATCTTCAAGAATTTTTATTTGATTTTGAAAAGCTTTTTCAATTCTTGAATTTTCAATTTCAAAACTTTTAATCTTTTCTTCAAAAACATTTGCTTTTTCTTTCAATTTCTGATTTTCCAATGTCAAACTGTTCAATTTACTTAACAGTTTGTCATTTTCAGAGTTCAGCTTTACACATGTTTCTTTCAAACCAAGAATCTGTTTATCATCAGCTTGCTTCTTATCATTCAGCTCTTTGACTTCCAAGATCAAACTTTCCGCATCTTTCACGAGTTTGTTATTTTCCGTCTTTAAACTGTCACATGTAAAACACACTGATGCAGAATTTGAAGATTCATTCTTTACAGATTCTTCCTTCTTTGACATTTCCTTTATCTCTGTTTTGTATGTTCCTGCACAAAAAATTTTAACGAAATCAAGAGGATTCAGATTCTCATCAATATAACAACCCCTTTTCATATCGTATGTCAGATTACTTTTTGCAGCAAGACATACATTAACTCTTCTTTTCATTTCAAGAATCAAATTCAAATCCATTTTCATCAAATGATTTTCTAAAACATTTATCACTTCTTTCCTTTTCTTTCCATTTTCAAATTCATGAGTTTTAAGTATACTAATGAATCTTTTTATATGTAATTTTGAAAAATTTGAATCCTTTCTTAGATTTTCCAAAAATTCATCCCACTCAACTGGTAATGCATCAGCAAACTTTGATACTTTTTCAGTATCTGACAGTCTTATCTCATGTTCTTTCAAATGTTCAATTAAGACTGTATATCGGTTTGCCAGATCATCCAACTTTTCATTTTTTAAATACACAAAATATTTAAATCTTTTCTCCCATCCAACCTTTTTCACAATTCTATAACTATCGTCCAAATACCCCATATACCAATCATTTAATCTTTCAAGATCATGATTTTCCATCTCATCAAACATCATTTCCATTTTTCAAATAATCCTGACAAATTTCCTTCAAAACACACTTTCAATTGTTCCGAGACTGCACTAAACAATGATTTGGCCGATGATAATTACATGCAATTGCAAATCTCAATCCCACTAAGCTTTGATCCAAGCCCACTTAATCTCAAATTCTTCTTGATTCAAATATAAATTGCCGACAACAATTTTTTTTTTAAATCAATCTAATTAGGCCTTTTAATAACCCAATCACAATTTAGCATTAGTTATAAGCATCACATGGATCGAGATTTCTTCACATGAGTAGCAAACAGTAACCAACAACTTCAAGTTTGCATTAAATCTGATTGGGTCTCACAATCTTAGTGGTCGACAAAATCAATTACGTCTTCAATTTGATAGGGCCACTATATTCAGCACATGGGTTGTATCAATTTATCTTGGTCAACAATATTAATTGTGAATGAATTCTGATTTGGCTACTAAATCCAATGAACCGTCAAACTAATATCACATGCACATCGATACAACCATGTGATTTCTTTTACCAATTCTTGAACGAAGCACTAATCGTGACCAACTGACAACCTCAAATTCAATATTACACACAACACAATGCACTTTCACAACAGACGATGCATGTTTTCAATCGGTGAGTCACAGATTTCAAGCGAAACAAGATCAATATCAAGCAGACAAATAATATCTCAACGTATTTTCAAGTGAGATTATCATCAATTTAGATCAGATTATCATATATTTTCAAGCGAAATCAACAAATAATCTCAAGCGAAATCATGATGATTTTCATATTCAAGCGATATCAGATCAAGATGAAGATTCAAGCGAAATCTCGATGTAATTTCAAGCGAAATTATGATTTAAACAGTTGCTGATGTCATCATATTGTTCGAGCAATAGAAGCGAAATCTCACAAAAATACAGGATTTAGGTCGATTTTAAACTTGAAATTTTCAAGGATTGATTAAACCATGTTTGCGCACAATATATGTGAAATTTGTCCGATTATAACCGTGAAAAGTTTTAATTTTCGGAAAAGAATGGTGTAGAAACAGAAAAAGTGACGTAAACAGGCTGTTTTGGCAAGATCTCTTCCTCCTGAGCTCTGATACCAATTGTAGGATCGGTTTGCGACCCGAACGAGTCGTTCAGAAGAGATTTATCAGTTTCAGATGCGGAAAATAAGAAACCGATTGCGAAACAGCTTGCGTATCACTTTAACACTGATTATATTGATATACTATCGTTTACAATCAGTCTTCACACCGGCAGCACCTCGGTATGGAATTCTCTAACTGTTACAAATGATTTAGCTTGAAGGCTATTTATAGTTGTGTTGATTTAGCTTGAAATGACATATGCCACTTTCAAGGGAAATCAACATGTTGATTTAGCTTGAAACTGTCAAGAGACACTTTCAAGGGAAATCACCACGTTCAAGCTAAATTACCTTAAACACATTCTAAAATGTATAACATATCTAACATTTTTAGTCCTAGACTCGATACAAGACGAAGTCGACAGACGCATGCACCAACATTCTTGCCTGTAAACCGGTTGAATTTGCAGGCAACGAAGGAGCGACCGCTGCACTACGTTGGTTAGAGAAAACCGAGGCGGTGATTAAAATAAGTAAATGTGCCGAGGAAGACAAGGTCATGTACGCATCGCATCTTTTCAAAGAAGGGGCGCTAGAATGGTGGAATACGGTACTTCAAGCCAAAGGAAGCGATGTAGCCTATGCCATGGGCTGGGAAGAATTTAAGCGCCTAATGGAGAGAAAATTCTGTCCGGAGTATGAGAAAGAACAAATGGCGAATAAATTCCTGAACCACCGGATGGTGAACGTTGATTGTCGAGGATATACTTCGACATTCTTCGAATATGCTAGAGTTGTACCTACCCTGGATTCGCTAGACCCGGTGCTTATTTCCAGCTATATTTGGGGATTGATTGGCGAAATCCGTAATATCGTTAAAGCTGCGAGACCTCACACTATTGAAGATGCTGTGGAATTAGCTAACACCCTAACTGACGAGCTGGTACGCACAAGAGAAAAAAATCGGAAAAAGGAAGTGGCCCAAAAGATTACCCAGGGATTCCGTGTGGGTAATAATAGCAACTTCAAGAAAAAGGGAACCGAGCGATCTTCCACTGTTCCATTTTGCAATACCTGCAAAAGAAAGCATTTTGGTAGATGCAAAGGGTATTGCAATTTCTGCAAAATTCCAGGGCATCAAGAGGAAGACTGCAGGAAGAAGAAATCCACAATCTGCTACAACTGTGGAGAGGCTGGACATTTTAGGCCAGACTGCCCGAAATTGGTCAAACCAGCTGATAACAAAGCCAAACCTGCAGAAGGAACTACCAAGAAAAACGTAAGAGCTTTCCAGTTGACTACTCAGGAAGCAGAGCTAATTCCTGACGTGATAGCTGGTACGTTCCTAGTTCACGACGTTTATGCAAAAGTATTATTTGACTCTGGTGCAAACCAAAGTTTTATAAATACTTCATTCTGCCAAGCTCTTAATCTACCCTTAACCAACCTTAGGCAAATTTTTTCAGTCAAAACGGCAGATGGGAATTCTGTTAAAATAGATAAGGTTTTACGAGAAGGAAATATAGAACTTTCAGGTCATAAATTCTCTGCAAACCTGTTACCTATGAAATTAGCCGGATTCGATATTGTATTAGGAATGGATTGGTTAGTAGCCAACCATGCTCGAATCCTTTGTGATAAGAACTCCATAGAAATTCGTGCACCCACAGGAGAAGTAATTATGATTACAGGGGATAAGCCGCGAAAACCCATGAAGTTCATTTCAGTAATGAAAGTTGCTAATTATGAACGAAAGCAAGGAAAAGTGTATATGGTTTTGGTAATCATTAGCGCTAAGGGTAAGGAACTTAAGGAAATTCCTATAGTCTCAGAATACCCAGATGTATTTCCAGAAGAGTTACCAGGATTACCACCGGATAGGGAGGTAGAATTTAGAATTCATCTAATTCCTGAAACTACACCGATAGCCAAGGCACCTTATCGGTTAGCACCCACCTAAATGTTAGAACTGAAAAAGCAATTAGATGAATTGCTCAGTAAAGGATTCATACAACCTAGTTCATCCCCGTGGGGAGCACCAGTGTTGTTTGTGAAAAAGAAGGATGGTTCGATGCGAATGTGTATCGATTATAGAGAACTGAATAAGGTTACAATTAAGAATCGATACCCATTACCTAGGATTGATAATCTTTTTGATCAACTTCAAGGAGCTAGATACTTCTCCAAGATCGACTTACGCTCCGGATACCATCAATTGAAAGTACAAGAAGAAGACATACCTAAAACTGCTTTCAGATCTAGGTATGGTCATTACGAGTTTACAGTCATGCCCTTTGGACTAACAAATGCTCCAGCAGCATTTATGGACATGATGAATAGGATCTGTAAACCGTACTTGGATAAATTTGTAATTGTCTTCATCGACGATATACCTATTTATTCTTAAAGTCAAGACGAGCATTGTGAACACCTGCATGCACTCTTAACCTTGTTAAGAAGGGAGAAGCTTTACGCCAAATTCTCGAAATGTGAATTTTCGCTACAGGAGGTCCAATTTTTAGGACATATGGTGAATCACGAAGGTATTCACATAGATCCCTCCAAAATAGAAGTGATCACCAAATGGAAAGTCCCACAGTCAGCTATGGAAGTTAGAAGTTTTCTAGGCTTAGCTGGATATTATAGGCGATTCATTAAGGATTTTTCCAAGATAGCTGTGCCATTAACTAAGCTAACCTGTAAAGCAGTTAAGTTTGAATGGGGACCAAGGCAAGAAGAGGCCTTTAGGATTTTGAAGCAAAAGTTAACAAATGCCCCAATTCTAGCTTTTCCAGAAGGAACAGAGGATTTTGAAGTTTATTGTGATGCTTCTAAGCTAGGATTAGGATGTGTGCTAATGCAACGCAAGAAGGTAATTGCGTATGCCTCAAGGCAATTGAAGAAGCACGAAGAAAACTATACAACTCATGACTTAGAATTAGGAGCCATAATTTTTGCCCTTAAGATTTGGAGACATTATTTGTATGGAAGTAAATTTACTGTTTATACAGATCATAAGAGTTTAAGATACATATTTGGGTAAAAAGAATTAAACGTGAGGCAAAGAAGGTGGATGGAGATTCTAACTGACTACGACTGTGATATTCAATATCACGAAGGAAAAGCAAACGTAGTTGCAGATGCCTTAAGTCGTAAGTATCATGAAAAGCAAAAGCGAGTTCGTGCTCTTAGATAAAATCTACAGTTAGATTTAATGGAACAACTGAAAAATATTCAAGAAACAGCAATTAAGGATGATGCTGAAGGAATGAAAGGACGAATAAAAGAATTAGAGCAAGGAAGTGATGGAATTTGGAGATTCCATAAGAAAAGGATTTGGGTACCTAAGCAAGGAGATTTAAGACATAAGATCTTAGAGGAAGCCCATAAATCTAGGTATACCATGCACCCGGGAAATAATAAAATGTACCAAGATTTAAGGAATAATTTCTGGTGGATAGGAATGAAAAAGGACATAGCTAGATATGTTTCTAAATGTCTTACTTGTTCACAAGTTAAGGCAGAACACCAGAAACCTTCCGGTCTACTACAACAATTAGAAATGCCTGTATGGAAATGGGAACTTATAACTATGGACTTTGTTACTAAGTTGCCCAAAACTAGAAAAGCTAATGATGCGATTTGGGTAATTGTGGATCGATTAACCAAATCAGCTAATTTTCTACCCATGAAAGAAACCTTTAGCATGGAAAAGTTAGCAAAGTTGTATGTAGATAAAGTAGTATCCTTACATGGAGTTCCACTCTCCATTGTATCGGATAGAGATAGTCGTTTCACTTCGCATTTTTGGACAAGTTTCCAAGAAGCCATGGGGACAAAACTGAACTTGAGCACTGCATATCATCCTCAAACAGACGGACAAAGTGAAAGGACGATCCAAACCCTGGAGGACATGCTTAGAGCATGTGTGATAGATTTTGGTGGAAACTGGGATGACCACCTACCTTTAATTGAATTCTCCTATAATAATAGTTATCATGCAAGCATAGAAGCTGCCCCATTCGAAGCACTGTATGGACGAAAATGCAGAACTCCAGTCTGCTGGGCAGAAATAGGAGAAAGTCAGTTATCAGGTCCTGAAATTGTGCAAGAAACCACCGACAAGATTACTCAAATCAAGGAAAGACTGAAAACGGCTCGAGATCGCCAGAAGAGTTATGCAGACAATCGACACAAGCCACTGGAATTTCAAGTCGGAGACAAGGTTCTTTTGAAAGTTTCTCCTTGGAAAGGAGTAGTTCGGTTTGGTAAGAAGGGAAAGCTAAGTCCAAGGTACATAGGACCATTCCCAATAATCCAGCGAATAGGACCAGTTGCTTATCGCTTACAACTACCAGAAGAGCTAGCCGGGGTACATGACGTATTTCATGTATCCAATCTTAAGAAATGTCTTTCGGACGAATCCCCGGTAGTACCTCTTCAAGATGTAGAGGTAAATGAAAAGTTAAAATTTGTTGAGAAGCCATTGCAGATAGAAGACAGAAAGGTCAAGTTTCTCAAGCACAAACGACTAGTGCTGGTCAAAGTCAAGTGGGATTCAAAGAGAGGACCTGAATACACTTGGGAGCTGGAATCGGAGATGAAGCGAAAATATCCCTACTTGTTCCAGTAAATCTCGAGGATGAGATTTTTATTAAGGTGGGGAGGATGTAACAACTCTCACCAAAACTATTATTACTTGTTATATGTTGTCCAATAGGAAACCCTAATTAAGACCCCCAAGTGATCCTGCATAACACCTAAAATTTTCAGAACAATCGGAATCAGGATCAGGGCCCCTAAAACTCAGGGGGTATTCCCTCGTTAGTAATATCCACACAGTTTGTTGTTGAAATTGAATTTTTACGAAACGTTGACTCAGCTGAGCTACCAAGACACGGGGCTACCCTATGCTAGGGTGGTGCCCCTCGCGCCACGCGAGGGAGCTGTTTTCCAGGTATAAATATAGGGGTGTGGCACTTGGAATTCTGCGTTGGTTCGACGTAAAAATTCGTTACGAGCATTGAGATATTGTCTGATTACTCCAAAAACACACACTAGCACGAATTCTGCCGCGATAACAGGGTAATAACTCGATCACTGCTACGATTTAATGTCCGATCGATAGAAACCAATCCAATGGATGTTTAAGTGCTGCTCAAACTTGGGTTATACTTTGTCATTCTTCGTGAATTCGATGGATGTTTAAGTATCGCACTTCGTGAATTCGATGGATGTTTAAACTATGCCCGTTAAACTTGCAATGTGAGTCATTCTCTTTTATAAAATGTTTTACAATACTCCATTTTCAAATGTTATAATTACAGGGATTAAGTCATGGTTATCCTAAATCACTGGCTAGTGGGGTATTGTGCACATTACTAATTTCTCACGGTTAGGCTAATAAATCCTAACTGTGATAATCATCACTACTTGGGTGAAAGGACCCAATAGTGGTATGACCATTGTCACCAGGAGGTGACACGGCGCCAGATAAAAAATAAGATAGAAGCCATTGTAATCGCTCATATGCTGTAATTTATAACCATGTTTCGTTTTATGCAAAATGAATGATTCACCAGTATTTCCCCGCTGATAAAATATTTTTAAAACATGTTTCAGGCGACCTGCTGTGATTCAAGGAAAACGTGCTACGGAGCACTAACAAGCTTGAAGAGGTGGCTCAATAAAAATGAATAAACATGTTTTGTAAATCAGGGAATTTCTTTGTGAAATTCCTCTATTGTAAACTATGGGGTTGATCCCGACTTATGAAATAAAATAATCGGGCATTTCAAGTTTTTAAAAGATCCTGCTAAAATCTTCCGCTGTCGCATCAAATAATAAATACCACGGGTTCCTGTCCCGCAGCTCCTGGACCGGGTAACACCGGGGCTGGGGCCGTGACAATGGGTCGGTTGGGTAACTAACTTCAAACCGTAAGAGTGAATTGAAGAGAAAAAACGTTTTTAGCTGACACGACCAGGTGAAAACCTGACCCAGCCGGGTAAGAGTGCTGAGAAAAAGACACGTTTCAGTTGATACGGCTGGGTGGAAACCCGACCCGGCCGGGTAAGGAGGCTCACACAAAAAAAAATTGTGCTTAATGCTTTCGTTCAAATGTTTCGATTACTAGCCGTTTGATCGTATAACTTAAACACTAATTGGTTTTAGTGTTTATAACAGGCTTTCACTAAGGCAGGAATCAGACGGATGAACGACCAGGTACACGAAGAACCGAACACTCCTAAAACACCATTTCCTCGGGGATATCCCTTCGGGATAATTAAAGCATGATCATGCGTGCCGAAACTTTCGTATTTGAAAACTTGTCTATCGTAAAATACAATTCAAGTGCAATAACATGTTATGTCGATCGTCTGGGTTGTCAGTTAACCCAGATGTATAAGTTCTATGTTTATGTATTGTTTAAAAAAATCTGGGACCTAATTATCCTTATTTATTAAGATAATTACTTAAACGGGTTAGAGTGTTACAATATAGGTGTCGCCGGCAAACAAAGACTGGCGGATGTCAGTCGCTGATCGTTGACCTGTTACATATGCGATGCTCTTAGGTCAAAGAGCAGCTCATGGGCTGTGAAAAGAGGCTAAAGGGGTGGGAATAATCAGAGCCATTTTTTTGGCTAAAAGTTCTCATTTCAACTCCATATATTTATAGTTTGAAACCTTTTTAGCCCGTACCAGTGATACAATTTTAAAGCGGTTTGTTTTGACCCGGCATATTCACTTGAATTCTCTTGGCCCGAATCTTGATTGATTGGACCCGTTTTAACCCAAAACCCAACCCACTCAGTTAGTGAGGATTATCCATCATGCACAGTGATGGTTCTATTCTAAGTTAAATTACTCATGAGATATACATTTTTATTTGACGAGATTAGTAGTTGGGGTGTACTCTAACTTAATAGGTGTTAAGGATGACAGGTTCACATGTCTTTCAAACCGCTCCCCTCCCATGTTAAAGGATGTTAAAACCTCCCTTGGTTAACATGTTAAGTTAGCAAAAAAAAAATAAGAAATTAATGCTATTTATTATCAATGTTTATTTTAGCTAATAATTTAATGAAATGGTATTATTATTATTATTCTTATTATTATTATTATTATTATTATTATTTATTTTGTATTTAATTTAAATATTTAATATTAAAATAATTTAAAAAAATGGTGGGTGAGGTAGAGTTAATAATGTTAAACTATTTCCTTAAAATGGGATGGAATAAAAAGGAGAAAAAATATGTCGCTTATTGTCCTATATATTAAAAAAGGAACTGAATGAATAGTAAACTGAATTTAATTATTTAATTAATTGTAATAAAAATTGAATTTAGGGGTCGTACCGGTACCGAGCCGTACCGTACCAGGTATATTCGGTACCGGTACCCACTTTTGAGCATTTTGGTAACGGTATTTTTCGTACCGGTTGGTACCGAGCTCATCAAATCCTGTAGCAATGTAAGTAATTGCACCGTTTATATTACTTTTCATACACACAGTAAGTAAACTGTATTTCGTTTGAATGAGCTTTTATATACACAACTTATTTTGCTTTATTTTTTGTCTTTTTCTGTTGTAGCATGTAAAATTAACTTGGATATTTAGATTATTGATGAGCAAATCGTATCAAATCCTGTAATCAAACCAGTATCGTATCGGTACCAAATTTACTATACCAAATCATTTTTTGTACCAATTTGGTACCCACCTTTTGGCGTTTTCAGAATCGTTACTTTCGGTTCGACACTGGTCTTGCACCATACCTGTACTTATTGATTTTTATCTTCAAATACCATACCGTATTGTACCAAGCATTTTCGGTGCCGGTACCTAATTTCGATGATTTTCCGGATCGGTACTTTCAGTACCGTTACCGGTACCAAGCTCATCTATATTTTAACGTGTTAGCACCGTAATAACTGAACTGAAAACAACCGAATTTCCAACGTGTAGGACGTGTGGGTCCTATTATTATATATTAGGTTATCTAAAATCGCTTTTTTTAAGACGGAGTGACTATCCTTTTCACGACATTTTTATTTATGTTTTGATATTCGGTATCTGCTTACCGTCGCTGACACGCGTTTTGCAGTACATGGGTTCCCGCCGCAACGCGCGGGCGGAAATACAACTAGTTATATTAAATTTTGAGGATTTTGAACAGTAACCAGCCGGGCTGGTTTGTTTTTTTTTTTCAAGTAATTTAAAGATACTATCATCAATTTGTTAGTGGAAATGTGATCATACATAGTAAAAGTAATAAAAGTATATCAATGTGAAACAAATTACCTATATATTAAATTACCTATAAATAGTAAAATCACTAACAGATGAGCAAATGGTACCGGTACCCGATTTACCAAACCGGTGTATTTTCGGTACCAGTTCGGCACCGGTATTCACTGGTTTTTACCCTCAAATACCGGTGTCGAACCAGTACCGAACCGTACCGTACCTGGTATATTTGGTACCGGTACCCACTTTTGGGGATTTCGGAAATGCTATTTTCGGTACCTTATCCTTATATTAAATTTTGGGGGTTTTGAACAGTAACCAGCCGGGCTGGTTTGGTTTTTTTTTTTTTTTTTTAAGTAATTTAAAGATACTATCATCAATTTGTTAGTGGAAAGGTGATCATACATAGTAAAAGTAATAAAAGTATATCAATGTGAAACAAATTACCTATATATTAAATTACCTATAAATAGTAAAATCACTAACAGATGAGCAAATGGTACCGGTACCCGATTTACCAAACCGGTGTATTTTCGGTACCAGTTCGGCACCGGTATTCACTGGTTTTTACCCTCAAATACCGGTGTCGTACCAGTACCGACCGGTACCGAACTGTACCGTACCAGGTATATTTGGTACCGGTACCCACTTTTGGGGATTCCAAGCCATTTTAACCGTGACAACTAGTTAAAATCAGAAAAGAAAGGTAGAAGTGAGATAATCCGATGATTTCAAGCTGTATTTGGTATGAACTCCTTGTCCTGAGCTCTGATACCACTTGTTGGATCGTGTATGTGACCCTGAAAGTCAGTTAAGGTAGTTCAACATCGATTACTAAGGCGGAATCAAAGTAAACAACGTCCAAAACAGCTTGTATCTTTTAATTTTTCTTTCTATTAACAACCGTGTGCTTGTACAATGTTTTCTAACACAAATCCGGCAGCACTTCGTGATTCACACAATGACCTCCTACTGTTCCGTTTGAAATATGAATAACACACACCTATATATAGACCTAGACCCTTCCGTTTGAACTTAAACATAATGATTCAAACGATAGTTTCAAACGGAACCCTATCTCAAACGACCAACTCAAACGGAACCATCTATTTCAAACGAAACCCTTTAACTCAAACATCAGTTTCAAACGGAACCCCTTTAATTACTTTCTAACTCAAAAATAAACCCTAATTTTACTTTTAAGTTCCAATCTTGACTTTCTTGATATAAGAGTTGATGAAGATGCAGTCAACAGACATTCTTGTGCATCAACAGACTCCCCCTTGGATGTTGACGTAGTCTTCAGATCCTGAGTCTTCAATCTTAATCTTTTCTCTAACTCTGTCTTTTCATCATAAGCACTCTATCTTCACACTCCCATATACTGTTGATCCAGACTCCCCCTTTCACAGACTCCCCCTCTCGATATGCTGAATCTGAGATATCTGGTTCAAGCTTTGACAATTTGCTTCCATTGGGAATAATGAAGTCCAAATCTGTTACTCAACCAACAAACATTACAATTCTATCTTTCAAACATAACTCACAAACTTAATCAGCTTTAGAAATCCACTCAAGTATTCAGGTCCAAGTTAATGACCCTGATTACTCAATTAATCTACCAAGTCCAATTTAATGACCTTGGTTGATCATTTGACGAAACAAACTGATTTTAAAACAACAATTACAAACATTTTCTGAAAATAACAAGTATCAAGTTAATGAACTTGTTTTTAACTTTTCAAACAAATTAAACTTCTTCAAAGATAAGCTCTCCTCATTCTTCAGTCCAGAATCTCCTGCATCTGCTTCAATCATCTGAGAATCCAACAATCAATTCTCCACTTTGGTTTGTCAGAAAAATAAAGCAGAAATAAAATCTTTTTGGGTTTTATCAAAATGTTCTAAACTAAGAAATGAAATACAGAAAACTTAAATTGCAGAAAGTAAACAAAGTAAACTATTTACAAACATATTTTTGACGAGTGTGTCAGGGAATCATATCAGCTTTTCAGACAAATCACAAGTACCGTTAAGCTACATTACATACTCAGATTTAAACAATTCACCTCGATCGTCGATATACTGATCCATCTTAAATTCCCACACAAATTTCAATTTACTCAGGATACGAATTAGATGAATTAAGAACTTAGATCATTCATGTGTCCCACCTCTTGAATATACTCCCGTATCCAGAATCCCAATAATCAGTCTTACAGGTGAGAATACTACAATGATATCTGTATATAATTTAGGAATGCGAGGGCCGAGGGATCTCAGATCGATACTTCCGTATACGCAGAGAGATATCAGCTTCGACTTTTTGGTGTGTCCCCTTTAGAGGATCTTTTTGCTTACAACAGCAGCATTTATCAATTTTATTGTTTCAGCATGCTGAGGGTTTAATGCTGTGTTTCAAGCATTGCAGCAAGTATTAGCCAGGGACTAGGTCAGAACCACCGTTCAGCAGAAGTCCCGGAATAATACCCCAGACATCATTGAGTATAAAGACCTAGTATATCAGATTAAGAGACCTTTCAAACGAAATTTCAGGGGTTACCTATATATCCAAGTAGTGTTCCCCACGAATTCACAAGTTTGAATTTTAGGTTTATATCCCGAATAAATCTACTAAATGTGTGAAAACCTATCGACACATCATCAGTGAGATTGTTTAACTCTTTTAAACTTTTCAAATCTTTAGCATACTGTAATCGTCTAGCTGATGTATTATCATTTTCCCTATATACACAAGCTCTTTTTCAAATTTTATCATGTTTTTGTATTTTTGCATTTTTTACTGTTTTTGTATTTTCTGAAAAATAAACTATGTACAAATATCTACTCCCCCTAAATACCAAAACAAGTAAAAATTCGACAAACCATTGCAGATTGTTTCTCGTCTTCATCCGCAACAGTACTCTCATCAACGCCAATTATGCCATCCGACACTGACAGAAGCTTCATACCATTCAGTTTTAACAAATATTTAAACCGATTTTTATCAAAAGCTTTGGTATGTAAATCAGCTTTCTGTTCGTCTGTGTGGATTTTCTCAATTCGTATCAACTTTTTCTCAAAGCAATCACGAATAAAGTGATGACGAATTTCTATGTGTTTACTTTTAGCGTGATGTACTGGATTTTTAGTTATATTTATAGCGGCCTCATTATCAACAAAAAGAGGTGTGTTAAGAAACTGCAAACCGTAGTCGCGCATCTGTTGCTGTATCCACAAGATCTGAGAGCAGCAACTGCTAGCAGAAACATACTCCGCTTCACATGTAGATAATGCCACAGACGTTTGTTTCTTACACTGCCAGGTAACCAATCTAGGACCAAAAAACTGGCATCCTGCAGTTGTTGATTTTGAATTGACTTTGCAGCATCCGAAATCCGAATCGGAATACCCTTCGAGCGTAAAGTCGCCTTTTCTAGGATACCACAACCCCAATGAAGGAGTTCCTTTCAGGTAGCGCAATATCCTCTTCACAATGATCATATGCGATGCTCTCGGGTTAGACTGAAATCTTGCTGTCTCCGGTGAGATCTGGGTGAATCCCATGATTTGTTGCAAGTGGGGTAGCAGCTGGAGTAGAACTTGACATCCCAAATTTTTCTAGAATATCATGAACATACTTTGACTGATGAATGAAAATTCCCTCAGGAAGTTGTTCAATTTGTAATCCCAGAAAGAATTTCATCTCCCCCATTGATGACATTTCAACCTTTTGCTTCATCACTGATTCAAAATCTTTGCATAGATTTTCATTTGTCGACCCAAAGATTATATCATCCACATAAATCTGAACTATCAGAAGATGACCATCGACCTCTTTAGTGAAGAGAGTGGCATCCACTTTTCCACGAATGAACTTGTTGGCTAGTAGGTGTTGAGACAAAGTCTCGTACCAGGCTCTCGGGGCCTGGTGTAAACCATACAGCGCTTTGTCCAATAAGTAGACCTTGTTTTTGTGGATTGGATCGGTGAAGCCCGGTGGCTGACCGACATAAACCTCCTCTTTAACCTTCCCATAAAGAAACGCCGATTTAACATCCAACTGATAAACTTTGAAGTTCTTCCAAGACGCAAATGCTAGGAAAATTCTGATAGCCTCTAGTCGAGCTACAGGAGCATAAACTTCAGTAAAATCAATTCCCTCCTGTTGACTAAATCCCTGAACAACGAGTCGAGCTTTGTTCCTTACGACAACTCCTCTATCGTCCCTCTTACACTTAAACACCCACTTAGTGTTAATTTTCCTATGACCATCCGGTAAATCAACTAACTTCCACACTCCCAATTTCTCGAATTGACTAAGTTCCTCCTGCATTGCATTGACCCAAGAGTCTTCAGTAAGCGCCTCTTTGTAAGTTCTTGGTTCAACCTGCGAGATATGTTAGGCCCTAAAGTGTGAGACTGACGCATCAAATTAACACAACGGATTATGGTTTCGAACTGGGCTTTACCGGGTTAGTTTATATTAGGTTTTGGACCTTTATAGGTCACTTGGGCCAAGCTTTAGGCCATGTGGGCCAAGCAGGCCCAAGGGGAGCCCATGTAGGGAATTGGGCTTGAGTTAGTATAAAAACAAGTTTCTAACTTGTTTTTAGGTTTGAACTTCTTAGAACCTTTGGAACTTCATTGTTACAATTCCTAGAGAGAGCTAGAGAGGGAGGCGATTTTGTGAGCACTTGTACTAGACGGTTTTGCTTGTTAAAGTAATAGAATCGTGTGCAAGTGTTGAAAGTGATTCGGTGTGTTCTTCGTTTTTGTTACTTTTCGGTTTATCTTGAATCACATCAAGTTTGGATTCCGCACAAACTTGGTGATTGTTTGATATCATTGAAAGATCCGGTTATACGGGACTTACAAGTGGTATCAGAGCCTTTAGAACCTATTTCTAGGCTCGGTTTGATATCAAAGATTCAAGTTTTCCAAAATTTTTGAGTTGGTGTTCTTCGTGTTCTTCGCAGTATTCATTGAAATTTTATCAAAAATCTCTATATTTTGGTGTTTTTGATTTTTCTAAAGTTGTTAAGATTTGAAATTTTTGATAAGTTTGTCAAAGGATTTAATCAATCCCATTTTTTTCGAAAAATCTGGTTGATTAAGTTTGCTTAAAATTATTTGTTTCCATATTTAAAAAATTGGAAATTCAAAATTTTCATCTCTTCACAGTTTCGAGTGGGATTTCACATCTGCAGAATTAAAATTCCACCTCGAGTCGCAATCGTCGTCAAAGGTCTCGACTTCCAAAAGGTTTCCAATCCACAATCAAGCTCTTGAGTCGCAATCGTTCATCTTCAACAACTGTCTCTCCGGAGTCGCAATCACCATTTGCATCTGTGTCGCAACCACATACACACGTTTCGGATTTCGATTCGCAACCGAGATCTCGAGTCGCAACCAAGATCTCGGTTCATCACGTTCTATTCTCGAGTCACCATATCTTCTGTCGCAATCTTCATTTCGACTCCACCGTTTCGACTCGTAATCACAACCGCCGTTCCGACTCGCAACCTCCATCACCTCTGCAAAGATTTCAAGTCTACTGTTTTGGAGTTATTGTTTTCGAGTGGTTAAATTCTCCGATCATCTCCTCTGTTCAACATCGCACCACGACCTCCGATAACGTGAAACGTACACGCAACAGTCATCATCAACCTTCTGACTTCTGAGTCGCAACCATCTCTCAAGGTCTCGCAACCACTCGTCCGACTCGCAACCTCGGTTCCGAGTCGCATCAGAGATCTCGAGTTATCACCATCATTCTCGCAAACGTCGTTCCGACTCGCAACCGGCTTCACAGTCTCGACTCATAACGGTTCGAGTCGTAACGAGATCGGTGCTATCCGTCATCTTCTCCATCACCGTGAAACCTGCAACTCCATTATTCTCCGGTTCACACTTCATCATCTCCGAAAAACTCAAGTCAACTTTCACAGTTTCGAGTTTAACATCACTTGGTCTCGAGTTATCTTACAACAGATTTCGAGTTTTTGTGTTTCGAGTCGCAACCTCGGTTCCGACTCGCAACAAATCTCTTCAATATCGAGTTCTCGAGTCGCAACAGTCATTCATCATCTTCGTCCATCACCGTCTACGACCACCTACATCGCACCATAACTACATATCACCGTTCACCTCCGTCGTTCACCATTAATCACCACCTGAAACTACCGGTCATCTACATCATCGTCGACACCTTCATTCTCCGATCATCATCACATCACCATACCGTACTGGACATAGATATCGTTCATCATTTTCATTCTAACCTTAGTTCATCATACCGTCGTTAATCATCTCAACTGTTCATCTCCCCGTTCATCTTCTCGCTCACTGTTATCCGTCACCGATCTCCGAGCACCTTCGTTCATCAGATAATCACCTTGGTGGCGGAAGTTTGAAATTAGGGTTGTGGGTTTTGTTTTGCGGAGAAGAAGACATTGACGTGATGTTTGTTTTAGTTTAGGTTTCTTTTTAAATACAATTAATAATAATAATAATAATAATATTAAAATCATTTGGTAATCATTACCTAATCATTGATTTTTAATAATAATAATAATAATAATAAATAGTTTTCTTATATATTAATTAAATAATAATAAAAAAAATGGTTTGTTTGTTTCGTGATAACGGTTTTGATAGGTTTTGAGGTACGGTTCAGAAAGCGGGTTCATTCGCGTGCAAAGGGTTTGAGTTAGCGATTACACGGGTTCTCATTTGGTTTGTGTTTTGAGGAGAAGAACAAAAGTATTAACCACCCGTTGAAATTATGGCATTTGTGTTTCACAAACCTGCGGCTCAAGAAATTACTCGTGAAGAGATACTTTCTGTCTTTTGCACTCCTGAATGTAGAGAAAGGGTTGAGGCATATCATTTACACAACGCTGAGCTAATACAAGATTATCAAGACATAAAAAATAAAAATTTTACTTTATCAAAGAATGAAAAGCTTTATAAAGATAAAATTGAAGCTCAGCGAAAGGACATCATCAAACTTAAGGATGATGTAAGTGTAAAAACAGCCCATTTCTTAGAGGCACAGGAGAAGGTATGCATTTTAACTAAGGAACTGGAAGATATTAGAGACAGATATCAAATTAATGAACTTAATATCAAGAAATTTGATTCTTCCAGCAAACTAGTTAAAAACCTGTGCGATCAACAGCTTGCGTACAAAGAAAATAAAGGGCGTGGTTTGGGTTTTAATAAGGCTCCTCCTCCTTATAATGACAATTATACTTATTTACCTATGACTGAGGAGGAGATGATAAATGAAAGTCAAATGACTTATGGTCCCAAAAACAATAAGTCATCATTTAATGGCAAACCAGTTGAGAAACAGAAGTCTGCTCCAATAAATTTTGTTTCCAAAGGCTCAATTGATCCTAACGTTTCATCTTCATGTGCAGATGATAGTTCTGAAGTAAAGTGTGGAGATGTTCATGGGAGTGAACCAGTCGTTATTTCAAATATTTCTGAACCTTATCTTGAACCTTATTCTGAACCAACTGAATCTGACCTTGCTTTTAGTCGTTCTTTGTTTGCGTCATTTTCTGCTTATGTTTCGTCTTTTGAGCCTGATGTTTTGGGCAAAACTGATAATGTTTGTGTTGAACCTTTGAACAATAAGTCTGGTGATGAATCTTCTTCAGTTAATGATTGTGATTGTGATGTTTCTAACTCTTCAGTTGATGATTGTGTTACAGGTGAGGTCCCTCAGGATACATTCAGTGAAACCACTGAAACTTCTTCTCAAGAAAATCAAGAATGTCCTGATTCATCTTCTGAATCGGTCTCAGTGGACGTCCCTAATGTTGAATCTAGTGGGACCCCATTGGAAACCGTGGATGAAAGCAAACCTAAATCGGATTCACATGATACATGTGTTGACGAAACATGTGTTGATGAAATTTCAACTTGTTCTAAAATTAAAACTGAATCTGAATCTATTAAAGAAGAAAAAGGAGTTGAAATAAATGAACAGTCACCGAAAATTGTTTCTGAAAATAAAGATAAACCTGAAACACCGGTTTTTCAAAATGATCAAGATAAAAGTGAGAAGGATGAATCTCATCATCCGTCTACATCTCATGCTTGTGCTAGTTCTGATCAGCAGGTACAGAAGAACTCAGAAAAGGCACGTGGAACACAAGCAACGCAAGCTCGGTTATCTAGACCTATCAAAACAGCTAATGCTGCTAGCTCTCAGAATCTCCATACATTGAAACGACAGACATGTTTCAACTGTGGAATTCCTGGACACATTGCTAGAAATTGTGTTCATCATCCAAAAGTGCAACAAAATGCCAACACTCACTTGTGTGCTGATGTTTGTGAGCCGGTTCACAACACGCAAAAGGAGCCAAAACGAGTAGATCAAAATCGAGGGTATAAGAAGTCTGCTCATCAAGGACAAGGCAGCAATAATCCTCATAAGGCTCGTGACAAGGTGAATGAAAGATTCAATCAGGGAGAAAAGACGAAGAATGGTGCTCATAGCAACAAGAGTTCTGCAAACAGCAAATATAAGCACCCAAATTCGTCTTCGTCTGAAAGTCATGTGCAGGCGCATCCAACACGAAGAGGACCGGTTTGTCCTTCAGGGTCTGCAAGAGCAAATCCAGCTGATCAGAATGCTTTCTACATGAAGAGACAAACATGCTTCAATTGCGGCATTGCTGGTCACATAGCTCGGAACTGCACACATCGTCCCTACGTACCGTATTATGCTCAAAATCAGAGGGTTACATCAAAGGATAAATATCATTCTAAGCCAATGAAGGTATCTTCACCTAAGGCAATGAAGAATGTGAATCCCAAGGTTAAACCTTCTGATGGGGATTGGAACGCTGCTAAAAACAAACGCAAGGCTGTTAAAGAACAAAAACGTTTTTCTAAAACTAACAAGCATGAATCAGCTAAAGTTGCTCAACCGAAGGCAACAAACATGTTTGTTAAACCGAAACAGATTTGGAAACCCAAATCCAAAGCAGCAATGTCTCCAATCTTTGAAACGAAAGGGGACTTGTGTTTGAAGGAAGTGTCTTACTTTGATGCTTCAGGTAAACCTAGGACCACGATGGCCTGGGTACCCATGTCTTACTAATCTTCTTACCTTTCAGGAACAACCAAGGAGGAGCTGTTGACAATCTCTGGAATGTTGATAGCGGTTGTTCCAGAGATAAAAACGGGTAACATTTCACTGTTGCAAAAAGTTCAATTTTTTTTTACAGATGATATGTTTCCTTTGGAGGAGATTAGAGAAGTGAGATAAGATCAGCAAAAGGTACCGTTTAAATTCAGTACTTTGAATTGAATTTGATTAGTCTTCAATCTGATGACAGAACGGTTAAGCAAAAATATTTTCTCTCTTTCTTAGTTCATTATTTTGTATAAAATGTGTCCTTTCTCTAGTAAATGGTAAATTTGCGCAAAAATACAAGATTTATGCACAAATTTAGGGGGGGAGAGGAACATATAGATAGATATGGAGTTTAGGAGGAGAAAACTCAGAAAATTCAAAAAGAGTTTGCTGTAAATATGTATTGTTTTAGGGGGAGAAAATGAGAAAAATACAAAAACATTAGAAAAATGAAAAAGCCAAAAAGAAAGATTGCATTATATGGGAAGTGAAATAAATGTTCGTGTTAAAGGGTTTGACTAACACATGTAAGGTGCCATAGCTGAAAAGACTAGGATCTACTGCGATATGTCGATAGGCTTGACGCTCAACATGATAAAAGATACTAAGTGTTATAAACATAACGAACTATGTACCATGTGGGTAACATACCAACGGCGTATGATTTTATGGTCTTAAATCTTGCGTTGATAGATAGCCAACATCTGAGGTTTCGGGTCTTTATATTGTTGAATCATCCGGGGATATCTTGGCTGTCCTTCTGTTTAGAATTAAAATTGTACATGACCCCAGGAAAGATAGTCACTTGGAATTAGCTCATTTCTATTTGAATGTCTGTATGTTGTCCCGATACACACAATTTTGATCTGATTCTGAAATCTTCTCTGAAAAAGTCGTGTACCTCCTCTGCTGCATCCAGATATATGCTGACCTGGAGGTGCTAGGCAACGACAGCTTCTGCTGCATCCAGATACATGCTGACCTAGCGGTACGTTGTCGCGCTATAGATCTAATACACCCGAAAGAGGCCCTCAAGTGCCCAAAAGAAACCCAAGAAACCTATATCAAATTGAGAAAAACTCATTTGATCTTGTATATTATACCATCTCTATTTAAGATCTATTCTGTTCTCTTCTCAACCTATTCCCAGTTAAGATTTCAGAGATCTAGATTGGACTTGTGAAATATGTGGTAGGGAAGATACTTGCATGATAGAGTGTGCTGTTTATATTTCCAAGATTTGATTAGTATTTATTTGGGTGTTCATTGTTAAGAAATCAAAACATGATAAAACAGATTATATGCAGACCTAGACTCAGTCAGGATATCTTAAAGGATGACATCAGTATACTCACCTGCTACGATGAATCGTTGGGCTTACCTTGATCGCGGGGGTATGCCTTGGAATGGGACACACGGGTATAATAGTATAATATTATCTAAAGCATATCACGAAGTTGAAAAGTTGAAAGTTGAGCGTTAAAGTTTAAGTGGACAAACATATTGGCAATCGCATAGACCAGTTTGATTAGGCTCGTACTGAAAAGTGCTCCTTAGTCTGCCTGAGAACGAATTTTGATCCCATTGCAATTGTAATTGTATATTATGGTAGTTGTTTATATTTTGAGTTTTTATTTGTTTTTAGTTCTTAAAAAATTAAAAAATTCAAAAATAGTGTCTTGTTTTTCTATAAAAAAAACAAAAATAGAGTGCTTATTTGTTTTTCTTAAAATTAAAAAAAATATAACCGTTCTTGAAGATTTGACTGATCATCAAAAGTTAAAAGAATTTAAATTGTGAAATTTCATGTACCTAGTGTTCATGTGGTACTCTCCCTGTTGCATAAGAAATGTTTGCTTATAAGTTTGTGAGTATGTGCAGAACTTGATTTCAATCAAGAACAGGGGTTGTTGAAGACTGAGATGCTGTTAGCTGTTGACGAAGCATGGAGCAGCACAACAACAAGATGTACCTGAGTCAGAAGAATCGGATACGCAACGCCGTCTGACAGTGAAAGTACATTTGAAGAAGTACCATGAACCTGTTTGAAAGACAAAGATTGAAGAAGAAAAGAGCTGCTGAGAATCCTCCTCTCACATTCTTTTTAACAAAGATTTTCAAGCAAAGCTGATTGTGATCCTGATATGAAGCTAACCACAAAAGTTGAAGAAAGAGACCCGGTACTGAGAGTTCAGAAGTCAAGAACTTCCACAACATCTGCAGCATAGCGACGACCATAGACTTCATTGAAGACGTTGCTGAATTCAGGCTATGAAGACAATTTGATGGCATCAGTCTAGGGGGAGATTGTTAGGCCCTAAAGTGTGAGACTGACGCATCAAATTAACACAACGGATTATGGTTTCGAACTGGGCTTTACCGGGTTAGTTTATATTAGGTTTTGGACCTTTATAGGTCACTTGGGCCAAGCTTTAGGCCATGTGGGCCAAGCAGGCCCAAGGGGAGCCCATGTAGGGAATTGGGCTTGAGTTAGTATAAAAACAAGTTTCTAACTTGTTTTTAGGTTTGAACTTCTTAGAACCTTTGGAACTTCATTGTTACAATTCCTAGAGAGAGCTAGAGAGGGAGGCGATTTTGTGAGCACTTGTACTAGACGGTTTTGCTTGTTAAAGTAATAGAATCGTGTGCAAGTGTTGAAAGTGATTCGGTGTGTTCTTCGTTTTTGTTACTTTTCGATTTATCTTGAATCACATCAAGTTTGGATTCCGCACAAACTTGGTGATTGTTTGATATCATTGAAAGATCCGGTTATACGGGACTTACAAGATAAAACAACTTAATGAGAATTCAGTTTGCAAAGGAGCAACTTTTGTATAAAAACATGTAAGCCCTTTATCAATCTGATTTCGAGTGCGAACGCCAGCTTGTAATTCTCCTATGATCAACTCCTCTGGATGATATGAAAAAGTTCGCGACATCACTTCGCTTGGAACATCTACATTTCCCTCCAGATTAGTAACATTCTGCTCTGCATCTTGTTCACCAACTTGGTTTGTTTGACTTGAAATTTGAATTTGCTCCCCCTCAGAATTTGAATCTGAATCACCATGATCAAATACTGGCATGTTTTCAGCTTCTAGATTATCATTCTGAACCGACTGATTATCCTGAGCAACTTCATTCTGTTGGACATCATCATGTTCACCAGCATTACTTGGACCTGCTTCATTGTCATTAGAAGTTTCCCGTGGTCTCCTCGAATACTCAGCTGGGAACCTTAACTGCGACTCATATTCACGCAAAATGTCCAACTCATCAAAGAAATCTTCATCATCCTCTGATTCTTCTCTCATGTCAAACGAATCCCAAAGTTTGTCATAATGATAACGCCATGAATCACCAGGATTCTGCGGCGGCATAGTATAACCTTGACATTCAACATTTGCAGCTTCAATAATCCGCTTCTCACTTGGAACGAAGACATGTCGTAACGGATTTGCATAACCAACAAATATACCCTCAATGCACTTCGGACCAAACTTTCCAAAAGGCTCTATAACCGTACAAGGTGACCCGAACGGTTCTAGATACTTTAAATTCGGTTTGCGATTATTGATTAGCTCAAAGCATGTTTTGTTGAACTTCTTGACAGTGAGAACCCTGTTGAGCGTATAGCATGCGGCAGAAACAGCTTCAGCCCAAAAATTAATCGGTAACTTTGAATCTGCGAGCATAGTTCTAGCCGTCTCGATTAGTGTCCTATTTTTGCGTTCTGCGACTCCATTCTGCTGCGGAGTGTACGGAGCACTAAATTCATGCAAAATACCTCTTTCATCACAAAATTCTTTCATCTTGCTGTTCTTGAATTCAGTACCATTATCACTTCGAATTCTCTTGATACGCCTTTGGTACAAATTCTCAATCTTCCTGAATAGCCCCATCAAACTGTCAAATATTTCATCTTTCGTCTTCAAGAAAGAAACCCATGAAAATCTGGAATAATCATCAGTAACGACCAAACAATAGTAATCTCCTGTATTACTTTTAACATTCACCGGACCAAACAAATCCATGTGAAGTCGTTCCAGAGGTCGCGAAACTGAATTGACTTGCTTTGTAGGGTGTGACTTTTTCTTCTGCTTGCCTTTGATGCAGCTAATGCACTCC